>CM076582.1:1270541339-1271169888 GCA_034641835.2 Pinus albicaulis
TCTTTTCCATTATCAGTATGTAGAGAGCCAATATGTGTTTGTGCATCATTTTCAATCCATGCATGAAAATTATTGAATGTTTGGAAACCAGGAGGTAACTCCGCAAATCAGAATGTTTGAAAAATTTCAGACTTATTCTTCAATAAGTAAATCCAACACATTCTGGTGTAGTCATAAATAAATGCCATCATGTATTTATTTCCATTTGCAAAAGAAATAGGCATAGGGCCACATAAATATGAATGAACAAACTCAAGTTTTCTATGTGCTCTAGAGTGTGAATCATGAAATCGCTGTTTGCAATGCTTTCCTAGAATACAAGCATCACATTCCTTAGGTTTTATAGGAATTGTAGGCAGTCCATTAACACCATTTTTCTTCAACAAATGAAGGCTTTCATAGTTTAAGTGTCCAAATCTAGCATGCCATAAAAGACTTGATGGGAATGTACCTTCATCATGATGTGAACTGAATGCAAAGTTTTGAGCATGAGAAGATGAACCTTTCAGCTTCAAGAGTCTCCCTTCTTCTATTCCCTCCATGACAAGTGAGTGATCTGATGCTTTTCTAACCTCTGCCTTGCCATCAAACAAGTGAATTGAGTGTCCTTGCTGCCGGATTTCGACCAGGGACAACAAGTTTCTCTTCAACTCTGGGAGGTATAGAACCTCATGTAGGATATGATCAGGAAGACCAGGCAGTTTAAGCCTGACTGTGCCAAGCCCTGATGGCTTGAGTTTGGATTTATCTGTGAAATATACTGCTCCATCAACTTTGTCAGTGAATTCTTCAAAAAAATCTTTTCTAAATGTCATGTGACATGTTGCTCCTGAATCTAGAAACCAATCATTTCTCCATGAAGTAAATGAAACATCAAATAGGTTTTCAGTTACTCCATTGTTACAATGTGCTAGAACATAATGAGCTAATTCATGTGCTTTACCTTTGTCTTTGTCATTAGTTTTACCTTTGTCTTGATTTATTTGCTGCTCAATTTTCTCCCAAGGTGTTCAGCATTTGGATGCATCATGTCCATCTTTATTGCAACGTGTGCAATGAAGATTGGATTTGTCAGATTTTCTGCCCCCCCTTTCTGTGAAGTTTCTTCTTCCTCTACCTCTTTTGCCACCTCTTCCTCTGGATGAATCTGGAGCATGACTCTTTTCTCCATGTGCCAAGTATGCAGCCTCTTTGGAAGACGAAGGGACTGCCATCTTCCTGAAAGCTTTCTTTCTTTCTGCAAACTTTTTCTCAAGTGTATCAAAGGTGATATGCTCAAGGTTCCCACTTGCTTGCAAAGACTCAAGATAATGTGAGTAAGTCGGATATAATGCCTTAAAATATGCTATGAGAGGTATGTCCATTTTTACACCAGTGCTATCAATATCATCCATGATCGATCTAACTTCTGAAGCTAAGGCAAGGGGATCATCATTCTTCATTTCAAGACTGAACAACTTAATCATCAATTGAACATTTTCTAATTCTGAATGTGAGTCATAGAGTTCTTTTAGCTTTCTCAAGGCATCATAGGCATTTGAGAATGATGAAATATGGTGACTCACCTCTTCATTTACGGAAGCTGCAATCAAGGCATAGGCCTTGCAGTTCTTGTTTTCCCAAATGGTGAGCTCTTTGTCTGAAGTGGGCTTTGTTGATGGATTTACTTCTTTTCCTTCATAGATTCCTCTCCACAACTCATTAAAAATGAGTGTGTGTTTAATCTTCCGAGACCATTCAAGATAGATCTCTTTGTCAGAGAGAACCACCCCAACAATAGAGATGAGAGAATGCATTAGTTTGTTGGAAAAAATTATTTTGAAGAGGAAAAATTTTGCTAGAAAAACTTTCAATTCTGGAAATTTGCTCAATTAAAGGGGACAAAAACTCTTTGCTGGAAAATATACTGAATTTAAAAGGACAAAAACTCTTTCTAAAAATACTGAATTCTGCACCAAAATATATATATATGTGTGTGTGTGTGTGTGTGTGTGTGTGTGTGTTTTGTTTGGAGAAAAGAAATTGTATTATATGTTTGGGGAGGGGGCGGTATAATATGAAGGAGAGAGTATAATATGGTGGGGGGTGGTATAATATATGGTAATAGTGTGACAAGTGTTATTATGGTGGGAGGGAGGTATTAAAAACTGCGTGGAGGGCGTATTGTAATATGGATGTGTGAAAGCGTGGAGGGCGTATTGTAATATTAAAAAGACAACATATTGTATGAGTCGTTGCAGGTATATATGACTATATTGCAGGGCTATAATGCAAAGGAGGGAGCGCAATGGAGTGGTGTTGTGGTGGCGGTATTATATGCAGACAACGTATTGTATATTGGATATGCAGTTAAAACAACGTGGATATGTAGTTCAAAACAACGTAATATGTATTGGAGGCAGAGGGCGTATTGTATTGGAGCGGACTGAGGTCGATATTTGCAGCATGGTGTATAGCATATGGGAGGGTGAATTAAATGGTGAGGTGAACGAATTTAAAAAGGAGTGGATTTAATGTAATATATATATAAATCGAATTGTGCAGGGAGAATAGCGTATGCGTGTAACAGTCGTGGAGGGCCGAGAGGTATGGTGAGGCGATGTAGCGTTGGGTAGGTGAGGGAGAAGTGAGAGCAAACGCATTGGGTTGGGTAGGTGAGATTTTGAAATAACAAGACTTTAATAACCGAATTTGCAGGTGTGTGCAGGGGCTGCAATTTGCAGTATTTCAGGAACTGCAGGATTGCAGAATCTTCAGGAGCTGTAGGAGCTGAAAATGTCAGAGCTGTGCAGAGATAAAAAAATGCAAAATAACAGTATATAGCATCAATTTAATGGAGCAGCAAAACTATATAAAAAAACTGACTGAGAAAAGGAATGAGGGAGTTACACCATAGGCAAAAATTCCAATAGTGGGACTGGCTCTGATACCATGTCAAACCAGGAGGTAACTCCTAAAATCAGAATGTGTATTAGCTGAAGAACGTACATGTATTTATACATGGGGGTGAGGCTATTGGGATTCATCTCCCAATGACTCTTGGCCTTCCTTATTTCCTAATATTATTTATTATACAATATTACATATCCACACCCAACCCATAGGATTAGGTGTCAATAGTTACAATGTCGATCAATAAATTTTGAAGGAGAGCATCTCAACACAGATTCATATTTGAGAGATGAATATTGAATTTTTGAAGGAGAACGTCTCATAACTAATTCATCTTTGAGATATGAATCTTGAATTTTTGAAGAAGAGTGTCTCAAAACTGATTCATCTTTGAGAGATGAATCTTGCATTAGCATTGGCCCGTATAATTCTCATTCATCTATTAATTCTTGTTTGATAGATGAATCCTAAATTTTCATTTCCCCATGGAATAGATCAGTAGACATCTTATTCACATTTGTACAATGTCTTATACTAAAAAAATTAAATTGGCTAACAATATTGTTTGCTATTCCATGCAGTTCTTTTAGCCTCTCCTTCTTAACTTGGCACACGTCATTCATTTGGTTGCACACAAGTTCAGAATTGGTGAAAACTAAAATTCCATTTGATCCATACTCCATAGTTGTTCCCAAGCCTTCTATCAATCCAATATAATATGCCTCATTTTTTTGTTGTTCCTCCTGGTATATTCATTTTCGTTTGGACGATTTTTCTAGTCACAAAACCTATATGTTAATGTGCATGTGTTTTACATTGAATATTTTTCATTTTCTTAAGAATCTATTTTCAAAAAAATTAACTATATACTTCGTTAAAACCTGTATGTTTTGTATCAAATTACTTTTTGTTTCTAAATAATATGTTTTTTACATTGAATATTTTTCATTTAATTAAAAATCTATTTGAAACAATTAAACTATATAAGGTTAAAACCTATGTTTTGTATCAAATCACTTTTGGTTTCAATGGGAAACTTTTATGGCTAATTTGTGTTTTACATGTTAAATATAAAATGTTTTTTCTCTCTCTCATTGTTTGAGACCATGGGTATGAAAATGGAAAACTTCTATTTAGATCTATTCCAGAGATATGGCTAATTTGTGTTTTACATGTTGAATATAAAAGGTTTTTTCTCTCTCTCATTGTTTGAGACCATGGATATGAAAATGAAAAACTTCTATTTAGATCTATTCTAGAGATTGACTGTAGGGGAATTTACTAAGGTTAAAACCTATTTTTTGTATCAAATCACTTTTGGTTTCAATGGGAAATTTTTATGGCTAATTTGTGTTTTACATGTTGAATATAAAAGGTTTTTTTCTCTCTCTCATTTTTTGAGACCATGGATATGAAAATGAAAAACTTCTATTTAGATTTATTCCAGAGATTGAGTGTAGGGGCATTTACTGGATATTTCACCTTTCATAAAAGATGAGATCCAGAGGCTACCTGGCCCTTTACAGACTCTACCTATAGAACTTGTAGAAGTTAACACTACCAGTCCCAATTATACCCTACGAAGGGTGTAGAGGACCCGTGGAATCACTCAAACGACTTTACGTAGACAGGATGATGTATAAGAATGCATGTGTTTTACATTGAATATTTTTTATTTTAAATTAATAATTTATTTGAAACAATTACCTATATAAGGTTAAAACCTATGTTTTGTATCATATCACTTTTGGTTTCAATGGTTTGTTTATTGGCTAATGTGTTGTTATCAAATCACTTTTAGTTTCAGTATATTTTGGAATCTTCTATAACCACTTATTAGGCCTATCAATATGTAATTAGAGCACAGTGAATATGAGAATTCGATACGATTACATGATCAAAAATTAGTAGAAATAAGCAGTGTTTCCATATAAATTGATTTACTTGTCTCAATCATAAATCAATACTATTGAAAAAGTTGATATATTTGATTATAAAGTAGGAATTGTGGAACATTAAGGAAACTTCAATCAAACATTTTAAAGTTTTCAGAACTAAATTTTATATGATAAGTAATGATGAAAAGTTAGGAAACTTTTATGTTCCCATGAGGGAATATTTTTGGGATATTTATCAAAAATTAAGGCATAACCTTACTATAATAAAAGAGTGCATAATATTGTGGAATTCATAGATTTAAAGTTTTATGAAGAGCTACTTGGTAAGAAAATATATTAAGGAGGATGTAGATAATCCTAAATATGTTTGTAGGCTAAATAAAGAACTTTATGGACATAAACAACCATCACCAACATGGTAGTCTTTAAGCTACACAAGTACCTTAAAAAAATATGTTTCAAGGGGCTAATAATAATCTATGGATAAATTCTCATGGTGATGAATTACTAATTGTGTTTGTGTATGTGGATTATATTATGTTTAGAATCAATAAAAATCATCTAGTAAAATATTTTGGTGAAGAGATGAAATTTGAATTCGAGATGTGAATGATTGGAGAACTTGTCTTTTACCTAGGGCTACAGGCCATAAATTATACAAAATTCAATAGGAATATCGTTTTCTCAATATAAATACCTAAGAGATATGTTGAAAATTTTGAAATGGAATACTATAAACCTAAGTGAATATTTATATGAATTGGATGCAAGTTGTGTGCAGATGATGGATGATGAATGACCTAAGTGAATATCCATATCAATTGGATGCAATTTATGTGCAGATTATCGATGATGAATGAGGTGATGTTGATCATAACCTTTACATCTATATTATAGGAAGCTTGATATACATAACAAGGTTTACACTAGATATAATTTTGGAATTTATATTAGCTGGAATATTTCAATCAACAACTAAACAAAGTCATCTATGACCAACAAAAAAAATATTAAGATACTTGAAAGAGCCTGAAAACAATGGACTATAGTACCCAAAATGTGAGAAATTTACATTGACAACATAGAGAGATTCAACTAGGCTTGTGTGTATGACATTAAAAGTACAAGTGGACAATGTATAATTATACTTAGAAGAGTCTTTGGTTGCATGCTTAAGAAAGAAAGAGTCATTACTTGGACAATGTATAATTCTACTTATAAGAGTGTTTGGTTGCATGGTTAAGCAAGAAAGAGCCATTACTTTCTCTATCTAGAGTAGAAGTGGAGTACATAGTAGTTATTTCTTTTTGCAAACAAGTGTTTTGGATGAAATGGGCTCTACAAGATATTAAGGTAAATTTCAGTGAACCTATATCTATTAAGTTTTTCAATATAAGTGTAATAATAATTTCAAAAATAAAATATTCTACTTCCTTCAATCACTAAACATATCATCATAAAGTACCACTTCCTCAATTCTTTGAGATTCACACAACAAGTCTTTGTGAAAATAGTGAAGATAGAATACATACCCACAAAGCCTCTTGTTAGGGAACCATTTGAATATGTGAGAAAAAAATTAGGGATAGTTCTTGTAAATTATTGTCACTTATTTGACTTCAAAAGAAGAGCCTAGATTATTACACAGAATATGAAATTGAGTGCAATATCTATGTGGGAGAGTACAAAATATCTAAGGGGGAGAATACAATATAAGGAAGGATTAAAAAGAGTAACAAGAAGCATATGATTGTGCCAATAATTTGAAGTAGTCAAGAAGCATAACAAAGGACCATCATCAAATTGCAAGATCAAGTAGTATTCTTCATGAAGAAGCAACATTAACTAGGTTCATAATTTAAAGGTTCATTTTTTAATGAAAATATTTATGAAAAAAATTGCATATGTATATATAATTTATATAAACATGTAAATAAATATTCTCAAATGTACATAGTAGTATTATAAATTTTCATATCTAATTAATAGATGTTGAATATGAGTCTAGCTCATTCTTTATTGTAATTATCATAACTTCCTCAAAAACTCCTCCTGAATCTAAAAATGGAAATGGAATGAATTATTGTGCATTATGATAAATATTGTATTTAAATGACATTTGATATATGAATAAAAAATAAATGGGTTCTCTTCATATATGTGAGAAAAAAATTAGGGATAGTTCTTGTAAATTATTGTCACTTATTTGACTTCAAAAGAAGAGCCTAGAATATTACAGAGAATTTGAAATTGAGTGCAATATCTATGTGGGAGAGTACACAATATCTAAGGGGGAGAATACAATATAAGAAAGGATTAAAAAGAGTAACAAGAAGCATATGATTGTGTCAATAATTTTAAGTAGTCAAGAAGAATAACAAAGGACCATCATCAAATTGCAAGATCAAGTAGTCTTCTTCATGAAGAAGAAACATTAACTAGGTTCATCATTTAAAGGTTCATTTTTTAATGAAAATATTTATGAAAATAAAAAGTACATATTTATATATAATTTATATAAACATGTAAATAAATATTCTCAAATTTACACAATAGTATTATAAATTTTCATATCTAATTAATAGATGTTGAAGATGATTCTAGCTCATTCTTTATTGTCATTATCATAACTTTATCAAAAGCTTCTCCCGAATCTAAAAATGAATATGGAATGAATCATTGTACATTATGATAAATCTTGTATTTAAATGACATTTTATCTATGAATAATATGGAATGAACCATTGTACACTATGATAAATCTTGTATTTAAATGACATTTGATCTATGAATAAAAAAGAAAATGGGATCTCTTCATATATATATGTGTGTGAGAGAGAAATAAAAAGCAAAGGTAATTTCACCAAGCCTAAAGGAGCATGTCCTAATACATTATTATGTTTGGTTTATAGAAGAATTAACCATGAAGAGTCATGATATCCACATTTCCACAATACCATTTGCAATTTTTGTATGAAGATATGTAGTCTAATAACTAATCAGTTATGATATTTGTGTAAATATGAAAATGGGTCTATGATATCAAGGCCAACATGGGATCAAACTACAATGTTACATTTCATTCCATCAGTAGTATTCCTCTAAATCCTTTAGCTTTTTATTATGAAAGAAAATTTATATATGCTATGCTATATTTGAATGTTAGATTTAAATGTATACAAATGGTGAATGGTTAAAGTATTAAAGTAGAAATTCGTTGTAGGTATTATAAAAGATAAAATTCATTTGCAGAAGAAGAATTAACATCACGTTCTTCGTATCTCTCCAAGAGGACTATATTTATCACAATGTTTTGAGTAGATCATGAAGATAATTAAAAAAAGAGATTTGGAAAAAGAAAATAAAGATCTAAATGCATATGATAGTCAATAATCTAGTGCATAAATTCAAGAAAAAAATGAAACAAAGCTCAAATAAATACTAATATTGCAGGGGAATTTTATACATGCAATAACAAAAGAAGAAAAAGAGGGAAACAAAAAAATTCACAATAAATTCAAGCAAACAATGAAAAAAAGCTCAAATAAATACTAATATTTCAGGGGAATTTCATACATGCAATAAAAAAACAAAAAAAAGAGGGAAACAAAAAATTTCACCATCAGATATCATTGAAAGAGACACCATTAGTACTGATACATTGAATAACTTCATACATCAAAATACTACAAATGGAGATGAAGAAACAAACATCAATAGACTCTAAATAGCCTTTCATATAATTATTTGTTTGAAAAAAACATCTAAGACGACTAATCCCCTACGATGAAGTTTTCATATACATCCAGAAACAATAAAAAATAATTTATGTTTTAAAGAGAAATAAGAAACCAACAAATATGAATATATCTACAAAAATTCCCTAGAATAGAAGGCAAAGAATAGGTTCCAGGTATGAGGTGACATAATGTAACTTGAAGAATAGAGTTATAATTCTTTACTCTATAGAATTGATATGTGCAAAGATAGCTGGAGATAGAAAGGAAAGTAAAAATAAAGATGATAATGAATAGTGTCAAGAAATCCCGGCTGCTCTGAAACCTTACAGGAATTTTCAGAAGCAGCAAAATCTTGAAGAGAATGATTTTACCAACTCTAAATGGTCTTTCATACACTTATTTTTTTTAAATAACCCTCTAAGACTAAGACTAATTCCCTACAATGAAGTTTTCACATACATCCAAAAACAATTAAAAACAATTTATGTTCTAAAGAGAAAGAAAGAACCAACAAATATGTATATATCTACAAAAATTCCCTAGAATAGAAGGCAAGGAATGGGTGCCAAGTATGAGGTGACATAATGTAACTTGAAGAATAGAGTTATAATTCTTTACTCTATAGAATTGATAGGTGCAGAGATAGCTGGAGATATAAAGGAAAATATAAATAAAGCTGATAATGAATAGTGTCAAGAAATCTCGGGAGCTCTGAAACCTTACAGGAATTTTCAGAAGCAGTAGAAGCTTGGAGAGAATGATTTTACCAAGGCTTTTTTCGAAGGGAAGTTTTATGCTCCCAAAGAGTTTAAGGCCTTGGAAACCATGCCTACAAGGGCATAAATATATGCCAAGATCTTGGGCTTGCTGCAGAGTCCTGCCATAGGACTTATTAGTACCCTTCATGATCTTGTTGCAGAGTCCTGCCATAGGACTTATCAGTACCCTTCAGGCTCCTGCAAGGGATTTAATGTTTACATCGAAGGCTTATGTTTAGAAGCTAGAGGAAGAATCTAGAAATGCAATTAATTCATAGATATTACTAATGGGTTAACCAATCCTTTTCCTTTCAAGTTGTAAGTACCGTAAAATTTATTTTGGTTCATGAAACTAAATTAATGTATAACTTATGTATTTTTAATTGATAAAAGTTTAAAATGTTAATATCAAAATTCTATTCTATGACTTGACATTGTACACCACGAAACCCAATGCGTAAGATGCCGGATAAAGTGGTGAGCAGTAAGAGTGGTCAAGGCAGGGTACAAAGATCAACAAAAAATAATAATAGAGCAGTTCATGAGGCAAACCAACGATAATACATTTAACCATGATTATTGGTACTAGAGGAAAAGGTGGAATAATAATAATAAACAGTGGTGGTTTTTTTTTCAACTGAAAAATTATGGAGCAATAAAAAGTTTTGAATTAATATAATGGTTGTTTTGAATTAAACCATTTAAGCAATCACAAATTACTTATACTGAATTAATATATTGGTTGTTTTGAATTACTTACTTGGAAATTCGCTCGGTGCAACTCTTGAGCAACAATTTGCGGGCACCAAATGAGCAACAGAGCAGTAGCAGTGCCACAGAAAATCAGAATAGAAACCCTCGAAAAACATAATATGCAAACAAAAACAAAAACAGGAACAGAAACCCGTGAAAAATAGAATATGCGAACAGAGACACATGAAAATGAGAACCGTTCGTGGGTGGTATATTTATAAAATATGAGTTTAGTGGAACTGTTGTTGTCATTTTTCCCATCTCTGGCCAAAACTCTGGCTTCCCACGCCGTCGGTACGCCGTCAATCTAAACGGCAGAATGAGTTCGACCGAACTATTGCGGGAAAAAATTTTCCGCCCCTGATTATCACAAAAGGGTAACCCAACTTCACATTTTCACCCTTTAACATTTTATTTATTTAAATAAAATACCTTCCAATAAATCACATAGTTTTTTCTTTTGGAACGACATGCTTTGGTTCATCATTTATCACTTTTAACTTTTTATTATTTTTTAATTGAGCCGATATTTAAAATTTCACACCTACACATCTAGCCTATACTAGGCTATAGAGCTTCTCGCACATAATAACTATTATTTTGCAAGTTATATATTAATAATTGATCTATTTTTAATAGTGAAGGATACACATATGACATGATATCATAAATTCTCTCTCACAAGGTGTATACTAATAGGTTATATATTTTTATGAGAATTTATTTTAAATATAAATTATTGATCTAGGAGGATCATACATGTACAAGTACAAGTGGCTCAAGTATAAAGGCTCAAAAATCAAAGTGTCAGAAATGTGGCAAACTCATTGTCAAGTTGAAGATCTCGTTTTTCTGATTCCAACGACATAGACGACACTCAATTCCAAGTCCATATGGAGGAGTTAGAAGAAGTGAAAGTTTAAAGGTTGACTTGGTGATGTGGCAACTTAAAGAGGTGACAAATTTGTAGAAATCTGGCCACTGAATTCTGGGAAAATTTTTGGGACACTTGAATAGACTCCTTTGTTCAATTTCTAGATTATTCAAGAAGGTGCAGTTTGGTTATAAAATTTAATATATATATATATATATAGAGAGAGAGAGAGAGAGAGAGAGAGAGATAGATAGATAGATATAATTTTGAGGGTGGGCAATGACCCCCGCCCTCTCCATCTAACCACATAAAAAAAAATGATATAATAGTAGGGTTCAGTGGCCATGACCCTGCTGAACCCATGGTCATGTTCCAACGTACTCATATTAATATGAGTGGGCGGGGGTTGTCAACCACACTGCCCAACCTAACCCACAATCCACATAATGTAACAGATCCATTAGAGTTAAGGGGTGGGCCACCCAATGCGGGCTCATCCCCCCAATGTACCTCACTTTCCATTAAATCTATGTGTCGGGGTATTACAAAAAGGAATGGCACAGTTTATTTAAAATAGTATCTGACTTATTACGGATGGGGAAGGGTTTGACCACCCGACCCTCTCCCTCACATCCGGATCTGAAACCAACTCACAAACGACGTACTTGGTGAAGTCCACCCACACTCCAATATTTAAACCTGCAATTCATAAGTACACCCAAGTAGGCTAGGAGTGGCACGGAGTACGAGACAAAGTGGAACCATGAGCGCTTTTTAGGAGGGGTGTGGAACCATGAACTGAGCCATTTTCCAAAGGGGCCAGATTTTCACTTTGTTAGAATCAAACAAATTTTTATGGATTTTTCACCCCTCAGCGCCACGAATCTAATGGTGTTGTCCATTCTTCATCACAGGTCTCCAATTTTTGGGCACTTTCGACTATGGAGGTATAAGGGTGTAATTTTGCATTTATACTTGTACTTTCATTTTCTTTTCCACTTAATGAAATAGGGCCTCACCACGGATTGAGCAGGGCATAGAGACGTAGTCCCTGCTCGATGAACTCTGATATCAATTCTGTGTCTTCTATGCATGATTTTATGTTCTTCTCTCTTCGTATTTTTATGCCTTTGAAGTTTCATGGTTAAGATGGAGTTTTACATATAATTATTTAATACATCTCAAAGAAAAATATTTTATATCAAGTGGTATCAGAGCAGGTCTTTGTAGATTTGAATTACATGTTTGTATGCTAACTAGAAACAGGCTCCAAAGAGGCAAAGGGAAACTAAAGTATTTTGATCCTGAAGCAGGACATGCACATCGAAGAAGAAACATAGATGACGATGTTCGAAATGAGGAGGAACTAAAATTCCACAAGACCTTCTACACCATGGAAAATTGGGTCGAGAAGTTGTTCTCTAGACTTGAGATACTAGAGAAATCATGGGAGAATGCGTCAGAAGTACAAGGTTCAGGGCATGGAGATAATGGAGGAGATCCACCTCCTTCTCCTCCCGCGAGTGAAATTTATTCCTCCTCTTCTCACCATCATCATAGGAATTTGGGAAATGCATATAATAAACATTTCCTTAAGTTATATGTCAAATTTTATCTACCCATGTATAATGGTGAAAGTAATGTAGAGAATCTTAACAGCTAGATTAGGTAGATTGAACTCTATTATAGGATTTAGCAGATTTTGGAGGGTGAGACAAGGATATAGTTGGCTTCTCTTCCACTAAGTGGCATAGTTGTCATCTGGTGGGAGAGAAAACTTCAAGGCAACAGTAATTTGGGTAGCCTTATTTCCTCATGGTCAAATTTTATTGCTGCACTTAAATATCAATTCTATCCTGGTTTATAAGCAAAAAGCCTTAATGGAGTGGCAGTACATAAGGCAAGGTAAAGGACAAAACGTGTAAAGCTTTACCAAGGAATTTAGAAAACAAACACTAAGTTTGGTCATTTCATTAGATTCACCTAAAGTGGTAACTAAGTATATTGGGTCATTACATAGTTACATTAGACATTCATTGTTAATGTTTTAACCTACTACTATTGACTTAGCCAGTGTAAAGGCCATTCATCTTGAAAACAGGGGCAAAAATGATAAAGATGATCATTCACAGAAACCACCTTTCAAACCTTCAAATGGAAAATTGAAGGGGAAAGGAAAGGGAAAGGAAAATAGGAGGACATCAGTGAAGAAAGATGAAGGAGAAAAGCCTTATTGCACTCAGTGAAAAAAGGAAGTTCATGATGATGATCATTGTTGGAAGTTGTACCCTAAAAAAAATCGAAAGAGATATGGTGGAAAGGGTAAGCAAAATATGGTAGCAACAGTGCAGCAAGACCTTGGATTTGACTCTGGTGATGAGGCATAAATCACAGTAGTATGCACACAAGGTACTCTTTCTCTTCATGTTAATTCTAAATCGCATGGAAGCACTAGTTCAACAGATGATCCTCTTCCTAATGAATGAAAGAGAATAGAGTTGTTTCATATTAGTGTTTTCATAAATCATATAAAAGTAGAAACTCTATTTGATTAATGGTCTCAAGAAAATTTAATCTCATAATCCTTGGTTAAAAAGTTAGAATTAGAAGTTAATCCTCATCTGAAACATTATCTGCTTGGATGGATACATGAAAAAGTAAAATTAAACGTAACCAAGCAATGTAAGTTTAAATTTGTAATTTCTTCTAAATTGGTGGATGAAGTAGAACTGTATGTCATACCATTGGATATCTGTGGTATTATGTTATGGAATCCCTATCTTTACGATAGGAAAGCAGATTTATTTCGACATGAAAATAAATACCAAATCACAAAATATTGGGTAGAGTATATTGTAAGAGCTCATCAAACCAAGATCAATGCCAATCTTGTAAGTGCAGGACATATGAAGAGATTGGTGAATTCCAGGAAGGGGTGTTTGCTCATGGTTGTGAGAGAAAAATATGCAGAAACATCTGACACTTTCCAAGGATATGATCTAACTCATAAAAAGGAATTATGTGAATTTATTTCTGACTATGATGACTTGTTTCAGGAACCCTAAGGATTGCCTCTAAAATGAGAAATCCAACATGATATCCATTTGCAACATGATGCTCCATTGCCAAAAATTGGTATGTATAAGATGTCATATATCTAGATCTTGTAGAAATTATATAACATATGCATTATATATTCATATTCTCCTGATCTAAAAATATTTATCTTCTTGCTAAATACAAAATCCTTCCACTGTTAATCTTTTGCAGAAATTATAAACTCAATTGCAAAAACATGAAGAAATAAAATAAATCGTACATAACACAGTTGTTTAATGGGAAAGCCTGAAGCTAAAAACCCCAACTATAATATATTATGTATCATGGAGATCATGTAACAATCCTCATACAAAGCTTAGTACATCAAGCTCTCAGTACAATACAATCGTCACACGCTATCATGAAGAAATCTACAAATCCATGCACTGATTTCTTGCCACCTGATAGCCTGCCTCCACTACATAATCCCTGCTAAAGAATAGCTCTGAATGAATTTGAATTACCCTTTACTTGACTGTGCAATCCTCATTGGAAACTCCAATGTGTGTGGATGCAATAAATGCATCACTATAGTCACAACGGATAGTCCATCTCATCCTTTCACCTATCTCTCCATTGGGTCTCCACTGGAACTGACATGCACTATAGTTAACTATTGTATTTTTTCAGTTGATTAATGAGTTATTATTTGTGAATTAATTAACTAATTAATTCACTCCACTCTCACTAGTGTATAATTCAGTTAGACTAGATACAACTAGCTCAACTGATTTTAACTCCAATAACTGAGTTAAACTAAATAACAACTCCATGAACTACTCTTCCAAATCTATCATAGCTTTACCACTTCAGTTATAACTGAGTCCTCCATGCATGAACCACCAGTAAACCCTAGGAATTGCATAATTCCTTCAGCCCACTAATTTTCCAAATCTGTATATTGAAATTAAGTGCTCCAAGAGAATAAGTTGATATTTAGAGTTTGATTATTATTAAGGGCTACTAATAATCGACACTTCTATTTTTATATCGACAATATATAAATAGACTTCACCCAATATTCTAAAAATAGAATTTCATCTATTTTTCCAACTTTGCCAACCATCCACAAATAACATCCTGCAACTTCTGAAATATGATCACCATGTCTAAAAAAAGACATAGTCTAAAAATATACTTGCACCTCAAAATAGCCTACTGGCCCACTTAGTGAAGGAAATTGATTTTCACTAAGCTCATCATCTTGTTGAATCTCAACACTCCCTCTCAAAAAGATAGGGATTATCCTTCACCCCGATCCTAACTCTGTGGTATTTGAATTTTCTCCTGGTGAGCGCCTTCGTCAGAATATCTGCATCCTGATCTTTTGTAGGAATGTACTGAAGCAACATGATCTTCCGCTGCACACAATCCCTGATATGATGATACCAAATATCAATATGTTTAGATCTATCATGAAACATAGGATTAATTGAGAGTTTAATGCAACTCTGATTATCACAATGTATCACTGTAGGATCTAAATGTGAATCGAAAAAACCGACCAGGATCTTCCTCATCCAGATAGGCTCACATGCAGCTTGAATTTCTTCCATGTATTCTTCTTCCACTGAACTAAGTGCCATGGATCTTTGTTTCCTGCTGTACCAAGAAACTATTGTAGATCCAATACTGAAAACTCCTCCTGGTGTGATCTTTCTGTCTGTCGGGCTGCCTTCCCAATCTGCATCCGTGAAGCCATGCAACTTCACCTCATCCGTCTATTTGTACCATAATCCATACTCGGATGTGCCCCTAAGATACCTCAGGACATGCTTGCCTGCCTTCCAAAAGAGCTTGGTAGGCTTAACCATCGCTTGTAAAAGTTGGTTCACCGCATAGCATATGTCTGGTCTTGTATTAACTGAATACATGAGTGAACGCACCAACTGTCAATAAACAGTGGCATCCACTACCTCTGCCGATGTATCATCCTCTTTCCTTCAATTTCCTGAAAGAGGACTGTCGATATGCTTGCAGCCTTGCATGTGAAACTTCTCCAGTATCTCCTGGGCATACTTTCCTTGAGACACAAATAGTTCACCTTCTCGTTGCCATATTTCCAACCCAAGGAAATAATCAAGGAGGCCTAAATCCTTCATCTCAAACTCCTTTGCAAGATCAGCCTTGCATGAGTGTATCAACTACTCATCACCCGTTAGTATTAAATCATCAACATAAAGGACAATGATTAAAATCTTACGGTCCACCACAATTTGATACAGGTTTTCATCTGCCTCACTCTTGGTGAAGCCAAGTCCAGTGAAATAGCTGTCCATTCGTGTGTACCAAGCACGAGGTGCTTTTTTCAGCCCATACAACACTCTTTTGAGTCTGTACACATGCGACTTGCTGATGAAGATCTCAAATCCTTCAGGATGCTCAATGTACACCTCTTCCTCAATGATCCCATTAAGGAACGTAGTCTTCACATCCATCTGATGAATGTGCCAACCCATCTGTGTTGAGAGAGAAAGGATGGTCTGTATGGAAGAATACCGTGCGACAGGTGAAAATGTTTCTTCATAGTCAATCCCCTCGATCTGTGAGAAGCCCCAGGCAACAAATCTTGCATTATACTTCTCGACGCTCCCATCAGCAGCTTACTTTACCTTGTAGATCCATCTTAATACTACAACTGATTTACCCACCGACCTTGGAAAAATATCCCAAGCACTGTTTCTGACAATGGATTCATAATCCTCCACCATGGAATCTACCCATGTGGGCTCATACACTTCTTCTTCAAAATAATATGGCTCTGTCATGATACAATTTCTCATAAGAGCCATGTATCTAGTAAAACGGTTAGGTGACTATCTCTATCTGCGATGTGATGTAGGGACTCCTACATTCTACGTCGCATCAAGCTTTAGTCTATCATCTTCTGTGGTACGCTTTCTTCCTTGTCTGATATTTGGTTCTGCATGAGTGGACTCCTACACTACATGAATCTCCTCTTGTGGCTGATCTACATCTAGAGGCTCATCTTTCGGAACAAGTAGCTCCCCCTCTGCATGCAAGTGTATCTCCATCTGAATCGACAGCTTCATGGCTTTCACCTCATTGAATTTTATATCCCATCACACCACAGTCATTCGACTGTCTAGAAAATACACAAGATAATTATGCGGTGTTTCTGTGTACCCCACAAATATCCCAACTTCTCCAGTCGGCTCCAGCTTCTTCCTAGCATCCTTTGTCACATGAATGTAAACAGATGAGCCAAAAATCTTCAAATGAGAAATATTAGGCTTCTTACCAGTAAAATTTTCTTCAAGTCTACTCATGCCAAGTACTCTATGAGGACAACAATTTTTCACATAAACCGGAGTGTTGCATGCTTCTGCCCACAAGTGCATTGGTAGGCCTTGGTCATGCAGCATAGCTCGTGCAGCACCCACGATTTTTCTGTTCTTCCTCTCTGTGACCCCATTTTGTTGTGGGTTATGAGGTGCTATGAGTTCTCTTCGAATTCCTTCTTTGCTACAGAATTCTTTGAATTCACCCGAGATATATTCACCACCATTATCGCTCCGTAGAGCCTTCACTTGCTTCCCCGACTCCTTCTCCACCAATGCTTTAAACTCACATAAATTTGAGAATGTTTTGATCTTCTTCTGCATGAAGAATATCTAGCATCTACGAGAATAGTCATCAACAAATATAACATAATACCTGTTTTTTGTTGTTGAAGCAACCGAGAAAGGTTTGCACACGTCTGTGTGAATTCTCTCCACGATCACTGAAGCATGGTTCTCCTTCTCATGAAAGGTGGCCTTTACAAACTTACCCATATTACATCCCTTGCACTGATCTGACTCTGCAAGGGTACCCTTGGGAAGTCGAGTAGAAATCTATTGCAAAATCTTGAAAGCGCCATGGTGAAAATGGCCTAATCTTCTATGCCACAATTCGCCCTCATCCCGACTCACCACTTCTTCTGCTTTTCCCACCATTGTAGCACAGCCATCTACCTCTAGCTTGTAGAGATTCTTAACTCGAATCCCTATATTCTTTATTTGAAACATTTTTTTATGTCAAAGGAACGTTTTTCCCTCACTGAAAACAACATCATAACATTTGTCTTCCAACATTGCAACCGAGACCAAGTTCTTCTTCAGACCTAGAACATGCACAACTTCTTTCAAAATAAATGGATTACCTGAATCCCTCTCAAAGGTAATGGTCCCAATGCCGGTTGCACTCTATTGACCATCGTCACCCATCTCTATATGCATTTGGAGGTCCTTCTCCTCCAGATCACTAAACAACTCCTTGTCTCCCATCATATAGAAAGACACGCCACTATCAAGATACCACACCGATCCTATAGTACTTGAAACCAAGCATGCGATCAAGGATAAATAAAGTTCAAATTGCGAGGCTAAGGCCTCACCCACTACAGCTCCATCAGCCTTCTTGTTCTTCTTCTTCTTTTGTGGGCAGTTAGTGGGAAAATGCCCATGTTCGTGATAGTGAAAACACTTCACCTTGGACAAATCCTGCTTCTTGCCTTTAGCTTCGGATTTTGAACGGAATTACCTCCCCTTCCCTTTCCTTGATTTGGCAGCCAAAGCGTAATTCTCTTCATCTTCATTCTTTGATGAAGAGCCATCCCTGGTACTTTGCCTTATCTCCTCCTGCATAAGATCTGACCAAAGTCACTCCCATGCTGGCAGTTTCTCCCATCCATTGATAGAGTCTTCGTAGCTATGCCAAATATTTGAAAGGCTAAGGAGATCCAAGCTCACCAAGTCCTCATCATCAATATTAATCCCCACACTTCCCAGTTCATCCTTACAGTGGACAAAATTCATGAAATATTTTGGAATACTGTCACCCTTCTCCATTTTTATTTTTCTAATCTTATCTTTAAGCGCCAACTTCCTTTGATCGCTTCTGCTTTGGAAAAAATCTGTCAAAGCCTTCCACATTGCAAATGGAGTGGCTTTCCTGTGAAGGCTGGACACAATATGGTCCTTCACACCTTCCAATAGAATTCTTCTTGTCTTTTCTACCTTCTTTTTCCATGCATCAAGTCCTGCAGCATCACTAGAATCCAGCTTAGGAACATCGCTATCGATGAACTCCTTCAGTCCATTATCCTCCAACACCGCCTCCATCCTATCCTTCCAGGCTATGTAATTTGAGCTACCATCAAGGGCATACTCCAATTGCAACCCATTGAAAGAAATTTCAATTTATACTCAACTGTCGCACCAAGAATTTTCTGCAGCAAATTCAAATTGTCCACCCACACAAACTCAAAAATTCTTCACAATTGCAATCTTCAAGAATTAACACTGCTATGATACCATGTAGAAATTATATAAAATATGCATTATATATCCATATTCTCCTGATCTAACAATATTTATCTTCTTTCTAAATACAAAATCCTTCAACTGTTAATCTTTTGCAGAAATTATAAACTCAATTGCAAACACATGAAGCAATAAAAACAATTGCGCATAACACAATTGTTTAACGGAAAATCTTGAAGTTGAAAATCCCAACTATAATATATTATGTATCATGGATATCATGTAACAACCCTCATACAAAGATAATTACATCAATCTCCCATTACAATACAATCGTCACACACTATCATGAAGAAATATGCAAATCCATGCACTGATTTCTTACCACCTAATATCCGGCCTCCACTGTGCAATCCCTGCTGATGAATAGCTCTGAATGAATTTTAATTACCCTTTCCTTGAATACACAATCCTCATTGGAAACTCCAATGTGTGTGTGATGCAACCAATGCATCACTTAGTCACAACGGATAGTCCATCTCACCCTTTCACCTATCTCTCCATTGGGTCTCCACTGGAACTGACATGCACTATAGTTAGCTGTTGTATTTGTTTAGTTGATTAATGAGTTATTATTTGTGAATTAATTAACTAATTAATTCACTCCACTCTCACTAGTGTATCATTCAGTTAGACTAGATACAACTATCTCAACTGAGTTAAACTGAATAACAACTCCATGAAATACTCTTCCAAATTTGTCATAACTTTTCCACTTTAGTTCTAACTGAGTCATCCATGCATGAACCACCAGTAAACCCTAGGAATTGCATAATTCCTTCAACCCACTGATTTTCCAAATCTGTATACTAAAATTAAGTGCTCTAAGAGAATAAGTTGATATTTAGAGTCTGATTATTATTAAGGGCTAATAATAATCGACACTTGTATTTTTAGATCGACGATCTATAAATAGACTTCGCCCAATATTCTAAAAATATAATTTCATCTATTTTTCCAAATTGACCAACCATCCACAAATAGCATCCTGCAACTTCTGAAATATGATCACCATGTCTAAAAATAGACATAGTCTAAAAATAGACTTGCACCTAAAAATAGCCTGCGGGCCCACTTAGTGAAGGCAACTGATTTTAACTAAGCTCATCATCTTGTTGAATCTCAACAGATGGAGGAGATAAAAAATAAGGTACATGAATAGTTGAACCAAGGAGTCATATGACCAAGTACTTCTCCATGCAACTCACCGATTGTGTTTGTAACCAAGAATGATGACACATGGAGGATGTGCATGGATTATCGGGCACTAAACAAAATCATGGTGAAAAATCGATAACTTACTATTAAGATTCAACAAGATGATGAGCTTAGTGAAAAGAGTCGCCTTCACTAAGTGGGCCCGCAAGCTATTTTTGGTGCAAAGTCTATTTTTTAGACTATGTCTATTTTTAGCCATGTCGATCATATTCTATGAGTTGCAGGATGTTATTTGTGGATGGTTGGTCAAGTTGGAAAAATAGATGGACTTATATTTTTAGACATATTGGGTGGAGTATATTTTTATACTGCAGTCTAAAAATATATATGTCGAATACTATTAGCTCTTAATAATATTTGGACTCTAAACATTATCTTATTCTCTTGGAGCACTTCAGTTAAGTGCACAGATGTGGCACAAAATATGACAAAAGGAATTACGATATTCCTAAGGATTTACTGGAGCTATTTCATGGAGGACTTCAGTTAGAACTCATGTGACAGAGTTTGGTGGAGTTGGAGAAGTAGTTGGTGGAGTTGTATTTAGTTTAACTCAGTTAGACTCAATTGAGCTAGTTGTTTCTAGTCTAACTCATTGATACACTAGTGAGAGTGGTGTGAATTAATTAGTTAATTAATTCACTAAATAATAAATCATTAATCAACTAAATAATACATCAGTTAACTACAGTGCATGGCAGTTTCAGTGGAGACCAGTGGAGAGGTAGGTGAAAGAGAAAGTGTGACTATCAGTTGTGACTATAGTGATGCATTGATTGCATCCAACACTCAGTGGAGATGCCAATGAGGATTGCATGAGCAAGGCTAGCTTAATTAGATTTCATTCAGATCCATTATTCAGTAGGGATTGCGCAGTAGAGGCAGGCTAGTAGGTGGCAGAGATCAGTGCATGGATTTGCAAGATCGAGCCTGATTAGTGTGTAGCGATTGTATTGTACTGAGAGCTTGATATGATCAGATTTGTATGAGGATTTTTACATGATATCTATGACATATATTATATACATATAGTTGGGGTTTTGAGATTCAAGCTTTCCCGTTAAACACTGTGTTCATATGTGTGTGAATTTTTATGGTTTCATGTGTGCATTGCAATTGATTTAATTTCCGCATGTGATGATCAATAGTGGAATAGATTTTGTATTGTGCATGAGGTTAAAATAGTGTGTGATCAGGAGAATATTGGATATATAACACACAATTTATATAATTTCTACATGGTATTAGAGTGAATTGCAATTATTGAAAAAATTGAGTTTTGTGCTGGTGGAATTCGAATTTGTTGTAGTGTTTCTTGGTGTCGAAGTTGAGAATTCATTGAAATGTCTTTCAACGGATTGTGATTGGAGTATTCCCTTGATGGAAGCTAAAATTATATTGCATGGAAGGACAGTATGGAGGTGGTGCTGGATTATAATGGGTTGAAGGAGTTCATAGATGCTGAAATTCCAAAACCTGCTTCTAGCGATGCAGCTGCACTTGACGCATGGCAAAAGAAGACGACAAAATGTCAGAGGATTTTGTTGGAAGGTGTGAAGGATCACATAGTGTCTAGAATTCATAGTAAAGCTACTCCATTCTTAATTTGGAAGGCTTTGACAGACTTGTTCCAACGAAGAAGCAACAAAAGGAAGTTGGCACTTAAAGACAAGCTCAGAAAAATAAAAATGGAGAAAGGCGACAGTATACCAAAATACCTCACGAAGTTCGTCCACTACAAGGATGAGCTAGGAAGTGTGGGGGTTACTGTAGATGAAGAAGAATTGGTGAGCTTGGCTCTCCTTGGGCTTCCGAAGAGTTGGCATAGCTACGAGGACTCTGCCAATGGTCGGGAGAAACTGCCAGGATGGGAGCGACTTTGGTCAGATCTTGTGCAGGAGGAGATAAGGTAGGGTACCAGGGATGGATATTCATTGAAGAATGAAGATGACAAAAATTTCACTTTGGTTGCCAAAGAAAGGAAAGGGAAGGGAAAGAAAAATCCTTCTCAATCCGATGCAAAAGGCAAGAAGTAGGACTTTTCTAAGGTGAAGTGCTTTCACTGTCACCAACACGGACATTACGCCACTAATTTTCCACAGAAGAAGAAAAATAAGCAGGTTGTTGGATATGGAGCTAGAGAGGCCTTAGCCTCGCAGTTTGAGAATGATTTTTTGTTGATCGCATGCCTAGTTTCAAGTGTGATGGGATCAGTTTGGTTTCTTGACAGTGGTGCGTCTTTCCATATGACCAGAGACAAAGATTTGTTTAGTGATCTGGATGAGAAGGATCTTAGAGTGCACATCGAGATGGGCGATGATGGTAGATAAAGTGCGACTAGTATAGGGACCATTTCCTTTGAGAGGGAGTCTAGTAAACCTTTCATATTGAAGGATTTCATGCATGTTCCAGGATTGAAGAAGAATCTGATCTCTGTGGTGATGTTGGAAGACAAGGGCTATGATGTTGTTTTAGCGAGGGAAAGGCTTTCCTGCGCAATAAAACAACTGGTGAAACCCAGAGGATAGGGGTTCGAGTTAAGGACCTTTATCAATTGCAGGTAGATGGCTGCGTAGCAATGGCAGGCAAAGCAGAAGGAGTGGTAAGCCTAGATGAGGGTGAATTGTGGCATAGGAGATTGGGCCATCTTCACCATGGTGCTTTGAATATTTTGTAGCAAATCTCTACTGGGCTTCCCAAGGGTACACTTGCGTAGTCATATCAGTGCAAGGGATGTACTTTGGGAAAATTTGTCAAGACCACTTTTCATGAGAAGGATAGTCACACCATGACAATACTTGAGAGAATTCACATAGACTTGTGTGGACCTTTCTCAGTAGCTTCGACAGCAAAGCACAGGTATTATGTGATATTTTTTGATGACTTTTCTTATAAGTGTTGGATCTTATTCATTTAGAAGAAGAGCGAGACATACTCAAATTTCTGTGAGATCAAGGCGTTGGTTGAGAAAGAGTCGGGGAAGCAGTTGAAAGCTCTAAGGAGTGATAATGGTGGTGAATACATCTCTGGTGAATTCAAAGATTTTTTTAGCGTAGAAGGAATTCAAAGAGAACTCATAGCGCCTTATAACCCACAACAGAATAGGGTCACAGAGAAAAAGAACAGAATGATTGTGGGTGTTGCACGGGTGATGCTGCATGATCAGGGCCTACCTATACACTTATGGGCTGAAGCATGCAACGCTGCGGTTTATTTGCAAAACCGTCGTCCTCGTATACTACTTGGCATGAGTACACCCGAAGAGGAATTTTCTTGTAAGAAGCCTGATATTTCTCATTTGAAGATTTTTGGCTCACCTATTTACATTCATGTGACGAAGGATGCCAGGAAGAAGCTGTAGCTGACCACGGAGGTTGGGATATTTTTGGGGTACACAAAAACACCCCACAATTATCGTGTGTATTTTCCAGACAGTCGGATGATTGTCGTTCGACGGGATATCAAATTTCATGAGGAGAAAGTCATGAAGTTATCACTTGAGAGTGAGCTACACTTGCATGCAGATGAGGCGCTACTTGTTCCTAAAGATAAGCCTCTAGATGTGGATAAACCACAAGAGGAGCTTCATGGAGTGGAACAAACCACTCATACAGCACCAAACATCAAAGGGTGGAAGTGCACTATAGAAGCTGAGCGACTGAATCTTAATGTAGCATAGAATGTAGGAGCACCTACATCACAACAGAGACAGAGACAGTCACCTAACCGATTTACTAGATACATGGCTCTAATGAGCAAGTGTATCGTGACATAACCATCTTCTTTCAAGGAAGCTGTGGAGGATCCCGCATGGGTATATGCCATGGTGGAAGAGTATGATTCGATTGTCAAAAAAAGTGCATGGGAGATTGTCCCAAGGCCGGAAGGGAAATCAGTGGTAGGTTCGAGATGGATCTACAAAGTGAAGCAAGCTGCTGACAGGAGCATCGAGAAGTACAAGGCAAGATTTTTTGCCGGGGGCTTCTCACAGATCGAGGGGATTGACTATGAAGAAACCTTTGCACCTATCACAAGGTATTATTCCATATAGACCATCCTTGCTCTCTCAGCGTAGATGGGTTGGTACATTCATCAGATGGATGTGAAGATTGCGTTCCTCAACAGAGTCATTGAGGAGGAGGTGTACATAGAGCAGCCTGAAGGATTCAAAATATTCAGCAGTGAGTCACATGTGTGCAGGCACAAAAGACCTTTGTATGGGTTGAAACAAGCACCTCGTGCTTGGTACACACGGATAGACAGTTATTTCACTAGACTTGGTTTTGCCAAGAGTGAGGAGGAGCCGAACCTATACCAGATTATGGTGGAGGATAAATTTTTGATCATTGTACTTTATGTAGATTATTTGATACTAATAGGTGATGAACTTTTGATATACTCATGAAAGGCATATCTTTCAAAGGAGTTTGAGATGAAGGACTTGGGCGTCCTTCATTATTTCCTGGGATTGGAAATTTGGCAGCGGAAGGGTGGAATGTTTGTGTCTCAAGGCAAGTATGCCCGGGAGATACTAGAGAAGTTTCACATGCAAGGCTGCAAGCCTATCGACACTCCTCTTCCTAGTGGTTGGAGGAAAGAGGATGCTACATCAGCAGAGGTAGTGGATGCCACTGTTTATCGATAGTTGGTTGGTTCGGTCATGTATCTAGCCAATACATGACCGGACATATGCTATGCTGTTAACCAGCTTTCACAAGCTATGGTTAAGCCTACCAAGCTCTTTTGGAAGGCAGGCAAGCATGTCCTGAGGTATCTCAGGGGCACATCGGGATATGGATTGTGGTACAGATAGTCGGATGAGTTGAAGCTGCATGGCTTCACAGATGTAGATTGGGCAGGGATCCCAATGGAAAAAAATAGCACATATGCAGGGATATTCAGTATTGGGTCTACAGCAGTTTCTTGGTAC
Organism: Pinus albicaulis; assembly: GCA_034641835.2. Lineage (NCBI taxonomy): Eukaryota > Viridiplantae > Streptophyta > Pinopsida > Pinales > Pinaceae > Pinus > Pinus albicaulis. Next base: position 1,270,566,829 of record CM076582.1, read on the forward strand.
AGCAGGAAATAGAGATCTGTGGCACTCAGCTCAGTGCGGGCCGAGTACATGGCAACAAGTTTGTCTGCATGTGAGGCTATATGGATGAGGAAGATTCTAGTGAGGTTGTTCGATTCACACTTAGATCCTACTGTGATATATTATGATAATTAGAGTTGCATTAAATTCTCGGGTAATCCAGTATTTCATGATAGATCTAAACATATCGACATCCGGTACCATCATATCAGAGATTGTGTGTAGCGGAAGATCATGTTAGTGTTGGGCCGTTAATATGCCATTGTTATTATCACTTATGAACGCTTATTCCAGCCATTTCTACCATTCTTCATCATGACATTTATTATAATTTATTATTTAAATCCATTTTATAATGATTTATGCTCTTATGAATGAATATTATTTATTCTCCTTTATTTCTAATAAATTGATGATTATGCATGATTTTATCAATGATAGTTTTAATAAATCAGTTGTAACATTATTCATCATTTTTAGCCTCCAAGATAATTTCCAGATTGAAGATTTGATCATTAAAAGTGCCAACTCAGAAATTCGCTGGAATAGGAAGTGACGGTTTTGTGGTTGCGATTCTGAGCAAATGAAGCAGAATCAAGAAAATCCGGAACATGGGTTTTGTCCAGAACGGACCCAATTAACATTATTAAAGAACGGTTTGCCCAAATTCGGCTTGTACTGAGAGAAACGTAGGGTTCTTTGAGCACGATTTTCTCAGATTTGTTGTTGCGGCCGTCCTCCAAATCTCAGCTGCAAAGCCAAATTCGCCTTGTTCTTGTTGATCAAATGATTAGAAGCAAACCAATTTTGTAATAGAAATCATGTTATACTTATCTTTATTGTAACTGCTCTCTGATCTCTCTTTATTTAAATCAGAACAGAGATCAGAGAGGGGGGGATTTTTGGGGATGATTTCAGATGGAAAAATGATGGAGAATTGAGGTTTTAGAATTAGAGATTTAGAATTAAGAATTCATGATAGGATAGGAGGAAGAAAGGATTGTTGCATGATGTAATTCTCAAGCATTTGCTGTTGTAATGATTTCACACTTTAATGATTAATACCTGATTCGGGAGTTGTTGTTCATTCTTTTCATCTGAAGTAGCCCAGCAGCATCCGCTGGTGGCTAAGGGCCCAGCCTCTAGTGGAGTACGCTGCTACTGTATTTTATCTTTCCGATTTCTGCCGTGTGATGGTTTGGTTTCCTTCTCATTTCTTCAAATTGTGTTATTCAGCAATCTTTTGTTTATGAACATTTTGCAGAATTGTGAAATCATAATTGGATTGCGTAGTGACAAAATCATTAATCATAACTTGAATTGTCCTGCTCTTAATTCTAATATAATACTGCGTTGTCTGATTAAGATTGTGGTTCATTTAATTGCTGTTTATTTGTAATTGCAATTGTTGTCAATTATGTTACTATTCAATTATAACTGCAATTGTTGTTGCTTCAATAACTGCGATTAATGTTCATGCTGCTGGGTTAAGGTTGCTGATTCAATTACATCTGTAGTTGCTGCGCATTTCTATTTCATTAGCTTTGCTGTTCAGTTTTCCAATAGATTTAGTTGTTGTTCCTTTTCCGCAAGGATTTGTTTTTGCCTTTTAAATGTTATTACAGCAAGTGTGTTTATTCCATTTCTATTAGCAGCATTATTGATTTATCATTTTCAATTTATTGCTTTAGTATGGTGTGAGAGATCAACAACTGTAAAGGACATTGGCTATCGCTGCCTAAGTTCTCAGATTGTGGATCTTATTTATGCTTGATTTAATTTATATCAGTTAAACAAGGATAGAGTTTTGTTGTTCAATCCTATTGATAGAAATAGAGAATGTTCCATTTCTTGTTATTTGCATTATCTTTGCTTTGGTGTGCAGAAGGTCTGAGACTGTAATGAACATTGACATATGCTGTCTAGTTCCCAGTTTGATGATCTTTCTTTTGAGTGTCTTTTCAATTGCATCAGTCTCTAGAGGAATGAGTTATTGCTACTGTATCCTCAATTGATGTTTGCTGAGTGAATAGTTGGATTTCAGAGCATTTGAGTTTGTGTTATTGTTGGATTTCTTTTTCAAGCTTTCATTTACTGTTGGATTTTAAGCACTATACTGCAAAACATTACTCTTGAGTAAATAGCCGCCTCAGACTGAGTACACTCTTGAAATAAAAAGTCGTCCCTGGGTTGATAATTAATGTGAAGGTAATTAGGAGTTAAAAAGACACCTTTTTATCGCTCCACATTTTGGCGCCGTTGCCAGGGAGAGTGTAGCTATTTCTAAAGAGTAGTGTGAATCTGATGAGTGCCTGCTAGGGAAGAGTTCGATCTTAAAAACGGAAGGTAAGAACCTACGTGCGGAGCATGTAAAAACCCTGCTCCACTGTCCGCTTTCCTAACAGATTTGTTGTTGCTTTGTTGGGTAGAAATAGATGTTTGAATTTTTGTGTGAATGACTAGGGAAAAAATAGAAATTTTGAAAAATGAATTACATGATTTCATTCAAGTGGTGATGTAAGCACCACCCATTTCACTAACTAATTGACAGGAACATTGGAAGAAGGAGCTTTGAAGGAACACATGAAGGACATCTTCTGTTATGGTAAGAAACTGTCCAACATTTTTTACTTTTGAATTTCCTGCTCAACTAATTCCACACCCTCACCGCAATAAACCAGTACAACATACTTACAGTGTTGAACTGCCAAATTTACCAACCCTTCACACCCATTCTATCTCACATGCGCCATTAGAGAAAACTTACAATGAGATTCAAAATGTTTCAAATTCAAAAATTGTAGAAGTTATGGAAGAAAATGAGCTTACTTCTAGTTTGCATCAACAAACCATTTTAAAAGCTCAAGAACCTCATGATATGATGGGAAATCAAGAAAATAAAGGATATATTGAAGATTGGTTTCACTCCATCACTTGTTTGCAACATTTCTCCACACTTCATCAATTTTTGACTCCATCTTTTCAAGGGAAGTTGGCTTCTCATACCCTAATTTTTATCAACATGCATTTTTCAAATTTGGGTATGTGTATACATGAAGCCATATTTCGAAAATGGTTCCACTGGAAATACTCTTATACATAAACATATTCGATTCTCAAAGAAGAGTAGGATAGTGGAGAAAATAAAATAAAATAAAATAAGGACATAAATAAATGCATTTTGTTTTTTTGTAAAAATAGTTGTTTTTTTGTTGCAACACGCTATCGAAATCAACATCGGTGATAAATATTTCCATTTATTTGTGTCTGTAGATGAATTATATTGCAAATAACAATTCTATAAACACTTATATTCATTTTTTATCACCAATTTGAAAAAATGCTTGAATATCATTTTTTTTGGCTTGCGGGCTTGATAAAATTTCTGGAAAAACAGTCGGGACAGTCATGTTTTGAGGGGCCAAAAGTGAATATTTTTAAAACCTGTTTCTATCCTAAGTAGCCCTTGATGTCTACTTTCCACCCAATTTGAATCACTCAATTTGGATTTGAAACGAGAAAGTTAGAACCAAAACATTGACCGGATGTCTAGCGGGCAGCTCAAGAACAGAGTTGGGACAGTCAGTTTTTGGAGGCCTAAACGACCATATTTTTAAAAACTGTTTCTATGGTAGATTCCCCTATGAATCTAGTTTCCAATGCAATTGGAATCACTCATTTTCGATATCGTATGGGGAAGTTATGATCAAAATACTGACTGTCTATCGTAAATCAACACCCTTAAAACTCTGTTTTTCCGGATGTTCCTTACAGTATTTCACCTATCAATTCTTCTTTTCTTCAAAACCTGTTTCTATTGGAGATAAATAAATGAATCTAATTTCATTTCCAATTTGAATCATTCGAATTCGACATCAAACGAAGAATCTATGCTTAAAACATTCACTGTTGTTCTAAGTGGGGTAAACGAAAATGACTCTGTTATGCAGGTTGTTCTAAGTAAAATTGACATATCATATCATTGAATTTTTAAAACCTGTTGCTATTGGAGATTAACCTTTGAATTAGCTCTCATTTGGCTTTGGAATCACTCAATTTGGACGAAAAACAAAGAAGTTGTGACTAAAACACTGTAGGTTAGCATGATTGGCCACTGCTCTCCCGCAGGTAACAAATAAATTTTACTTTGTTATTTTATCCGTGGATTTGTTTTACAGAGTAACTACTTGTTAGTTTTTTGCATAATTCTTGGATTAGGGGAGCCCGCGCACCTCTCTTTCTCCATGATTTAATGTTTTCTTGCAGGTAGACACTCGTTTTTTGCAGGTCTTGGGAAAATAAAGAAGGTCAATTTATGGACGAATGATTTTTGAAAGAAATTTTATGAAACAAAGGAATTTCATCTAACTCATTACCCAACGGATTCGTAATAGAAGAAATGAAGAATTGATTTCAATTTGAAGATTCATGTCTTATCACTACTGCCAAAACATTTTTCAAAGAGATCATTTTTTTGACATAACATCATAGCTGTTGTAACTTAATTTATTTATTTACATACTGTTTTTGTTGTTTTTTTTTCTAATTTCTCTTATATTTTGTGTTTCAGGTATTGCTTCATTCAAAGTGTAACTCATCCTTAGCATCAATGCCGTGAACAGCTAATTTGTTTTTTTGCATGTTTGCATTTTATGATTGTCCATTTTGCTGTTCCTTTTCCAAAGGAACGGCACTTGCGTTTTTGCTGTTCCTTTTCTAAAGGAACGGCACTTTTAGTTTTTGCTGTTCCTTTTTCCAAAGAAACGACATTTGCATTTTCACACTTTTTTGTGTGTATTTTTTCTTTTTGGTGTGCATTTCCTTTGTTGTTCCCAACAAGGAACAACACTTTTTTTGAGTGTTTTTGCTGTTCCTTCAAAGAAGCAACACTTTGGGAGCAACCCTTCCTTCCTCTTGTGGGATTATTCCTAGTTCATCTCAACCACATTTTACTGATTCCCTTTCATGGCATGAAGTACACTACTTTTATGAGGACAAGAATTATGGATTCTATTGAGGCAAGTTAATATCATTCATGTTATGATCTTTAACAGGACAACTCCTTGATGATGGATTATTTTCAAAAGCGACACAATTATTTATATACTACTTTACTGCATTGTTTTCTGTTGAACATGATATTGATTGATCATCTTAATACCATGCTGGTTCCACCCTTCCTCGTTATAATCTTCTCTGTCTGTAATAAATGAGATTATGGGTATATTTTTTTTCTATTGACATGTTCAACTTCTTCCACCATCCCTGCTCTTAAGGAGTATTGAGCCTCCCTCTTTTTATCATAAAATTGTGTAATAACAACAAAATTTTGTTCACAGATGGAGGATAGAAGGTCTCATTACGAGCTAGCCTACCATGTTCATAAGGTTGTAAGAAAGTGACATTCCCATTATGGCCACCACACCAGGGTTATGATCCATTGGATAGTCAAATTATCCTTGGAACAGGAGGTCTCATCACGAGCCGGCCTGATCACTTTTACTACATCCCAGTGAATGGCAGTGTGGTTATCTGGTTACCACGCCAGCACATTGATCTCTTCTGTAGAACAACACTGTAACTCTCCATTTATAAATCGAGGATCCTGACTCATATGGGTTAAAAAGCAACCCTGCCGAGGCTATGGACGCCTGCTAGCAGCAGAGGCTCTGCTTATGGTATTGAAGTTATATCTTATCGTCAATTATTACTATAATACCCTTTTCTTATTTTTTCTTTTTATCAGAGAAGTTATTTCCTTACTTTTTTTCCCTATTTTGAACCTTTATGCATGAGAAATTGTTTTATAATCAATCACATCATTTTTCAGCTAGAATACCATCAGCAAAGCATCTTTTTGGCATATTGCTGTCCTTTTTTCTCTTTTTCGTAACTTATCATCAATCCAAAGCGTCCTATCTCTTATTCATAACTATCTTTACACACTCTGCTCTCATTATAATCATAACTCTCATTGTCCTATCATTGATATGTGTACTCTGCTTCATTTACTGATATATTGTTCATTCCCGTGCCTTGCCGTCAGCATAACACCTTTCATAGGCTTTATGGTCATGGAATTCATTTTCCAATTGGAAGGGGGAATGTCTGCATTATGGGATTGCATGTGATATGATTACTGCACTCTGCCATAACTTGTTGATTTGATAAGTTTTTCTGATTGAAATTTTTGCATGCATCTTATCTATTGCTTACACTATGGATTCAAGAATATTGTATGCAAAATAGTGCTTTGTTTACAGGAGAACAACAAGTATGGGCAGAATTCTATTCATAGCATGACCACACTATTGCAACTAACAGAAGAGGCTCGAGCAACTCGCGAACGTGAACAATTCTTCAGCCATGATGTGCTCACCTGGATTCCACCTTTTGCATCACTTTCAGCACCAACTCTGCTTCAACAAATGCCAGTCCATATATGTCATTCCACATCTTTGGAGGTAAAACTTGAGGTAAAATCGCATAATTTTTTGATTTATTACGAATTTAGGAGAATTTCATAAAAATCCATTTTGAGCATTATTTATCATCCTTCATTCCACATCTTTACCACTTCCTATTTTTCAGCAGCATATCATTTTCGAGTATGGGGGAGTGTTCCTTTCATTCATTTCTTTCTTATGACCATGTTATTCATCTTCTTTATCATCCATTGCTATTCTTATTCACTCTCAACACCTCCCTTATTCCATGTTGTTTTACACCAAGCATAGAATTCAACAGCTGGTAGCAACCTCCTCTATTTGTTTTCTAGCATTGCATGAGGGCATGCTAATTCTTCAGAGAGGGGGAGGAATTGCTACGCATGATGGATGTTTTCAATTTTCTTTCTCATTTAAGGCATACAATTTCAGTGTAGAAATTGATTTCCATAATATTTTTAAAACTATGAACTCAATTCTTGTGATTTTTGGAAAACACAGACGTATCATTAATACAAACCCAGACAATTTCAAGAAATATTGGTTCATAAAATTTCGGGAAATCATGCACTCTCACCTACAGCCATTTTGTTTATATCTCATGATCCGTGCATCAAAACGGTCTGATTTTTGGATCATAGAGACATTCATATATTGTAAACTTACTTGCAAAATTTCAACAAAAGTTGGTTTGTAGTTTTTGAGAAAATGGTTAATGAAGTTTGCTGTTACTCATATCATATTTTGTTGCAACTTCATATATACATATAGTTGAATGTCAATGTAAAAATTGTTATGCCTTCATTAAGATTACTAAAAGTGAATATTTATTAATTAAGGAAGAATTCATTTGTTCTATCCATTTCATGAGCTGAGATGAACATATTTTTTATTGCTTGGTTAACACATGGGTTTTTGTCTTTGGGTTGCATGGGGACATGCAATATATTCAGGTTTTCGTTGCATGAGGACATGCAACATATTGAGTGTGGAGGTATGTTGGGCCGTTAATATGCCATTATTATTATCACTTATGAACGCTTATTCCACCCATTTCTACCATTCTTCATCATGACATTTATTATAATTTATTATTTAAATCCATTTTATAATGATTTATGCTCTTATGAATGAATATTATTTATTCTCCTTTATTTCTAATAAATTGATGATTATGCATGATTTTATCAATGAAAGTTTTAATAAATCAGTTGTAAAATTATTCATCATTTTTAGCCTCCAAGATAATTTCCAGATTGAAGATTTGATCATTAAAAGCGCCAACTCAGAAATTCGCTGGAATAGGAAGTGACGGTTTTGTGGTTGCGCTTCTGAGCAAATGAGGCAGAATCTGGAAATTCTGGAACATGGGTTTTGTCCAGAACGGACCCAATTAACTTTAGAAAAGAACGGTTTGCCCAAATTCGGCTTGTACTGAGAGAAACGCAGGGTTCTTTGAGCACGATTTTCTCAGATTTGTTGTTGCGGCCGTCCTCCAAATCTCAGCTGCAAAGCCAAATTCGCCTTGTTCTTGTTGATCAAATGGTTAGAAGCAAACCAATTTTGTAATAGAAATCATGTTATACTTATCTTTATTGTAACTGCTCTCTGATCTCTCTTTATTTAAATCAGAACAGAGATCAGAGAGGGGGGGATTTTTGGGGATGATTTCAGATGGAAAAATGATGGAGAATTGAGGATTTAGAATTAGAGATTTAGAATTAAGAATTCATGATAGGATAGGAGGAAGAAAGGATTGTTGCATGATGTAATTCTCAAGCATTTGCTGTTGTAATTATTTCACACTTTAATGATTAATACCTGATTCGGGAGTTGTTGTTCATTCTTTTCATCTGAAGTAGCCCAGCAGCATCCACTGGTGGCTAAGGGCCCAACCTCTGGTGGAGTACGCTGCTGTTGTATTTTATCTTTCCGATTTCTGCCGTGTGATGGTTTGGTTTCCTTCTCATTTCTTCAAATTGTGTTATTCAGCAATCTTTTGTTTATGAACATTTTGCAGAATTGTGAAATCATAATTGGATTGCGTAGTGACAAAATTATTAATCATAACTTGAATTGTCCTGCTCTTAATTCTAATATAATATTGCGCTGTCTGATTAAGATTGTGGTTCATTTCATTGCTGTTTATTTGTAATTGCCATTGTTGTCAATTATGTTACTATTCAATTATAACTGCAATTGTTGTTGCTTCAATAACTGCGATTAATGTTCATGCTGTTGGGTTAAGGTTGCTGATTCAATTACATCTGTAGTTGCTGTGCATTTCTATTTCATTAGCTTTGTTGTTCAGTTTTCCAATAGATTTAGTTGTTGTTCCTTTTCCGCAAGGATTTGTTTTTGCCTTTTAAATGTTATTACAACAAGTGTGTTTATTCCATTTCTATTAGCAACATTATTGATTTATCATTTTCAATTTATTGCTTTAGTATGGTGTGAGAGATCAACAACTGTAAAGGACATTGGCTATCGCTGCCTAAGTTCTCAGATTGTGGATCTTATTTATGCTTGATTTAATTTATATCAGTTAAACAAGGATAGAGTTTTGTTGTTCAATCCTATTGATAGAAATAGACAATGTTCCATTTCTTGTTATTCGCATTATCTTTGCTTTGGTGTGCAGAAGGTCTGAGACTGTAGTGAACATTGACATATGCTGTCTAGTTCCCAGTTTGATGATCTTTCTTTTGAGTGCCTTTTCAATTGCATCAATCTCTAGAGGAATGAGTTATTACTACTGTATCCTCAATTGATGTTTGCTGAGTGAATAGTTGGATTTCAGAGCATTTGAGTTTGTGTTATTGTTGGATTTATTTTTCAAGCTTTCATTTACTGTTGGATTTTAAGCACTATACTACAAAACATTACTCTTGAGTAAATAGCCGCCTCAGACTGAGTACACTCTTGAAATAAAAAGTCGTCCCTGGGTTGATAATTAATGTGAAGGTAATTAGGAGTTAAAAAGACACCTTTTTATCGCTCCACAGTTAGTTTCTTACATTCCTACGGAGGATCAGGATGCAGATATTCTAACGAAGGCGCTCACCAAGAGAAAATTTGAATACCATAGAGACAGGATCGGGGTGGCAGATAATCCCTATCTTGTTGAGAGGGAGTGTTGAGATTCAACAAGATGATGAGCTTAGTGAAAAGAGTCGCCTTCACTAAGTGGGCCCGTAGGCTATTTTTGGCGCAAAGTTTATTTTTTAGACATGTCGATCATATTCTATGAGTGACAGGATGCTATTTGTGGATGGTTGGTCAAGTTGGAAAAATAGATCGACTTCTATTTTTAGACATATTGGGCGTAGTCTATTTTTACACTACCAGTCTAAAAATAGATATGTCGAATATTATTAGCTCTTAATAATATTTGGACTCTAAACATTATCTTATTCTTTTGGAGCACTTCAGTTAAGTGCACAGATGTGGCACAACAGCTGACAGATGGAATTATGCTATTTATGAGGTTTTACTAGAGCTATTGCATGGAGGAATTTAGTTAGAACTCATGTGACAGAGTTTGGTGGAGTTGGAGAAGTAATTGGTGGAGTTGTATTTAGTTTAACTCAGTTAGACCCAGTTGAGCTAGTTGTATCTAGTCTAACTGATTGATACACTAGTGAGAGTGGTGTGAATTAATTAGTTAATTAACTCACTAAATAATAAATCATAAATCAACTGAATAATACATCAGTTAACTACAGTGCATGGCAGTTTCAGTGGAGACCAGTGGAGAGGTACGTGAAAGAGCAAGTGTGACTATCAGTTGTGACTATAGTGATGCATTGATTACATCCAACACCCAGTGGAGATGACAATGAGGATTTTGTGAGCAAGGATGTCTAAATTCGAGTTCAGTTAGAGCCATTCTTCAGCAGGAATTGCACAGTAGAGGCAGGCTAGCAGGTGGCAAAGATCAGTGCATGGATTTGCAAGATAGGCCCTGATTAGTGTGTAGCGATTGTATTGTACTGAGAGCTTGATATGATCAGATTTGTATGAGGATTGTTACATGATATCTATGACATATATTATGTATAGATAGTTGTGGTTTTTAGCTTCAGGCTTTCCCGTTAAACACTGTGTTCATATGTGTGTGAATTTTTATGGTTTCATGTGTGCATTGCAATTGATTTAATTTCCGCATGTGATGATCAATAGTGGAATAGATTCTATATTGTGCATGAAGTTAAAATAGTGTGTGATCAGGAGAATATTGGATATATAGCACATAATTTATATAATTTATACATGGTGTCAGAGCGATATTGATCAGAGCGAATTTCAATTGTTGAAGCAGTTGAGTTTTGTGCTGGTGGAATTCGAATTTGCTGCAGTGTTTCTTGGTGTCGAAGTTGAGCATTAATTGAAATGTCTTTCAGTGGATTGCGATTGGAGTATGCCATTGATGGCAGCTTGTATTATATTTCATGGAAGGATGGGATGGAGGCAATGCTGGATGATAATGGGTTGAAGGAGTTCATAGATGCTGAAATTCCAAAACCTGCTTCTAGCAATACAACCGCACTTGACACATGGCAAAAGAAGAAAGAAAAATGTCGAAGGATTTTGTTGGAAGGTGTGAAGGATCACATAGTGTCCAGCCTTCACAGCAAAGCTACTCCATTCTTAATGTGTAATTCTTTGACAGACTTGTTCCAAAGAAGAAGCGACCAAAGGAAGTTGGCGCTTAAAGACAAGCTCAGAAAAATAAAAATGGAGAAAGGAGACAATATACCAAAACACCTCATGAGGTTTTTTCACTGCAAGGATGAGCTGGGAAGTGTGGGGGTTACTGTATATGAAGAGGACTTCGTGAGATTGGCTCTCCTTGGGCTTCCGAAGAGTTGGCATAGCTACGAGGACTCTGTCAATGGTCGAGAGAAATTTCCAGGATGGGAGCGACTTTGGTCGGATCTTGTGTAGGAGGAAATAAGGTGGGGTACCAGAGATAGATCTTCATCAAATAATGAAGATGAAGAAAATTTCACTTTGGCTGCCAAAGCAAGGAAAGGGAAGGGAAAGAAAAATCCTTCTCCATCCAGTGCGAAAGGCAAGAACTAGGACTTGTCTAAGGTGAAGTGCTTTCACCATCACCAACATGAACATAATGCCACTAATTGTCCATAGAAGAAGAAAAATAAGCATGCTACTAGATCTACAGCTGGATAGGCCTTAGCCTCGTATTTTGAGGTAGATTTTTCGCTGACCGCATGCTTCGTTTCAAGTGTGATGGGATTAGTGTGGTTTCTTGAAAGTAGTGCGTCTTTCCATATGACTAGAGACAAAGATTTGTTTAGGGATCTGGATGAGAAGGATCTTGGAGTGCACATCGAGATGTGTGATGATGATATATACAGTGCGACTAGTATCGGGACCATTTCCTTTGAGAGGGAATCTGATAAACCTTTCATATTGAAGGATTTCATGCATGTTCCAGGATTGAAGAAGAACCTGATCTGTGTGTAAATTTTGGAAGACAAGGGCTATGATGTTGTTTTTAGTCAGGGAAAGGCTTTCCTGCACAGTAAAACAAATGGTGAAACCCAAAGGATAGGGGTTCAAGTTAAGAACCTTTATCAATTGTAGGTAGATGGTTGCACAGCAATGGCAGGAAAAGCAGAAGGAGTGGTGAGTCGGGATGAGGGCGAATTGTGGCACAGGAGATTAGGCCATGTTCACCACGACGCTTTGAAAAATTTTGCAGCAGATCTCTACCGGGCTTCCTAAGGGTACACTTGCGTAGTCATATCAGTGCAAGGGATGTACTTTGGGAAAATTTGTGAAGACCACTTTTCATGAGAAGGATAGTCACGCCATGACGATCCTTGAGGGAATTCACACAGACGTGTGTAGAACTTTATTAGTAGCTTCGATAGCAAAGCACATGTATTATGTGATATTTGTTGATGAATTTTCTCGTAAGTATTGGATCTTCTTCACGCAGAAGAAGAGCGAGACATACTCAAAGTTCTGTGTGTTCAAGGCATTGGTTGAGAAAGAGTCGAGGAAGTAGGTGAAAGCTCTAAGGAGCGATAATGGTGGTGAATACATATTTGGTGAATTCAAAGACTTTTGCAGCATAAAAGGAATTCGAAGAGAACTCATAGCGCCTCATAACCCACAACAAAATGGGGTCACGGAGAGAAACAACAGAACGATTGTGGGTGCTGCACGGGCGATGCTGCATGATCAGAGCCTACCCATACACTTGTGGGCTAAAGCATGCAACACTGTGGTTTATGTGCAAAATTGTTGTCCTCATAGAGTACTTGGCATGCGTACACCCGAAGAGGTGTTTTCTGGTAAGAAGCCTGATATTTCTCATTTGAAGATTTTTGGCTCACCTGTTTACATTCATGTGATGAAGGATGCCAGGAAGAAGCTAGAGCCACCTGCATAGGTTTTGATATTTGTGGGGTACACAAAAACACCCCACAATTATCGTGTGTATTTTCTAGACAGTCGGATGACTATCGTGCGACGGGATATAAAATTTCATGAGGAGAAATCCATGAAGTTGTCACTTGAGAGGGAGCTACACTTGCATGCAGATGAGGAGCTACTTGTTCCTAAAGATGAGACTCTGGATGTGGATCAGCCAGAAGATGAGGTTCATGGAGTGGAAGAAACCACTCATGTAGCACCAAACATCAGAGGGCGGAAGCGCACTACAGAAGCTAAGTGACTGAATCTTGATGTAGCGCAGAATGTAGGAGCACCTACATCACAGCGCAGAAATAGATAGTCACTTGACCGATTTACTAGATAAATGGCTCTGATGAGCAAGTGTATCGTGACATAACCATCTTCTTTCAAGGAATCTGTGGATGATCCCGCATGGGTAGATGCCATGGTGGAAGAGTATGATTCGATTGTCAGAAAGAGTGCATGGGAGATTGTCCCAAGGCCGGAAGGGAAATCAATGGTAGGTTCGAGATGGATCTACAAAGTGAAGCAAGTGGCTGACAAGAGCATCGAGAAGTACAAGGCAATATTTGTTGCTTGGGGCTTCTCACAGATCGATGGGATTGACTATGAAGAAACCTTTGCACCTGTCACATGGTATTCTTCCATATGGACCATCCTTCCTCTCTCAGCGTAGATGGGTTGGCACATTCATCAGATGGATGTGAAGACTGCGTTCCTCAATGAAGTCATTGAGGAGGAGGTGTACATAGCGCAGTCTGAAGGATTCGAAATCCTCAACAACGAGTCACATGTGTGCAAGCTCAAAAGAGCGTTATATGGGCTGAAACAAGCACGTCGTGCTTGGTACATATGGATAGATAGTTATTTCACCAGACTTGGTTTCGCCAAGAGTGAGGTGGATCCGAACCTGTACCAGATTGTGGTGGAGGGTAAGTTTCTGATCATTGTACTTTATGTAGATGATTTGATACTAACAGGTGATGAATTGTTGATACACTCATGCAAGGCAGATCTTGCAAAGGAGTTTGAGATGAAGGACTTGGGCCTCCTTCATTATTTCCTGGGATTGGAAATTTGGCAGCGGAAGGGTGGACTGTTTGTGTCTCAAGGAAAGTATGCCCGGGAGATACTGGAGAATTTTCACATGCAAGTCTGCAAGCCTATTGACACTCCTCTTCCTAGTGGTTGGAGGAAAGAGGATGCTACATCAGCAGAGGTAGTGGATGCCACTGTTTATCGACAGTTGGTTGGTTCGCTCATGTATCTAGCCAATACATGACCAGACATATTCTATGCTATTAACCAGCTTTCACAAGCTATGGTTAAGCCTACCAAGCTCTTTTGGAAGGCAGACAAGCATGTCCTGAGGTATCTCAGGGGCACATTAGGATATGGATTGTGGTACGGACAGTCAGATGAGTTGAAGCTGCATGGCTTCACGGGTGCAGATTGGGCAGGGAGCCCAACGGACAGAAAGAGCACATATAGAGGGATATTCAGTATCGGGTCTACAGCAGTTTCTTGGTACAATAGGAAATAGAGATCTGTGGCACTCAGTTTAGTGGAGGCCGAGTACATGGTAGCAATTTTGGCTGCATGTGAGGCTATATGTATGAGGAAGATCCTGGTCGGGTTGTTCAATTCACACTTAGATCCTACTGTGATATATTGTGATAATCAGAGTTTCATTAAACTCTCGGTTAATCAGTATTTCATGATATATATGAAAATATTGACATTCGGTACCATCATATCAGAGATTGTGTGTAGCGGAAGATAATGTTACTTTCTTACATTCCTACGGAGGATTAAGATGCAGATATTCTGACGAAGGCACTCACCAGGAGAAAATTTGAATACCATAGACACAGGATCGGGGTGGTAGATAATCCCTATCTTGTTGAGAGGGAGTGTTGAGATTCAACAAGATGATGAGCTTAGTGAAAAGAGTCGTCTTCACTAAGTGGGCCTGCAGGCTATTTTTGGCGCAAAGTCTATTTTTTATACATGTCGATCATATTCTATGAGTTGTAGGATGCTATTTGTGGATGTTTGGTCAAGTTGGAAAAATATATGGACTTCTATTTTTAGACATATTGGGTGGAGTCTATTTTTAGACTGTCAGTATAAAAATAGATGTGTCGAATATTATTAGCTCTTAATAATATTTGGACTCTAAACATTATCTTATTCTCTTGGAGCACTTCAGTTAAGTGCACAGAAGTGGCACAACAACTGATAGAAGGAATTTTGCTATTCCTGAGGGTTTACTGGAGCTATTGCATGGAGGACTTCAGTTAGAACTCATGTGACAGAGTTTGGTGGAGTTGGAGAAGTAGTTGGTGGAGTTGTATTTAGTTTAACTTAGTTAGACTCAGTTGAGCTAGTTGTATCTAGTCTAACTGATTGATACACTAGTGAAAGCGGTGTGAATTAATTAGTTAATTAATTCACTAAAAAATAACTCATTAATCAACTGAAGAATACATCAGTTAAGTACAGTGCATGGCAGTTTCGGTGGAGACTAGTAGAGAGGTAGGTGAAAGAGAAATTGTGACTATCAGTTGTGACTATAGCGATGCATTGATTGCATCCAACACTTACTGGAGATTCCAATGAGGATTGCGTGAGCAAGGCTGGCTGAATTCAAGTTCATTCAGATCCATTCTTCAGTACGGATTGCACAGTAGAGGTAGGCTAGCAGGTGGTAGAGATTGGTGCATGGATTTGCAAGATCGGGCCTGATTAGTGTGTAGCAATTTTATTGTACTCAGATATTGATACGATCGGCTTTGTATGAGGATTGTTACATGATCTCTATGACATATATTATATATAGATAGTTGGGGTTTTTAGCTTCAGGCTTTCCCGTTAAACATTGTGTTCATATGTGTTTGAATTTTTATGGTTTCATGTGTGCATTGCAATTGATTTAATTTCTGCATGTGATGACCAATAGTGGAATAGATTTTGTATTGTGCATGAAGTTAAAGTAGTGTGTGATCAGGATAAAGTTGGATATATAACACATAAGTTATATAATTTCTACACTTCTCCCTCACATTGATGGTTTGTTAGATCAATTAAATAATGCTATCTATTTCACCAAATTCGATTTGTGTAGTGGTTATCACAAGGTCAGGATTGCAGAACAAGATGTGTGGAAAACTGCCTTCAATACCAAGCAAGGGTTGTTCAAATGATGGTGATGCCATTTGGACCGTGCAATGTGCCAGCCACATTCATGAGGGTCATGAATGATCTTTTTAGGCCTTTCATTTATGAATGTGTCCTTGTGTATTTAGATGATATTATTGTCTTTAGTAAGACTTGGGATGAACATGTATGCCATGTTAAGAAAGTGCTTGATGTATTGAAAAGGGAAGAATTGTATGTAAAATTGTCAAAGTGTGAGTTAGGGAAAACCTCTTTGGTTTACCTAACTCATATTTTTGGTAATGGTCAATTAAAAATAAACTCCTCCAAAGTTGAGGTGATTGTAAAATGGCTTAAGCGTACCAATGTAACATAAGTCCATAGTTTTATAGGTGTAGTACAGTAGTGGAGGATATTCATTGCCAACTTCTGTATTATTGCATCACCCTTACACACACTGACAAGTGTAAAACAAGCTTTTCAGTGGGGAGGCAAAATTCCTTTGAAGCACTAAAAGAGAAAATAAACACCGCACCAGTCCTGGCTTTACCCGATCTCCAGTAGCATTTTGGGATTGAAACCGATGCCAGTGGGTATGCCATGTGAGATGTATTGTTGTAGGAAAAAAAACCGATATGTTACCATTTAGAGAAGTTCTCCTAGACTGTCATCAATTACCCCACTTATCACAAGTAACTATGTGCCTTGGTCAAAAGTGTGAAAAAGTGGAAACACTACCTGATCAACAAGGAAACCATTATCCAAACAGATCACCAGCCCTTGCAATACCTTCAGTCACATACCAAGCTACAACAGGCTCCTCATTTCAGGTGGATGGGTTTTATACAATGGTTTCATCTAGTAATAAATTCCAAGAAGGGTACTATTAACAAAGTAGCAGATATGCTCTCTCACTCTCATATTGTTGGTTCTATTATTTTGCATAATGCTTCATTGTCTTTTGAAAGTTATTCTAAACAATACACTAACGATGATGAATTTAAAGAAATATATGAAAAACTAACTCATGGATCATGGGTGGACAACTATCATTTGCAAGGGAAGCTATTGCATCAACTTGGAAAATTGTGTATACCCACAGTAGAAAGGGTACATGTAATTCAAGAGGCGCATACCTCTCTTTTGTCTGGTCACTTTTGTGTCGAAAAAATATTATGTCATTTACAAAGGTTTTTCTTTTGGCCTCATATGAAAAACATTGTAACCCAATTTGTAAAGGGATATTTGATGTGTTATGTTTCAAATTCCTATGATAGAAAACTTAGGTTCTGCACACCATTCCCTATTCCAGGTCGTCCATGGGAAAGTGTGTCGATGGACTTTGTAGGACTTTTGCTTATGTCTAGAAAGGGTCACAACTATTTGTATGTTTTCCTAGACCGCTTCAGCAAAATGCGCATATTAATGCCTTGTAAAAACCAGGTCACTGCTAAGCAGAATTCTTATCTTTTCTTTTAGTTTTTTTTGGGTCCACTTTGGGTTTCGTACATCGATTGTGTTAGATTGTGACTCTCACTTCCTTAGAGAGTTTTGGACCATCTTGTGGCGAATGATGGACACCAAGTTCAGGATAAGTACGACATTCCATCCACAAACCGACAGACATACAAATTTCGTCAACTGTACCGTGGTACACTTGTTACGGGGCTATTACAGCAAACATCCCAAGTTGTGGGCTAAGCATCTTCCACATGTGTAGCATGCCTACAACCGAGCAATGCATTCCTCTATGTAGCATTCACTGTTTGAGAAATTTTTTGGTTACCTACCAAAGGACCCTTTTAACACAATCTATTGAAGGGATGAAGATGCCAGTGGATGTAATGATAGCAACAAAGCACATCGGTTCATCCAGCAGATACAGACAATTCATTAAGCAATGCAAGAGTAGTTGGAAAAGAGTCAGGCTCGATATAAGGCCCGACATGATAAGCACTGAGTCAATCATCAATTTTGACTTGGTGACAAGGTTTGGTTCCATATCAGCAAGGATTGAGGGAATGGGAAGGAAATAAATTACGACCAGTTCGGTATGGTCCATTTACCATATTGGATAAGATTGGGAATAATGCTTCAGACTCGATTTTCCTGTATACATGCAAACGCACTCAGTCGTGAATGTCGAAATCTGAAGCTTTATGAACCACCATTGATTATGGACATCGAGGAGGTAGGATCAGTTCCTATAGTGGATGACTTTGCACCAGAGTATCTCGATGAATTTATAGAAAACATCATTCTCGATCGAAGAACCAAGACTTCACGATGAGGAGATGTGGAATATATCCATGTTGGTTTCAAAGGGATGCACCCATGTAAAGCTAAATGGCTTGAAAAGGAGAAGGTAAGCAAGAAATTCCCTCACTTTCTTATTGATTGATAAAGCTTTTGGGGGTCCAAAAGCTCTACAGTGGGGAGGAATGATCCAAGAGGATCGTATAGGTCTAAGTACAAGTGGCTTAATTACAAAGGCTCAAAAATAAAAATGTCATAAATGTGGAAAACTTAGTGTCAAGTTGAAGATCTCATCTTTCTAATTCCAATGGTGCAGATGAAACTAAATTCAAGTCCATATGGAGGAGTTATAAGCAATCAAATTTTAGGAGTTGACTTGGTGATGTGGGAGCTTAAGGAGGTGACATATTTGAAGAAATCAGGCCACTGGATTCCAACCATCGTCGGTCGGATTCTGGGTAAAATTGTGGGACACTTAAATTGACTCCTTTGGTCAATTTCCAGATTTTTCAAGAAGGTGCAGTTTGGTTATAAAATAAAATAAAATATAATTTTGAGGGCAGGCCATGACCCCCGCCCTCTCTATCCAACCACATAACAAAAAAAAGATATAATAATAGGGTTCGGTAGCCATGACCTCACCAGACCCGCGGCCATGTTCAAACGTACCCATATTAATATGGGTGGGTAGGGGTTATCAGCCCCACTGTCCAACCCAACCCACACTCCACATAATGTAACGAAGTCGGCGGAGTTAAGGGGCAGGCCGCACAATGCGTTACCGACCCAAAACATACCCCACTTTCCATTAACTATATGCGTCAGGGTTTTAAAAAAGGAATGGTGCAATTCATTTAAAACATTATACGACTTATTACGGAGGGGGTGGGGTTTGACTACCCGACCCCCTCCCTCACATCTGAATCTGAAACCAACTCACCAATGACAGACTTGGTGAAGTTTTCCCACACTCCAATATTTAAGCCTGCAATTCATAAGTGCACCCAAATAGGCTAGGATCGGCACAAAGTATGAGACAAAGTGGAACGATGAGCGCTTTGCAGGAGGTGGGAAAAACCATGAACTAAGACATTTTTCAGAGGAGCCATATTTTCACTTTGTTAGAATCGAGAAATTTTTATATGGATTATGCACCTCACAGCACCACGAATCCAACGGTGTTGTCCATTTATTTGTCAGAGGTCTCCAATTTTCGAGCACTTTCAACTATGGAGATATAAGGGTGTAATTTTGCATTTATTCTTGTACTTTCATTTTATTTTCCACTTAATGAAACAGGGCCTCCCCACTGATTAAGCAGGGTATGGAGACATAGCCCCTCCTGGATGAACTCCAATATCAATTATGTGTCTTCTATGCATTATTTTATGTGCTTCTCTCTTCTTATGTTTATACCTTTAAATTTTCATGGTCAAGGTGCAATTTTACATGTAATTATTTAATACATCTCAAAGAAAAATATTTTGGATCAATTATTAAGACGAATTATTTAATTACAGGTCAATTTTTTCATGGTATACAAATATCTTATCAAAAGGAAAAAACAAAGTATAGAAATAAGAGGAAAGAGCATCTCCTTAACCTATCTAAATTTGAGCTTAGAAAGTTTTGGAGGAACATTCTTGTGTGTAAATTGAAAGAAAATAATATGATCCCCTTAAATGAATGATATGTCTATCTTAGGAATCTCTTTAACTACCAAGACACCATGAGTTACATAAAAATCACCCCATAGAGGGAGATACATTTTCTTTGGAAGATGTGGAATATGGGATTAAAAATATTTCTAAGGGAAAGCTAGGGATATTGAAGTGAACCAAGCTAAAATTTTCAAAATTGCAAGGTTTATCCTCGCCCCGCACCTACAAAATCTCGTCAAGATGGAGGTTAAACAAGGATTCCCTAAATTGTGGATGAAAAACCTTATTGTGCCTATATTTAAAAGTGGGGATAAAAATATTCCCTCTAACTATAGGAATATCATGATTAGAAACATCTTAGCCAATCTATATGGGATAATTGTGCAAAAGAAGATTAACACTTGGCTTCAAACCCTTGATAAAAGGGCCATTGCGAAAGCCGGTTTTAGAAGGCATCACTCTATGATCGACCACCTTGTCACTCTTAGGACCATTGTAGAGGATTGTCCTAACAGTAAGACTAATATCTTCAGTTGTTTTTTTACTTTAGAAAATATTTCAACACGGTTCCTTGAGAGAAGTTTTGATAAAGGCTCGATGAGTTAATGGTTCTTCCTGAGTTAAGGGTCGTTGATATTAGATTATACGAGAATTTTATTTCCAACCTTAAGACAATTGATGGTTGGTCTACTCATATTAAATGCAACATTAGTGTTAAGAAAGGTTTTCTAGTGTCCCCTACTCTATTTCGCATTTACATTGACAAGCTTGAGGAATCATCATGTAATCAAATACGACAACACTAAAATTTCGGTGAAAATCACATCATCATCACAGTTTTGTCAATGCCTTTTGAACCATTCAATGTGGTTCATAGTCATGACAAGATGAAGAACTAGATCTTGGCATCATGTTAAATAGATGAAGATAATTTTTTTTTATAGTGGTTATAATATAGCAGTTAGATTTTACTAAATAAAAAATATTTTAATATAAGGAAAGAATTTTTAGAATATAGTTGTTAATATTTACTTAAGGAAAATAATTAATGAAAGGGAAATTTTTAATGAAATAAATATCTAAAAATAAAAATAAAAATAATATTTAGGTCAAACCTCAATAATAAAAACAATAAAACAATTAATAAAATCAATATAATAAATTACAAAATTAGAAAAGAATATTTGGATCAAACTTAAATAATCAAAACAGTCAATTCTAAAAACTTAAAAATAAATAAAAATAATAAATGGTCAAACTTAAGTAATCAAATAAGAACTTATAAATAAATAAAAAGAATAAATTGTCAAATTTAAATAATAATAATGATAGTAATAATACTTAAAAAAATATTAATAATTAATCAATTGATTAACTAAATAAATAAATCAATAATGAAGAAAATAAAGTAATTAATAGTGAAGATAAAAATTAAGTTGTCTTTAGTGAGACTTTTTGGAAGCTTTTCCGTGGATTTTTTTGGTCTAATTTCTCTAAAATATTATGGAAATTCATTTAAATCACAAGCATAATGGGTAACCCATGAAAAATCTAAGTTCCCTAGGAGTTTTTGAGGGTGTTGAATCCATATATATATAGTAAAAAAATGGAAAATTTTAGGGGTTAATGTGGGCTAATTTTCCAAGTTTTATCTAAAAAGCAAAGTGGCCAATTTCCATTTTAAAAAAAAAATGATTAGCACACATTTTATACTATTTTACCTTAAAAATCTCAAAAAATATATATAAACTAATATAATATCATTAGAAATCTATAGATTTTTACAAAATTATTGCTAAACATTTTACATTTGGCATATTAGAAAATAGTAATATCTACCAAGGTTTCTAAACTTTAAGATAAGCCTTCATCCTTAAAATTTTACTTGATAAAAAAACTAGTTTAAATAACACAATTCAACATTTCACTTCAAATTTTACTTTAGTATTCAGGCACAAACTCCAAAATGTCGCACTAAATACAACTAGGATAAAAATACTATTAAATAATAAAAAATAAGAAATAATTTTTTCTTATTATTACTTTTTATCCTATCCTACCCTCTGGATCGAATCTAGTTTGTCCCCCATTGAAAGTAAGCCTATGTTTAGATATCTAATGTATAAGAAGAAGCTTGACAACGTGGAATAAAAAAGGATCCCTAAAATTACTTCTAACTATAGTCAAAACTCTCACCTTCGCCTCAAGCGCGGGTGGCATAAGGATGCCCAATCCTGGCTCAACCATTAGGGAATTAAGGAGGATCTCACTATGGGAAGCAAAGGTAATATCAAACATACTATTACCTCCAAGTTTAAGGACAAGCTGTCGGAGGATCAGGAGCTGGAGGGTACAAGGAAGCTAAGATACTATGAGGAAGTTATCAACCCCACCCTTGATAATCAGAATTATCTCTCAGTGTTGTCCAACAATAAGAAAAAAATGAACATAGCTAAGATAAGAACTAATTCCCATGAGCTTCGGAGTGAGGCCACACGGTGGTCTATTCCCAAGACCCCTTGCAACGATAGAATATGTCAAATTTGTGATTCTAAGCAGGTGCAAGATGAAAAGAACTTCCTTTTAGACTTCCCGACTCTTACTCACATTCGCTTTGAATTCCCTACCAATTTCCATACTTCCAATCTTCTTGACCTATTAAGCCAACCCACCTATAGCGATCTTGGAGCACTTATTTCCCTTCTTTTTTACCACTGAAACAATATTTTGAAGAATCAAACTTAGATTCTTTCTCCTCGTTTAAGGTTTGATAGACCACATTTCTCTTAACAGACGGTAACTATCATCATCATCATCATCATCATATACTTAGGAATAAATGACAGGGATCCAACAAATGCTAATTTTCTAGTCATCGATTTTTTTCAAATTCTTTGAGATTGAAAGGAGGTTAAACAATCTGAATAAATTGGATGGTTGGAAAATTAGTAGTTTTTTGATCTGTGCCATTTCTTCTTATCTATATATATATATATATATATATATATATATACAAGAAGAAATGACATGGATCCAAAAACTGCTAATTTTCCATCCATCGACTTTATTCAAATTGTTTGACCTCTTTTCAATCTCTATCCCCTACTAATGACTCGAGCGTATTCAATGCATATGTGGTGTTTTGTCTTTACAACATATTTTTCTAATGTTGAGAAGCAGGTCCTCTCATGTTTAATCTATCACAATATAATAAATTCAAATTTAAGATAGATTTATGTTGATTTAATTTTTTTAAATATTATCAAATATTTCACTTATTTGATAAGTCATATAACTTAAAATAATAAAATAATACTCTCTATCAACATCTCAAAAAAAAAAAATTAAAAAACCAAACAAACAAAACCCAACCTTCTAAAAATTGATAAGTTATTAATATACACCTTCAACAACATAACGTAATATATATATATATACCATTTAATAAGCTCATGAAATTTTACACATGGAAAACTATATGCATGTCATAATAGCATTGAAAGTTGTATATCTTACATGCTGTTTTGAGAGGTTTATATATTCTCTACAATCTCGGTAAAGCCCTCATTGACTTTTATAGCTCTCAAAATGCTGGCTTGCAATGTGTATACTAATAGCCTATATAATTTTTTAAGGTTGTAGTCCCCATAATCTCCTCAATCTAGGAAAAGCTCATCAACTTTTACACTTGACAAGATTTCCAGCTCATCAACTTTTACACTTGGCAAAAAGATATCCAGCTCATCAACTTTTACAATTTGCAAAAGATATCCATTTTATGATAAAGCATCTAGTGTTGTGTATGCTAAATGCTCCCTTGTAAATTGTATATTAGTAATCTATCTATTTTTACTATGTTGTAAACCAATCCTAGAAAATCATCCAACTTATATAATGTCATATTTTTGACTAGTTATAAAAGTTAATAATTTTTTATAAATTCACTTTAATATTAATATTATGGAAACATCATGACAATCAAATTGTGTGTTCCATTTTCATCCTCCGATAGTTACTAGGGCCACGTTAGATCCCACTACAGAGTCTTGGGAATGAAAATATGGAACAAGTGAGACCTCGATAATCGGTTATCCAGCTAGACACTGTGCTGGAATGGTTAATTGACAATTTCCAGAGGCGCCAACTCGGCTATATATGGGGACGAAAGCAAGTCGATAATTTGTGTCCACTTATAACAGATCTCTTCCGTCCGCCTTTGTTCTTTCTTCTAATATTGTATCTCCATGGATTCACGGTCTGCAATTTTTTCCATTATCCTACTTTCTGTGATCATGGCTTCAGCCAGCGCGAAGGACATGAATCCCCAGCACAGCGACACAAACATCGCCGATTTAATCAGATCGTCGTGCAAGTTCACTCCGTATCCACAGCTCTGTGTGTCGTCGCTTTCTTCGTACGCCGGATCTCTGAAGCCTAGTCTCAGCGACCTGGTGAAGGCTTCCATGAACGCGAGCCTCGTTAATGGCCGCAAGCTTTTCCGTTGGGCAGCCGACCTGAAAAGAAGAGGCGGCGAGATGAGTGAAAGAGAAAGAGCGGCGCTACAAGATTGTATTCAGAATATCGATGACGCTGTTGACCAGATTCAGCAATCTCTGATGGAGATGGAGGACTTGGAACGCAGCAACTTGGATCCTCAAATGAACGACATGGAAACGTATCTGAGTGCCGCCCTCACCGACCAAGACTCGTGCCTCAACGGATCTCATGATGTGAAGGCGGCGGGGAATATTAGCGCAATGGTGAAGGTCCGCGTGCAGAATGAGACGGAATTGATCAGTAACGCTCTAGCTCTCCTTAACGCATTCACCGACAGCCGAGGTGATTATGGTATCCATGCCTAAGCCAAACCGGTACTCTTCTAAATAAATAATATATGTACCGAACATGATTCATAAAATATATTAATAGTTTTGCTCTCACCGTATCTTTTACTAGTTTCTTTTTTATTAAAATGGTTAAGTGGGTTTGTTTTACAATCATGGCCATATTTCAATTTGGAGAACATTATTTTATGATTACGCTTCAGCCTTTGTTTCATAATGGATGGAATAATAACAATTTCATTGTAAAATATTAATAATAAAATATTTTAAGTGATATTTTTTTTGGTTTGAACTAATTTATTTCTTTGGAGTTCAGTTTACATTAAGGTCCGGTTTAAATCAACGCCAAGGGGGTTTAAGGCTTCAGTTCTACTATGTCAATTAATATCAAATTAATATATAAATGTTATTTTGTCTTTACTTCAAAAAAATTATATATTTAATTGATAAGAAAATAAAGTTCATTAGAACAAAATGAATTCTTACCATTTCAAATAACAGTTCAGCGGATCTAAGTTTCTCTATTGGCCAAGGAGAAGCATGGGGCCATCTGCTAGTTCTGACCCCTTGTCAGACTATTTCGATACAAAATTAAAAGAGGAGAATCTTATAGACTTGAACCCCATTAAGATGAGACCAACCTCACGGAACAGGAGAATTCGAGAAGCAAGAGTGGCCAAGAGATTAGACAAGTACTCATCAAAGAAGAGCTTGTGGACAAGATACCAATGCCAAGGAAGTGGATTGGTGAAGGGGGCGGCTCAAATCATTTCCCGATCATTTTGGAACTAAAGGGACATAATGTATAATTGGGTTCTCCATACAAATTTAACCTAGGATGGCTTAAGGAAGAACCTTTTAATGCCCTTTTCAGGGAGGTTTGGAGACCTTTGAGTGAGGAGGAGGAGACAAACAAGGCATAACTTTTCTGGGAAAACCTTATGAGAATGAAGAAGGCTACCATCGAATGGGCAAAGTAAAAAAAAGTTAAAGAGGAGTGTCTAAGAGGGATAGGGCAAGAGTTGGCGAAGCCAGAGAGCCGAGAAGAAGATAGCTACGAATCAGAGGAAAAGAGGGAGATCATAAAAACCCTTGAGAAAGAAAGGAAGAAAATCCTTCTGGGAAGGTGTAATATCCCGAATAGAAATAAACAGTAATATAAAGCACATAAACAAGAAACTACAACAACTAGAGAGACATCACATGAACCAGACACAATATGGAGAACGTTGAGTCAATTTATTAAGTACTGAAAGATAAAATGAATACAAAGGTGATCATAATGATGGCACCTTGGTTTGCACTAGGCAAGCGTAGAAATACTCTCAGAACATATCGTGAAATGGTTGCTCCCTCAATGACTGCGTAATCTCCAAGCTGTTGGTGCTCCTGCTACTGCTGGAATGAACCAACTCTTTGGGGCTGCCCCCCACCTCGGAAAATTGTGAAACTTTGGGAATAGCCTCTCCACCCAATACCCAGAAAAACCCAGAGCTTTCTAAAAATGGATGACCTTCAAAAATGACCTCCCTTGAGGTACCACGGTGTCCCAATGATAAACATTGGCCCTGAATAATCGGATGCAAAGGATGGCCTCCAACTCTACCAAAATGATGGAATAGGGAAGGGCTGACCCCATTCCAACTCTCTCAGGTTGAATCCCGTGATAAGCCCTCAATCCGAAATGTCCTCCTCCAAAGAATGCGTCCTCCCTCTCACTGACTGTGTTGCCTCTACAAGTGAATAATCCAAATTGTGGCTACTCCAACTCTCTCCGGTAAATCAAGGATAGAACTCCTTACCCGAACAAGCACTCGAAGTCCCTCGGGGCTGAGGTTTGGATCTCCACATGGAGACACACGATGTGTTGAACAACACGTGCAAACTTTTCTAAACAACAAAAGCGTGCTCAATGTCAAGAGACAAATAACATAGATGCATAATCGAATGCGAGAATGAGGAGCCTCCTCCCCTTTTTATGCTTTGAGAGCCTTGCTCTCACTCGCCGCCTCCCCCCCCCCCCTCCCCCCGCCCCTCCAAACTGCGTTGTCCCTCCTGGACCATGTTGTTCCTCTCTCACTGCGTTGTCATGGGCCCACACTCCCCATGCTACCACTTCCCTCATGTTGCCGCTTCATCCTCCTGGGCCCCACGTTGCCAAATAATTATATGCTCAAGTGGCTTTAGGGAATGTTTATTTCCTAAGTGTAGGTTGTGTGTCTCATCACCCACTTTATTAACTGAATTAACTTTAGAAAAGTAAAACTGGCCAAAATTAATATTACCAATTAGCTGTTGCTAATTGGGAATATTACAGTCCTCCCCACCAAAAGTTACTTGTCCTCAAGCAATGCCTGAACACGCCTCCTCTCTAGTTGATGCTCCCCATCGTCACTGCAAAATGTGCCTGGGTCCCAGATGTGCCACTGAATCTTCCTTGTCTTCTGTTTCACCCTGATATGAATGGATCTCTCAATGCCTGGATCCCAAGCCATCTTGTCCAACATGAAGCTCCACCTGCTCCACTCACCATCATGTCATGTTAATGAAGTCCCCCACTTCATCAATGACTCGCTAAAGCCTGATGGAATATATACATGATCTCCCCATGTAGTATACATCTCACCCCTAGAGGTTATCGAGCTGTGTAGAGATGTAATGCTCAAGTCTTGTGCTAATCTCGTATAGGTGCCACCATGTTGATGTTGCGCTACTCTGATCATGAGATACTCCCCATCATGTGTAGATTGTATCCTCCTCTCTTGAGACCTAGTGGCAAGAGATCTATGAGAGACAAGCTCATCCGGCCCAGGCATCGCCATGATTCCAATACCTACCCCTCTGAATGGAGCTTTGAATATATGCAGCAACAGATAAATTATGCCTTGCCATCCGATGAAGGCTTCTGTGTACCCCCATGTGCCAACCAAACAGTGAACTAGATCACTCTCTATCATGACTCCGACCATCATGAGACAGAATGGGCTACCAATCAACTGAATCACTGCATCCCACAGTCGGACATGTTTCACCATAGCTCTAACAACTGCGGGAATCCCTCCGTGCCTCATCTCCAGTCCCTGCTCGTGACCAATATAGAGGATCCATATATCATGGGAAAATATGATGCATACTAACCTACCCTGTGTCTACCACTGTGTAGTATCAATGACTGCTGGAAGCCATATGTGAAAAATAGCCACCCCTTGAATGCAATCAATAGATGGATATCGGATACTCGCAATTGAATCAAGGTATGTGGATCCCTCTTGTCCCTACCAAATATCTCCACTAGGTCTGCCATCCACCCTCTCGATAATGTGTCGATACATTGTCTGGAGCCCAGACACATATTGGGATGCTACCTCTACTATACCGAGTATCCTCTGCTCATGCATGGTCTCGATATGCCTTGAGAAAATAGTGACGCATGTCTCCCTCGTGACTCGCTCCCCAGGTGTAGGCTCAGCAATGACTAATGTGCCACCCCTGTAGAGGATCATCTCATCCCCTAACCTATGGTTGTCAACTAGCGCACCAACCTAGTGCCATTGCTGAGAAGTCTCTCCCCTAGTGCATTGAGTTTCATTCAAATATCTTGGGTGAGCCTCGCATACCCCGCTGCTCATGCCCAGAGTGCCAAAGAACAACAATAGAATCGACTGTGCCTGTGAGTGATGTATAAGAAGCTCAGGCGCGTGAGTCCCCACAAATACCATCATGTATTTCTCATATGTCTCCCCATCGATCCTGGGTTAACTACCCCCAAAGGTATGCCCAGTGTCCCTGTCCGTGAGTCTCCCTGGAGGCAATACTCTAAGACCCTGTTATGCAGCACCGTACACCATCGCATACCACCGATCATCCAAGTACTCCTCGACATGCCACTGCACACTGAGGCATACCCTTATACACCGTTGGATACCCCCTGCTACTGTTGTACCACCCTGTACCGTCTCATGCCTTGTCTGTGTCAAGGCATCAGTCACTCCTCGTGTGTTCTCTATATGTATGACACTCCTACTCCACAATGCAGTTCCACACACTATGGTACACCACCGTGCAACTCCATGTCCACCGTTAGTCCAGTTCTCATTGCTAGATGCTCCCACACATCCTTGGATGTGATGGCCTAGAGTTGTGTCTCTACATGTCAGACCACCCCCAATCGGTATCATCACCTCCACTGTCGCATTGCTATACCTGCCGATGAATGGATCATCACTCCAAACCCTCCCTGAGGGGTTCGAGAAGTGAATCTCCCTATGTGTCAATAGTGATACCACCACTGCTTGGCTCCGTTGTGACCTCTATGCCCCACACAAAGGTAAAGAATCCTTGGCTCCATACAAGGCACCATCTGGTGGCCTGCCAATGCCACCTCCTCTGACAAGCTCCTGCCAAAGTATGTTGATCACCATGTGATCCCACGTACAAGTGTCATACCAAGACAACCCAAGGAGTCTGCCCATAAACTGGTTGGCCACTGGAGTTGACTGAAACTCCCCTAGCGAATGTGCACGCTCAATTGCTAGGCCAGCTGTACCCTAGATCCCACCTAGATCCCAATTCCAGTCTGGGGTTCCTGTATTCCCAGCACCTGGAAACTCCTGCTGAACTACATTCGGGTCCACCCCTATCTCCATAACCCACTCCACCGAGTACCAAATCAAGTTAAAAAAGTAGTTTTTTCTTTTTTCTCTTTAAAATTTGATGATGTAATCAAATCTTATTTTATTATTTCCACTATTATTATATAATTTCCTTAGGAGGCCCATTTTAGACCTCAAAATTCCCCTAATGGTTAGCGTTTCCCCCATTTAATGCATCATTATGTTTAGGTATTTGATGTAGAATAAGAATTTTCTTCTAACTCTAGTCAAAACCACCTTCGACTCAAGCGAGGGTGGTATAAGGATGCCAAGTCTTAGCTCGATCATTGGGAGATAAAGGAGGAGATCATCTTGGAAATACGGATAATATTAAAAAATTCATTACTTCCAAATTTAAGGATAAGTTGTGGAGTGATAAAGGAGTCGGAGGGAAAAATAAAGTTAAGATATTATAAGGAGGTTATGAACCCCATGCTTGTTAACCAAAATTACCTTTCTATCTTAACCAGTGCTAAGAAGAGAATGAATATTGCAATGATTAGAACTAATTTTCATGCTCTCTAGAGTGGAATTGGGCATTGGTCTATTCCAAAAATACCTTAGGATGAGATAATATGTATCCTTTGCGATACTAAGGGAGTCAAAGATGAAAAACATTTTCTCTTAGATTTTCCAACCCTTACTCACATCCTCTCTCATTTCCAAAACATTCTCCCCACTTCCGAACTCCTAGATGTGTTCAACAAGCAAAACTACAGTGATCGCAAAATGCTAATTTCCCTCCTTTATAAGGTTCGATAGAACATATGGGGTGGATGTTGATCATCATTGTCATCCATAAAAAAAATACACATTAATAATATGAATCTTTAAAAATTAAGAAGACTTTCGGTGAAAATCCATCATCATCACATTTTTGTCAAGGCCTTTTGAACCATTCAATGTGGTTCGAAACGCGTCGGCGAAAATTCCCTACATGTGATTTTCACCGAAATAATTTCTTACACAATTTCTGGATCATAGAAGCAAAATTCTCAATTTAGATTTTTTTTGTATAGTAGTTAAATATGATAGTTAAATTTTACTAAATAAAAATTAGTTTAATATGAGGAAATAATTGTTAGAATATAGTTGCTAATATTGAATTAAGGAAAATAATTAATCAAAAGGAAAATTTTAATGAAATAAATATCTAAAAATAAAAATAATATTTAATTCAAACCTCAATAATAAAAACACTAAAACAATAAATAAAATCAATATAATAAATTAGTAAATTAAAAAAAAATATTTTGATCAAGTTTAAATAATCAAAACAATTATTTCTAAAAACTTAAAAATAAATAAAAATAATAAATAGTCAAACTTAAATAATCAAATAAGAACTTATAAATAAATAAAAAGAATAAATTGTCAAATATTAAAAATTAATTAATTAAATAACTAAATAAACAAATCAGTAATGAAGAAAATAATGTAATTAATAGTGAAGATAAAAATCAAGTTCTCTTTAGTAAGACCTTTTGGAAGCTTTTCCGTGGATTTTTTTAGTCTAATTTCTCTAAAATATGATGAAAATTGATTGAAATCAAAAGCATTATGGGTAACCCAAAATCTAAGTGTCGTAGGGTTTTTCAAGGTGTTGAATCCATATATACAGTAAAAAAAATGGCAAATTTTAGGGGTTAAGGTGGGCTAATTTTCCAAGTTTTATCTAAAAAATAAAGTGTCCAATTTTCATTTTTTTTTAAATGATTCACACACATTTTATACTATTTTACGTTAAAAATCTCAAAAATATTATATATACTAATATAAAATCATTAGAAATTTATATATTTTTACAAAATTATTGTTAGACATTTTACACTTGCCATATTGAACAATAGTAATATTAGCAAGGTTTCTAAGATAAACCTCCATCCTTAAAATTTTCCTTGATAAAAAAAACTAGTTTAAATAACACAATTCAAGATTTCACTTCAAATTTTACTTTAGTATTCAAGCACAAAATCTAAAAAGTCGCACTAAATACAACTCAGATAAAAATACTATTAAATAATTAAAAATAAGAAATATTTTTTTATTATTTCTTATCCCATCTTATCCTCTTGATTGAATTTGGTTTGTCCCCCATTGAAAGTACTCTTATTTTTAGATATCTAATGTATAAGAAGAATCTTGACAACATGGAATCAAAAAGGCTCCCTAAAATTACTTCTAACTGTAGTCAAAACCCTCACCGTCACCTCAAGCACGGGATGCCCAGTCCTAGCTCAACCATTAGGGAATTAAGGAGGAGCTCACTATGGGAAAAAAAATAATATCAGAAATACTATTACCTCCAAGTTTAAGGACAAACTGTGGGAGGATCAGAAGCTAGAGGGTAAAAGAGCTAAGATACTATGAGAAAGTGATCAACCCCACCCTTGATTATTAGAATAACCTCTCAGTGTTGTCCAAAAATAAGAAAAAAATGAACATCACTAAGATAAGAACTAATTTCCATGAGCTTCGGAGTGAGGCCAGACGGTGGTCTATTCGCAAGACCCCTTGCAACAATAGAATCTGTCAAATTTGTGATTCTAAGCAGGTGCAAGATGAAAAGCACTTCCTTTTAGACTTCCCAACTCTTATTCACATTTGCTCTAAATTCCCTACCAACTTCCACACTTCCAATATTTTTGACCTATTAATCTAACCCACCTTTTAGACTTCCCAACTCTAATTCACATTTGCTCTAAATTCCCTACCAAATTCCACACTTCCAATCTTTTTGACCTATTAATCTAACCCACCTATAGCGATATTGGAGCACTTATTTCCCTTCTCTTTGACCATAGAAACAATATTTTAAAAAATCAAATTTAGATTCTTTCTTCTCTCTTAAGGTTTGATAAACCGCACTCGTCTTAATAAAGAATAACTATTATCATCATCATATATTTAGGAATAAATGACACTGATCCAACAAATGTTAATTTTCCAGTTATTGACTTTTTTCAGATTCCTTGAGATTGAAAAAAGGTCAAACAATCTGAATAAATTAAATGGTTGAAAAAATAGTAGTTTTTTAATTCGTGTCATTTCTTCATAAACTTAAGAAAAAATGACATGGATCCAACCACTAATAATATATATAAAAAGCTTAAGAAGAAATGACATGGATACTGAATTGCAGAGGTGGCGAGATGAGTGAAAGAGGAAGAGCGGCACTACAAGATTGTATTCAGAATATCGATGACGGTGTTGACCAGATTCAACAATCTGTGATGGAGATGGAGGACTTGGAACGCAGCAACTTAGATCCTCAAATGAATGACATGCAGACGTATATGAGTGCCGCCCTCACCAACCAATATTCCTGCCTCAACGGATTTCATGCTGTGAAGGCGGCGCGAAATATTAGCGCGATGGTCAAGGTCCGCTTGCAGAATGAGACAGAATTGATCAGTAACGCTTTAGCTCTCCTTAACGCATTCACTGACAGCCGAGATGATTATGGTATCCATGTGTGAAACCCAAACCGGCGCACTGAGTACTCTTCTAAATAAATGATATATGCACTGAAAAATGGTTCATAAAATATATTTATAGTTTTGCGGCCACCACTAAATTTTACTAGTTTCTTTTTATTAAAATGCTTATGTGGGTTTGGATTACAATCATGACATTGTTATTTCCATTTGAAGAACATTATTTTATGATTATGCTTTAGCTTTTGTTTCATAATGGAATAATAACAATTTCATTGTAAAATATTAATAATAAAATATTTTAAGTGACATTTTAAAGCTTAAACTAATTCAATTTTTGGATTTTAGTTTATATTAAGTTATGGTTTAAATCAACGCCAAGGGGTTTTAAGGTTTCAGTTCCGAGTAGTCTTTAGTGCGACTTTTTGAAGGCTTTTACGGTAACTTTTTATGGTGTAATTTCTCTAAATTCGGGCAAGAATTTATTGAAAAGAGAAGTTTGATTGCTAACTTTGCACAATAAAAGTGCCCTAGAGGTTTTTGAGGGTGTTGAATCCATGTATAGAGTCAAAAAACCAGTTTGAATAACAAAAATCAAGATTTTACCTCAAAAAATTTCACCACCCGAAACTTCAAAAAGTCGCACTAAAGACAACTCCCTTCAGTTCTACCATGTCAATTAATATCTAAATAATTGTGATAGTTCGATTTCGTCTATGCTTAAAAAAATTATACATATTTATTTGATAATAAAATAAAGTTTCATGGAACAAAACGAATTGCTTACCATTTGAAATAACAATTTAGTGATAATTTTATAATTTTAGGAATATTGCTTCTGTGATTCATAAATTGTGAGAAAAATCTTTCGGTAAAAATCACATCCAAATAAATTTGGTCGACATGTTTCATCAAGTCCTGATGATTAACCACACTGGCTGAATTTTTACCGAAAGATTTTTCTCACAATTTTATAATTGTTTAGTGGTTTAAAATTATAAAAAATAAATTAATAATTTAATTATATAATTAATTATTTGAAATTTACATGATTTAATTTTTTAAAAATAAAATTATTTTTATTTTTATATTTTATTATGTATTTTATTTTTGAATATGATTACTAGATGATGTTTGTAACATACACCATTAACTTCACATGGAAATGTAAGGAGATAAATTTTTTATACTAGTTACTCAAGGGTAACTAACCTTTCACCATTAAATATTCCTTACTCATCATTACATAAAATGTTTACCAGTTCCTAGTGTAACTCTAGAATAAGGATATTAAGCTCCTTAACCAATTACAGCTTCCATTACAATTCATTAACATAATACCATATGATGTAACCCTCCACTCATTTCATTTTTCATGTTGTCATCACATACTTGTCATTATAAATATCACAGCAAGAAAGGGAATCACATCATCAACTTGACACAATAAGGAATCAATCACATCATTGAACAACAATATACCTTGGAAACCCCATAGGGTGAAAACCAGCAAACGTTTAATTTTATTATTAAACGCTCATGAGGGTGTTCAACCCATCACTCAATCGCTTATAAGGGAGACCATCTCTTAACCATCGTTTATATAATCTTACAATGAAATATGCAAATATCTAACTTAAAGCCATTACAATAAGTATGATACTATTTACCCTCTGGTCTTCATATATTCAGATCTACACATCTTGGTGGCATGGATGTACCTACAATGGACCATTGTACATTGGACCTTCCTGCAACTCGCACTCATCTGCAAGAACACTAATCATTTACCTACCACCACGACAAGCATAACTTTCCTTTGTACATGACAAGCATAATATTCCTTTGTACCTGTCACCATCATTCCCTACTATGATGCTTTCAACATAAAATGATTTCAAGATTCATAAAGTATTAATCAATCATTTCACATGTCAGTAATATAGTAGTTTCTCCATCTACTCATGTATACTCATGACAAGCAAGTAAAGTACCTTGACATTCTCCCTTTAACAACACATACCGCATATGTGCTGGTTATAAGTCATCACAATAACTAATGCTTTCGTCGTAAGCACACATTCCTGCATGGCAATGGCTACATTTCCAAAGATTTTCTTTAAAATAAACTGATACATCAGTTAAGATATTTATGCATGTGATTTACATATATTTAATCAAAATAGCTAACCCTTACGCTATTACTTTTAGTGCATGGAATGTGAGCTAACATAAAAAATGTTTCTCCCATGCATGCAATGCATAGCGATTCCAAAAGAGTCTCCCTAAGGAGTGCTTACACAACGAAGCACATACCTCCTTCACGAATCTTCCCAAAGACAACCTCAACGTTAGTGAACATGTAAACATATGTTTTCTTTTTGTAAAACTATGCAATTAAGAATATAAATACATGTCTTCCTTTTTCAAAGGTTATACTAAGCAATCATTTCCAATATAGTTTAGCACCACAAGCTATCTTTCCCTCCTACAAATATTTATATTCTTTCCAATGAAAGTTATTACTTATGTTGCATGCCTATGCATGACCTTGTTCCAAAAGAACCAACATAACTAACATATTAGTTTTGATATCATAAATGTACTTACATATTTTCCTAAATAGTAAGATAGCTCAACATTTCTTTATACATGCAAAGAACATGCTTTTATAACATAATGGCTATTCTTTGTGCATGCAAGAGAACTAACTCTCCCTCTTTCTGCATGCAAGAGAGATAGCTCTTCCTTAACTGTAGGAAACACATATTCCCTTCTTAGATTTCTATCATCCTGAAATACTATTTTCATTTAAAAAAGATTAACATAATAGTAATCTTTAAGACAACTTGGATTCCTTTCACAAAAAACTTCTTAGGATACTACCACTCTTAACTATTATTTCCATGTATAAATATACATAATTATTTCGCAAAAAGGGGTTAATATAACTTAGTTAGTTTATGTAGTTCCTCATGCACAAAACTTAGGGAACCATAACAAGGTTACTTGATCTTTTATACACCTAAGATGCAATCTTTTCAATAGGTAACCCTTTTCAAGAAGGTACCATAATTAATCCTTATATTGTGCATAAGGAATAAGAATACCTTTTTAAAATAATAACAAAGTTAATCTTTTATACATTAACCCATAAAGTTAAATCAAAATACCCAATATATAACACAATAATAACTTCTCTTTTACCCACCAAATAAAAATAAAGATATTCTTTTAACACAATGGACTTATCTTTCACTTCATAAGATAAGATATTATCTCTGAAGGAAATTCTATAACTCTTGTTAAATGTAACTATTTCTGCTTATAACAAATCATATGAAATACTTCATATTTCATTTTCTCTCCAGAAAATGAGTAAAGTATTCAAAAGAAAACTACTATTCATATGATATATTTCATTTTCTTTTCAGAAAGTAAGTAAAATAATTCAAAAGAAAACTATTATTTTGAGAAATACTTATCTTTATCAAAGATATTTAACCTTCCTTCTTGGACGCGCATTTCCAAAATGTTAGCTCACAGCTTTGCAGTCTTTAGAGCCACAATAATTTGTAGTTGCATACTTCTCACAAATCCTAGCAGCAGTATGTATGATCTAATGTATTGTTGCAAGCACTTTTCAACAGCCTCAATCTACGCTGCAACAGAAACTGCTCTTCAGTTGATTCACCACCGCCAGCCTCTGTACAGTCGATTTTTTTTCAATCACAAAGACCGTATTACTTTGCAACCAACACCTCCATCTACTTGTGGTTTAAACAGAAAGACGATCTCAGCACCATCGAGTACCATTCGTTTAGCCAGGAAAATAATTAGAAATTTCTTCACAATGTCTGTTCAAAGGTATAGATAGAATACATGACCTAGAAAAATACCGAGCCATATGATTATATAACCCATTCTCCTCAACAATCAATAACAACCTGCTCTTCTTCCAGTAACTGACAGCTGCATGGTTTCAGCTGATATGATCGCACCCAATTCAAGAATTCGTTCTTTCTTAACCGATTCTTTTAAAAAAATAGTTAAAAGACAATAATTTAATAACTAGTTACGTGGTTTTTTTTTTTACGGATGTTACATACTCCCCCCCTTAAGAGAACACTGTCCTTTGTGTGCTTCTCTCACTGAAGTTTAAACTTATACTCAAGATATAATAATATAAACAACCCAAAAGGGAGTCCTTTCCCTTCACAATGAAACACTTTCGTTTCCTTAAATGCCTTTAATTGAGACAATAATGTTTTTATCCATAGTCATAAGCATGTATAGTGCAAGAATATTTCATTTTCATTTCTAACTACTTATTCCTTAATCAGCTTACCAATTACTATTGAAAGAAATGATGGCTTTTATGCAACCTCTCATCGAATGGTTGAACACCCATCAACACTTCCTGGAAAGAGCATGTAATGTATGACTAACAATTCAATCACATTAGTCACATAGTTTCAATCAAATGAAAATAATTGCAACTAACAAACATTCTTGCAATATAAAGAGATGTTTTAATCAAAGTACTTCCATAA
Organism: Pinus albicaulis; assembly: GCA_034641835.2. Classification (NCBI taxonomy): domain Eukaryota; kingdom Viridiplantae; phylum Streptophyta; class Pinopsida; order Pinales; family Pinaceae; genus Pinus; species Pinus albicaulis. The sequence continues at coordinate 1,270,604,305 of CM076582.1, forward strand.
GTACTCAGAGAGAACCAACCCTCTCATAAATGCATCACGTGCACACTGTCTTAGCTCCTGCTAAAGACATCCATATAGTACTTAAAAAAAGTACTCAGAGAGCATCTAGCTCTCTAATCGTACCAATGGTCAAATAATGCACCATGGTCATATCCTAGCATCTACTAAGACATTCAAAAAAATTAGTAATAAAATAAATGAACTTATACATTCAATAATTCATTTTAATATAACACAACTTTTACTTAACTTGTTCCACTATGAGAACCACAATGATAAACAAAATGCTCCTCCTGTTCCATAGGATCGAGTCATTTTTCACTTCTAGACAGTCAATATTTCCACACTAACATGTCTTTATACTTATCTGGAAATTTATTCCTTCAAGCTGTGGTCCTCCCAACCATCAAGTGAGGCAATTACGTCCTCCACTTACCCCCCTAGCTCCAGAATCTTAACAGTGTCATGGGTCAACAGTGGATTATTCTGATGTGACATTGGGATGGCCAATCCAGTCACACTCAGAAAAGCCTGGAAGAGAAATTCGGGACAGTCCGGTCCAATTCTCCAATTCCAGTCATACTCAGATGTTTTTGGCTTTACAAGGGTTGCTGGAAGCTATTTTCAACTGGTCCCAACTAGCTCGAGAAAATACTCCTCCTTTACCAGTTTCACAGAACACCTACTCCTCCCCGGGGATCCAGCTTATCCTCAGAGGAGTAGGTAACTGTCTTACCAACTGTCCCCAATCACTTCCTGTTCTTGGAAACAATTACCATCAGCTTAAAAAGATTTTATTTTCATTAATTAATTTCAACAATTTAAATAACTTGCGTTATCAATAGTGACGATTTAATTTTTTCTTGCCAGATAAAAGAAAATTGTCTTTAACTAGTTAATACTAGTTAAATTTAATGAAGCTGTCACAACTTCCCCCCTGGAAGTAACATATGTATGTGTTGTACATTAAAACATGATACTTTAACGTTTACTGTTGCAATCCAAATTTCCATGTTTGCGATGTTTTATTTTCACATATTCTCTGCTTCTATTAAGCTACCGATGCTTATTATAAGAAACAATGCTAATCGTAAATATGTATTTCTCAAGCACATATTATCTTATGGAAACATTTCCAATTCTCATAATGTTCTGTTCCAACAGACTGACATACGAAGTAATTATCATAATCACTTGTTCACAACTTTCAAATAGCTTTAGTCAAAATCGATTCGTGCATATAAATTTCATTAGTTATTCATTCATAACTAATCAATAGTTTTAATGCATCCATGACGACTCATACAAACACTAGTTAGTCAACTAGTCATTTAGTTAAGTTTCATAACTTGATCCATTAAGAGACTTCATTCAATTTAATTCTAACACTCTATCATCTTATATAAGGACCTTCCTCATCTTTTGCATTCATGCATTAGTTTCACACACCATCACTATACACATTCATCTCTTTTAAAGTAGTGCATGGTAACTTAGAAATTTTATTGCATGCAAAAACAATTGCTTCTCTTCCAACTCAAATGAAAAGAAACTATTTTTCTTCCATGCTTTTATACTTTCTTTCCTAAAGAAATGAAGCATAATACACATATTAATCTCATATGCATATTCTTATCTGGAAAAAAGTATATTATAATAGCATGTACTTTTTTAAGAACTCTCTTAAATGGAAGCTAATCTCATGCAATGCCATGTATGTAACAATACATTTTTAAAGGAATAAACATGCATATGCATAGGCTTCTTAAAATAACATAAAATACTTATCTTTATTTCATTTGAAGGACTTCTCTCCCTACTTCAATACTCATCCTCATCAGGAATTCACATTGCTCCTCCACAACAATGTTTTCTTTTAGCAACATCGACAAAATTTTATAGCATGATTAGATAAAGCTTTAATCAATAAATAATCAATCTTTTAGTGATCTTTTAACATCTATTCATGTCCATATATGAGATGTGAATATAATGTCACAACATGCTTTCTTCTAACATCTCTACATTAGTGTGAGTAACTAATTATCAATTCATGTCAAATAACTCCCACATTATTATGACATTTTTCACACACGCACACATTCGTACAAGACCAATCACTATATCTGTAAAGAAATTCCTTTAATGGAAAATGACACAATGTGCATTCGATTTACTTAAAACTTTTACAGAAGAACCACCACTTCATATTTTGCCTTTGGAGCATGCAAATATAATAAAGCTAACACATTGACTGTTGTTCCTATGCATACAATGTATAAAGATTAATTTCCCAACAAAGTACTTAACATAATCAAGTAGGAAAACTCATGATTCCTCTTCGAGGACACATAACATAATAGGCATGCAAAATATGGTTTCCTTTTCCATAAAACTAATGGTATAAAACATAAGAATACATGCCTTATTCTTGAGATATTATACCCACATTAGCCATGTATATATTTCAAGGAAACCAAAACATTACTTTAGTTTTTGTACATATAGTTCATCTTCTTTGCCAAAGAATCCTTTCTAAAGTATGATAACAAAACATGTTATCATTTTCCACATATAAACTTATGTTCTTTCCTATGAAATATAATACAACTATTGCATGCAAATAACCCTGTTCCTCTATGATTCTACATGCAAGTTGCTTATGCTTTTCTTCCAATAATTTACCATAGATAGCCTCTTTCTTTTATGCATAACAAACTACGCAACACTAACAAGGTTAACTTAACCTTTAATACACCTAAATCAAGAAGTTGATATAATCCATCTGGCAATGTAGTATATTCAAGAGGTTATTCTCTTTAGCCTATATTTATTTTCAAGAAAAGAACTTGGATTCCATATCATTTAACACATCCGTATGTAGTCCCTTTTAAAGAAAAAAACAAGATTCCCATCTTTTCTTAAACAAGATATATATAAAGGCAAGCAAGTTTACTTATTTATGTTTTACTACTGCTCACACCTTTCAAGATACATACTAGTAAGCTTTGCAATAACTCACATGGGTTCTTCTCGGCAAAACTTAGCATAGTAGTTTGGTCTTTTACCATGGTATATCTTTTTAAAAGATTATCATATTAGCAATGCTTTATCACTTTCCAAAAGAACTAGCACAATCTTGCGTATTAAGTAAAACCACGTTTTACTTTATATTTGTCTCTTTTAGTTGCAAGATTCACATGCAAGATTTATTTTCAAAATACACATATTTCTCTCAAGAAGAATCAAATGTATATTAGTTAAATTTTCAAGCACACACATGTTTCTTCTTCAGGAAACCAAATTCCCAACTCCTTTCAAGGAAACTTCAACACAACAATAGAAGTTTTATGTACATGGAAAATACATATCCTTTTTAAAGAAATGCTAACTCAACAATTATTTACTTTGTAAGCAGTGTATTTTCCATAAATGCAATAACTACTATTTCAAAAATAATAATAATAATAATAATACTTATCTCTTGAAACTCTTTGTTCAACTTGGATTAGGGATGCAGTGCCTTCCTTCACATAAGCGCATTTCCTCTCGAATCCCTCAATTTCTTTTCGCTAACTCCCAAAGGTGCCAGTGTTGCAACCTTTAGCTTTGATACCACTTGTAACATACACCATTAACTTCACATGGAAATGTAAGGAGATAAATTTTTTATACGAGTTACTCAGGGGTAACTAACATTTCACTATTAAATATTCCTTACTCATCATTACATAAAATTCTTACCAGTTCCCAGTGTAACTCTAGAATAAGGATATTAAGCTCCTTAACCAATTACAGCTTCCATTACAATTCATTAACATAATACCATATGATGTAACCCTCCACTCATTTCATTTTTCATGTTGTCATCACATACTTGTCATTATAAATATCACAACAAGAAAGGGAATCACATCATCAACTTGACACAATAAGGAATCAATCACATCATTGAACACCAATATACCCTGGAAACCCCGTAGGGTGAAAACCAGGAAACGTTTAATTTTATTATTAAAGGCTCGTGAGGGTGTTCAGACCATCACTCAATGGCTTATAAGGGAGACCATATCTTAACCATCGTTTATATAATCTTACAAGGAAATATGCAAATATCTAACTTAAAGCCATTACAATAAGTATGATACCATTTACCCTCTGGTCTTCATATATTCATATCTACACATCTTGGTGGCATGGATGTACCTACAATGGACCATCGTACATTGGACCTTCCTGCAACTCGCACTCATCTGCAAGAACACTAATCATTTACCTGCCACCAAGACAAGCATAAATTTCCTTTGTACATGACAAGCATAATATTCCTTTGTACCTGTCACCATCATTCCCTGCTATGATGCTTTCAACATAAAATGATGTCAAGATTCATAAAGTATTAATCAATCATTTCACATGTCAGTAATATAGTAGTTTCTCCATCTAATCATGTATACTCATGACAAGCAAGTAAAGTACCTTGACATTCTCCCTTTAACAACACATACCTCATATGTGCTGGTTATAAGTCATCACAATAACTAATGTTTCCGTCGTAAGCACACATTCCTGCATGGAAATGGCTACATCTCCCAAGCTTTTCTTTAAAATAAACTGATACATTAGTTAAGATATTTATGCATGTTATTTACATATATTTAATCAAAATAGCTAACCCTTACGCTATTACTTTTAGTGCATGGAATGTGAGCTAACATAACAAATGTTGCGCCCATGCATGCAATGCATAGCAATTCCAAAAGAGTCTCCCTAAGGAGTGCTTACACAACGAAGCACATACCTCCTTCACGAATCTTCCCAAAGACAACCTCAATGTTAGTGAACATGTAAACATATGTTTTCTTTTTGTAAAAATATGCAATTAAGAATATAAATACATGTCTTCCTTTTTCAAAGGTTATACTAAACAATCATTTCCAATATAGTTTAGCACCACAAGCTATCTTTCCCTCCTACAAATATTTATATTCTTTCCAATGAAAGTTATTACTTATGTTGCATGCCTATGCATGACCTTGTTCCAAAAGAACTAACATAACCAACATATTAGTTTTGATATCATAAATGTACTCACATATTTTCCTAAATAGTAAGATAGCTCAAAATTTCTTTATACATGCAAAGAACATGCTTCTATAACATAATGGCTATTCTTTGTGCATGCAAGAGAGATAACTCTCCCTCTTTGTGCATGCAAGAGAGATAACTCTTCCTTCACTATAGGAAACACATATTCCCTTCTTAGATTTCTATCATCCTGAAATACTATTTTCATTTAAAAAAGATTAACATAATAGTAATCTTTAAGACAACTTGGATTCCTTTCACAAAAAACTTCTTAGAATACTACCACTCTTAACTATTATTTCCATGTAGAAATATACATAATTATTTCTCGAACAGGGGTTAATATAACTTAGTTACTTTATGTAGTTCCTCATGCACAAAACTTAGGGAACCATAACAAGGTTACTTGATCTTTTATACACCTAAGATGCAATATTTTCAATAGGTAACCCTTTTCCAGAAGGTACCATAATTAATCCTTATATTGTGCATAAGGAATAAGAATACCTTTTTAAAATAATAACAAATTTAATCTTTTATACATTAACCCATGCAATTAAATCAAAATACCCAATATATAACACAATAATAACTTCTCTTTTACCCACAGATATTCTTTTAACGCAGTGGACTTATCTTTCACTTCACAAGATAAGATATTATTTCTAAAGGAAATTCTATAACTTTTGTTAAATGTAACTATTTCTGCTTATAACAAATCATATGAAATATTTCATATTTCATTTTCTCTCCAGAAAATGAGTAAAGTATTCAAAATAAAACTACTATTCATATGTTATATTTCATTTTCTTTTCAGAAAGTAAGTAAAATAATTCAAAAGAAAACTATTATTTTGAGGAATACTTATCTTTATTAAAGATATTTAACCTTCCTTCTTGGATGCGCATTTCCAAAATGTTAGCTCACGGCTTTGCAGTCTTTAGAGCCACAATACTTCTCACAAATCCTAGCAGCAGTACGTATGATCTGATGTATTGTTGCAGGCACTTTTCAACAGCCTCAACATAGGCTGCAACAGAAACTGCTCTTAAGTTGATTCACTACCGCCAGCCTCTGTACAGTCGATTTTTTTTCAATCACAAAGACCGTCTTACTTTGCAACCAACACCTCCGTCTACTTGTGATTTAAACAGAAAGACGATCTCAGCACCATCGAGTACCATTCGTTTAGCCAGGAAAATAATTAGAGATTTCTTCACAATGTCTGTTCAAAGGTATAGATAGAATACATGACCTAGAAAAATATCGAGCCATATGATTATATAACCCATTCTCCTCAACAAACAATAACAACCTGCTCTTCGTCGAGTAACTGACAGCTCCATGGTTTCAACTGATATGAGCGCACCCAATTCAAGAATTCGTTCTTTCTTAACCGATTCTTTTAAAAAAAATAGTTAAAAGACAGTAAGTTAATAACTAGTTACGTGGTTATTTTTTTTTTTACGGATGTTACAATGTTTAAAATAATTAATGTTAAATTAGTCTATAGTAAGTATGGATATGCACCAAGAAGGATCAAAGCTCCATCAAATTTTTCAAGGTGCAATTTTTTTTTTAATGCGAAATTTAAAGAAAAAATTGTATCTTAAGAGACTTTAGCTCTAGGAGCTTGATAGATCCTCATTATTTAATTATTAATTGTTAATAATTAAAATTATTAATTTTATTTTTTTTCTTTATTTTATTTTTAAATTAAATTTTTAGTTTTATGTAATTTTATTAAGTCAAAATATTTTAATTAATAATTATAATTAATGTATTTTTTTTTCACTTTTTATTTTTATGTAATTTGACTTAGTCAAAATGTTTAGATAATATAATATAACAAGACATTGCAGAGTCCTTTCCATACAAGGCTAGAAAGTGTCTCTTGACCCAAAAATGTAATAAAACAAAAAATATAAAATATGTCGGATGAGAGATTATTTTATGGCATGACATATTGATGAGCCATGGTATATGCTCATGAAATTGTAATAAATCCTATTGAAAAATTAGTAATATCCATGGTAAAATGGATGTGAATATTGATGGTCAAAAAATATTGTTATATGGTAAGTATTAAGTTTTTATGTGTTTATTAATGAAATTTAAATATAGTTAAAAATGGAATTGAACCTAAGAGAGCACTCAATCAACATGTATCCAAGGCCCATGGACTTATATCTTATATAATTTAATTTGATAAATTCCTTGGGTATATCTTGAAAAGTAATTATAATTTTTTTGCTTGTAGGTATAAAATTATATTCAAATAATATATTTATAAAATATTTTGATTATAAAATGAGAGATGGCTTTTGGAGATGTGGGACTGATAGAGTTATGGTATTGACCCATGGTATTGTAACAAATATTATTTACAATTTAGTAATATCTATAGTAAAGTAGGCATGAATATCCATGGTTAAAAATATTGTTATATTGTAATTCATTAATTTTGTTTGTGCTTATTAATTAAATTTAAATATTAGATATCAATTTTATTTTTTAACTGCATTATATTTAAGTCATTCATCTATGACGGTGACGTCCGGTGAAGTCCGGGTTACTGGGTGCAAGCTACGGAAGTGATAAAGGGAGGATCACCCTATGCAATGACTGCTAAGTGGACTATTCAAAAATCATGAGAAATTAGTGAGTTACTACTACCTCTCATGGAAATGGTCATAGATAAATGACTTAGAGAAGTTAAATACCAAAAACCAAAAAATGATATCAATAAGTAAATTTAAATATGTTTGCAAAATTATTATTTTAATTTAGAAAATTAAATGAATCTTAACTTATATCTATTACTTGTATCTTATATATTTTAAAGTGATATGTATATTATGATTTTTTTTTATCTGAAAAATTATTTGTAATTTTATTAAACAAAAACAAATTTACAATATAACAAATTGAATTTTATTATTTTTATTATTTTTATATTTTTACTCAAATTACAACATGTTTTTCATGGTGGGTTGGATATTATTTTTTACCTTTTAATATTATTTAATTGAACCAACGTAGAAAAGTTTACAAATACTTTACTTCTCATAAATTACACCTATTCTCGACATTAGAATGGTATATATGTTGTAGTTACATAAATTCTCTACATTAGAATAGTAGATATGTTGTAATGTTTCACATTTTGATCATGTAAAAAAAATAAAAATAATTATAATTATCAATAAAACATTTTAATTCACTGAAATTACATAAAACCAGAAATAAAATAAAATAAAAAACAAAATTAATAAATGTAAGTATATTTATAATAATTAATATTTAAATCCATTTTAACTTAAATAAAAAGTTTAAAATAACTTTAAAATGGTGTAGCACCTTTTTCTAATATTAATTTTATCTAAATATATCATTTTAGCATATGGAAAACTTGTAAAACACCGGCTCTCTGGGTGAAGACTTCACTCATATCATATTAAAATTTAAAATAATAAAAATAATTTAATTTTAATGTTATAATATATATAACACTATATTAATATATAAAATATCTAACCTTGGATTGGGTGAGGAGTGAACTGTCACTTGTATAATGTGTCATGCCCCATTTAATTCATACACAATGTGGCTTGATGTGGAAGCTGGGCCAGATTTAGGTTTCCTCCAAGATGTTGAATTTTTATGACACTTACACTTTTTCGTGAGGAGGGAGTTGGCCACCATGCACCCTCCATCATTTTCAAATCACCTAACACATATCACCCTCACTTTTGGTTTCTTCTAGAAGTTATAGCAGGTAGGTGGGTGTGCTTCAGGTCTGCTCTAATTAGTAGAAGGATTATGACACTTGTAAATTATTTTGTGACGAGGTAGGTGGTCATTATGCACCCCCATACTCTACAAATCACCTCAAACACCTCACCCTCATTTCCTTCTCGCTCCAATGAAAGCTTGGGTTTTTTTATTTTATTTGGGTCATGATGAACATGTGGTTTCCCTCCTCCATGTTGTTGTTTCCCTTATCTACATTACCAATTTATAGTATTGGTTGGTCATTCTTTTCCGTTTGGCTCATGACTGAAGGGAGAGCTTTCTCCTTCTAACAAACCATTAGTCCCCTTCGTTCTAACATGATAATAGAATTCACATTTCCCGTTGTCTAAGTTCTAGTGTTGTGTTCCATTTTCTATCTTGAGACAACGTGCTCATGTTCATAACGGAAGTGGTAGTTGCAAGGCGGTGGAGGGGAGGGTTCACATGATCGTCTATGGGCTGAAGCCTTTGCTCAAGCATATGTATAAAAGATACCTGAAATTGTTTGCCAGGAGTTAAGGGTGTTCGAGGTAATGGTGGTAGTCATCCGAGCTTGCTCCTTAGATTCAGAGGTTACGAAGCAGAACAAGAGATATTACTTATGTTAGACAAAGTGTTATTAAACCTGAATGAGATGAGGTTCCATCTCAAGCATATAGAAGAGCAGCTCTAGCGATTCAAGGAATGTAGTCTTTAGTTTATATGACTTTAATTGCTTAGTTATGTTGCTCCTTGTTTTCCAGGTAGGTGTAGCTCCTGCACATTGAAAAACTTGTATATTGCAACAAACTTGGTTAATGTGCAATTCCTCATCTAAAACTTCAAGTAAGTTTACTATTCTTTTTGAGTGATTTAATTTTTCTAATGGCAAAACATTGGAAAATAGGACTTCATCATTCCATATTCATAGTATAATAAATAAATAAAATACATATATATATAATATATATATATATATATATATATATATATATATATATATATATATATATATATATATATATATATATATATATATATATATATACACTATAATTTATTTTATAAATGATTTAAAAATGCGTATATATGATTTAATTTTCAACATTTATGTAATTTTTATCACTCAATATTAAAAAAAGGATAGGTATAATATTCAACATATAAATAGGTATAAGCATATTAAAAAATATGTTTTAATGTGTAAGTTATTTGACTATTAAATGTTTTGAAGATTTTTGTTAGTATTTAGTGAAAATGTTTTTGGTCAAATTTCCGATTTTATTGTTTAAATTAACTTTTTGAGTGTATATATGAATTCAGTTAGCTGTAAAACATTCAAGACTCGCATTATGGAGAGTTCACAACTCAAACTTTGTGATTCCAATAAATCAAAAAATTGAAAACCATATTTATATTTTATTAAATAAATTTTAAATAAAAATGGTACAAATTTATTTAATAATTTCAAAAATAAATTTTCAAATTTCACTTTAACCATTGCTTTATGAAAAAAAAAGTTGTAACACCCTAGACCTTGTATATATTGTTTTAATTTTTACATTTATTGCGAGTAAACTGATAAATTAAGGATGATTAAATGTTGGAAATATTTTAGAAGTAATGATTCATTAAAGTTTAAAGTAAAACGATTTTTTTTTGAAATCTCATGGGAAATACGATGATTTTTTTTGGAAATCTCATGGGAAAGACGCTAGATGCAATTTTAACTATAATTACTTCTTTTTTTTTCCTCTCAAAAAATATTGTTATTTGTTACAAACATAATATTTTGAATAGAAATTAATTTCGGTATTGCAATAAAAGATTACTTGTGAAATTAGTTTCATAATTAAAGACTGATGGTAAAAGTAAATTCAAGATCTGAAGTTAGTTGAACAAAAAAATAGTTCCACACTTATCCAAAGAAACTCTGGAATAAATTAGAGATTTTTTAGGGATTTTTAGGGGTTCTATTGGAGAATCAAGAAAGGAATTGTCATCCTGAGAAGTAAATTCCTGAAGGGAAAAACTTACAGAGGAGACTGTTCCACAGGAATGGGAGAATTGAACCGGACTGTCTCGTGATTCTCTTCCAAATATCTGTATTCAACCGAGACTCAGTCTTGGAGCTCGGGGGAGAGTTGGAGGACGTAATTGCCCCACTTGTGGAAGGGAGGAAATCACGCATCAGTCAGAATATTATACAGATGAGTAGTAATCTGTTTGTTTCTTATGTTAGTAATCTTTACTAGTTATTTTAATTATAAATGAGCAAACTAGAATTACTGTAGAGTTGAATGTTTGCTATGTGTTAAAAATTTACATTAGGAGACTATACAGATAGGAAAGGAAGCCTGAGAGAGTAATTCTGTTAAGTAGGTAAAATAATACCTTTTATTTTAAATTCTCTCTGTGCAATTATTAGTTCTTCTTCTTGTTTGAATGGAATAAACTATGTCTAGTAAAGGACTGTTAATTGAGATTCTGGGTCGGTAGTCCTTTATTTCTATGATAATACACGGACTTATAGTGGTTCGGTCACTTACAAGGACTGTCATTCCTAGTACACTTTGAAACATTGAGAAGAAGTTAACATATTATTTAAAAGAATTATGATAGATAATAGAGAGTACACTGTGCAAAAAGCAATATAGAAAAAAACCTACAGAGTAATGTAAACTCTTCCACAGAAAAAAATAAGATAACCTTTCTTATTATTATCAAGGATAGAAGCTAAACACCCTGTAGAAAACATGCAAAGGAAACCATAGTCTATGTACACTATCGGTGATATGCATCAGCGCATGCATGCAAGTAAAAATAATGTAAATAATGAATGTAGAATTCTAACATTATGAATGACAACAGGAAACTTGAAAGATAACATTATCTGTGATGAAAGAAATCAACACATAGCTTCACAAATATACTTAGAAGAGATGTTTATATAAGTTAATTGCGCGGGTGTAAAACCTTGGATATCTTGAAAACTAAACAAAATACTGATATAGAGAAAATCATATAGGTATTGTTCTTTAAAAAAAAAAAGAGTACATGTCTTATATAGTAAGAGGATCGTGGCCAAAATAAAAATGAAACCCTCATACTCTGAGGGCCAGAGACTTTAGAAATTAAAGAACGAAAAACTTAATTGTAGAGGGTAGTAACTGGTCCTTGAGGAAAGACCCTAGGGCTGTAGTTAGAAACCCTAAGATAAAATGATAATACATCATGGCTGTCAAGCTAAAACCCTGTTGCATTTCAGATCTAGGGTTTGAACACGAAAATCGATATGGGTACCTGTTAGCGCAAGCATGAATTTGATTAGACCCTGAATCTTGGGGCTAAAGCTTGAATTCCAATCGAAAAATTTTGTAGATGTAGAAGCAAATAAACCATTACCTATTAAAGAAGATAAATAGGCGTTTATTAACAAGTAGACAGAGTCGGACCCTGATTCTTGCCATAATATTATACTCCAGTTAAAAAAAAGAAATTATGCAAGCATATAAATAAGTTACCTGAGAAATTTGAGCAGAATGAAGTGAGCCCAAGCCTAGCTGGAGAATACCATCAGTTCAATAAGCATACACACATATTTCAAAATGAAAATAAGCTCAGTATTCACACTCATAAACAGATGCAAAGGAATGGTTAACAGAAAATGCATCTACATAATAAAGGTTAGAAACAGTGCAGGTAAGGTCAAAATCATACGAGCCAAGTTGCGTCGGAGGCAATTTACCAGTCATTCAGAATGGCTGACTAATATCCAAAGTGCCATGCTGCATCTAGAGCGAAATGGCCATAGAAATCAAATCCTAGAAGAAGAAAACCCTGGAGCCATAGAGCAGACCTCCATAACCATCGAGCAAAGAAATGAAAATGGAAAAGAAGTTATGGACCATAGTCATTAGCCATCCATAATGCACGTTCACCGTCCGATCTAGCTCTAGATCAACGGTAGATGGACTGCCAGATGCCAACCAGTACAGGTCAAGTGCAAGCCAGTTGTAGAAGGATCATGATAAACATGATGTAAAACAACTTTCGTACACCGAGATTTAATTCATATTGAATGCCATGATGTTGTCGACTTGTATAATATGATATGTATAATGTTGTTGGATTGAATGCGTGTTAAATGATTATTAACACAGACATATGGCTTAGGCTATAATGTCAAGAACCAAATATATATATACATATAAGTTAGACCCAAAAGCTCATATGCGTGGTCAACTATATATAGTTCCATAGCAATAAAACTTGTGTGTATGATATTTAAACCAATGTTATATTAATGATGAGAATAAGGTTTGACATTTGAGATTTAATGATTAATCAAGCTATGATGATACTTATTCAAGAGTATCATTAGTCACATGGATAGACAGCAAGTAGAAATAATTTTTTTTTTTTTTACTACTTTTACTTATGTTATTTTTATAATATGGTTAGTCTATATGTTACAAGTGGTATCAGAACAATGTTACAACGATGGGACCCTATGGGTCAACTAACGTCAAATTATGTGTTACTAATGCACTCAGATGGAAAGGTTAACATGACAAATGAGAAGGACACCCTTATAGTAGCCACCTCGAAATGCTGAGGAGACCCAACCCCAACAGGAAAGGAATCCCAAAATGTGGGTTCAGTTGGGGGTGGAACAACATCAACAAACTAGCAGGATGTTAGAAGAACAACAGCATCAAACCATCATTTCGTTAACAACAGTGCAAAAGCTACAAGAAGAAATAGAAAGAGTACGAAATGATAATGCAAGGTTGATGCAGGAGCAGGAGATAATTTTGAAAAGTCTCTATGATAAACAAAACCAAGGAATCGAGAAGCCTAGTACTGATAGAGAATTTCAGGAAGGAAATGAACAGCAAATGGGAGATCATGATATAGGCCGAAATGAAAGAAGTCTGTCTCAGCGAAGTAATCGAAATAAATTTTTTAATGAAGGCGAATTTGATAATGTAACAGAACAGAAGGAAAGTAAAAAGCAGAAGATAGAGCTGCAAGGTGAATTTAGAAAGATAAATCCACCCACATTTGATAGAGTGGAAGAAGAGGTAGCTGAGGCGTGGCTGATTAATATGAACAAGTATTTTAAAGTATATGATTATAACAGTAATCTTAAGGCTCGGTTAGCTATTTACCAGTTAAGAGAGAAAGCCACCTTGTGGTGGGAATAAATGAAGAACGTTCGCGGAATAGAAGATCAAGATGTAACGTGGGATATGTTTCAACAGTATTTTAGAGATAAGTACCTGACAGAGAGATTTTATGATGAAAAAACTCGAGAATTCCACGATTTGAAACTCAGAAAACTGACTATGGACAAGTTTATCACTAATTTTACTTCATTACTGCGTTATGCACCTTAATTAAGGGATGAGAAAGCTAAAGTACAAAGGTTTCTAAGCAGTTTACCCACTCACATGAAGGAACGCGTAGAATTTGTAAATCCCAAAACAATGGATGAGGCCATTAGAAAGGCCAGAATGTGCTATCAGCAAGCTAAAGCCAAGACATATCAAGGAAAAGGATGGCATCCAAGGAAAGAAAACAAGATTAGTTTTGGTTTTAAAAGAGGCAAAACTAGTAATTTTAAAAGCACAACAAAGAGCTCAGTCAGTAGGCAGTTTGGTAAGAACCATGAGAGGGTAAGGTGGCCTGTAGAAGATAAAACCATTGAAGCTTCTAGTAAACCAGAGCAACCTGAAAACCAGAAGCCACCTTTACAGTGCTGGGGTTGTGGAAAGGCACACTATTATCGAAACTGCACATAGTGGGATAGAAATGAAGCGGTAACCAATCTACAAGAAGCCTCAACAGTGGGACATGTTGCTTGAAACATACCCAGAATTAATGCAGCATTGGAGGATCAAAAAGCTGATTACCAACCTACCATGATTGAACTAGAAGGTAAACTGTTATCTCAAACTGTTTCTGTTTTGGTAGATCTGGGAGCCAGTTTAAGTTATACAAGTCCTAAATTGGTAGATATTTGTAAATTACAAAGTCAAAAATTTAGGAAGTCATGGTTAGTCCAGCTGGCTACTGGAGCCAAGAGAAAAGTTAGCGCCAAAATACCAAATTGTGCACTACAAATCAATGGACAGCAACTAACTGTGGATTTGAATATTTTTCCCTTGGGATCTTATGATGTGTTGCTTGCTATGGATTGGTTGGAAAAGAATTGGACTCTAGTAGATTGCAAAGAGAAGATTATCTACTACAAAAATCAAGATGGTACCTGCCAAGAAATTCAAGGAATTAAGAAACCAGTACAGTTGCGCCCAATTACAGCTTCCCAAATGGGTAAATGCATGAGGAAGAGATGTCAACTGTACGCTATACAAGTGGGTTTTTCTTATTCTAAAGAAAAAGCTCCTATGATGGAAAATATTCCTGTAGTGCAGGAATTCAAAGATATATTCCCAGAAGAGATACTAGGATTGCCACCTAGAAGGGATATAGAATTTACAATTGAATTGCTACTAGGAGCATCACCGATTTCAAGGGAACCCTATCGAATGAGTGTGCTAGAATTAACCAAGTTAAAAACGTAGCTTCAAGAATTATTGGACAAGGAATATATACGACCAAGCGTATCTCCTTAGGGAGAACCTATGTTATTTGTTAAAAATAAGGACGGAACCATGCGAATGTGCCTGGATTACCGTCAGTTAAACAAATTGACCGTCAAGAACAGATATCCCTTACCACGAATTGATGATCTGTTTGACCAAGTAAGAGGAGCTACTGTATTCTCAAAAATTGATTTGAGATCAGGTTATCACCAAATCTGGATCAAAGATGAAGATATACATAAAACTGCCTTTCGCACAAGGTATGGTCACTTGAATTCATGGTGCTACCTTTCGGGCTGACTAACGCACCAACCAATTTTATGAGACTGATGCATAATATCTTTCACCCTTATCTAGATAACTTTGTGTTAATTTTCATTGACGAAATTCTAGTCTATTCTAAGAATGCAGAAGAACACAAGGAGCATTTGCGAATGGTACTGGAAATGTTAAGAAAACATCAGTTATATGTGAGATTCAAGAAATGTGATTTATTCAAAGAATAAATACAATATCTTGGACATGTGATATCTGTGGAAGGTATAGCACTAGATCCGGAGAAAATCAAAACTATCATGGAACGGAAGGTGCCACAAAATGTGGCATATATACAATCATTTATGGGACTCACTGGTTATTACCGACAATTTATTAAAGGATTTTCAAACATTTCCTTTCCTATTACCTCTCTGCAAAGGAAGGGAAAATTTTTTAAATGGACAAAAGAATGTCAGGACAACTTTGAAAATATGAAACAATTATTAACATCAGCACCAGTGTTAAGTGTAGCTAATTCGAATAAGGAATTCGAGGTTTGCATGGATGCATGTAAGGAGGGTGTTGGGGAGATTTTATCACAAGAAGGAAAAGTAATTGCATATGAATCTCGTAAGTTAAAAGATCACAAGCAACGATATTTAGCCCATGATTTAGAGCTGACTGTAGTTGTGCACGCCCTCCGGGTGTGGAGTCACTACTTACTTGGGAAAATATTTGTGTTGAAGATAGATCATAGCAGTTTAATCAGCTATTTCAAACAAGCTGATCTAAACTCTCGACAAGCAAGGTGGAATGCCTTATTGAGCGAGTTTTACATTGACATGTAGCATGTAAAAGGGAAGGAAAACAAGGTTGTGGATGCATTGAGCAGAAAGCTGCATAACATCTATGAATTATATGTTAACCAAGTTGAATGCAAATTCCTAGATCAAATCATAAGAGAAGCAGGAAAAGATCCTGAATATGAATTTTTGTGGCAACAAGAACAGGAATCTAAAGAACAAGGAAGGTTGGGAAATTATGAAATCAACCAGGATGGATTGATGGTTTTGAAGAAAATAAGTCATCCCAAATAGAATGGAGTTGAAGACTCTAATATTGGATGAATATCATAGAAGCAATTATGCAGGGCATCCTGGATACCAAAATATGTTGATAGTAATAAGAAAGGACTATTGTTGGCCGAGTATAAGAAAAGACATAGAAACCTATCTAAACAAGTGTTCAGAGTGCCAGCAGGTGAAAGTAGAAAACCGACATCCAGCTAGGTTAATGCAGCGTATACCAATTCCTGAATGGAAATGGGAAGTGATTTCGTTAGATTTCATCACTGGACTACAAAGATCAAAACGAGGTAATGACTCAATAATGGTAGTAGTAGACCGATTGAGTAAATCGGCACACTTCATACCAGTTTAGTCCACAAATAATATAGTACAGATAGAAGATTTATGTATGTGGGAGATTTTTAGACTGCATGGAATTCCTAAGACTGTTATTTCAAATAGGGAGGTAAACTTTACATCAGCTTTTTGGAAAGCATTATTTACGGGTTTAGGGACTCAAATTAATTTCAGTACCATGTACCATCCACAAACGGACGGGCAAACAGAACGAGTAAATAATGTGTTGGAAGACATGTTGAGAATGTATGTTATGTAGCAACCGACTAAGTGCGAAGAATATTTACACTTAGTAGAATTTTCATATAATAAAGGTTATCAAGAATCGTTAAAAGGAGTCAGTTTGAAGCCCTATACAGGTGATAGTGCAGAACTCCTATCAATTGGAGTATGTCTTGAGACCAAGCTCATGCTAGGACCAGACATGCTAGAAGAAATGAAGTTAGAAGTGAAGAAAATCAGACAGAATTTAAAAGCAGCTCAAGACAAGAAAAAAGTGTACGCGGATAAAAAGAGATCATATCGTGAATATGAAGTGGGGGATCACGTGTATGAGAGAATTAAGCCAAAGAAGAGCACGTTAATATGGGCATATTGTGCAAAGCTAGCCCCCAATTTTTGTGGTCCTTTCCAAATACTAGAAAGAGTAGGACCGGTGGCGTATTGGTTGGCCCTTCCGAACCATATCCGAGTACATAATGTTTTCCATGTATCGTTAGTAAAGCGATATATTCATGATTCTAGACATATAATCCATTGGCAGAACATTCAGGTAGTGGGTAAGCACAATAGCTAAAAATATTATAGGTTAAAGACTTATGTAAACTAATACAAATTCTATTGTGTGCAGGTAGAACTGGACATAGAATTTCTGGTCGAGCCTCACAGTATAATCGACCAGAGGGAAATCATGCTCCGGAAACGTGCCATCTCCCAGGTTAAAGTGCAATGGAATCACTTTGGCCCAGAAGAGGCCACCTGGGAGGACGAAAGTTTTGTGCAGGGAGCATATCCTGAACTTTTTTCTAATATGGAATAAGAACACCAAGGATGGTGTTCTCTTTTAGAGGGGGGAAACTGTAACCACTGCCTTAGTTGATGACAAATTGTTAGGCTATTTTCAAGAGTTGTTAAACATTATTGTTATTTGTTACAAACAGAATATTTTTAACATAAATTAATTTTGGTATTGGAATAAAATATTACTTGTGAAATTAGTTTCATAAGTAAAGAATGATGGTAAAAATAAATTCAATATCTGGAGTTAGTTGAACAGAAAAATAGTTCCACAACTATCCAAAGAAACTCTGGAATAAATAAGAGATTTTTCAGGGAGTTTTGGGGATTCTGTTGGAGAACTGAGAAAGAAATTGTCATCCTAAGAAGTAAATCCCTAAAGGGAAAAACTTACAGAGGAGACTGTTCCACAGGAATGGGAGAATTGGACCGGACTGTCCCGAGATTCTCTTCTAGATTTCTATATTCAACCGAGACTCGGTCTTGGAGCTCGGCGGAGAGTTGGAGGATGTAATTGCCCCACTCATGGAACGGAGGAAATCACACATCAGTAAGAATATTATACAGATGAGTAGTAATCTGTTTGTTTCTTATGTTAGTAATATTTGTTGGTTATTTTAATTATAAATGAGAAAACTAGAATTACTGTAGAGTTTAATGTTTGCTATGTGTTAAAAATTTACATTAGGAGACTATATAGACAGGAAAGGAAGCCTGAGAGAGGAATTATGTTAAGTAGGTAAAATGATACCTTTTATTTTAAATTCTCTCTGTGCAATTATTAGTTCTTCTTCTTGTTTGAATGGAATAAACTATGTCTAGTAAACGACTATTAACCGAGATTCTGGGTCAGTCGTCCTTCATTTCTATGATAATACATGGAATTATAGTGGTCCGATCACTTACAAGGTCTGTCATTCCTAGTACACTTTGAAACATCGAGAAGAAGTTAACATACTAGTTAAAATAATTATGATAGATAACAGACAGTACACTGTGGAAAAAGCAATATACAAAACAACCTACAGAGTAATGTAAACTCTTCCACAGAAAAAAATAAGATAACCTTTCTTATTATTATCAAGGATAGAAGCTAAACACCCTATAGAAAACATGAAAAGGAAACCATAGACTATGTACACTATCGGTGATATGCATCAGTGCATGCATGCAAGTAAAAATGATGTAAATATTGAATGTAGAATTCTAACATTAAGAATGACAACAGGAAACTTGAAAGATAACATTATCTGTGATGAAATAAATCAACACATAGCTTCATGAATATACTCAGAAGAGACGTTTATATAAGTTAATGGCGCGGGTGTAAAACCCCGGCTATCTTGAAAACTGAACAAAATACTGATACAGAGAAAATCATATAGGTACTATTCTTTAAAAAAAGTAGAGTATCTGTCTTATACAGTAAGAGGCCTATGGCCGAAATAAAAATGAAACCCTCATGCTCTGAGGGCCAAAGACTTTAGAAAATCAAGAATGAAAAACTTAATTGTAGAGGCTATTAACTGGTCCTTGAGGAAAGACCCTAGGGCCGCAGTTATAAACCCTAAGAGAAAACAATAATACATCATGGCCGTCAAGTTAGAACCCTGTTGCATTTCAGATCTAGGGTTTGAACCAGAAAATTGATAGGGGTACCTATTAGCGCGAGCATGCATTTGATTAGACCCTGAATCTTGGGGCTAAAGCTTCAATTCCAGTCAGAAAATTCTGTAGATGTAGAGATGAATAAACCATTACTTGTTAAAGAAGATACAAAGGCATTTATTAACAAGTAGATAGAGTCGAACCCTCATTCTTGCCATAATATTGTACTCCAGTTAAAAAAAAGAAATTATGGAAGTGTATAAAGAAGTTACCTGAGAAATTTGAGCAGAATGAAGTGAGCCCAAGCCGAGCTGGAGAATACCATAGGTTCAATAAGCATACACACATATTTCAAAACGAAATAAGCTCAGTATTCACACTCATAACCAGATGCAAAGGAATGGATAATAGAAAATACGTCTACATAATAAAGGTTAGAAACAGTGCAGGTAAGGTCAAAATCATACGAGCCAAGTTGCGTTGGAGGAAATTTACCAGTCATTTGGAATGGCTGAGTAATCTCCAAAGTGTCATGCTGCATCTGGAGCGAAATGGCCATAGAAATCAAATCCTGGAGGAAGAAAACCCTGGAGCCGCAGAGCAGACCTCCAGAACCATTAATCGAAGAAATGACAATGGAAAAGCAGTTACGGACCATAGTCATTAGCCAACCCTAATGCACATTCACCATCTAATAAAGCTCTAGATCGACGGTAGATGGACTACCAGATGCCAACCCGTATAGGTCAAGCGCAAGCCAATTGTAGGAGGATCGGGATAAACATGATGTAAAACAACTTTCGTACGTCGAGATTTAATTCGTATTGAATTCCATGATGTTGTTGACTTGTATAATATGATATGTATAATGTTGTTGGATTGAATGTGTGTTAAATTATTATTAACACAGGCATATGTCTTAGGCTATAATGTTAAGAACCAAATATATATATACATATAAGTTAGACCCCAAAGCTCATATGCATGCTCAACTAAATATAGTTACATAGCAATAAAACTTGTGTGTATGATATTTAAACCAATGTTATATTAATGATGAGAATAAGGTTTGACATATGAGATTTAATGATTAATCAAGCTATGATGATACTTAGTCAAGAGTATCATTAGTCACATGGATAGACAACAAGTAGAAATAATTTTTTTTTTGTTTTACTACTTTTACTTATGCTATTTTTATAATATGGTTAGTCTATATGTTATAGGGAAGAGGAGGGAAAAAGAAAAAAATAGGAATGAGAGGGAAGGACAATGCCTCTCTATTATTCTCAAGCTAGACTAAGATCCATTGGAAGCCCAACGCCTAGTTAAAGGTTGTCAGAAGTATTTACTTGTCTTCAATTGTGGTTCTCTCTATGTATAGAGTCGGTTTCTATTTGATAGGTTAGTTCCTAGTTTGGTGTGAGGTTGAGATATTCTCTCAATCAAATTATTGTGCGTCTAAGATAGCTTCTCTATCTTGAGACAATTCCTCATGTATATATGTAACTTGATTTGTTTAATGAAAAAATATGGCTTGTATGCTCAGTTTCTAAGTTGGTATCAGAGCCCGTTTGGGCCTGGACCTCGGTCCCTCCTGGGCTGAGGGAAATAAGAGTATATTGTGTTTTTTAGTTTTTTTTTTTTTTTTTCATGGTGAGAGAGGCATACCTGGAGTGCATGATCTTTGCAGAGCCAACATGAGGGACTCAATCTCACGCTGATGTCGCGACTGGGAAATCCGCCCATTTTTATTCATTTTTTATGGTTTGATTGCTGTGTTCAGAGCAGCGTCGAGCTTCTAGGCCTCAATGTTTGCAGTTGAAGGATTCGAGCTCGAGACTGATAGTTCCAATTTTTTTTGCTAGTTTCTTGATTGGAGAAAATGGTTTCAAACTAGAAGTCCTTTGTTTGAGCAATGTCCTCAGTCATCACTAGCTGATTTTTTTAGATGCAGTAACCATGGAGAGCGACCACCAAGATCTTTATCTGTTCTACTATGACCAAAATTATGAAGACGAGAACACAATTCATCTCGTCATGAAGCTCTGTGAGGGCGGCGAATGCTGAGGTTGATTAGAGCCTGCAGAATATTTTCGGCCATGGAAGGGATTTGAATAAATTTATATGAATGACCGATTGCAATTTATAATTTTATAAGGTTATGGATGGCTCAATGAAGGTAGCGATCAGAAATAGATATCCATAAGCAAAAGGGAAAGTTAAATTAATGCAATTGAAGGGAACAAGCGATGATTATGATGGTCTGCCTCGTCACTCTCGTCTGTTACATCGTGGCGGCCATGTCATTCCAAAGTCCAGGCAGAGCACAGGACGTTGCTGCTATTTAAGATTACGCCCCTATGCGAACTCCCGAGCTGAAGCACACCAGGGTAGCCATGGCAACCAACAAAAAGAAGATGGGAATTACTGCTAGCTAAGGCATCTAACTGTAGCAAACTTCCTTCATACTGCAAAACCAGTGCTAAAGTTTGCAAGAACTAACTTTCTCCCATTAGCTCTTATCACAGGAGTGACCATTGGTTTGGAAAATCCAGTGCCTGGTTTCCTTGCCCAGAAATATTCATTGTCAAATTGGAGCACTTTTGGAATTTTTCTGGTCTCAGGTCTCACACTACGAAGTGGGGAGATGACTGCAGCTATTGAAGCTTGGCCAGTGGGAGAATTTGGGCTAGCTATGTTTTGTTGCATGCCTACTACCTTATCAAGTGGAGTAGCATTTCCGCAGCTTTTTGGTGGTAATTTGGCTTTGGCTCTCTCATTGACAGTGGCATAAAATTTACTGGGCATAGTAAAAATCCCTTTCATGCTTTCAAAGTTCATAGCTCAAGGATTTGGGGCTTCAGTTTCTGCAGGACAATTGCTAAAGAGCTTAACACTGATGCTTTGATTGTATGATGACAGATCAGAAATTCTAAGGGCAAGGTCAGAATGGAGGCAAAAGGCGAAGAACAACATTCATGACCTTGCTTGAACTTATATTATGCAGTGTACATACATATATACTTATTGATGCATCTTCGATCATCAGTATTATTGATACTTATTTTTGATGTGTTGTTGTTTGATCTATGTATGGTCCTGCTACAAATGAATGAAGGATGGCTTTATGACTTGATGTGTTATTGCAAATTTTTTTTTCAGATCTAGCAATATTTTTTATTATATTTTAGAATCATCTTTTGCATCTCACAGCACCTGAGATAAGAGTTTTTGGTTCCTGCTTAGAAGAGGCATTGAGAAATTCATTGAGTGTGCATGATTTATTTGTGTTGGAGACTATTGAGCTTGCAGATGATGAGGATGTGGAATTTCCACAATCGATGTTTGTTTCTGATGAAGTTGGATCATACACCAGATCTAGTGATGGGAGCTCATAAGGAGTTGATGCTGCTTCTATGTTGCGCTGGAGGAGAGAAAGTGTTTTGTACAATCTAGGACAAGATCTCGATTGCTGCTATGTTGAAGTGCTAAGCATAGTGCTGCATGAAGGATCATAGTACTTTGAATTATTATTTTCCATTGTCTAATATTTCTTTAAGAGTGGTAATGTGAGAAATGTAAATCTGGTTGAAAGAATTAAATTATTTATTGTGACATTTAGTTTGGGCAACTATTGTCACGAGTGTGAGTCTTTGTTGGAATTTCCCATTCCAACAATAGACAAATTTATTTGCAGGAATGACTTACTACCAGATATGATGAAGACATGACAATGAAAATGGCATCAAAAGATGGTGTATGAAGGTACATCATAGATTGGAGGATGATCGAGTTTGTGTGTGCCCAGTCTGATGGAAACATATCTGCATGTTCAATTGCGAAGAGATTAGCTCGAAAATGGGTCTTCGTTGTTGTAGCCTGTCAGCGAGCATGAGGAGGCATGCTTGGAAGCAGTTATCCTGCCTTGATACTGTGAATAGGGGAAGTGGCATTACGCTGTGATTCCAGGGGTATTGGATACTGAAATGAGATATTTTTTTTGTTGTGTATAAAATTGTTGAATTTTATGCATGTTGATAGTGAATTTATGGACGACGCAGGATTGGACCATGGAGTCCTGGAGTATTGATAAGCCTTCGTGGCTATGTTGAGCCTTCATGGCTATGATAAGCCTTCATGGTTGTGTTGAGCATTCATGGCTATGTTAAGCTTTCATGGCTATGGTGAGCCTTCATGGCTGTGTTGAGCCTTCATGGCTGTGATAAGCCTTCGTGGCCATGTTGAGCCATCGTGGCCATGTTGAGCCTTCGTGGTTGTGATAAGCCTTCATGGCTGTGGTGAGCCTTTGTGGTTGTGGTGAGTCTTCGTGGCTGTGATAAGCCTTGGTGGCTGAGTTGAGCCTTAGTGGCTACATTGTATCTCCTCAAGGATGAGCACCTGAGCGGTGGAGGTGAATTACTACTTGTCGAAATGTGAA
Source organism: Pinus albicaulis (assembly GCA_034641835.2). Lineage (NCBI taxonomy): Eukaryota > Viridiplantae > Streptophyta > Pinopsida > Pinales > Pinaceae > Pinus > Pinus albicaulis. Next base: position 1,270,628,527 of record CM076582.1, read on the forward strand.
CTAGTAAGCAGGTGAAAGGGTGTTTCTCATGCATGTTCATGAAGCAACGTGGAGCGATCAGTTGTCAGTGATATAATAGGGATCAGATCAAAGACAACGTGCAGTGTATGATCTTGGATCTGCTCACAACAACAGTGTGGGTAGTGTTCTGGTGAATTGAAATTCGGGGCAGTCTGTTCGCAGTAGTGAATGGTGTGGCCATGTGTTGAACATATGCATGCCATTTTTTTTTCTTCATACATATTGTGTTACTGTCATGGTTATCGCTTGTGCTTATATTTTTATTTGGTATGGGTAAATGTGGACAAGTCTTGGAAATTTGTATAAATACTGAGATTTGCGACCTCAAGATGATGTCATTCTATTAGAATTTGCAACTCTAATTGATGAAAGGTAAAACATGGAGAACAAGACCAGCTTTCCAAAGTAAAATGAAGATGCCAAAGACTCAAAAGTACAAAGCCAATGTAATGGTGTGTTCCAGCATATGAATAGTGCGATGTTCGTGGAGGTGAATGGTATGGTGAGCGACAAAGGAGGATGGAAAATCAAGTTTGTGAGGGTTTGTTTTGTGTGATTTTCTTGGAATAGAATCATGACTATGGTAGAGTATGAGTCACATTTTGTAATTAGAAGCAAAAATACATGTCATTTATTGTTTGTATGTGCTATAAGACCCAGAGAGGCATGCATACCCCTTTTTTATATTTTCCCTCTGTCAGAGAGTTTTAACACCCTCGAAGAGTGTGTCATGTGGGATGGATACACTTGGGTGGGTCGTATCGGTTTTAGACTCCATAAGGTGAAATTTTATATCAAGGGGGAGTTAATCGAGAGGTTGAATGAACCATGTATGTGAAGGACTTCCTAGTAGACTGGCAGTTGCAGCAGTTGGAACCCATGCATTTCGGTAGATGGTTGTTCCCTTATATGGACATCGACAACAAAACAAGTTGTAGATTTTGCAGATAGATATTGAGACAAGTAATCATTAAGGGGGAGTGTTGGAATATGTAATTCCTACTTGTTTTCAGTTGTGGTTCTCTCTATGTATAGAGTCTATTCCTATTTGATACGTTAGTTCCTAGTTTGGTGTGAGGTTGAGATAGTCTCTCAACCAAATTATTGTGCGTCTAAGATAGCTTCTCTATCTTGAGACAATTCCTCATGTATATATGTAACTTGATTGGTTAATGAAAAAATATAGCTTGTATGCTCAGTTTCTAAGTGGGTGGACTTGGAAGGTCCTGATGTCTGTAGACTGACCAAGGAAAGGAGATTGTCTCAGAGCTGATATGGTAGTGAAAGGGACATGGTAATATTTAACATAATTTCCAATCTCAAGGTCATGAGGTGTGGTCTCTCCTAGTGAGATTATCCAAAACAATCGTGAAACATATAACTTATCTTGTAGGAGTAACTATGTATTTATTTTCTTGAATGGTGTATGTGTGCAACTGTTACTGTACAATGAATAAAGATATGTAAAGGAATAGAAGATCATATTTTTTTTTATTAATTTAGTTTTTCTCTTAATTAATAGGGTTAATTGTTGAAAACTAGAAAAAATGGCACACAATAGCAGAGTACAAGTGGTATTGATGAACTTGCAAGGAAGCAGTTCCATATCGAGGAGGTATAATCTAGTTGTGGTCTCACTCATAATCTTGGTAGAGACAACCAATAGATTCACAAGATGACCTCTTGCCTAATTGTTACACAACATTTATGGGCTTGCCTCCACAAACTACGTAATTCTTGAAGCCAATTTAGTTTTTATATTTTTTCACTACTGGTCGTTGTTGTGAGGACTCTCCTCACCAATGTCGTTCAACTCTCTTTTGTTAATATTATACACTTGATTTACCTTGTTTCATCATCACTTAGTCAAATTTGTACTCATTCCTTCACCATGTCTAAGATCTTCTCGTTTTTAACACTTCCCTTCGGCATATCTGCCTTTCCCTTGGTCAGAATTCACTTTGCCCAGTTGGGCACTACACAATCTAGAGTCTCAAGATTCAAGCTAGGCCTATGAAATTGTGCAATGTGTAGTGATAGCTATCGTCACTTTGTAATGTGAATTGCAAAATGAGAGGCCTTAGCCAACAAGGTTGGCAATTGAGACTGCGTAATGCATAGTCTCTCAAGCTCACTACACAGTCTGAATTGCGCATTGCACAAGCTCAAGCCATAGGATTTGACATTGATAGCTGGGACTACACAGTGCACAATTTCTCCATCAAGTTAGACATTATTCCCACCAAAAATTGTGCAATACTTCCTTTCAATTTCCCATTGTGTTGCATGAACATGTTCTGATATTTGATTTGCTTATAGATGACATTTTCTTGCCATTATTGTCTTTTCTATTCCACAAGTACAAAATTTGTTGAGAATCTCTCCGATGGTAACTATTACAATGGAATCAAAGAGAGTTCCCTCAAAGGAAACCATTCAAAACAGTATCGGGGAAGTCATTGAGCAACTCCTGATTAACTTTCCAGTTTACTTAGACACTCAGTTTTTCATTGAGAAAGGATCTAAATTGAGATGGAAACAGGTAAAGGACAAATTCACAAGGGAAATTTAGGCAGACTTAGAGGAGAGGTAGGTGTATCTCAACATTATGCAGTCAGGGCTTTACAAGGTTTCATGTAGGTATCCAACCTACCCATGTGTGGATGTGATTAGCTGGGTTGTTTCGAACATTGACATGACAACCATGACAATGAACAACACTAGCGGAGATAAGCTTGCTACATTCCTGGAAGCATACTTCAAACAAATGTATCATCTTCATAAGCTAGTGAATAACATGGAATCATTGTTCTATGTCACTCATATCTACAAAAACATGAGATATATCATTAAGATCTGGGTGAAGGAGCCAACCAAGTTTAGATAGACAACCACCCGCATGTACAAGACAAAATCACCCAGGAAATCCTACCAGCTTTTGGTCATACTAGCTTGGAGAATCTATGGCCAATTAGACATAGAGACTTTTCCTGAGGATTGGGAGATATTGCTGAATGAGGTAGTGATGAGTGGAAGTTGTTGAACTAGTCAGAACTATTGGCTTATCAGTTGAGATTCAATGTGACAAAACCTCACAATCCACCCAAGGGCGAGCAAGAATGCTTCTACATGTCTGCATAATTACTAGATGCGATTTGTGTGCAAATTGAGTTTTGTAGCATGAACTGGACTTGGACACCGATAAAAACTTCTATACATATCTATTGCAAGCTACACTCGGATTGAAGTCACTGTGGAGTGATGGAGCAACTTATTGATTATTTCATTATCCTATTCTACAATATCATCTTTCAGGAGGACCCATCTTGCATGTCACGAGAAACTATGGAGGCAATATCAGAGATCATTGCTTTCTTTACCTTACTGGATGACACATTTATCAGTGTATTCGGTGGGTAGAAGCTACCAAATCTTTTACCAACATATGCCACTAAAAAAATGGTCATTCAAGAGATAGCTTATCACTTGTCTACAATATTATCACCAGCACTGAATAGGAAGAAGAAGGCACCATGGCCAAATCTTCCTTTGCAGGTTGTATTATATGATATCAAGAACCTCAAGTTCATAGATGCCGAATAAAGAAACATGTTCAAATTCGAGTTTGGCACCAAGAGTTACAATCTGTATAATTTGAGGGGAATTTTCAAAGAACATTGTGCGAGTGTAATTCAACTAGGTCACCGGGATATATCAGTGGTCGGAAGAGGAACCATCAAAGAATTGTTATAACTCTTCCATACCAATTGATTTGATCAACACGGTTGGGACTTCTCAATTTGTCTCACAGGTGACAGTAGTTTTGGAAGCAACAACAACAATAGGTAATGTTCTGCGACGCGACAAAGGACAGAGGAAGGTAGCATACAACACAGAAGAGGAAAAAATTTGGAAAATGAGAGAAGAACTTGTTTTTGAGAAAGTATCTTTGGTGATCGAAGCAAAGAGGGGAAAAGGGCATCAAAGAGAAAATTGGAGGAGGAGAGAGAAGCAATCCTTAGAAGAAGAAGTGCATATAGTGCAGAGAGCATAACAAGAGTTTAAGGAAGAACGAGAGCGTAGAAGAAGAGAAAAGGAGGGGAGACAAAAGAAAGCAGAGAAATAAAGGCAAGGTGACATTGTGAAAGAATGACACCTATACGGGTTGAAGAATAGGTACAAGATCAACCATTAGCAGAAGGAGTGAGTGAGAAAATACAAGAATAGGATTTTTCTCAAGATCTTGAACAATTGATTGAACTCACGGACATGGAAGTGGGACTCGAGTCACTTAATGAAGAAATGGACCTGATTCCCAATGCACTGGAGGCTACTACTTCGACTCCACCACCTACAGCCGCAGAGCAAGCACCGAGTGAGGAAGGGGAGGTGATTCCCCCTGATGATGATTCAGTCATGGACATGTACACTCTATCATTTGATGAAATGTAGAATAATATTGTACAAGTAAGAAGAAACCATTTCCTATATGATCACGCATCACCCATGTTAATGAGAGAAAGGGTGATCGTAGCAGAGACCAGTGGGAATCCGAATTCCATTGCCGATGCCAGTTGGGCCTTTGCAGGAGCAGCTATATCCAACACCTAGTGTCTGGTTTCTAAGAACAAACAATTAGTGCAAAACATAAAGGCACTTCAACAAGAGAATGAAAAAATATATGCAGCAGCACAGAGTGCATCACCCGCATAGGTCTACCATGATGATATTAGAGGAATCATACTTGTTGAAGTATCCGCACTTGGAAACACTATGTAGGATCTTTATGAGGAGTTGGTAACTATCCATAAGGAATTTTTACACCTGAATGAATTTCTATGGAAGATAAGAGATTTTGTTAGGATCCTCAAGAATATACAGACTACCATCATGAGTGGAAAATGTGATACAAGGTTGCATTTATTATATTGATAAAGAAGATGAAAATGTAGGAAGAGTTAGATAAATCCAAAGTTTATATGCTAACCCATAAAATCAAGCAAATCACCTCATTAATCAGAAGCATCCATGCCCCATGTGGATGGATATACGATAACTTGGATTTCATGGTGAGAACCCACTCGATCCCATCAATTGGTACACTCACTGAGGCTAAACCCAAGAAACAAGTTCGACAAGGGATTGATCAATACCTGAAGTAGATGGAGTAGGAGGAAACCTAGGAGGACATAGAGATCAATAGAGAAACCTTGCATACCTAAATTGGTGGCTCGATTTAGATTAAAATCAGGTTGCACTTGATTGAAGAAGATGTGAATACTAGCTCCATGAGATTGTACCTAGATGCATTGGATGCAAGAGTTGGCTTCCAGCCTAACACTATTTCACAGTTTGGGGGGACAAGCATAGAATACCAAGATTGATATGAGTATGTGACCGAGAAACACCAAGTCTGAGATGCCCAACTTGAGTTCACCCCAAAACCAACATCATAGTATTTTGTCTTGTTAGGCTGTCAAATTTTCTCTACCCTATTTTATCTTATATGGGTATGAGTGGAAATTATAATATATTATTTGTAATTATTATATGAGTGAAATTCCAGGTGCCCATGATGGAATGTGAAGAGTCATATGTAATGTGAGGAGTCATGAGGGGGGTCCAAGAGTCACCAAGGGGGCATGCTAAGAGTCACCCCCCTTGGTTGTAAAAACATCCTCATAATTCTTTTAAAGAGATTTTGGGAGCCAAGCTTTTTGCTAGGATTAAGCTTAGAAGATGCTTGAGAGTTTTGTTTCATCCTTGCCTTCTTCGTAGGGTAGAGGGAGCATACTTCTTTGGGTGGAGGAGGTGTTGTTGACTTCACGTTCAAATGTTGGAGCGAGTGGTTCATCATGTTGTATGTATGAATGTAACTTTCAACTATACATAATCAGAGTCGACATGTCTTCATGCATATGTTGTAAATGTAGTTGGACCAATTTGGTTATGTTTGTAATGTATGTTGTTTAATTTACACAAATTCTTATGAAATATTTCTTTTTCATTTGTACGAATATGAATGTGTGCTTATGTTTTAGTACGTCACCTTTAAATTGTGGACTATTATACTTGTTCATTTGTCTGATGTCTTTTCATCTCATGTGTTCCTTTCAAAATACGTACTATTACAGTCTTCGAGGTGGCACACCTCCTTTCCCCTTTTTTGTTAGAACCACTCATGCATCATATTTAATTTCCACAGTATCACACACTTTCTTTAACCAAAAACACCATACATCATTCAATGTGTTTTGCAATCCAGGGAATATCATTAAACACCCCATTGCTGGGACTCCTACTCCAAATAGTGTGAGGTCTAGTTGGGACTTCATATCGGGGAAATTCTTTGAATGTTGAGAGATATAGCACCATCAACACAACCATACTAACAAAAATCTAACATTTAAAAAAATGAAAAAATTAACATCATGCAAACTATGATGTGGCTATAAAGACTACAACCTTATAAAAATAGATAAGTTATTGATATACACATTTCAAAACATAATGTGATATATATACCATTTAATAATCTCATGGAATTTTACAAATGAAAAACTATATGCATCTATTATATATCCTACATGCTCTTTTGAGAGGTTTATATAGCATTGAAAGTTGTATATCCTACATGATATTTTGAGAGATTTATATGTCTCCGCAATTTAAGTAAAAGCAATTAATTTTTAAAGCTTACAAAGGATATGCATCTCCCATGATTATATGCCAAAATCTCTCCTGCCATGTGTATAATATATAAATACATCTCCTATGAGAGAATTGAATGTTGTATATGCTAAATGCTCTCTTGCAAAGTGTATACTAATAACCTATGCATTTTTATGAGGTTATAGTCACCATAATCTCCTTAATCTAGGAAAAGCTCATAAACTTTACACTTGGAAAAAGATATCAATTTGATAATAAAGCATTGAATGTTGTGTATGCTAAAGGTTGAAAAAGATATCAATTAGATAATAAAGCATTGAATGTTGTGTATGCTAAATGTTGAAAAAGATATCAATTAGATAATAAAGCATTGAATGTTGTGTATGCTAAAGGTTGTCTGGTAAAGTGTATATTAGCAATCTATATATTTTTACTAGATTGTAGTCATATTTAAAAACCATCCGCAATAAATCATCTACCTTATACAATGTCATATTTCTAGACAGTTATAAAAGTTAATAAAATTTTACCAATTCACTTTAATAGTATGGAAACATGATAACAATCCAAAAACGAACATTATCCAATATCACATTAGTTATATAGAAACTAAAAATTGCACTCAATAGAAATTATGGCAAAGTATTTTATATCATTATTATATAAATCACATAAATATGGAGAAAAAATAAAGAAAACTTAAACCTCGTTAATTTAACGTAATATTGACTAACGAAGCATTATACGGCTTACATATTCCTTAAAATAAAGCTTTTTATTTTTCAACCAAATTTTTTTTTGTTGGAATACGGAATCACTACAACATAAAGGGGGTTTTAAGACAATTTTTGGGTAAATTGTCTTAATTTGAGACAACAGAAAACTTGTGTATTGTCTTAAATATTGTCTTCAAGCGGGTGTCTCAAATTAAATCATCTTAAAATTAAATTGTCTTAAAATATTGTCTCTATAAAGACAATAAATAACACAAGCATTTTTGTCTCTCCAAATACAATTTCATTTTTGTCTCTCCAAAGACAGTTTCATTTATTGTCTCTCCAAAGAGAATAGTTGGAATTGTCTTTATGAAGACAATGTTTTTAATCCTATCTATTGTCTCTCTGGAGACAATATAAAACAATGAATCGAGAAAAATATCTCACCATTAAAATAAACCAATATAAAATATTTAATTAAAAAAATATACAATATCATTGAAAATTTCATGTTAGCGTACAGTGGAATCGAACCACTAATCAACTGCATAGCAGGTGCTCTTCCATTTAGCTAGCACCTTTTAAAGAATTATGTGAGGAGTTATGACAGTCCTTGAAATTGTATAATAGGCATTGATTTTTAAAAAATGTTCAACACATAATGGCATAATTATTGTAAAATATATAATCATGCCAGCCCCTATTTTTAACTTAATAAAAAAATAACTCAATGGAGTTAGTTCACTGTGACACCCTTGTAGATCGACTTGCACAAAAACCTAATAATAAACAATAATCTACAAACAAATTAATCTAGCCATACAAAGAAAATTAACTATAATCTGCACAAGAAATACAACCACCACCCAAAGAGCCACCAACTTTCTAGTAGGCATTGATCAACATGTATGATCTATAGCCAGCTTCAAATTTTAGACCTTCATAGTCTTGAGTCCATCCAGCCACCTGCATGAATTAAGACAACATAGCCAGAAACAAATAATACTAATTAATATTGTAAGTAAAACTTTAAACAAATAATAGTAACTAATAGCTTCACTATTTCTTAACAAGTAACTTATAATAGGTAAGCTATTTCTTGACAACTAACTTATAATAGGTATTGTAATATTTTAGAAAAAGTTGAAGTGAAAAATGTCTAAAATATTGTTGCATGTTTCTCATGAAACCAAGGTTGCCATGCTCTTTTGATAGGAAGCTTAAGTTGATCCATACAATATCTGGTCAATATGACTGAGACTCGGGCATCAGTATCTCCACTACAACATTTTCAATAAACCAAAAATATATCATATAATCAATTTTTTACTTGTAACAGACAAAAAAATCAAGGTGTTGGAGCATGTCAGCTAAGTTTAGTATGACAATGATTGCATACCTATATACCCATATGCGAAGCTCTCCTATGAGTTTTTGATATATGGAGAGCACAGTGTCTGGGGCATCCTTCCAGGTGTCAAAGAGGGTGTAATTGCAAAATTTGAAGTATGTCATTAATTATTTATGCCCCAAAAGGTGCAAAGAGAGGTCGATAGGATATTTAAATTTAAAAAGTTTTATTTTGATTTTCATAATCAAGAAAATAGAAATTGAGACATTTTAAATTCAAAAAGTTGTACTTTATTTTCATAATCAAGCAAATAGCAATTGCAACACTAAATTTTAGTTTCTTTTGTATTTTTTTCTTAAGTTTATAATATGTAAGTATATCAGAATTGGTTAACAAAAGAATTTTGGAATTTGATCACAACAACTTGAACATTAAATACTAGACACTCAAAATGCCATTTCCTTCTAACCAATGCCTTCTAAAAATCATGAAAGTAAATTAATCATGTCATATTTTAAAGTAGTCTAACTAATAGATGAGATGATATTTTTTGGGCACCCCTCCCTTGTATATATTTTAATGAAAGGAAACTCGGATATAAATAAGGAATGGAACATATGAAAACTTTTACTGCACTTGTTTTCTTGTTGCTATGGTTGGATCAATTAAACATTTGCATTAAAGACAACTTTATGGTGTGAATAAACATATCTGATAGAATTCCTCATAATACCTTTGCTAGCATAGGATTCATCCATGAGTGTTCACCCTATGAAGTTCCAGCATAATGAATTACTCCATTATGATCACCATCACGTATGTACAAGAGTTGCTTAAAGCTCGATGGTCTTGGATGGAACATGATAAAATTACCTAGCTATTTCCAACCATCATCTTGGTGTTGATAATCGATGAAATAATAAAGCACCTCCATTCTCTGTTTATATGGAAAACTACCCATCACTTCCTATTTTTCATTTCATGAAGCAAGATTACAAAAAATTTATATCAAAGAGCAAGCTACATAAATAATTTTCTCTCACTAACTAGCTGTTGAAAGACTGTAATTTTCTTGCTTAGGTTACTCTGCTCCAACTGCAGCTCAATTGAAAAGTGTCAAGTGTTGGTACATGCTACTAGTTCCATATAATCACATATATGTATATATCATGATCAGTGAAGAAATAACTATTCGAAATTAATTTTCACAAACATCAACAGCTTATATGGCATAACTTTTGAAGTGAAGGAAGTGGCATTAGAGGAAAATGAACAAGAGAAACAAATTAATTTAGAGGTTCTATCCGTATCCAAAGCCCAAACATCTATCAATGGTCGCATCCCTTAAACAAATTATATAAAAATTCAAAGAGCCATCCTGCCGAACATAAATATATAATAATATGCAGGCACCAATAGCACTGAACAGTGCCAGCATATAAATATTACCATCATTTCCACCAATTTCTAGAAAAAATATTTTCCCTACAAGAGTCATGACATGACCAGCAAGATTCAGGACGAGGTCCATGCACAACTACCCTACCAAGGCATCAAGTTTTCAAACAACATAGTATAGAATTCCAACAATATACTAGAATGTTCTTCTCTACAAATTTCAGTTATAGCTTTCAATATAAAATTATTACCTATGCCACTGTGCTTTTTGTTGAGTTAGATCAAGGACATGCAGATCTTCTTATGAAAGCCCTGTAAGACCAATACCACCCTGCAAATGATGTAATAAAAAAAAAGGAAGAGACTAGTTTAGGATCAATAAAAACCCACACTTCTTGTGAACAGACATAACTCAAATAAAAGAGATTTTAGAGCACACCTGGATCACAACCATGCTAACAATAGAACTCAAGGACCGAAATTTTCCAAACCCCTTTCAAGTACTAATTTAAATATGTAGAATATAGATTGGCACTCTCAAGCTGACAACACATCGGTAGCTCTAGAGTGATTGATATAGATGTGGATGCTTCTTCTCCCTCTAATTTTTACATCTATCCCTAATGACAAGTAATGAGCACTCCCACAGTATGTTGTAACTGGTGTACTTTTGAGGCCCATTGACCTATCTTTTTGTCGCCCACTGCCATTAATAAAACTTGTATTATCTTATCTTCTGTCGTCCGTTAATAGGAAATGGTACTATAATATAAAAACAATACTAAATAGCCAGGACTAACTCTCACCAATTTAGATCCTCATCTAGGAGTGAGCACTTAGTGCCTATACTTTCTTTTCTATATTTTAGGCCAATGTACATCGAGGAATTACACTGTATAATACAAGTATTCAAGAAACATCTGCTATCAATTCCATCTCAGCAACACCAATCTCAGTTACATACCATGAACCACGTAATCCAAATGTACACCAAGAAATTAAACTATACAAAACAAATATTCGAGCAACACCTCCCATCAGTTTTGTTTCAGCAAAAAAAATCTCAATTATTTACCCTGAACCTCAAATACAGGAACATACTACACAAAAAACTTAATTTCATGGACCAAATTCCAAAAACCATAACACCCTATATCCAAAAAACCCTGAAACTAGAAAGTCGGACAACTGTTAAGGTAGAAACATGGACATAAAAACCATAATTAACAAATCAGAAAAACCCTCCCTTTACAAAAACCATATGGTGTCATGCAAAGGAACAACATGAACACTACAATAGGCAGAAGCTAAGGCTGACCTCCCCAAAAGTAAAGATCTTTAATTTCTCCTTTTAAATTAAATTGGTTTGCAGAGGTGGATGAAACAAACTTCTATGATTTTTATCCTTGTTTTATTAGACTTACTGATGCAGTTAGTTTGCCCTTCCCAGTTGAAAATTAAGCAAGTAACTTACAATTGTGACTTGCATAGTCTTGTATTTTTAATCAGTTCTATCCCTTTTTGAAATAAATAGTTTTAAATAAACAAATACTATTATGGCATAGTTTACAGTTTGTATATAAAGTCAATGAAATGAAGCAAAATTCTAAAACTATACTGACTATACTAAATGATTTCTGGCATATATGACAACATTTCACATTTTGATTTTTAGCAGAGGCTTGGTGAATTGTTTGAGGTCATTTAAACATCATTTTTCTTGATTTTGCTAGCTCCATAAGCTCAGGTTAGCGAGATGAATAAAATTATCTCTTTACTCACGAGTCACTATAGAGCACCGATAAAAATGGTACTGAAAGATGCACTAGTGGTCAAACGACTGGATATGGTATTCTTAAATCTTAATTTGCAGAGTTGGACACCATATATCCTGTAGAAAAGTGATATTTGCATACAATAATATCAAACTCCAATTGAACTATGAAATCCTTAATTATTTATTTTTGATAACTTATTTACGTAGAGAACTCAAAGTTGCTTACTTTTTTTGAAAGACACAAGATGAGTGCCCTCATATATTTAGTTAATATTCTTGTGGATAATGGAGACATGGTATGGGAAATTTGGAATTCTTCATACTGTGAAATGCCCCTGTACAGTTCCTCAACCTAAGGAGATTGGAGTATATCAGGTATTTACCAGCTAAGGATGGAGTTAACATGTTCATTCTGGGAAATACCTTTGGACCATAAAAAAACTAGGACCAAAAAATGCCTTCTCAATCATGAAGTTATCTCATTCTATCCCCGAGTTGTTTACATTTTCTAAAAGACACAATATGAGTGCCCTCATATGTTTAGTTAATATTCTTGTGGACAATGAAGATGTGGTATGGGAAATTTGGAAACATTTCTTCATAATGTGAAATTCCCCTCTACAGTTCATCAAACTAAGTAGACTGGAGTATATCAGGTATTTATGAGCTAAGGATGGAGTTAACATGTTCATTCTGGGAAATACCTTTGGACCATCAGAAAATAGGTCCAAAAAAATTCCTTCTGAATCATCAGGTTATCTCATTCTATCCTTTTCTCAGGGAAAATATAAATATACTATCTTTATTAGTCTAATATTTATATTTCTATATGGTCTAATCTTTATCCATGCTTGGGATTTTTCTCAGGGATCAATCCCTGCATAGATTATATTAGTATTGAACCACGATATCTATTGTAATCTATTTAATTAGTTTTTTTTTTTTAAGCTTCAGCGATGTAATGAACTCAGAGTTTCTTAAATTTTCTGAAAGACGCAGGATGAATGCTCTTATTTTGTTACAATTCTCATGGATAATGAAGATGTTGTACATGAAAAGTAATTTGAAAACATTTATTGATAATGTGAAATGCCCTTGCACTCTCTGTAAACCTAAGTAGACTGGAAGGGTTAGTTATTTACAAGCTAATGATGGAGTTTAACAAGTTCATATTGGGAATTGCCACCAGACCGTTTGATAGAAACTAGGACTGGAAAATGTCTTCTCATTTATGAAGTTATCTCACTTTACTTTTTCCTCAGGGATAATATACTTGGTTTACTAGTCTAATATTTACATTTTTATACGGTCATGCTAATGCCATATTAATTTCGATGAAGACCTTGTACATTTCCCATTTATGATTTACTAATGCGTCAAAAAGTTCAAGATAAGATGAGATTTTGGATTCATAAAAATCAAGTTGCAAGGTTGTTACACACTCATTCTCAAGCATTTTATTGTGATGAACTTCCTTTGGACTTTGAGGTTTTATCATGGTGAACTATATTTTAGAACCAGACACATCCTTTGAGAATACATTTCATATCAGTAGAGAAAATAGAAGCTATACACATTCAATGTCATTTATATATTGACATTTGTTCAGGTGTAGTTGCAACAGAATGATTATATAATGTGACACAAGACACATATTTGGGTTTTAGAAAGTTCATGATATTTGCTGACAGCTTACATATATACTCCATAACAAACAGTGTGTAGCATAGAGATGGCCAAAAACATGCCTAAAGGCCAAAATTATCTCAAACAGTTTCTAGTCTAAAGCAATCTACAGAGTTGTGTGCACTGTGTACGTACTGAATTATAAATTTCACGAAGGTTGTGAGAAAGATCATACCCAAAGGCATATGGAGTAGAAGGAAATCACAAGCAAATTTTCTCAAAATCTTTTGTTGCTATTTGTTTTCACATGAAACAAATGGAAAACATGCAAAAACAAATAACACATCTTTGAATTAGAAGAGAAAACATAATTGGTATTACATATGTTGTCTTGGAGAAAAGGGAAAGGAAGAAGTGAAAAAAGGAAAAATTGGAAGGGAAGCAACCTACAGAGGTATGTATAACTCAACAGACTCCACAAAGGTTGTTTTTGAAAACAGCAAAAGGAAGAAGGAAAAAAGGACAAAAGTAGAAGGTAAACAAAAAAATACACATCTTTGTAGGGTACATGAAGAGTCCAAAGTGTACGCTCTTTGAATATATATATATATATATATATATATGCTTTTGATTTCCTTCCACTCAATGTGCCCTCTGGTGTGATGTTTCTCACAGCTTTTGTGGAGTATTTGTTGAGTTATGCGTGCCTGTGTAGATTGCTTTAGCCTAGTTTAAGATATTTTTCCCTTGCCCGTGATCTTCATCAAAGGTTTAGCACAATATAGATGTTGTCTTTGATGAAGATCATGGGCAAGGGAAAATTATCTCAAACAACATCTTTAACTAGGCTAAAGAGATCTACACAGGCATGTATAAGTCAAAGGCTCCACAAAGTTTGTGAGAAACATCACACCAAAGGGCACATGGAGTGGAAGGAAATCACAAGAAAATTGTCTCGGAGTCTTTGTTATGATGTGGTTGTATGCTCGTGGCAAAATAAAATTAGGCAAAAGCTAGAAGACAAAAGAAAAATACACATTTTTGTAGGGCACAGTGAAGAGTCCAAGGTGTATAGGCTATTTGAATGAGGAAGTAAAAATAATTCTTTGATAAATATTAAATATAATCTGCAAGAAGTATCAGACTATATTGTTGTACCATGGCTTGTATTAAAAGATAATGTAAGAAAGGTCACAGAAGTAAAGGAAAGCAATCTAAAACATGAAAATATGACCAAACAAACATTAGGTGATGCTGAGGAAGCTAGTGCCAACAAGACAAACAGTAACAAATCAGACCAAAGTTCAAGAGAATTCCAAAGTCGTATCTACATAAAGAATGATTATGGATTCAAAGTTCCAAGAACTACCTACAACTAGTGAAGAAGTCTGGAAGTCAATTAGCCTACAACAGTCAACTGTATATCCAGTAAGTGTTGCTTTTGAGTATTGATTCACACGAGTCTAACTCATTTGAAGAAGCGAACATAAAGCAAGAGTTGCAGAAAGAAATTCCAGAGGATTATACCAAAATACAGATAAATCAGACTTGGGAGCCTATATAGACTTTGAAGAAACTTTGCACTTGTTAGATGAATACAATTAGTTAGGCATAGGTGTGAGATTTATTAAGTGGATGTCAAAAGTGCCTTCTAGAATACAAGCTTTGCAGAGGAAATGTATATGCGTTATAGCTCATATGGACTGAGGCAGGCTCATAGAGCCTTATATCAAGCATTGATGACTAGTCAAGGATAATTGTTTTGGAAACCTGTCAGATTGTCAAAAGCAAAGTGAAGGATGAAATATTGATTGCATCTTATATGTTGATGGCATCATTTCAGTGAATCCAACTTCCAAGAATGATGGAAGTGATAAAAGATGAGCTTCCTGCATAAAGCTTTTGAAATGATAGCTCCAATGTATTTAGATTTTCCAAGCTAAGTATGTAAGGAAGATATTGAAATTTGAAACATATTTGACATTGCTGATGATAAATCTGCAACAACTCCTATTGAAATGGATATGAAGTTATTGATTCTTAAAGACTCAAAGCTAGTGGATGCAACACTACACAGTAAATTGGCAGAAGTCTTATTTATCTTATCACTATTTGATCGGATTCAAACTGTAGTGTTGGTGGCATGATATCATGATTTATGGCTTTCCTCAATAGCTATTCATTGGAAGTCAGCAACATGGTTTTAAGTATGTGCACAAATATGACACTACGCTGCTTGATCTCACACCCATTTATAAAGGATTTTTTGTTTCATGCCAAGGCTAAGATGGTCATCATCCCTTATATCAGAAAGAAAGAACAAACCATGAAGATTAACTTAATCTATTTCAGGTCTTAGATGCATAGTATTAAAAACTGGAACTGGTGGCCAGACCGGTCCACCTAATAAACCGGGTTTCAAACCAGAACCAATCAAACTGGGACTGGTTAGATCTCAATGAACCAATTTAAAAAAAAAAAATTTAAATGAAAAAAAAACTATTTTAAAGATTTAAAACCATAATTCCAAACCAATAGACACAAAATATGCAAAGTTTGTTCATATATATACCATGTAAAGGTGAATATATCAAAATGGCACCAAGTGCAATACGTAAAACTTTCCTATTGTCGATCAGGCCTAGAAATGGAAAATTCTATATAATATCCTAGTTTGAGTTCTCTCCTAGAGTCTGAACTAACATCCAGTCTAGTTAGAAAACAAAACTACCCAATTGCTCAACCAGATACAACAATATGATTAGAACCCAGATAATCAATCACACACCGTCAGTTTGCTCAAGCAGCAATAGGGATGTCGTTCAAATAACTTAGGGATGACTCAAACCAGAGGAGAACATGTCTAAATAGTCAATAATGGTGCTATAATACGCCCTATAGATCAAGAACATGGAATTGGCCTCTCGGCCTCTGCATACAGTTGAGAGAGGTTTGTGAATGTGGAAATTACCTAAAGAATTATTGGATTATAAAATCAAATGGAGCCCTGCTGATTCCAGACTGGCTACCCCAAAATTTCCACATAGGCAAGGGGAAGTTATCAAGCAAGTTTGATTTTATTGAACACTAACCACCCTCCTCCACAATTATCAAATTGGGACCTAACTTCTGCAGCCCACAATTACTGGCTATATGTAGACAAACTTATGAAATAACTTAGGGATGACTCAAACCAGAGGAGAACATGTCTAAATAGTCAATAATGGAGCTCTAATACGCCCTATAGATCAAGAACATGGAATTGGCCTCTCGGCCTCTGCCTACAGTTGAGAGAGGTTTGTGAATGTGGCAATTACCTAAATAATTATTGGATTATAAAATCAGATGGAGCCCTACTGATTCCAGACTGGCTACCCCAAACATTCCACATAGGAAAGGGGAAGTTATCAAGCAAGTTTGAGTTTATTGAACACTAACCACCCTCCTCGACAATTATCAAATTGGGACCTAACTTCTGCAACCCACAATTACTGGCTATATGTAGACAAACTTATGAAACAATTGTCAATTGGGTGTATCTTAGGTGGTTGAGAGGAATGATTGACATGATAAAATTTGTTGCAATGACTTCGAGCCATGTTGAGTTTGAGTTGTTCCTCGAAGACCAAAACATGTATAAATTAGAAAACAATTCTAGAAATGTAAAGCTGCCTGTAGTAATTTTGGTTCTTTTTCTTCCAATTCCGGGTTGGAAAAGCTCTGGGTTTAAACGTAGTTTCATGCCTTTTCAACACCCATGTTCTCATAATGTCTTAGAAGCTCTGCACTGACCACTTAAGAACTTTACAACATCTAGAATTTTACAGCAGCTCATATTTCAGCATCTAAGCAACACAGACCAATCTTTAAACAAAAGGGGGAACCAAGCTTGGGAGCTCTGCACTGGCCACTTTAATTTTACAACTCTTATCCCACCATCTAAGCAACATACATCAATCGTCAAACAAAAGAGAGAATAGAGCTCAAGTGCAGAGGGGGAGACTGCAGGCTACTGGTAACTGTGGCAAACCCTTTCCCCTCGTTATTTTTTTAAATTCTGTATTTATCATCCATTCATACCATATTGGTATTCAACATCTCATCAGATTTGAACTACCAACATATCTTGTTGGAAATTGCCACCTAACAAGGACAACCATCGCTAGAAATTTCCACCTAACAAGGGCAATCCATCGCTTGAACCTTTATGCAAGAACAACCAAGAACTCAGACTCCAATTAAAAAAACCCAAAGCTAATCATACAAAAACCCTCTTCTCCCATACTCCCTCTATATAAAGTCGGTTCCAAGCATACTTGCAAAGTGCTAAGCCAGACCCACTAAATCTGCTCCTCATGACTCACCCAAAATGCATCCTTTCTCTCACACACAAGAAGAATACGACTTTGCATTATGTGTCCATGGAAATGAAGAATTCATGAACACCGATTTCTTATGGACAAACTGTTAAACATTTCAAAACCTCAAACAAAGAAACATAATACAAAAGGAAAGCTGAAGGCAAATCAAGCTAGAATACCTTAATCCTACTGAAGAACTCTTTCTTTCCTTTAGGCTTAGACGATGCCATGGAGCTATTCGTAAACAGATAGCAAGCACTAAAACCGAGCTATATTCAATTTTGGTGCATTTAATCCCCCTTGGGTAGCCAATATCTCTGCAAAATTTCCGGCACCAGTCCTCGTAGGTGGTTTATGGCCTACCCAAAACCTCTCGTCGGCACCAATCCAGCCGCAAAACAGCCTGAAATACTAAAAGGATCATTATCCTTACCACTCCTGCTACTGCTATTGCTACCGTTAAAGCCCGCAGGTGATGAGGGCTTCAGGTTTTGTTCTTGGCCCTACGGGGTTTCGATCTGCGGTCCTGCGAGAAGCTGAGAGAAGGACCGGGAACTGAAGTCCTCCATCATCATAAAGGAAATAAGCATTGTTGGCCTAGCCAAGGGACCCCAATCTGAAATCCCATCTGTTATTTTCTTCGTTCCCGCCATAGATTTCGCTGTAGTTTCGCATACCAATCACCCTTTTGAGAATCAAAACCCTGAAGAAAGTTTGGACTAAGTCAATATGTATCAAGGGACTAAGTCACTATGTATCAAGCAATTTAGATTAAGTTAATATTTTAAAACACTAATATAAAGATGAATCATGAGAATGAAGTGGTAATATAAAGATCATATGGTTAGTCAAAGGTCAATTATTAAAATAACTCATGTTTTTGAAGTATATAGATTTTCTTTCCATTAATAAAGATGGTAAGAATTTGGTAGAAAATTTAGATATCAGTAGAGTCTACTACAATTCATGGCCTATTCTTGGTGAAACAATATATTTTAAAGGTTTTGTTTGGTTCATGATCAACTTAAATAGTAAAAACAAAACAAGTAAAGTTGTAAATCAATAAGAATTTTAGCTCTTTTTATCATCATATATCAACAATTAGAAAGAAGTTTGCTATAAGATTAGGTAGTTCTTTAAAATTTATCTAGTGTCACAAAATAAGCTAATAGTTTGGTAATGATTTGGTAGAAATTTTAGGCACGAGAAGAGTTCTACTATGATCCAAAGCTCATTCATAGTGGAACAATGCTTTTACAAGTTTTTCCAAGTTCTAGGTCAATCCGT
The DNA here is from genome assembly GCA_034641835.2 of Pinus albicaulis. Lineage (NCBI taxonomy): Eukaryota > Viridiplantae > Streptophyta > Pinopsida > Pinales > Pinaceae > Pinus > Pinus albicaulis. The sequence goes on from CM076582.1 coordinate 1,270,647,736, forward strand.
ATTGTCAAAATTTCATTATGGTTTTGGATGAATGAGAATCATGACTATCTGTGTCGTCAAATTTTTCTCACTATAGGGAAGTTTACTGGTGTATTAAATGGCTCTATGATATCACCCCTAACCTCCATATTCACAAAGTGAACATGGGTGTTTAATAAACATGTAGTTATGATTGAGATCTTTACTATGCACCTAAGTGTTTACTTAATCAGGCATTGTGCATGGCATGGCATGTTGATACATACTCCAACGCAATTGCATTAGTTTTGTGTCACCATGCAATCATTTTTGCACTAGCGATGAAGTTCCAACACCTACAACAACAACGGATAATCCTACACCAATGTCGAGTTCCCTACGTGGTCATCTCATCTGTGGTTTAATAAACCCATGGTACTACAATGATCACCAATCAAGTATGACTAGGGGAATTACAAGTCCATGCCAATGTCAATGGTCAACTTGGACTAAGATAATTCCTATGAAAGTGGTGATCAAGTTTGTACATTGTGCTTAAGATAAGGTGCTTATAGTCACTAAGTGATGGTTGTAGTTACAAGGATAAGGTTTTGGTGTTATAATGCAAGGATTATAAGGACCAAGGGTTGTGAAGGCTAAGCATTGTTGGAAATATGGATTATAAGGTTAGGGGTTTTAATGCAAGGATTATAAGGACTAAGTTTGTAAATATTAGGGATTATTTGAAATATGGGTTATAAGGTTATAGTAGGGGTTTTAGGGTTTAAAAAGAGATAGGGATTAAAGGTTATAAAATTTAGGGTTTATGATGGTAAAATGTAAAGAGATATAATGGTTATAGTATTATGGTTATCGTTTACATGTGTTAAGGAGTATAGTGGTCAGGTGTCAATGATTATATGTATTACATGTTAGAGAGGTAAATTCTTTTAGAGGATAAGGGTTGTAATCTTTAGGTATTAAGTGTGGCAAGGGTTATAAGGATTGGATCTTATAATTTTTAGAGGAATTAGGGCTTAGGATTAAAGTTCATATGAATTAACAATAATATAGGTTACATGTTAGAGGGATTAAGGACTATAGGGTTGTCGATAGGGAAAAAATTCCACCTTGCCAACAAGGGGGAATTGACACGATCGTAGGTCCCAACTAGATCAGCTTCCACATGCCTTATTAGTCATATCCTCCTATCCATAGTTGATTCGAAGTGGTCCTTGTCTCTGCAATTCTGAAAAACTCTGAAGAATTATTGCATTGACTTCTGCTTATTTCTCCTATGCTTGCATGATTTTGTCATTATCTGCTTTGCAAATCCTTATTTCCTCCTTCAAACTCCTCAATGTGTCTGCTAAGTCAGAAGTGTTCCCAACACCATGCTACTCATCTGATTCATAGGGAGAATCTTTGTAGTCTACCATCTTGTTAGTCATCTTTGATCTCTTCTTCCTGCAAGGTATATTATGTCAGTTAAACCAAATCATAAGAAAACTAGTGTACCTTAGTATAGCTCGAAGAGCATATCTCATCTGCAATATTGACCATATTAGCGCAACACACACACACACACACACATATATAAACATAATCATATCAACATATAAACATCTTTTCAACCATTATCCATTTATCGATGCATGAATATGCTGACCACGTACCATGACTTCATGCACAGTGACCATCATCTAGTCAAAGTATGCATAACAACATATAAACACTGATACACATAATCGATGCGCGACCGACATAAACACAAAAAATACATTCAACAACGACACCATCAACTTTCACATGATGGCACCACTACAATCATGACCAATACCATGCATAAACAACAAGCACATAGATCACAACTACAAGGAACTATATTCAACCGACATGTAGATACAAAAACACATTCATCCAAGTGGAACAAAAACTAGACATCACCCAAGGAGAATGGAACCATGCTATGATACTACTCTATAACACCCTCCTCCCACATCTACCCAAGTTACTGGCCAACCAAGGCAAACATGTGATGCAAAGTTACTATGATATGATTCAACTCCCTATATATCAGTTAAGGAAGTGGAAGCGACATAACACAACCAACCTAACCTTTTGCACTTGCAACAAAACCCCTAGGAGCCATCCAACCCATCTAGGTGACCAGAGCCATCCAACCCATCCAAGTGACTAACCCTTGAGAGAAAATGAAATTTTTCTGCATCAAAGCCTTAATCTCTCCCTTTACATTGGCATGCATGTGACTTAGAACCTCTAGTCAGTCCCATAATAAGGAATGCATGCGACTAGGGACATTTCCAGGTAGTTCTATGCCAATGACTCTGAATTCTGAGCCACTTTTTCAGGGCCAAGACTCAGGCCATTGTCCAGAACTCCATGAAACTTCTAGAAATGAAAAGCAACATCAAAATAATGACAAAAATGTAGATACTTTAACAAGGACTTGAGTGGACCCGTACTAGCCATGACAACCATTTCATCAAACATGTCACAAATATGCATTCTATAGGTTAAAACAATAGACCTGAGCACAAGGGTTGCACAATTATCTAAGAATCACTAAGAACCATTGATGCCTCATCACAATAACTGCATTACCATCTGTTAAGCCATATAGTTGTTATACATTCAATTATTAACTAAAAATGATGAGAGCCATAGATTATCACTAACATAAAACTCAATAGAAATATCAAGGATATAACAAAGATATAAGCCACATATAAACAAGTATATTTAACCATAAAATACCAAGGAGAAAGAGCTCTTATTGATGATTGCATAGGTTGACCAAATATGGGACTTCCATGAACCACCCAACCATAGGCTAAGCTGAACTAAATATTTCTTTCAGCCAATCACCCCCATGCCATATTCCAAGCATGAATGTGGGATTTCATAGGATAAATAAATCAAAACAAAACTAGGGCTTCTAGAGGCAAAACCACCTCAACCCTCAATCGACGATTCCTCCTCACGGTCGAACATCACTAACTATCACCATATTGGTCTCTACCCAAGCTTTCCATGGCTCTAACACGTTTGTTCCAACCAGGGTTTCTAGGACTAGTAACTCAACCCAAAATTGTTGTCGAGCTTCCATAGCATTTTTCCAGCGAGGGCTTCTAGGACTAGTAACTCAACCCCCCAAGTGCTTCTAGAGCATTTGTCCAACCAAGGCTTCTAGGAACCAGTAACTCAACCCACAACCAAAGGCACGAAAAAACCAACCAGAAAGAAAAATTAAAACCCACAACACCATGGTTATCCAGGAAATAGCAAAGCTAGGCAAAACCACTTTGAATCCATGAAATCCCCTATGCCAATGAAAAATCATAACCAAATAACAACATGCATATGTCATGCATGCCAAAACTAGTAAGAGAACCATACATGAAACTCAGTACCTGCAAGAAAACCTGTTATATCTATTTATCTCGTTGTCCTCTTGCACTTTCCTACTTTTATTTTTCCTTATTGATCCAAATCCCAAGTATGCCACACTCCTCCAAGAGTTCTCTAGAAAACTCAAAGTGTCTAAGAGTATGAGAGATCAAAAAATGAACTAAAAATATTTTGGGCAAAAGCTACCAACTGATCCTCATAAGACTTTTATCAATGAGGCTTCTAATTTCTTCATTTTTCCATTATTTTCGTTCATTTTCTTCCTCGCATGAAACATGTTACCTTTCACCTTTATTCTCTCCTATTTTCCATTATTTTCATAAATAAAATGCCAATAAATGCCTCATGCCTTTCCAAAGCATTTGCCATTTCCTTTGCCAATTTCCATAACCATTAATAAATTGAAATGAACACCCACTAGGATTTTTTCACCCAACATTCGTCTTGGAATATGTGTCCCATGACCAAGGTCCTACAGTCTTTCTCATTTAATATTAGAACTGTATTTAAATTTCTATTGATTCTTCAACAGATTGTAACATAATGTGTTTTTTTATGTCACTTTACTTTATACCAAATTCTACTTCCAGGGTCTTCCATGCTTCCTGGGAAGATGTAGCTTTTACTACCTTGCACAAGGACTTCTCATCCAATGCATGCTTTATAAGATCCAATACTAAGGTATCGCATACTTCATCATATGGCTTATTAGACTGATACTCAATCAACTCTTTACATCGAAGAAAAGTTTACATTTTGACAGTTTCCAAAAAATAAAATTTTTACTAGTAAATTTTGGAATTGTTACAGGATTTATCCTAATCCATTCATCCTCAATTTTTCTTACTGTTTATCTCGCCTTTCCTCTCATTTATTTCCTTTTCTTTATTGATTCATTCATACTTTGTAACCCATGGTTGTAGCCTTTCTTTTGTCTTCTACCTTTTTTCCTTATTGTGTTAGCCTTCAAGAAATTAACATCACATACACTTGATTATATTTAAAAATAAACATTTTAACCTTCAATTTAACGATGGCTCCCAACAAATACTAGCAAGTTTGAAAAGCTCTTCTATGCATATTCTTATGGAGGCTCATGGCTACAAATTACGGTGGAGACTCCTTATTTGGTCAGTGGTGGTGATTATTTCCTCTTGATATGGTGGTGGATCTATAGGCTACTCACCCTAATATTTTAGTAGTTGGGTTTAAAAATTCTCAACGAGCTCTAGCTTCTACTTATGGACCAATGGATGCAAACATCGATTTGTAGACTACTCACAATAGTTAATTCTCTTAGTCGAAGTATCTCATGACCTTCTTAACTTGTTTGGTTATTCGAAACCTTGCTAAACCTTGCTCTGATACCAGTTGTTATTTAGATGAAAATATAAACAGGCAAACACAAGACAAATAAGTACACAAACTTCTTCTTGAATAAATAATTTCTATTCATTAATTATTCTCTCATATACATCCACCGATTTGTTGTTATTCTCTCTTCTTACTTCACATTACAATGACACATCCATGAGTATATAAGCACTAAACTTTCTAAATATGGAATCATGCAAACTCTAACTTTATTTTCTTCATGCAAACTATGACTTGACCCTTTAACTAAACTTTTCGAACTTCACTTTAACATAAATAAACATTTTTCTTTTCCTTCACTTAGCTTTTCTTGACAAGGCATTACCTTTTTAACTTTGACTCACTTGACTTCTAATATTAGACTTAATTAGACTTAACTTGTCTTTCAGTTAATTTCACTTTTCATCCATTGCATGCACACGAGAGTACTTGATAGAAATACTTACTATTTCTATCAAGTAAAACAATTTTGATCTATGGCAAAGTTGTGATCGATGATTGTAAATGAAATAGGAAATTTGGTGTTAGGTTTGTATGAATTTTGTGCTCTTATAATAAGAGACTAGAGTTCACTTCATTTTAACACATTTGAATATTTGACAATTGTTAGGCTAGTTAAGTTGTTGATTCTATAAGATTACTTTCATTCATATCATTTGCATATTGGTTATTTTAAAGCATAATTGTATGGAATTATTATCTACATACTTCAATAAGTGTTAAACTTATGAATTTCAATGACCGTGAAATATAAAAAGTGAGGTGTAGTATATAATCACATAGTTTCAGTTTGAGAAAATCGGTGAGATGAAATGAGTCAGATGCACCACAAACCTATAGTTATAGGCCATCTCGATGCACTAAGTCGACCTCTGATATGGGTGACTATAGGGGTATGACAATGGAATTTTAGGTTAAATTAAAGTTTATGCTAGAGGTACTCTTTCAACCTCCTTCACAATTTCTTTGCATATATCTCTATTAAGTGAGGAAGATAAATCATATAATTGTTCCTCCCTGGTATGAAATGACATCAATTCCTAATATTACTTTGTTTCTTAATAATGCATTCATGGTTTTCTAGTTATAGAGGAAAATATTTACCGTCTTAATACCTAATAATAAATTAATATAAAAAATATTAAATTGCATTTTGTATATATATATAAGTAGAAAGTTTTTTACAATAAAAAAATTAAATACTAAATTAAAAATAAAAATTTTGATTTTTCATTTTGAAAGAAAAAAAAATGAAGGTTTAAAATGCATATATGGAAAACAATTGAGAAAATATTTAATTTTTTTTTATCGTTATATTGTATTTAATTTCTTTCCAATTTATATCAAAGTTTTAGTTGAAGTAATTTAAAAATGTTAACATATTTAAAAAAATAAACAATTTTAGGTCATGGAATGTAACTCATTTGAAAATCACCTTGTTATGAAGTATTATGTAAAAACATGAGATTCAAACTTAAATCCCTTTGAGTGGCCAACCAAAAATTAATATTTTTTTAATCGATTTATTTATTATATTTTTAGAATGTGGTTCAATTTAAAAGGAAAAATCTAATATAAAAGAAATAAAATTGACATGATTATATATATATATATATATATATATATATATATATATATATATATATTAAAAAATAAAAAATATAATTATCCACTATCTACTCATAGAATTTCAGTGCAAATTTCTACAATACTAATGGTTTTGTCTTAATTGCCATTGTCTTAAATATAAAGTTTTATATTAAAATATTTTTGTCTCAAAGTGCTTTATATATATATATATATATATATATATATATATAATATAATTATCCACTATCTACTCATAGAATTTCAGTGCAAACTTCTACAATACTAATGGTTTTGTCTTAATTGCCATTGTCTTAAATATAAAGTTTTATATTAAAATATTTTTGTCTCAAAGTGCTTTTTGTCTTAAATATAAAATTTTGAATTAAAATATTTTTGTCTCAAACTCTTTTTGTTTTAAATATAAAGTTTTGTCTCAAACTATTTTTGTCTCAAATTATTTTAGTCTAAAATATAAAGTTTTGTCTAAAAATATTTTCGTCTTAAAAAGTGACTTTTTAAAACAAACAAATATCTTAAAATAGTAATAGTGAATCCAGTGCAAAACTGAAGTGAACAATGCTAATGTCATTCGCTCGTGGGAAGTGAGGAGAGCACCTACAGTCAAATTTACCAAATGATTTTATTGAAAACACAACATAAATTTTCGATCACTCAAAATAAAATAAAATGAAAGATAACATTGAAATTAAATTTTGTGTTCCATGTATTTTCAAGCTCCGATATTTACTAGGGCCTCATTGGATCCCATAACATAAACGTGGAACAAGTGAGACCTCGAAAATCGGCCACTCACCGCGTAATAGTGAATTGACAATTTCCAGAAGCTCGAACTCGGCTAGATATGGGAACGAAAGCGAGCCGATAATATGTGCCCACTTACAAATCTCTTCTTCTTTGTTCTTATATTGTATCGCCATGGATTCACGCCCTGCAATTTTTTCCATTATCCTAGTCTCTGTGATAATGGCTTCAGCTACGGCGAAGAACATGAAACCCCAGCACAGCGACACGAACATCGCTGAATTCATCAAATCGTCGTGCAAGGTCACGCGGTATCAGCAGCTCTGTGTTTCATCGCTTTCTTCGTACGCCGAACCTCTGAAGCCTACGCTGAGCGACCTGGTCAAGGCGGCCATGAACGTTAGCCTCGTTAATGCTCGCAAGCTTACCCTTTGGGCCGCCGACCTGAAAAGAAAAAGCGGCGAGATGAGTGAAAGAGAAAGAGCGGCGCTACACGACTGTATTCAGAATTTCTATGACGCTGTTGACAAGATTCAGCAATCTGTGACGGAGATGGAGGACTTTGAGCGCAGCAACTTCAACTCTCAAATGAACGACATGCAGACGTTTATGAGCGCCGCCCTCACCGACGAAGACACCTGCCTCAACGGATTTCAGGTTATTAAGGCGGCGGGGAAGATTAGCGCGATGGTGAAGGCCCGGGTGCAGAATGAGTCAGAATTGATCAGTAACGTTCTAGCTCTCCTTAACGCGCTCACTGCCAGCGGAGGTGATCATGGTATCCATGCCTGAAAGCCAAACCGGCTCTTCTAAATAAATGATATATGTACCGAAATAAATTATATATGTACGGAACAACGGTTCATAAAATATACTTATAGTTTTGCTGCCACGGCTGTCCTTCGCTACTTTCTTTTTATTTAAATGGTTAAGTACTGGGTTTGGATTACAATCATGGCGTTATCTCAATTTGAAGAACCTTATTTATGATTATGCTTCGGCTTTTGTTTCAAAATGGAATAATAACAATTTCATTGTAAGATATTAATAATAAAATATTATAAGGGATTTTTTTTCCAGTTTGAACTGTGTTTTTGTACTTCAGTTTACATTAAGTTCCAGTTTAAATCAATGGGAAGTGAGTTGAAGGCTTCAGTTCTACCATATCAACTAAAACCCATATATATAAACTGAAAAATTTTAAATATTGTGTTCAGGTTAGGGTTATAATATTAATTTCAATTAAATATATTAAATAATATAATATTATGATAATTGTGATATATGATTTTTCTCTCTTAAAAAATAAAAATATTTAATTAATAAGAGAACAAAGTTGAATTAATAAACCAGATAATTTTTTATTTTATTTTTCATAATTAATCATTTAAAATTTATATTATTTTAATTTTTAAAAACTGGGTTATTTTTATTCTTATCTTTTATTAATATATCATTATGTCATTTTAGAATATGGTCACACCATGATGTTATTATTGATCACATAACATTATTATTATAATTTTAAATAATTAATGTTAATAATATATGATGTTATTATTAATCATATAACATTATCATTATAATTTTAAATAATTAATGTTAAATTATTATTAATGTTGGTATTTTTATTATTATTAATATTAATTAGTCTTTCAAGAGATTGATTAGTCTGTCCACCTTGTCTTGAGGATGAACCACATTAATTGATTTTAAATGTCGACCTAATCCTAATAATGTGATTAATCCAAAAGTTCTTTTATTTATATTATGAATCACAAAAGTGGTAGATCTAATATTTATTAGCTAGTTTAAAATAATTAATGTTAAATAATTATTAATGTTATTATTATTATTAACATTAAGAATAAAAAGAGAAAAATGAAAATACTACCAAGCTTACAAAAAAACATTAAATTTGTTATTATGAAATATTAATTAATTTTATAATAAATAAATATTAATAACTCAGTATGATAGATGTTGCAATGTTTCATATTTTAATCTGCTTAAAATAATAATAATAAATTATAAGTAATAATTAAATTAAGATAGATATATTTAAACTTTAGGTTTATTAATAATCTAAAGAACCCAAATCTCTTAAAATACAAACCTTTTTAAAATGAAAAAACATATTCTTCTAATAAATTCAGATTTCGTTTTATATAGTTTGGTCATTGACACAACTCATTTCTTAAATAAATTGGCTTTGTCTTGTTTTATTATTTACTTTATCTTGTCCTTGAGTTATTTATAATTTTCTGAACATAAAAGAGACACATCAAATCTCTGAATCGAAATAGGGTTTCCAATAACCAGTTGACAAGACAAGAAGGCATGAGACAAACGCATGAGACAAACGCAGTGGCCTTTTAATTCCCCGCATGCAAGAAAGAACCAATGGTACAGCAGCCACTAATTAATTGCATCCCATTTAATCTTTTAATTGATTATTACCAATAACCAATTGAGAAGAGAAAAAGGGCATGACTTCATGATCATGTTTACAATGTATGTTGTTTAACTTACGTATATTTTTATGAACTATTTTGTTGGTATTTGTATAAATATTCTTGAATGTGTGTTTATGTTTTAATTAGTGATTTTTAATTTGTGGATTATTTTATTTGTTAGTTTGTATTTTATTTGTTAGTTTGTGTGAGGTATTTTCAGTTCGTGTGTTTCTTTCAAGTTGCGTATTATTATACTTTTTAAGAGGTATATTTCCTTTTCTCTTTGTTGTTAAAACAGCTTATGCATTATATTTAATTTTCACAATGGTGACACACTTTTTATAACAAAATACTGTGTTTTTCAATCCAAGGAATACAATTAAACACCTTTCTCTTGAGACTCTTACTCCAAAGGATGTGTGGTCTAATTAGAACTTCATATCAGGAAAATCCCTTGAATTTTCCCAGATCCAACACTGTCAACATTTACGGAACTAGAAAGAGTGTTGGCTGACAAGTTGAGCTCTTGAAGTCCGTTTTGAATTTCCGCACTCATTTTTATGACTTCTTCCCAAATCATACACCTGACATGTTTTTCCAGAAAACTAAACTTTCATGTGTCGGTGGATATCATCAATGACCTGTCGCATCTTAAATTCAAAGGCAAAGGTGAAACAACCATCGTTGAGCATACAGATTGGTTTCTTCAATTTTGCACAGAGCGCAAAATCCTATTTGAGGATGTTGGCTGTTGGTTGTTCTTTCTCACGTTCAAATGGCGCGTAAGAAAATAGTGTTACACATTGGCCGATGCCTCCATTCACTCTTTCAAACAGCTTGTCACGGAACTGTTTTGTGCTTTTGATGACTTTAATTATAAACTTCTCTCTGACCAAATTTCAGAATTGAAAAAATCACGTGATGAATCTCTACACCATTTTCTTAATCATTTTCTACATCTCTGTTTTCAATTTCCAAAATATGAACTTTATTATAATTACTTAACCAAAATATTTCTACATCTTGTTTAGATTTAACTTACTCCTCATGAGTTACGATCGTCTAAATCACACCCAGCAAACAGCTTCTAAATCTGCAACGGACAAGGGTGTTGTTCCAAGCAACCTCCCGTCCACTTTTCATGTGACATCTTTACTACTTCGGGATGTGGTCGGAAATATTCACAATAAATTTGTTTTGGAACCACCATATTTTCCCACCCCACATGCTCAGGATCCTTGCACAGTTTTGGATTGCAAGCCCGACGAGTGTGTTGAAGGGTTTTCTCCTCATCTTCCACCCTTTGGTCCATTTGATCCCCTGAATTGCGAATTTGTGTTTTCTCTTGTTTCAAATCCTTCCTGTGATGTTTATGAGGATTAGGTGTTGGATGTATTTGTTGTTGTGCAGCAAAAATATGATTGTCATTTGCGATGAGTATGTGGCAGAGCCTGTTATTGAACAAGAATCTGTGATGAAGGATGGCCCTCTCCCTTCCGCAGCTCTTTCGCATTATTCTGACAGTATCCGTAATTCTGTCATTCAGGTTGAATCATGCAAAAATTTAGTTTCTGACATTATTAATACTTTTGATTTCAGGATGTGAAGGCGGCGGCGGGGAATATTAGCGCGATGGTGAAGGCCCGTGCGCAGAATGAGACAGAATTTATCAGGAACGCGCTAGCTCTCCTTAACGCATTCCCCGCCAGCGGAGGTGATAATGGTATCCATGCCTGAAAACCAAACCGGAGCGCTCACTACTTTTCTAAATAAATTATATGTACCGTACAATGGTTGATAGAATATAATATATTTCTAGTTTTGCTGCCAACGCTGCCCTTTGCTACTTTCTTTTTATTAAAATGGTTAAGTGGGTTTGGATTACAATTTTGGCGTTATTTCAATCCGAAAACCCTTATTTTATGATTATGCTTCGGCTTTTGTTTCATAATAGAATAATAACAATTTCATTGTAAAATATTATAAGGGATATTTTTTTTTTTTTCCTTCTTCCAGTTTGAACTATTTTTTGGACTTCAGTTTACATTAAGTTCCGGTTTAAACGAATGCGAAGGGTGTTGAAGGCTTCAGTTCGACTGTATCAACTAACATCTATGTATATAAAGTTATAAGTTTTAAATATTTTATTCATGTTATGGTTACAATATTAATTTATATTAAATAATATAATATTATGATAATTGTGATAGGCTTCAGTTCGACCATCTCAACTAACATCTATGTATATACAGTTATAAATTTTAAATATTTTATTCATATTATGGTTACAATATTAATTTAAATTAAATATATTAAATAATATAATATCATGATAATTGTGACCATCTCAACTAACATCTATATATATAAAGTTATAAATTTTAAATATTTTATTCATGTTCTGGTTACAATATTAATTTAAATTAAATATATTAAATAATATAATATTATGATAATTGTGATATATGATTTTCTGGGTAAAAATTATAAATATTTAATTAATAAGAAAAAACAAAGTTGAATTAATAAACCAAATTTAATTAATAAAATTATTTTATATTTTTTGATAATGTATTTTTCATAATTAATCATTTGAAATTTACATGATTTTAATTTTTGAATACAAAGTTATTTTTATTCTTATCTTTTATTAATGTGTTATTTTAAAATATGATTAGATTATAATGTTATTATGGATTATATAGTATTATCATTATAATTTAAAATAATTAATGTTAAATTATTATTAATGTTGGTATTATTATTATTAATATTAATTAGATAATTAAAAATAATTAATGTTAAATAATTGTTAATGTTATTATTATTAATAGCATTAATTAAAAAAATTAGTTATTATGAAATATTAATTGATTTTATAGTAAATAAATATTAATAATTTAGTATTATAGAGATGTCGTAATGTTTAATATTTTAACCAGCTTAATAATTAAACTAATAATAATAATTAAACTAGGATATATTTATTTAATAATTAAACTAGGATATATTTATTTAAACTTTAAATCTTCCAACAATCTAGAGAGTCCAAATCTCATAAAATACAAACTTTTTTTAGAATGCAAAAAAAATAGTGATTCCTTCTTTATACTTCACCCACCGCTATGGTGCATTTGTTGCACATCGTCGTTGCACATACCCGAGTCGGGCACCCGTTGTGCCAAGGCATACCCGCTGCACTTGGTCGTTGCAACCAAAGCTCGGGGACCTTACGTCCTCCCCAACTCTAAAGTTAGAAGCCCGTCGTCCTCGACAATGTCATCATCATCTTCATGACATATCGTCGCAACATCCCATTGCAACATATCATCACACCATATCGTCGCAACATATCATCGCAAAGTGTTGCTAGCTCCAACGTCTCCAACAATGTCCATGCTACCAACCTCTACTTTATCCTTCCTAAAAACCACCAAGGTCCATGTCTCTAAAACAATGTATCCAGGGGAACCATTTCCTAAACCATGATCATCAACACATATGTCGCAAACTCCACATGCTACTCCATCGTGATAAGTCAATCTCCCCAACTTAAGCTACATGTTGCTGCAACATATATCGTTTCGGCCCATCATATATCATCAATATTATGTGAATCTCTGCCTCAGGGTACTACAACACACCTAAAAATAACATAATCTACTATGTATCTAGCATAACTCTCCACACTGTCGCCCCCCATGAATCGAACTAGTTAGATGGCTAGTCCAACCATACGTTTTCATTGTGAGAATGCACATCCTCATGCCATGCATTAGTTGTTTCTCCTGAATCCTGTCACATCATCAACTCGATCAAGAATATATCCCATCCAACTGTAAGCTAAGCCATGTCCAGGTCCATGAAGCTGTTGGGTATGTGTTATATTCTTTCCACGACTAAGCACGCACAGGGGGGTAAGAGGGGGCGCGATAGCCCCCCCTATGGGGGTCATGGGCAGCGCCCCGACGAAAATTTTTGGTCCTTAATTTTCGGTGGGTAGTCCGCATCCATGGTTTTGTGCATGGTTTTGCACATGGTATTGGGGCACGATGGTTTTCGGCTCGTATTTTGTAGATCCAGTCAAGGGAACTACGGTTATGTTCTAATCCAGGGTTTATGGATTGGGGTTTATGTATGCTTCAACATGTATATATATGTGTTGTAACAGTAAAAGGAATATAATGAAAAATCAAGCTGGTCGTCTCGATTTGGGATCCAAGGGAAAATCTCTGTGTTTATCTCTTTTATGTTTTATGCTCTCGCTATTCTTTATTTTCTGTTATAAGATTCATGTGTAGATAATTTATGTTCAGGGTTAAAACCTACAAAAGCAATCTCCATCTCATCTGCAACATGTTGTCCATAAAATATCAAACAATCCATATCTAGGTCCATGAAGTAGTCATCATCTCATCTGTGATATGCTTCCCATGATGCTAATCCATGTGTTGTTCAAAGATATTCATAACTATAAAGCATCATCATCCATGTGTGAGAGAGCATCCTCTCATAACATCCATCAAAGGGGCAATTCCAACGTTGCCTCATCATCCATCCATGTGCTTAACATGATCATAGATCAATCAGCCATCATGTCCAACAAAAGTGTGGCTAAGTCAAAAGTTTCAACTCATGCCCAAGTGTACCTTGCCAAGGCATTTCCATCTCTGCATGTACATTGAAATCCAAAGTGTCATGTTTCAATGATCTCCATCAAGTCACTCCTCATCAACACACCCCATAATTTGTCCAAAGGTATGCATCCCATAATGCATCAAAAGCAAGACCAATCCTGATCTCTAGTCCTCAATGAACCTGATACTCCAAGATCACTATATTATGAAGCCTCCAATGAATGCAACTCATCATGAAATCCCATGCATCATCATATCTGAAGTGTTGGAAAGAATATTTGTCTCGACAATGAGTGCCATCATAAGTGCTTCCTACCCTACAAGTCATATGAATGCCCTCGTAGACTTCTCATCCAACCTAGGTCTTGTTACTCAAAAGTGAACAACATCCCCATCAATCCATCTATAAAATGTCTCCATGTAGAACCAACAGATCCATCCTAATCAACATCCTGCTTTGGCACTCCTCCATGATGCTCATAAGTGGCATCTCTATAAGTGCACCTTCATAATGTATCTAAAAAATGCTCTGACATGCCCTCATGTCAAATTCCATGAATTTGGTTGTCCATGTGTCCATCAAGATTGGAATCAACACAACTCGAATCATCATCTATCCATCATCTAGGTAAAGTTCCCTTGGTCACTTCTACCATCATAAATCATCATCATGAGTACATCATTCATTGCTGCCTCCCCCACTAAAGGTCCACTAAGGGTTCCTTAGTTTTCAGCCATGAAGAAGTCCACCCATATATACCGTCATATGTAACTTCGATGTGTGTCCTTTGCTCAAGTAGTCCATGAGTCATGATGGGAACCTATCCAATCCTCTATATGGTTAGGCATGACCCATCCATCACAAAGATCATCATGTTCCACCCTTGTCACCGGAATTTGAACCTTCTAGCATAAGGTCACAAATTTCCCTAACAAGTCCTGCAACAAACAATGCTCCTTGCTCCTCCAATGTACAAGGTCTCATCATAGTCATCCAAGGAGAGATAAATCGTGGAATTCGAAAATAATTTATCCCTTTGCTCATCCCTGCATACGTTCCATCCTCCAAATTCTCAAATGAAACACAAGTAATACCTCCATGAAGGTTTTCCAAGTTACTGTCCTCCATTATCAATGTCTAAAATTTATAATATCCTAGTTCAACTTGTATTTCAAGTTCCTCCTTGATCATTGACACACCTACAACATCCTCTTATTCACACGTCTCAACCTCTTCCTCTTCTTTATAGAAACCTGCATTTGTATCACGCTCCATTTCCCAACCAAGTCCAAGAAGTTCCACCTCAATATTGTCCTCCAAGACTTCAGACTCAACACAAATCTGTGGGTTCTCTTCTTTCATGTGCCTTAACCTATGTAAGGTCTCGAAGAACCTCCCTTGGAATTATTCCCAACTTGCCATGTTTTTTGTTGCAGCGTTGGCCCTAACCAATATCTTTCCCCTACCATGGTCTCAGTAAGACCAAATAATATAAGTCCAAGCTCAAATACCAACTGAAACCCTACAATTGTATTCCTCCTCTGATACCAACTGATATGTAGAGGTGGTGGGATTAGACCTTCAATAATCAACGCAACTTGACTCGCCCGGGATCAAGCTCTGATACCAACTGATATGTAGGAGCAATGGGATAATAATTTCAATAATCAATGTAGCTCAAATCGCCCTGAATCAAGCTTTGATACCAGCGGTCATGGCCCTGTACTTGTGGTACTCTTTCAAACATCTATAATGGGTGCGACACTACCTCACTTTTTCTTTTTATCAATATTTGGTGAGTATACTACGCCTTACTTCAACACTTAGTTAATGTCTCTTCAAGTGTTCTTCAATTATGCAACAGAAATAAATACAACATAAACATCAATATATATCCATGTGTATGCCCATACATACAAGGGTCGATGGGCAACTCCTTGAATATAATTCTTACCAATATTATATTATTTCATAAACAAATGTACAATTTTACAACAATCATACAATACCAAGCTTGTGCAAGCCACTTGCACTTCATTCCAAGGTGTGTTTCATCACTTGAGTGTTGACCCGAGCTACAATTCTCTCCAACGACTCTATTAATCATGGAAATCCCCAAAATTCCCTTCAGAATGTGTTTTCGGTATTCTGCCCACAAACACGTCAACCCGAGTCACAGGGTTCACCGACACACTCGACTTGTGTCAATGACACCCTCAGCTCTGCATGCATAATTGTATAGCTGCTGGCCTGAAGATTAAGCATGGCTGCTGACTCAAAGAATAAGCATAGCTGCTGGCCTGAAGAATAAGCATAGTTGCTAACCTGAAGAATAAGGAGTGATCTTGGCCTGAAGAATAACAAATGAAGCAACACTCACAAGCACCAGAGTGAAAAAAAAGAGCATGCCAAGGTAGAAACACTAGAGTAAGACCAAGACAACAAACCCTTCTTCCACTGGGATAATGAGAGCTAAGCTAGCACATGACACATAGTTGGTGAAAATTGCATGATTATATAGGTGCCAATTACATATCCATTCACCTCGGAGAGCCACATATCAATGTTTGGTGTATGTCCTTAATGCCATCCTTAATAACATAACATAAAATGTCAAGAACTAATACTAGCATTAGTTAATTGATACCAAAATTCTCTGTATCAATGCACATTTATCCTAAGCATAAAGATATCTTGCCTAGATATGAGGCCAAATAAGACCTCTAAAATGCTCATTGGCTGAAACGACGATTGAACTAAGCTTATTGGATGAAGAAAAGAAAACTAATTTCAAATATAGATTTAAATTGGCTTGTTCACCTTTAATTATGCTAAGGACTAATTACTATAGTCATTTCCCTAGCCACAAGCTTTGCAGGGACTAATAATAACAATTTCATTGTAAAATAATAATAATAAAATATTATAAGTGATTTTATTTTCTAGTTTGAACTATTTTTTGGAATTTAGTTTACATTAAGTTCCGGTTTAAATCAATGGGAAGTGAGTTAAAACTACTTCAGTTTACATTAAGTTCCGTTTTAAATCAATGGGAAATGAGTTGAACGTTTCAGTTCTACCATGTCAACTAAAATCCACATATATAAACTTATAAATTTTAAATATTGTATTAATGTTAGGGTTATAATATTAATTTCTATTAAATATATTAAATAATATAATATTATGATGATTGTGATGTATGATTTTTCTCAGTTAAAAATTAGAAATATTTAATTAATAAGAAAATTAATAAACTAATAATATATTTTTGATAATTAATCATTTGAAATTTATATTATTTTAATTTTTAAAAACTAAGTTATTTTAATTCTTATCTTTTATTAATATGTCATTTTAGAATATGATCACATCATGATGTTATTATTGATCACATAACATTCTTATTATAATTTTAAATAATTAATGTTAATAATATATAATGCTATTATTAATAACATAACATTATCTTTTTTTTTTAAGTAATATTAAGATTCTATTGATAATGTAACATAATTTACAGAGAGGCTAGGGCCTCAGCAGAGCTAGCGTGAGTTATCGCCATGATATAAGCAAAAATAGTTAAAAAAGACCAAAATTGGAGCTACCCACAAGGGGAAACCAACCCAAAAAGAGTATATAATGCCGCCTCAGAGAGGAAACCAACAATAGAAAACATAAGTTGATGTATTCAGTGTATGCATGAACAGAGAAAAAAATAAAGAGCTGTAGGTCCAAGACCTAAGGAGACCTGGTAATCTGAGCATCAGGAGAAACTAGAGGAGGTTCTTCAACGATTAAGCACCTGTACTTGTCATCTTCAGCAGACTGGAGACCAATTGCATCTTGGCTAGGAGTAGTAGCTTCAGCGTCCTTACCATCATCCTAAATTCACTTCTCTTTGTAGTAGTCGGAGCTACTACCACTGTGCGAACTAGAGGTGTGCATAGGTGAGGTCTGCGGAGCTTTTGCAGCCTCCGAGGGCCTGGGATGACCATACTGGCTAGATGGCGAAGGGGGATGGCTGGGGACAGGGCTATCACCGGGGATTTCGCGGAAGGAGATGGAAATAATGGCCACGACAAGAGGGCTGAAGGAGGAACATTGGAATTGAAAATGGGTTAAGGCCGGGAAGGGTTGGGGCGGAGGGACTGAAGGAGGCTCAAAGGTAGGGTGGCGAGCCGAGGAGCCAAGGAGACGACCCCGACCACTCAAGGTATCCGGATATCTGCCCCTTAAGTGTGTGAGGGAGGAGGACGAGGTACAGGGAGAGGAGGAAGAGATAATTCACGAAGCTCTGCCTCTGCTGCTGCCCCTCCGGCATCGCATTCGATGTCGTAAACGAGGCATGTTTGCACAACCGGGATGCGCAAAGCTTCTAATAGCGGAGGAGGTAGTGTGGGCGTGGAGAAACCGAGAGATGGAGGGTGAGATAGGTCCAAAAGAGGCTTAGAGACGCAGATAGCAGTGGGGGATCTGTGAGTAATGGGTACTGGGAAGAAATTCAATGCAGCCGCTAAGACTTCAACGCCTCCCAAATGACATGCGAGTGCTTGGCTCTGTGGCTATGGGGGAGAAACCACTACGCAGAGGAGGAATGTGAGTCGACATAGAACTCGTAGATGGGGCCTAAATAACCATAGAGATACCAAAAGAAAGACCAGAGAGTCGAAGGGAGCAGCAAACATACGACATCTTGAAGCTCAAATGTATGTCTCAACCATAGAAATGAATTAATTGCTCCACAGGGTGACGACGAGGAGCGTTAAATGCAGGAGGAGGCCAACGAGTTGGCATGCGGGTGGCCATGTGGCTAGGCCACGTGCCCTCCCACCGCATACCAGTAGTATTAAGCGCCATTAACACGCGCATCTGGGATAATCACATAACATTATCATTATAATGTTAAATTATTATTAATGTTGGTATTATTATTCTTATTAATATTAATTAATTTTATAATAAATAAATATTAATAAGTAAGTATGATAGGGATGTTGTAATGTTTAATACTTTACTCTGTTTAAAATAAGAATAATAAATTATAAGTAATAATTATATTAAGATAGATTTATTTAAACTTTAGATCTATTAATAATCTGGAGAACCCAAATCTCATAAAATACAAACTTTTTTAGAATGAAAAAAAATATTGATTCCTTCTTTTATTAAATTCAGGTTTCTTTTTATATAGTTTGGTCATTGACACAACTCATTGTTTAAATGAATTGGCTTTTTTTTTTTTTTTTTTACTTTATCTTGTTCTTGAGTTATTATACAACTCACTTTATTACATTTACGTACAAAAATTGGAACTCTTTCTTGCAGAATATATATATATATATATCTTTAGCTTATGTTGATTGTTGATTCTCCAAAAGATCAATTTGGCCAAGGTCAAATAATTGGCAGAGCCCTAGTCAATCCCATTATAAAATATTCAGAAAATCAGTAATGAATATAAAAATACTTATATATATGTAAACCTCTAAATATCTATCCGATTGTGAAATATTCAGAGAATCAGAAATCCATCCATATAAAAATGCTTGTATATACAAACCATTGGAACTTTGGTCATCAAATAATCTATTTACCCTTCACTAGATATCACTATTTAACCGTTGATGATGACGGCCACTATCAAGTAGTGATATCTAGTCCAACCTTCATAGATTACAAACCTTTGGAACTTTGGTCATCAACTATTCTATTTACCCTTCACTAGATACCACTATTTAACTGTTGACGATGATGACCACTATCAATTACTGATATCTATTCCAACCTTGATAGATTACGAACCGTTGGAACTTTGGTTATCAACTAATCTATTTACCCTTCACTAGATACCACTATTTAACTGTTGACGATGATGACCACTATCAATTACTGATATCTATTCCAACCTTGATAGATTATGAACCTTTGGAACTTTGGTCCTCAACTAATCTATTTACCCTTCACTAGATATCACTATTTAACCATTGATGATGAAGGTCACTGTCATGTAGTGATATCTAATCCTACCTTGATAGATTAGCTGTGATACGTAGTCCAACCTCTTGATAGATTAGTAGTGATACCTAGACCAACCTTGATATCGTGAAAATATTAGTAGTGATATCTAGTCCAACCTTATATTGTGAAAAGGGGACATGGTGTTATGCTGCGATTCCGGGGAATGAAAAGCAGAGATGACATTTTTGTGTGTAAAATGGGATTTTGTGTTTTTCGACGATGATTAGTGGGATTTCATTCGCTGACACAAGATAAGATGGTGGATTCCTATACTCTTGTTAAGTTTGAGGCATATTTTAATTGGAATTCGATTATGCGCTTGAATCTTCACTGCGTTATGCGGTCTACCAGAGCTTTGGAATATATCGTGCCAGTTTACCACAACAGAGACTTGCTTTTGCTGCTCGACGTTCTTAGGTCACGGATGTTAGAGCTGATAATTGTATGTCGTATCTTAAGTTTAATAAAAATGGAGAAACCCTTATTCTTAGTGCGCATTTGTATCATTTTTCAGCTCGATAGGGTTTGTAAATGGATATGTTTTCCGATTTAATTTTGGCAGATTTTGACAGAGACAATACTACAATGGTTATTGTGTTAGAGAAAAAAATGATGAGGAATAGATGTCAAAGAGTCATTTTCAATTAAAACCTAAGATGCCACAAAATTCTCTAGGGTCTCGATAGCATGAGTATGAGGACCCTGTAGGGAGAAAAAAAGAGAGGGTCATTTTCAATTAAAACCTAAGATGAGACAAAACCATGTAGGGCCTTTGGTAGCATGAGTATGAGGACCCTGTAGGGAGAAAAAAAAGGACTTCTATAAGCACATGGAGTGTGAAGTTGTGTACCTTTAGAAAACAAATTGAGAAGGTAACTATTGTCCGAACTAACCTGGAAAGAAAATGTGAAAAGAAAATTTGAGTTAGAAAACAGCCTAAGTGTTCTGAAAAGGTTACCAGAATATAAATGCAGTAAAACATGGTTACCATTGTGACAGAGAGTTCACTTGTCAACCAACACGGAGCCCGAATCCAAGACCTGAAGATAGAAAAATAAAATATTAGTATTAGTTACGCTGTGAAGGTACACCCTCTTTCTAAAAAGAAGAGTAAAGGTTAAAATAACAGTATTACAGGAGAACATAAGGATAATACCTCATATGTTCCGAATGGAATGATTTTACCATCAAATCCTTGCGTTGGAAGATGCCAATGCCAGGAGACTGCATCCAAACTAGAGTTTCTACTTGAAACCCTGGCCAAAAATACAACTAGCAGAACATCAAGAAAATAAGATAAAAAGTGTTCAACTGACCAAAACAAAAGGATAAAAATTCAATCAAGCTATTAATTATGAGAACAAAAAACCCACATTCCAATTAGTTTCGTTTGCTTAGGGTTTGATCGACACCATACAGAGGAACAACGACTTAGCGGGGAAAATCATTTAATTGGGAAAAGTGTGTTTTGGATAATTTTTATTCTCATCCCTGCGTCATCTTCTACAAAATTTTTAAGGTTATTTTCACAATGGAAAGATCATAAATTCATAAAAATCTCAAGTTCGGTGCATCACACTTGGAACATGTTAAATATCATTTAGTTTAAGAAAAATTAACAGACCCCATTTCATCTAACTATAAATAATTATTTTCTGAACATAAAAGAGACATATAAAATCTCTGAATCGAAATAGGGTTTCCAATAACCAATTGACAAAACAAAAAGGCATGAGACAAACGCAGTGGCCTTTTAATTCCCTACATGCAAGAAAGAACCAATGGATAGCAGCCACTAATTAATTGCATCCCATTTAATCTTTTAATTGATTATTACCAATCACCAATTGAGAAGATAAAAAGGGCATGACTTCATGATTATGTTTACCATGTATGTTGTTTAACTTACTTATATTCTTATGAAATATTTAGTTTGCATTTGTATAAATATTGTTGAATGTGTGCTTATGTTTTAATCTGTCGCTTTTAATTTGTGGAGTATTTTATTTGTTAGTTTGTGTGATGTATTTTCAGCTCGTGTGTTCTTTACAAGTTGCGTATTATTATAATCTTCCAAGGGGTACACTTCCTTTCCCCTTTGTTGTTAAAACCGCTTATGCATCATATTTAATTTCTATAGGGTCACACATTTTATTTAACAAAATACATCGTACACCACTCTATGCGTTTTTCAATCCAAGGAATATCATTAAACACCCCTTTGTTGGGACTCCTACTCGAAACAATGTGTGGTCTAGTTGGGACTTCATATCGGGGAAATCCCTTGAATTTTGGCAGATCCAACACTGTCAACATTTCTGGAGCTAGAAGTAGTGCAGGATGAAAAGTTGAGCCCTTGAAGTCCGTTTTGAATTTCTGCACTCATTTTTATGACTTCTTCCCAAATCATACACCTGACATGTTTTTCCAGAAAACTAAATTTTCATGTGTCGGTGGATATCAACAATGACTTATCGCATCTTCAATTCAAGGGCGAAGGTGAAACAACCATCATTGAGCATACAGATTGGTTTCTTCAATTTCACATAGAGCACAAAATCCTAGTTGAGGATGTTGGCTGTTGGTTGTTCTTTCTCACATTCAAATGGCGTGTAAGGAAATAGTGTTACACATTGGCCAATGCCTCCATCCGCTCTTTAAAACAGCTTGTCACAGAACTATTTTGTGCTTTTTATGAATTTAATTATAAACTTATCTATGACCAAATATCATAATTGAAAAAATCACGTGATGAATCTCTACACCATTTTCTTAATCATTTCCTACATCTTTGTTTTCAATTTCGCAAATATGAAGTTTATTATAATTACTTAACCAAAATATTTCTACATCTTGTTTAGATTTAACGTACTCCTCATGAGTTACGATCGTTTAAATCACACCCAGCAAACCTCGCGCGTAAAGCTTCTAAATCTACAACGAACAAGGGTGTTGTTCCAAGCAACCTCACATCCACTTTTCATCTAACATATTTACTACTTCGGGATGTGGTGGGAAATATTCAATAAATTTATTTTGGAACCACCATATTTTCCCACCCCACATGCTCAGGATCCTTGCATAGTTTTGGATTGCAAGCCTGACGAGTGTGTTGAAGGGTTTTCTCCTCATCTTCCACCCTTTGGTCCATTTGATCTCCTGAATTGTGAATTTTTGTTTTCTGTTGTTTCAAATCCTTATTGTGATGTTTTTTAGGATTAGGTGTTGGATGTATTTCTTGTTGTGCAGAAAAAATATTATTTCATTTGTGATGAGTATGTGGCAAAGCCTATTATTGAACAAGAATCTACGATGAAGGATGACCCTCTCCCTTCCACAGCTCTTTAGCATTATCTTGACACTGTCCATGATTCTATCATTCAGGTTGAATCATGTACAAATTATTAATACTTTTAAACATTCACAAAATTCGTGGAATGCCATTTTTTTATTTAAATGCGGAGAGGATGAGTCTTCTATCACTGACCTCCCCAACCTCTCATCATAACTTTCTAGAAATGTAGAGCGTGAAATTTTTCGTTTTCAATATCCCCCTCTATATGATTCATTAGATCATGAGGATTCCTCCATTTGTGATCTCTAACTTTCTGATCATGGTTGTCATGACCTTTTCATTGTTTCAGCTTGTCATGATTTTGATTTCCTTGTTATTAATTTTTCCAAGCCACCAATCCTTAATGATCTATCTTCTGATGAGTTGGATATTCCTTAAGGTGTGGAGGCACTTCAAGCCAAGTTGATGGTTGTGTTAGTTTCTCGTAGCCTTGAGGTCAATTCCATATCCAAACAGAAGAATGTTGAATCTCTTCAGGATCCTCATCACTCTCTTATACATATTGAAAATCCTTCTGATTTCCAATTTTCTTATCCTCTATCTATTTTTCATGATCCTATTGCTTAATAATTGGAGCATTCGTACTTTATGAGTGTTGTGGAAAAGAAAAAATTTCTTTCTTTCATTATGTTTTCTAGCCTTCATGGTTCGAAAGTTTGTTTTTCCAAGTCTTCGGTTCACAATGTGTTATGACACCATGATATGTCCACAAAGTGTTTTCCATGTGATTTTCACCATTTCTTTTCTTGGTGCACATTCAAAATTCGAACGTTTTAGTTTCAAATGTCATATCTTTCTTGTATGGTGTTATGCATGTGTATCTTCCTTTAATTTCATTCCCTCGCCCGCGTAGGCCTAACAATGCACTCGTGGCTGCATTGGAATTATCACTATACATGAGTGGGACTATTTTCTTCTTAGGTTAGGAGTAGGAGTAGTATTTTATTTTCATTGTTCTTTGCTTGGATTTTCTTTCACTTTTTGTTTCAGTTTTTCTTCTTTCCTCTGTTTTTTTTTTTTTAAGACTTAGGCTAGTTTCTGCATGAGACCGTATTTGGCTTCTAAAGAAAACATGATGAAATCAAAGAGGAAAGTTGTTCTTCTACCAACACTTGTTTTTATAGCTATTCCCTCTCTTTGTGATAATATTTTCAAATTATTTTTTTTTGTTGATGATACTCAGATAGAAAATGTGTTCCTTATCTAAGAGAGTCACGGTGAAATCATGATTTTTGGGTTTTAACTGGTTCCACCTACTCTAACCGATTCTTATATATTAAGTTAATACTTGTCACTCTAGTCTAGTAGAGTAAGGAGGGGAGGAAAACCCTAACAAGTATGTCATAGGTGTACATAAACATACTTCTCTAAAGAAACAACCTCTTATGCTCTTAATAATTCGGGATCCCTCTTCTACCCCATGAAATAAATAAGTTCCTATGCACAGTTCTTTGAAAAATTAAAAGAATAAAAAATGAAATAAAGGATGAGAGAAGAGAAGGGCTTCCTACGTAGAGAGGTGAAGCAAGCAACTCCAATGTGGTATTATCGAGGCTCGCTGACAGTATAACAATGTTTTTGTTTCTGAAGTAACTCTTTTGGGGTTACTTTCTAGGCCCGCTCGCAGCGGAGCAACGCCAAAGATGAAAATAAATATTTTGAAAATTTTCTTTTACTTGTGCATCTAAATACTACTCATCCTTAATCAAAACAACTTAGTATGTCTTGGTTAGTGTTCCACTAATGAAGAGGATGGAAGGGTCTATGTCTTTAACTCGTACTAAGTAAGGGATTTCTAATAATTAATGAATCGAACAATACTAGTTTTACATGAAGACAAGATTCATTCATAGATGACGAGTTCTACCAATGTGTTGCCAATATTGTAGAGGCTACAACCACGCTCCAAATTTTTTCCATTGCTTATATTTTGGAGCCTAAATTCCCTTCACAGGAACATACCTTGCACTACTATAAGGTAGGTGTGCTTTGAGTGAGGTTTATATTCCATTTTCACTTCTACTCATTTTATTTTAACATAAAAAATTTCTTTAAGTCACAAGCTAACCTTTTGCCTAAGTCTTACACAACAATTCTGGGCTTTCCTCCACAAACTGCGTAATTCTTGAAGCTAGTTTATTTTTTGTATTTTTGCATTATTATTCTCCGTTGCGGGGATTGTCCTCACCAATCTCATTCACTTCTAATTTTTTCACATTCTACACTTGATTTACTTTTTTTCATCAACACTTAGTCAGATTTGTACTCATGCCTTCACCATCTATCATATCTGCTCCTTTTTCACACTTCCTTTGGGCATATGTGCCTTTCCATTAGTCAAAATTCACTTTTCACAGCTAGGCACAGCTCAATCTTGAGGCTCAAGCTTCAAGCTTGTCCTCTGAAATTTCACAATGCACAGTGCTGGCTAGCCTCACTACGCATCAGGGAAAATTTTAGGGGTTGCTATTCGAAGGTGGGCTAATTTTCCATGTTTCTTCCAAAACAAAGATTCACCAATTTCCATTTTTCTAACAATGATTCACCCAAATTTTATATTATAAAATTATTTTACCATAAAAATCAACAAAAATTTATATAGGCTAACATAAAATTATTAGAAATCTAAATATTTTTACAAAAATGTTTCCAAACATTTTACAATTTGCATACAAGGGACTAGTAAGATTCGCCAAGGTTTCTAAAATTTAAGATAAACTTCCATCCTTAAAATTTTCCTTATTTCACATTGCAGAGTGTGAGGCCTCAATCAACAATCTTGGAAACTGATACTCTGTAATGCAGTCTCTCCAAGCTCACTACACAAGCTGAATTTCGCATTACACAAGCTCAAGTCACAAGATTTGACATTGACAGTTGGGACTACATAGTGCACAATTTTCACATTCAGTCAGACCCTCTTCCAACTAAAAATTGTGCAATCCTTCCTTTCAATTTCCCATTTTGCTGCATGAACATGTCGTGAAAGTTGATTTTCTTATAGATGACATTTTCTTTCCATCGTTGTATTTTCTATTTGATAGATACAAAAGTTGTTAAGCACCTCCCAAATAGTCATTATCACAATGGAATCAAAGAGACCTGCCTCAAAGGAAACCATTGAAATCATTACTCGGGAAGTTGTTAAGAAACTCCTAGTTAAATTTTTAGTTTACTTGGACACTTAGTTGTTCATAGAGAAAGGATCTAAATTGACATGGCAGTAGATCAAGGATGAATTCACAAAGGAATTTTAAGCAGACTTAGAGGATAGGAAGGTGTATCTCAACATTATGTAGTCAGGTCTTTACAAGGTCACATGTAGGTATCCAACCTTCCCATTTGTGGATGTGATCAGCTGGGTTGTTTCAAACATTGATTTGACAACCATGACCTTGTGAAACAGCGGGGGAGAAGCTTGCTACATTCCTGGAAGCATACTTCAAACAGATGTATCATCTTCCTAAGCTAGTGAAGAACATGGAATCATTGTTCTATGTCACTTATAGCTACACAAACATAAGATATATCATCAAGAGTTGGGTGAAGGAGACAACCAAGTTTAGATAGACAACCACCCATGTGTATAAGAAAAAAGAACTTGGGAAAGCCTATTAGATTTTGGTCATACTAGCTTGTAGAATCTATGGTCAATTAGACACAAAGACTTTTAGTAAGGGGTGGGCTATCTTGTCGAACTAGGTAGAATGACGGGAAGTCATTCAACTAGTTAGACCTATTGGCTTATCAACTGAGATTCCATGTGACAAAATATCACAATCCGCCCAGGGGAGAGTAAACACACTTCCACATGTTTTCATGCTTACTCGATGTGATTTGTGCACAGAACAAGTTCCCTAGCATGAAATGGACATGGAAATCGAGAAACACTTCCATACAAATCTATTTCAAGTTGCTCTCAAATTACAGTCATTGTGGAGTCATGAAACAACTTATTGATTATTTCATTATCCCATTATACAATATCATCTTTCACGAGGACCGATATTGCATGTCACGAGAAGCTATGGAGGTAAGATCACATACCACTGAATTATTTTCCTTACCGAATGGCACATTGATCAGTGTATTCAGCGAGTAGAGGCTACCACATGTTTTACCGAGATATGGCACTGAAAATTTGTTCATGCAAGAGATAAGTTATCACCGCTCCACGGGATTTTCACCAGAACTACATAGGAAGAATAAGGGACTATGGTTAGCTCTTTTTTTGCAAGATTTGTTATACAAGATCGATAATATCAAGGTTGCAGATGTCAAATCCAAAAACATGGTCAAATTTGAGTTCAGCACCAAGAGTTACAATTCGTATAATCCGAGGCAAATTTTCAAATAACATTGTGCTAGAGTTTAATTCAACTAGGTCACCAGGATATATTAGTGGTCAGAGGAGGAACCATGGAAGAATTTTTATAGCTCTTCCTGGCCACTTGAGACGATCAACACGGTTGGGACTTCCTAGTTGTCCTACAAGCGACAATAGTTTTGGAAACAAAAAAAACAATAGGTAGTGGTCTAGTGCATGAAAAAGGAAAGAGGAAGGTAGCACACAACATGGAAAAGGAACAAATTTGGAAAATGAAAGAAAACCCTGTTACTGAGAAAATATCTTCGGCGATTGAAGCAAAGAGGGTAAAAAGGCATCAAAGAGAAAATCAAAGGAAGAGAGAGAAGAAATCCTTAGAAGAAGCAATTGAAATAGTGTAGAGACCATAAGAAGAGTTTAAGGAATAAATAGAGCTTATAATAAGAGATAAAAAGAGGAAAGACAAAAGAAGGAAGAGAAAGAAAGGCAAGGTGACACTATGAAAGAAATGATACCTATACAGGCTGAAGAACAAGTACAAGATCAGACGTTAGCAGAAGGAGTGAATGAAAAAATGCAAGAACATGAGTTTTCTTAAGATGTTGAACAATTGATTGACCTCATGGACCTAGAAGTGGGACTCGAGTCATTTAATGAATATGTGGACCTGATGCCCAATGCATCAGAGGCCACTGCTCTGACTCCACCACCTCCAGCCTCAAAGCAAGCACCAAGTGAGGAAGGGGTGGTGAATGTGATTACCCTTCATGATGATTTAGTCATGGACATGTACAATCTCTCATTTTATGAACTGCAGAAGAATATTGTGCAAGTGCGAAGAAATCATTTCCCATATGATCACGCATCACTCGCATTCATGAGAGAAGGGAAAATTGTAGCAGAGACCGTGGGAATCCAAATTCCATTTTAGATGCGAAATGGGCCTTTGGAGTAGCAGCTAGATCCAACACCTAGTGTTTCATTTCCAAGAACAAGTAGTTAGCACAAAAAATACAGGCACTTCAGCAAGAGAATGAAAAAATTTGTGAAACAACGTAGAGTGCATTGCCAACATAGGTCTACCACGAGGAGATTAGAGAAATGATACTTGTTGAAGTATCCACACTTGGAGACACTATGCAGGATATTTATGAGGATTTGGTAACCAACCATAAGGCAATTTTCCACCTAAATGAGTTACTACGAAAGAGCAGAGAGTATCTTAGGATCCTCAAGAATATACAGAATACCATCACTGTCATGCATGAGTGGAAAATGTGATACAAGGCCGCACTAATTACATTGGTAAAGAAGATGAAGCTGTAGGAAGATTTAGAGAAATCCAAAGTTTATATGCTAATCCATAATAGCAAGAAAATTTCCTCCTTCATCAGAAGCATTCATGACACATATGGAAAAATATACGACAACTTGGATTTCATGGTGAGAACCCACTGGATCCCATCAATTGGTACACTCACCGAGGCTAAACCCAAGAAGAAATTCTGACAGAAGATTGATCAGTACCTGAAGCAGCTGGAGTAGGATGCCACGAGGGAGGGCATGGAGATCAACACACGGACCTTGCATACCTACATCGGTGGCCCAGTTCAGATTAAAATTATGTTGCACCTAATTGAAGAAGATGTGAATATTGGTTCCAAGAGATTGTACCTGGATGCTTTGGAGGCAAGAGTCTACTTCTAGCCTAACAATATTTCATGGTTCGCAGAGACCATCGCAGAATACCAAGATTGGTATGAGTACGCAACCAAGAAACACCAAGTCAATGATGCCCGACTTGAGTTCACCCCAACACAAGCATCATAGTATTTTGTCTTGTTAGGCTGTCAAGTTTTCTCTACCCTATTTTTTCTGATATGGGTATGAGTGGAAATTGTAATATTATTTGTAATTATTATATGAGTGAAATTCCATGTTCCCATGATGGAATGTGAAGATTCATATGTAATGTGAGGAGTCGTGAGGGGAGTCCAAGAGTCACTAAGGGTACATACCAAGAGTCATCCCCCTTGTTTGTAAATACATCCTTATAACTCTTTTAGAGGGTTTTTGGGAGCCGAGCTTTTGGCTAGGATTAAGCTTAGAAATTCTTGAGAGTTTTGTGTCATCCTTGGCTTCTTTGTAGGGTGGAGGGAGTATACTTCTTTGGGAGGAGCAAGTATTGTTTACTTCACGTTCCACTGTTGGGGCAAGTGGTTTGTAATGTTGTATATTTGAATGGAACTTTCACGTAAACATAATTAGAGCCGACATGTCTTCATGGATATGTTGTAAATGTAGTTGGACTAATCTGGTTATGTTTGCCATGTATGTTGTTTAACTTACACATGTGCTTATGAACTATTTAATTTTCATTTCTACGGATCTTGTTGAATGTGTGCTTATGTTTTAATCCATCACCTTTGACTTGTGGCCTATCTTCCTTGTTAGTTTATGTGATGTAATTTTAGCTTTTGTGCTCCTTTCAAACTACATATCCAAGGGGCACACTTCCCTTTCCCTTTGTTGTTAGAACCACTCATGCATCATATTTACTTTCCATAGGTTCACACACTTTCTTTAACCAAAGACACCATACACCACTCTATGTGTTTTGCAATGCAAGACATATCATTAAAAACCCCACTGCTAGGACTCCTACTCCAAACAGTGTGAGGTCTAGTTGAGACTTCATATCGGGGAAATTCCTTGAACGTTGGTGAATCCAACACCGTCAACACAACCATAATAATGAAATTATAACATTTTAAAAAATGCAAAATTTAACATAATGTAAACTATGATGTGACTATGGAGACTAAAACCTTCTAAAAATAGACAAGTTGTTGATATACACATTGCAAAACATAATGTAACATATATACCATTTAATAATCTCATGGAATTTTACAAATGGAAAACTATATGCATCTCATATAATAACAGTGAAATTTTTATATCCTACATGCTCTTTTGAGAAGTTTATATAGTCTCCCCAATTTAGGTAAAACTCATTTATTTTTAAAGCTCACAAAAGAATATGCATCTCCCATGAGAGCATTGAATGTTGTATATGCGAAATTCTCTTCTCTCCTACCATGTGTATAATATATAAATGCATCTCCCATGAGAGCATTGAATATTGTATATGCTAAATGCTCTCTTGCACTATGTATATTAATAGCCTATGTATTTGTATGAGGTTTTAGTCCCCATAATCTCCTCAATCTAGAAAAACCTCATAAAATTTTACACTTGGGAAAATATATCAATTTTATAATAAAGCATTGAATGTTGTGTATGCTAAATGTTGTCTTGTAAAAAATATTTATTTTAAAATAAAGCATTAAATTTTGTGCATGCTAAATTGTTGTCTTGTAAAAGATATCTATTTTAAAATAAAGTATTGAATGTTGTGTATGCTAAATGTTGTCTTATAAAGTGTATATTAGTAATCTATATATTTTTACTAGATTGTAGTTCCATTTAAAAAACCATATGTAATAAATCATCTAGCTTGTACAATGTCATATTTATTTTAAGTTATAAAATTTAATAAATTTTTATAAACTCACTTTAATATTATGGAAACATGATAACAATCCAAAATCGAACATTATCCAATATCATATCAGTTATATAGAAACTAAAAATTACACTCAATATAACTTAGGCAAAGTATTTTATATCATTACTATATAAATTACATAAATATGGAGTAAAATTCAACGTAATATTGAGTAACGGAGTTGTCTTTAGTGTGACATTTTCGAGTTTCAGGTACCGAAATCAGATGAAAAAATTTGAGGTAAAATCTTGATTTTTGTTATTTAAACTGGTTTTTTGAGTGTATATATGGATTCAACACCCTAAAAAACCCCTAGATCACTTCAATTATGCAAAGTTACCCATTGAAATTCTATTTTCAATAAATTCCTACCAAAATTTAAAGAAATTAGACCATAAAAAATTACCATAAAAACTTTCAAAAAATCACACTATAAACTACTCGTTGAGTAACGAAGCATTATACGGATTAATAATGTAAACTTTAGTAATTCAACAAAACACATTACCTATCCCCTAAAATAAAGGCTTTTATTTTTCAACAAGAAAAAAAAAGGTTTCGTTGGAATACGAAATCCTGCGCAAAACTGAAATGAATGCTGCTATGTCATTCGATCGTGGGAGGTGAGGAGAGTACCTATAGTCAAATTTACCAAATTATTTTATTGAAAGCACAACATAAATTTACAATCACTCAAAATAAAATAAAATGAAAGATAACATTGAAATTAAATTTTGTGTTCCATATATTTTCAAGCTTCGACATTTACTAGGACCTCATTGGATCACATAACATACTATTGGGAATGAAAACATGGAACTAGTGAGACGTCGAAAATCGGCCACCTACCATGTAATAGTTAATTGACCATTTCTAGAGGCTCGAACTCGGGTATATATGGGAACGAAAGCACACCTATAATTTGTGCCCACACTACAAGGAAAAGACCCTCTAGTGGATGCTTTTGAGGAATCCCACAGAAAAATACCCCAGAGGTTTGTTTCTAGCGGAGGATCCTAGAGGAGGTTGGCAGGCGGAGGTTTTTGCGGATGTATTTCTTCTGGTGCTCTTATCAACGTAAAATGCACTTGTGCATTCAATATGACAAAGCACCAGTGCATTACAAAAATTGGCATACCGGACACCATGTGCTCCATACACACACACCCAGTGCGTTTTATTTATGTAGAGCACCAGTGCTTTACATGTTGACCACACAGATACCACCCGATGTGGAATAAATGAAATGCACTGGGGTGCCCACAAAATGCGTGCACCAGTGGATGGTTAAATAAAAAAAATTACAGCAAAAAAACCGCATAAAACATTGGCACACTAGAAACAGTGCACTCTGTACACACCCTCCTAGTGCTTTTAATTCAGCAACCACGTCGGTGTGTGTCATATCATCAGCCTCGGTGCCTCATAAAAAGCGTGCGAAACATAAACATCCCGGTGCCGAATGACTAAAATGCCCCAGGATCGTCGTAAATGTCGTGCACCAGAAAAGGGTTTAAAACAAACAAAATTACGACAAAGAAACCACAGAAATCATTGGTTCACCGAGCACCATTACCGGTGTGACAGGTTATTGTAGAGCCTTGGTGCGTCACATGCCCATGCCCCGGTGCATCATAAAAGCGAGCGGAACATAAACTTCTCAGGGAATAATGATGGAAACGCACCGGGGTCCCCATAAATGCCACGCACCGGAATAGGGTTAAATAAAAAAAAATTAGGACCAAAAAACCACATAAATCATTGGTTCACCGGACACTGCTACCGGTGCATCATGATACTGTAGAGCACCAGTTCTTTGAAACTACACTGCCTTGGTGCCTCCTAAAAGTGCGCGAAAATAGAAAGAGCCTGGTGCGGCATACAGAAAATGCATCGGTACTCTAGCAAAAATCCCGCGCACCGGAATAGGGTTAAATAAAAAAAAATTACGGCCAAAAAACCGCAGAAATCATTGGTTCATTGCACACTGTTACCAATGCGTCATATTACTGTAGAGCATCGGTGCTTTAAAAATACACTGCCCCGGTGCCTCCTAAAAGTGCACAAAAACTGAAAGAGCCAACCGCGACATACAGGAAAAGCACCGATACTCTAGTAAAAACCCCCCTCATCGGAATAGGGTTAAATAAAAAACATTTATGGCCAAAAAACCATAGAAATCATTGGTTCACTGGACACTATTACTGGTGTGTGATGTTAATATAGAGCACTGGTGCGATAACATTACCCCGCCTCGGTGCCTCCTAAAAGCACGCAAAAACAGAAAGAGCCTAGCGCGACATACATGAAATGCATCGGTACTGCAGTAAAAATCTCACGCACCGAAATAGGATTAAATAAAAGAATTATGGCCAAAAAACCACAAAAATCATTGGTTGATCGGACACTGTTACCGGTGTGTCGCGTTATTGTAGCGCACCGGTGCGTTACAATTACGTCGCCCCAGTGCCTCCTAAAAGCGCATGAAAACAGAAAGAACCCTGTGCAGCATTAAGACAACGCACCGGTAATCCAGTGAAAACCCCACGCACCGGAACAGGGTTAAATAAAAAAAAAATTACCACATTTTTCACGTTTGTCAGTTCTACAGGTCTCTCATGCACTGGTGCAAGTTATCCTTGCTTGAATCACACTGACATTCGTGCTCCCATTGCACTTATTACATGCAATGTTGTTGTACATTGCCCCCAATCTCCAGCTTGAATTTTATAAAACAGTGGACAAATTTTATTTTTTAAATTGTACAGCCAATATACCTCCTCGATGGGTAAATGTACAGGTATTTTTTTTTTTTTTCCATAATTAAACCTTTTAGAGGATTAGAATTTGAAAAAACCTTAAAATTAACCATTAAAAAAAAAAAATTGTCGCGTCATTTGGCTCGCACCGGTTTCGGTGCTGCCTGTAAATTTACAGGTCGCACTGCACCTAGTGCTGAAGGAGTCCGCACCAGTTCCGAGGTAGTACCACGAGGCGCACGTTGTTATTTTAAAATTTTTTAAAAGTGTGGTGTGGTCATTTACCAGGCTGCACCATCGACAATGTTGAATCGCGGCCACCTGGTGCGTTGACCAAATTATCCGCCCCGCAGCATGTAAATTTTTCGACGCACCAGAACTGCAAATTGACATTGTCAATGGTTCGGGTTGGTAAACCAGTGCTAAGAGTATCTGCACCGGTTCCGAGGTGGATTCCAAAGGTTCATCGTGTAATTGTAAATTTTACAACAAAGAGCGGTGTGCTCGGATACCTGGCCGCACCGTACGACTATGTATGGTGGTAGGAGGGCGGTGTGCTGACTTAGCTATAAGCCCCGGGGCGTATAGTGAAGTCAGCACACTAGCCTCTTGACACTACACTTAGTGAACGGTGCACTAAAAATATTTTCTGGAGCACTGCTTCTGGTGCTTTTTATATCATTATGTGCACCATCACCGATGCGTCTCTGTGGAGGGATGCACCGTTACTGGTGGGTGACTGTGTTTTTGGTGCACTGACTCTTGTTTTATTTATTTTTCAAAAAATATTTATATATGTATATTTTTAAATACATGTGTCATTTAATTAAAAAATTGTGCGTAATATGTCAATCATTCAAAGACACGAAAGGAGAGAAGAGGAGCAACAACAACAACAACAGGCACAACAATATAACATGGTTCGCCTATGGGAGGCAAGAGAGAGGGAGAGAGATGTGTACCCTCGCCCTATTACAACAACGACATAGGGGCTCCTAAGGTAGGTAGGCCTCCTAAAGTTCTATGAGGAGGCTACTTCCCTAAAGTCCCATAGTGGTTTTTTGAGACTCCTTATCCGAAGGTGGAATGCACAACAACAGGCTTTCTGAGTTGGTATCGACCAATGGTACATGCCCACTAAGGAGGATGTATATTTTATTACAGGGCTTTCGAGGAGACGGGTGGATTTTCCCTCGTTCCTTGAGGTTCCAGCTGGCTGTGTGGAATGGAGTCAGTTAGTTTACTCCCAGAGATACATTATAGTAGATATATTGTCTCCTTCAAATTTTCAGGTCTTCGGAGGACAGTTATGTATTGGTGTGTTTGGTCATGAGGAGGTCCAATGTCTCTCACTTAACATTTCGACCATTTCGCACAACACCACTGACAAGCAATGCATTAGTTGCCAGCTTTTATATTATGTTGATTCTTTACTACAACAGCCATGACTTTTCAGGTGGTCTGCAATATTTTAATGACAGTTCTGTACAACACTAGATACATGTCATGCTCATGCACAAGGGAGGGTCAAATTCCATTTTTCTTCAGAGCTTTTTTGTTTATTTTTTGAGAGGTTTCCAAAGACAAGGCCTTCTTTTCTTCAGCAGCCTCGTAGGTTGATTACTGAGGCACGTATGCATATGTGGTGGCAGATGATGCCCAAGAGGGAGGAGACTCTGTTTCCAGCGAGGATATCAGATGATGCATTGGGGTTGCTAGCCAGTGTTTTTGAGCATCCCTTCATTATGGTTCCCTGTCCTTATGCGAGGTTGGATTGGTGAGGGTGTGCCAACATCCTCTTCACAGATGATGAGCCACCAGATGATAGATGTAATATTACTATTTTATTTAAATTTACTCTAACATTTTTTTTAACTTGTTTTTATTAAATTGTGTAATGAAATTGTCTAATTATTGTTGTGTACTTGTATATATTTTGCAAACATTGGCTCTTATGATGGCGAGGAGATGCCATGGCGGTTCACAGATCCATGTTGTGGACTTTCATATATCATTGTGCACATTTGGATATGCAGTGTGCCTACCATCGACATCTCATGATTGTTCACGGCCTCGCGTTGTGCCAGATTTGCATGCAGAGCCTCCTGTAGCATCTACCAGCAGTCATCATGGAGATGAGGCTCGATCATCGGCTAATCCATGACATTTATATGAATCGTATTTTAACAATATATATATATATGTCCATTTATCTGTTCATTTTGTAGTTGTACCACTTTACATGGTGATCATCATTATGTGTATGTTGTTAAAGGTCATGTTGTATATGTTCATTTATGCACCCAACGCATAGGAGGTGTATGATAGCATGAGAGATGCATATTTGATGTTTGTATAAATCGATGATGTTAATATATAATGTTAATTGTGTTTTGTTGGGATGATCATGATCAAT
Organism: Pinus albicaulis; assembly: GCA_034641835.2. Taxonomy (NCBI): domain Eukaryota; kingdom Viridiplantae; phylum Streptophyta; class Pinopsida; order Pinales; family Pinaceae; genus Pinus; species Pinus albicaulis. The sequence goes on from CM076582.1 coordinate 1,270,684,395, forward strand.
GGCGATGTAGTTAGTGATTTGTGAATGTGTTTTTAGTCAGCATGATGTTTGAAAATGATGTTTATCATGAACGTGATGTTTATTAATTGATTTATAAATAATACCAAATGATCATGATATTAAAATTTGTAATATTTGTATTTCTAATTGTATTTAGAATTTAAAAATTGTAATTGTAATGATATATATGTAAATTATAAAATTTTAATTGTAATTGTAATTTTTTAATTTGTAAAATTGTAATTATATATATGTAAAATTCTAAAATTGTTATTGTACGTGAAATTGTAAAATTGTAATTGTATTTCTAATAATTCTAATTATAATTATAATTATAATTGTAATTGTATGTAAAATATTTGTAAAATTTTAATTGTATTAATGTGAAATGAATTATTAAAATTTGTAAATTTGTAAATTTGTAAGTTTTAAATAATTGTAAAATAATAAATATAGAATAATATGATTTATTGTAACATAGGGAAATTAAGAAAATAATGCAAATAAATTCCTATACTTAATTAGAATTATCATTATTTTATTATGATCTTAGATACAAAAAAAGAATAAACTTATATAGTACACCATTGTTTTTGAGATCAAGTACATAATACCAAATTATCAGGTGAATTATTGATTTTAACATTAACACAATGCAAATTACCAATTAATTCAAAATACATATTACATTAATATTTTGAGAAACTCATCTTAGAAAGTATAAATATCGATGAAATAACACATATTGTACCATATCACTCTCGGTTCTCATGACAATTCTCATTATCTTCTAGCTCGCATGGCATGATAACACTATTGTTCTCAAAAATATGTTTTGATCTAGGGTCATGTGTCAATACGAACCACCAATCCCTATCCAACACATCTGGGTAGAAAAACGCTTGGTTGCAGTGTTTAGGTAAAACTTAGGGCTCCTTAGCTTCATCCCACATATTTCTAGAGTTGATACATATCAGCCTACTATCGTGATCTTCCTTTACATTATTCCAATCAAAGGTGTCCCACCACTTGCACCTAAAAATAACACATTCGAAAGAAGAGAAATCCACTTCAATGATCTCTTGTATCTTTTCGACGTAACCTAACGTCCCTCTTACTAGTTGTTGATCATGGTGGCTAGATCGACTAGATTGATCAAAATCGACTTCCACTCCAAAGTCTTCTGTGATGTTTCCAGCATCAGCATTTTTTGTGTGAAAATGGTGTCCATATGCCCACATACATGGGAACAAATGCACCTATTATAAAAAAGTTTAAAAAATGATATAAGTGTCATGTGTCTTATAAATAATAATTCAACAGTTAAAATATGAAATATATATGTCTTAATATAAGTTTCAAATTTACATATAAATTATTACCGAGTTGCTGCACCCAATCCCTACATTTATCGCATCCTCTTCAACACGCAGGTAACGACCGGTAGCACCGTATTTATCTCTGACTTGGTCAGCAACCCAACTGTTGGGGCATATTTTTGGCATATTTCCTTTTAAATGATCAGGATAAGGCACACTTCTACCATTCAATCATCTGAATTCTTTCTTGTCACTATCCCATTTCATTCTTTTTTGTTCATACAATGCGACCCATGGTTGTGTCACTTCATAATTGTAAAGAATGAATTTATTGATTGCTTCAATTTCTGCATTCACTGATGAAATCAAACCAAAATTATATAGTACTTAGAGATCAAAATATACATTATAATTCAATTAAATATGAATATTAATTACTTTTTTCTAAATTTGAAAAATTATAAGTCGCTTTTACTTTATCAAGCACTTTTTTCCACTTGCTTGAGCAACTCTCCTTCTCTTTTGTCCTCATCCATTGATCACCCAAAATCACCACACCCGGTCTGTCGATTCGCTTATGTACTCACCGGCATAGCAGAAAGACTATACGATATGTACCCCTCTACCATAGACCCCTCGTGTTTGCCCTTTGTCAAACAAAACCTTTCAACTTTCCATGTACCTCTCTAAGAAGAACATCCAACGACAAGAAACAACCCCAAACCTATTTCAAAACAAATTTCATCTACCGTGGACTACATCGATGAACCTGTAAGTCCATGAAACTCGTCGGCAGTTCCTTCTCAAACATACAAACAATCTCAACTATATCTTGACACCACCGTGGAATGCAAGCCACATGAATCTCATTTGACGTGATCCAACATAAAAATGTAGATAATTTAGATATGCCATTTCCTAGGTCTCGAGGGAATTCATGTTTCACACACCCACGCACAAAAAAAGGATAATGACACTGCAAAGTTATAAAAACATGCAATAATATACAAAATTAGTTATTTTTTATGATCATCGCATGGGATAAAATTTATTAATATAAAAAATAATAAAATCATGCTTTTGACATTATACATACTCTTAGAAGATTCAAATGGTCATGCGAATTCAACCCCGACAAATGGTCATCCACGGTGAAGCAACACCGTAGTGAAGACCCATATGAAGTTGGCACCCTCACATCCATTATAACTTCCTTTGGCAAAGATATATCATCTTTTTTTTAAATCCATGGGACATCACATTCTTTGAAAAACCATGAATTAGAGGGAATCATCACGTCTCCTCTGCATTCTCTAATCAACAGCCTCCATAAAGAAGATGAAACATTTTTAAATATATGCATGGGATCTAATAAGTGGGAAATCTTAAGATGGTCCCAATATGGGAGGTCATAAAAGATAGATTTCCTTTTCATCCCAATGGAAAATTTCTCAACATAGGTGTTGAAGAAATTTGGATCATTGAACTTAGGCTCCCCATTTGAATCGAACATTTCTGCGAACTCCTTCTCCGTCTCTCTCTCATATGCTCTAAGCCATTCAACTAGTGTCATTATTGGAGGCCTTTGGGTTCTTTCTCGTTTACCATTGAAAGCGGATGCTGCTCTTCTACAAGGGTGTTGTTATTGTAGGAATATCCTAGAGAAATCATACACTAGCTTTCGTACGTCCTTGGACCATCTAGCTTTCAAAGAAGGTCCACAACATTTATATCCAAAATACCCTTTTGTTACAAGACCTGTGAGATTATATTTTTATACATTAATTAATCTGCACGGCACATTAAAGAATATCATGAAGATCAGAACAAATAATATTACAATGAATTAAATAACTAATATGTGAAAGAATATTGTTACATTATATATAAGCAAATCAATAAATTAAACATGTAGTTTACCAGAGAAAACTCCTAAGCCTGGATAATCATGTGCCATGTAAGCACATATGCCATAAAACATAAACCTCCTCTCTGCTACGATGGGTCTTGATACATCGTATACATTTATCCCGTCCCATAATTCCTTCAATTCATATACCAGTGGTTGTAAGTAGACATCCATATTCTTCACTTGTCTTCTACTAGGGACTATGAGAGCCAACATAAGATGTTCATTCTTCACGGACAACCATGGGGGGATATTGTTATTGATCACTACTACAGGACAAACAAAATAGTTGGTGTTCTAGAGGGAATACGGGTTGAGGCCATCCATGGATATGCTGAGTCGTAGACTTCATACTTCATTCTTGAATTTTTCGGGCCATGTATCCTCTATATGCTTCATGGCTATTGAATCAATTGGTATTCGCGTAACTCCTAACTCACTTCTTTGTGAGGCATGCCATCCCTGAAACATAGCTAATTATTTTCAACAAAAGAGCCTTTGAATCCTTGGGATTATAGGCATGTGCCTCAATATCTTTAAAGGAAGACCAGTCCGTGATTTACCCTTATTTTTTTATTTATCATACCTGTCATGCCCACATTTCGGACACATCTCTTTGTCTGCATATTCTCATCTATATAGAATACAATCATTTGGACATGCATTATATGATATGTACTCAACACCCAACATTTTCAATAATTTTTTTGCCTCTTCGCAGCTACCGGGCAAGACATTATCACTTGGAAGAACCTTATATTTGAATAACCTGTAGTTGGTGATCATGGAAAATTATATTAATAAATGTACATTAATGTTGATATAATTATTAACGTTCATAAAATTTAACATTTGTAATGTTCCTTGCAGTGTACTGATTATATTTCAAATTTATATATAAGGGAAGTACTTTATGGTAACTTACCTCAAAATTTTCGAGAAAAAGGCATTCGACAAGCCAAAATTTGCTTTCAAGTTGTATAGTAACATCATTGTCCCTAGCTAGGTAGACTTTGACTAACTGCCAAGTCCAAAGAGAGGGGTGGCGAAAGAAAATTTAAGGCTTTCGAAAAAGGTGTCAGTGATATGAGCATCATCCCCTAGCTGATCATCATTTTGGAATGCATTTAACAACATTGTCTCCATGGCAGTCGTATCCCTTAAGTAATCATCCATACCAACCTCTATTTTGATTGTCTCCATTGCCAAATTTTGAAGAAATACTATTGTTGTAGTCATTCCTAACTGGTGAATCTGTATGTAGCAGGAATTGAATCGATGGTTGAATCAACCATTCTTGGTATCTTTCCTCTCCTATTTTTTCTCTTAATTCAGTATTCTCTCGATTTTTCATTGCCGTGGGGTGCAACAGAAGATGGTAGGTAGGTCGTTCATCAACACTAGGATCCTAATAATTAAAAAACAAAATTGAACATGATTAGTACAAAATATTATGATATGAATTAATAACCATGTTGACAATATTGCATGATTATAAATTGGTGTCACGTTGAAATAATTACATATTAATATATATATATATATATATATATACTAAAAAATTATAATTATAATTACCATCATTGTCCAGGGATTGTGGCTAGAATATGCAATATGGGTACAATTGGCATGATGAAGCGGCTATCCATTTTCATCTACCAAATGCATCTTGCGGTATGCAACTCTTGATAAGAAATTTCGATGTTTTGGAGTGGTACATTGAATATAATTTTGTGCATCTGAACTCGATGATGAATTTGAATGAACCTGCAAATTTGTATACATTATAAATTTAATTAAGTTATGCATGATTGACTACATGGATTAAAAATATATATATATATATATATATATATTCAATTAGATAGTGAAAAAATAAAACAAATCTAAAGTAAATATTACGTCTCCACATGGATAGGGAGAACTCCGCGATGGACTTTAAGACATATTATGGAACAAGCTGGATTTTGAAGAATTGTCCATTTCATATAATATATTATATTTTCTCCCTGCATTTGAGCAAAACAACAATAAAATTTGGTGCACAAACCTAAATGTAATTCCAGTGTGTGCTGTTTAGATAACCGCACCGGCCAGTTCTTTATTCTACGCACTAGTGCGCTTTTGTAACAAGTAGCACTGGTGCGGTTCAATTAAATGATGCAATGGTAAACGAATAACTTTAAGTGAAAAAATGGTAAACTGAAAATTGGGTGGAAAAATATTTTCAAAAATCTAATTTCATAAACATTTCTTTAAATACTAAACACTTTTCATTATTTCACTATTTTTGTAAAAAATTTCAGCCAGAAATTTGCAGGATACATACTTGGAGAAAACAGAGCACGAGAGCAGTGTGGAGTAGGGAAATACGTTTGAACAGAATTATTCAGACAATCCAAATTCCAAACCTCTGGTAATTCAAACCCTGTACCATAGAATTTTAAATGACGTGAGTAAATTTTATTATCTTTTTCTACCTTTTTCTGCAGTGAAATAAGAAATCAAAGTCTATTGTTTTATTTTATTTTTTCTCTAGTTTTTTATGAATTAAAATGCAAAATCAAATCTTTTTTTTTTTTAATTTTTTTGTTTCTGCATTTTTTTACCTTTTCTGCAGTTTTCAGAAACAAAAATAAAAAAAACAAATCAATTTTTAGAAACAAAACCCTAGATTCTTTTTGTTTCTGCCATTTTTTCTCCCTCTTTATTTTCAATTTAGATTTATAGGGTTTCTATACTCATAAGAAATCCAACCCATGGGATGACTTGCATAGTCGGATCCCAATCCATGTTGGCCCTTGCATCAATCTTTAAAAAAATACATATTTTTTTTGCCGGTGCACCCTGTGAAACATTGCACACCGGTGCGCTTAGTTATACCAGCGCACCGCTAAAGTACAATGATAAAAAATAAAAATAAAAAAATATGTTTTTATAAGTGCGCCATTTGTAACATATGGCACTAGTGCACTATTACATTATGGATCATCGCAAAATGTGTATTTTTGGAAAAAAACCATTTTACAAACACACCCTACATTATTTTTGTTTCTGCCCTTTCTTCTCCCACTTGCTGTCATTTTAGAATTAGGGTTTTTAAATTTATATTTATAGGGTTTGTATTGCTAAATATAAGTCTAAGACATGCAACCAACAGGAGGATCTGCATAGTCAGATCTCAATCCATGTCGGCCTATGTCTCAATCTTAAAAAAAGACATTTTTTCGTCGGTGCCCCCTTCGTAACATAGTGCACTGGTGCACTCTGTTATACAAGCACACCGCGCAAGTACAATGATAAAAATAAAAAATAAAAATGTTTTTATCAGTGTGTCATATGTAACATATGGCATCGGTGCATTATTACATTATGGCGCACTGCACAATGTTTTGTTTTGAAAGAAAACCATTTTACAAACATACCTTACATTATTTTTGTTTCTGCCCTGTCTTCTCCCACTTGCTATGATTTCATAATTAGGGCTTTTCAATTTATATTTATAGGGTTTATATTGCCAAATATAAACCTAAGACATCCAATGAATGGGTTGACCTACATAGTCGGATCCCAATCCATGTCAGCCTTGCGTAAATAAATAAATAAAAAAAGAAAAAAAATCTGGTGCGTCCTATCTGAAAGAGTGCATCAGGGCGCTCTGTTATCACATTGCACCACAGAAGTATTGTCATAAAAAATTAGAAAAATATGTAGCTGGTGCGCTATTTCATTATGACGCACAGCGAACGTTCAGTTTTGAAAAAAAAAAACTTTCAAAAAATACAAACCTTACTTTCTTTTTGTTTCTCCCCTTTCTTCTTCTTTATTTTGTGATTCAGAATTATAAATTTCCAATTTAGATTTATAGGGTTTGTATTTCTAAATATAGACCTAAGACATGCAACCGACAGGACAATTAGCATAGTCGTATCCTAATCCATGTGGGCCTTGGAATGATTTAAAAAAAAACATATTTTTTACCGGTGCGCCCTATGTAAGGTAGTGCACCAGTGCTTTGTTGTTTACAAGAGCACCAGATAAGTAATGTGAAAAAAAATATTCTTTTAACGGTGTGCCATATTTAAAATATAGCACCAATTTATGCTAAAAAAACTAACATTGGACGGTTTTTATTATTTTTTATGATGGTTAACCGGTGCGGTCATTGACATGTAACACACCGAGGATTCTTGTTGACATAGAACACCATACGGTGTATTATATTGTTTGTGCGATGCATGGGAAAGACATACACGCACCGACATCAGTGCGTTCACCATGAATGGCGCACCAATTTTTTGTGTTTTTTTTTAATTGAGAAGTTGATAGTTTATTTAAAAATATATTATTGACTAATATGATACAGGTTTGATATTGTTAAAGAAATGACTGAAAAGAGATCAAGTAACAAAAATACTAATAACACATCAATAAAAGAAAAAAAGGAAAGTTCTTTATAAATTTTTTACAAAAAAAATTATTTTTGAACTTTATGTAAGTTTAAATAATATATATTGTTTAATGTGTATCATGTAGAGCCACAAAATGACGAAGCTCGATAATATTATTTCTGATCTAGGACTAGAATAATGTATAAGCTTGATGGAAAAATTGCAAAAGAATGAATCAGATGAATGAAAAAATACTATCGATCCAATATGAGTTTCTTTTCTTTAGCTTTCATTAATAATATAATTAAAATTATTAGATAACATGTGTGAAAAAGTCTATTAATTCACCTTTGTTTAATGTTCTACAGGGACCAAAAAATCAGAAAAGGAATGTTTTTCTAAGAAAATAAAAACAATAGAACATGCCAATGAAAATGAATTGCTCCTTAGCTCATCTGGAGTGGTGTTGGAGGTTAACGAAAGGGGGAAAAACTTTTACAAATGTTTGAGGGATCTAGTGGAATGAATGTATAGATGTTCTTTCCACTTACAATGCAAAAACCAATCCAACGATTCCAAGAACCAGATTTTATGTAAACTACAGGAAGAGTTTCCAGAGAATTGATCAGTGAGACATGTCAGACTTTTAATAGCAAAAATGTACAACAAAAAAAATGAAGGAACGAAAAAGTAATATTCCTTTAGATGTTTGTCTAGAATTATTTATAAATATCACTTTCATTATACTTATTTTTCATATATCAATATAAAAATTAAATAGTTTATTGTCATGTTACATTTTCAGGAAGATTATGAAAATGTCAAAAGATGAATGAGCTAATATCAGAAATATGCCGGTAGGAATGTCCATAAAGGTGTACAAGGAGATGGTCAAAGAAATGGACAAAATTTCATCGCGGGAGGAGCCATCTCAACAACAACATGCTTCAAATGTAATATGTAATAATTGAACTTTGTTATCATTAGGTAAAATAAATAAAATATTTAGCATTAAATATTAATTTTCAAGTATTTTCTTACAGAAAATAAAAGAAAATGGGACCCATTCAGCACATAAAATAGGACAAAAAGGAAGAAAAGAATTGATATCTAAGTTTGTGAGTAATTGTTACTTCCTTATAACAACTTAACTAGATTTCATTTTTGTATTTTTAAGTTGTTTTACAAAAATCATCATTGAATGTCTCCAAATAGGTGCTAACATATAAAGAATAACCATTAGAGGAATTGATTGAAATTGGTTTAAATATGGTTTGTGCGTATATGTTGGCATATCAGAACTTAATTGTGGAATTTGTAAGCATCTTTTGATCTTGTTTTACTTAGCTCTATCTATAATTAATAGAAAAAATAAATCTTTTATACTAAATACATGATTTCTTATGGGGTATAAAAATTTTAGGAAACAAAGTATGGCACTGCGCCAACAGATCAAATCTTAAAAGATGGCATGTTACATGGTCTTGAAAGAATGTGTATAGTTTATGAGTCGATTGTTGCATTGGTACGTCATTTCTTTTCGATTTACATTGATGTATATTATTTAATATTGCAATTTTCATTATTCTCACCAATGTATATACACTCATTACAGTTTATTTGTATGTTTGTAGATGGAAGAAGGTGAAGAAGAAGGAAACAGTCAACGTCATGAACAATTTTTTTTTTTAAATAACCCAAGTCATGGAAGTAGCTCTAGTAGTGATAGCAGTTCAAGCGAAGAATGACGATCACTATGTTTGGATATAAAAGCAAGGCATTGTACTATTTTTGGAAACATATCTGTGAAATCAGACATTTTCTTTAATGTAATGGACATAGTGTCCCAATTGAAAGATAAAGGGATACCAATAACTATCCCATTTTGTATGACAAAGAATGTCTTATATATATATATATATATATATATATATATATATATATATATATATATATATATATATAGATATATATATAATGTTTTAATTTATTCTATTGCATTCTCCATTGTCATTCTCAAATGTAGTAATAAAAATTTAATTCATATGAGTATTGTTATAACATATATATGTGTCGACTTTTGATGAATAATGAATTTTAAAAAACGACATAATTATGATATGATTTAACAAATTAATCTAAGGATCACATTAAAATCCATTAATAAAAAATTAATTAATATGAATATTGTTATAATATGTGTCGAATTTTGATGAATAATGAATTTAAAACAATCACAATAATTGCACTGCCACAAGTCGATGTTTCTAAAAAATACAAACAGAAATCTGGTGCACTTGTATTATTCAGTGCACTAGCAAGTTTTTACTATCTATCGGGACCGCACAAATACCAAAACCAGTTAAAAATATCGAGGCGTTTGTGTTGTACGGTGCTCTTGTGCATTTATGTATCTATACGCACCGGTGTCATTTTACCGCCTATGAGCACCGCACAAATATCGATACCAATTATACATTACGGTGCGTCTGTGTGATACTATGCATCGAGGTGTTTTTTCTGTCTATACGCACTGGTGCATTTGGATGACCAATAGGCACTGCATGAATACCGATACCAATTACAAATCTCAGTGCATTTGTGTGATAGTACGCACCGGGGCGTTTATGTGTCTATAAGCACTGGTGCATTTGTATGACATATTTGCACCACATGAATACCTATACCAATTGTAAACCTTAGTGCATTTGTGTGATACGATGCACCAGGGCATTTATATAAGCATACGCACTGGCGCATTTATACAAAATATGGGCACCGCTCAAATCCCAAGACTAATTAGAACAGCCCCGTGTGTTGTATCACCAACACTAGGCCTGGTACTGTTATTTTCCTTAAGGGCCAGTGCATTCTCCTTCAAACACCCCGGTGCGCTATTTACCGATACACACTAGTGCGTTAAAACCTGATAAGAGCACTGATGAAAAAACATCTGTAATAACCTTCGACCGCCCATTTTTTTTAGTTGTGTTGAATTTTTGTTAAAAGCTCTGCCAAAACCTCCGTTACTAGAAACGGATGTGGTAGCATATGTCTTTTTGATAATTTTGGCAAATTTTATAACAATAAAAACCTCCTTTATAACCTCCGCTAGAAGGTCTTTTCCTTGTAGTGCCACTCACAAATCTCTTCTTCTTTGTTCTTATATTGTATCACCATGGATTCACGCCCTGCAATTTTTTCCATTATCCTATTTTCTATGATAATGGCTTAAGCTACGACGAAGAACATGAATCCCTAGTACAGTGACATGAACATCGCTGAATTCATCAAATCATCATGTAAGGTCACACGGTATCAGCAACTCTGTGTTTCATCACTTTCTTCCTATGTCGGGTCTCTGAATCCTACGCTGAGTGACTTGGTCAAGGCGGCCATGAACGTGAGCCTTGTTAATGTCCGCAAGCTTACCCTTTGGGCAGCTGACCTAAAAAGCATAAGCGACGAGATGAGTGAAAGAGAAAGAAAAGCCATACACGATTGTATTCAGAATTTCTATGATGCTATCCATTTTATAATAAAGCATTAGTGTGGTGTATGCTAAATGCTCTCTTGTAAAATTGTATATTAGTAGGCTATCATGTTGTAGACCAATCCTAGAAAATCGTGTAACTTATTAAATGTCATATTTTTGACTAATTATAAAAGTTAATATTTTTTTATAAATTCACTTTAATATTAATATTATAAAAACATCATAACAATAAAATTTTGTGTTCCTTTTTCAACCTCCGATATTTACTAGGGCCATGTTAGATCCCACTATAGAGTCTTGGGAATGAAAACGATTCTCTCTATATCATTTGTGATTCAAAATTATTAAATAACAAATTATGAGGACATGTCCCTATCTGAAGTCCAACGCTTTGTTGAAATCTTCTATCCAGTCGCTCTAAAAGAGGTAACTTCAACATGTGAAACCTGCAACCAAAGACAGATAAAAGGATTAAAAGCACCTGCAAGATATAATAATTGAGAAAAAACTAATCTATCTCAGTGATCAAGGAATCCAAGAATTAAATTACTCAATAGATACATGAATAATTTAATGAGAAAATAGAATCCATTTGTATTATCTTGTATAATAAGAAGTAACCTTACAACCTTGTCGCCTTGATGTCATACATGTTCTTTTGGGGTCCTGAATAATCGTTCTCTCTTAGTTTGACAAGCCTTCTCCTCTCTGAACTAGCATGAAACTATGGATATGAGTATGTGATCGTTCTCATACCAATGATGCCAAATATAGAGAGTATTATTTCTTTAGCAATTTTCCTCAAAAACTACTAAGTTCTAAGTAAGTACCATTGAGACTGAAACATGAGTTCAATTTATAGGAACATAGAGGTGATTTCAGTTCTATAAAGAGGAGAATAAAATCCATTTATGAAGGGATTTGAGCTGCAAATACCAAGAGATAAACTCCATTAATGAAGGGATAGAAATCCATGAATGAAGGGATGAAGCTCGACCAAATTACGCTTCTATAAGCCTCCAGTTAAGAGAACATTTGACTAGCTAGCCTTCTAGAACTTAATTTTTATTTTATTTTACCCTTTATGGGGGTCTGCAAGTTTAATAAACAGAACGTGCGAGATGTGTCGCAGATTATAGAGAAAAATATTGCGGGTCCATAGATAAGGACTAGAAAAAATGCAGAGTTAGGCTCTTTAGGGTTTTAATGAGATTTTCTCCAAATCGAAGACTTGGTTTAGAAACTTTGGGGTTTTCGACTTCTAAGGAAGATTAATATAGGTTATGATGAACCCCTATAGAAATTTAAATGTCATGGTGACAAAATAACGTGTAACAACAACTCCTATTGGAAAACCCAATTATGTATCACCAAGGACTCAGATATTGTTGCCACAAGTTCAATCAACTAGGGGGCACATAAAAAGGTATCAATCTCTTGGAATTAGTACTAAGTCAATTCTCTCATGATTTGGAGATTTATATTTGTTCATATTTATTTGGAGAAATTTCTTTAAATGTTGAAATTATTTATTTATATTTATTTATTTATTTATTTTTCAGAAAAGGAAATTCATATTCAAGTTGATTTGTGAAGGTGGTCTGTATTTGAGCTTCTCTTTATATTTTGTGCATTGGAAGTGTCTTCTCAATTAGTAATGTGAATTTTTATTCAAGGGTAGATCTTAATTCACAGAGAAATTAAAAATTTATTTACAAAATTGTTATAGTCCTTTGTAGACACATGTTACAAACTATAAAAAAAAAAATTTGTACTAATTAAGGTTATCTATAGTAAGAGAAAGTGATCAAGAAGAAATATGGAGGAATTGTACCAAAATGACCTATGATTTAGAAGGTATAAAATCGAGATATGATTCTTTATTTATGAGGAATTTCTGTTGGAATAATCACACAAGGTATTTAACTTACAAATAGGCCTTAGGTTTCTAACACTCAAGAAAGAAATATTACAGTAAGATTTCATTGTAGCATGGCCCTTTCCTTTTGTTGATATTTTTTTTCTAAAGTTGTCAACGAAGCATTAATTAGCGTTATATGATATTTCTTTACGTTGTTTCATTTGCAACATTTGGTGCAATTTCTCGTTATATCTATATAATATAATGATGTAGTCTAATTTATAGACAAAATAGCTTTTTCACTGGAATTCACCAAAATACAATTTCAAGATTTTTTGTTATTTAAAATACATTTTTGAATGCATAAATGGATTCAGCATCCTAAAAAACCCTTAGAGCTCTTGAATTATGTATATTAAACAATTTAAACGCAACTCAAGTTTTTATGCAAATTAAACAATTTAAACTCAACTCAAGTTTTTAAAAATCTCTCTCTGATTTTGACTAAAATTAACTAGAAAAATTATTGTGAAAAAAAAATTTCATCTCCTAATATAATATCTATGTAATGTATATACTTATTTTATTTTATTTTGTTTTTTAAATTAATTTTTATTTTTATGTAATTTTATTGAGTCAAAATATTTTAATTAGTAATTATAATTAACAATTATTTTTAGTTTTACTTTTTATTTTTATGTAATTTGACTGAGTCAAAATGTTTAAATAACATAACATAATAGCACATTACAACATCTCTTCCATTTGAGCCCAAAATAGTAATAAAATTAAATTGAAAAAAATATACAAAATATTTTGGTTGCAAAATGAGGGATGGCTTTTTGGCATGTATTTATGAACAATAGCATTGTCCGATGGTATTGTAACAAAGCCTAATTACAAGTTAATAATATCCATGGTAAATTTGAGGTGAATATCTATGGTTAAAAATATTTTTTATATTGTAAGTATGATGTTTTTATGTGTTTTTTAATAAAATTTAAATATGGTTGCAAATTTATTATTTTAATCTATATGGTAAAATGGATCTTACTTTATCCCTACCATTAAAAAAATGTTAAATTAAATTAAAATAGAATATTTTCAAATATTTTGTTTGTGAAATAATTTATGGTTTTTGAGCATATGGTATTGATAAACCATGATATTGGCCCATCGTATTGTAACAAAGCCCATTTAAGAATATTGTTAAGAATATTGTCATATTGTTATAAAATATTTTGATTGTGAAATAAGTGACTGAGGGTTTGCCACATCTACAGGTCTACCCGTCGGGTATATGATTGGACCTACCTCCCGACCGGGTATATGGTTGGACATAACTCCAAGGGCATCGATGTGATTTGACCCTATGACCTCCTAATTGACAAGGTACCTAGTAATGGGAACTCAACCAAGTGAGCTATCCATTGGGGAAAATAATGGGGTTTATATTACTTTTAACATTTTGTTTATTTAAATAAAATACCTTCCAATAAATCACATAGTTTTTTCTTTTGGAACCACATACTTTGGTTCATCATTTATTACTTTTAACTTTTTATTATTTTTTAATTGAGCCGATATTTAAAATTTCTTACATACTTACATTACACCTACACATCTAGCCTATATTGGGCTATAGAGCTTCTCTCACATAATAAATATTATTTTTCAAGTTATATATTAATAATTTATCTATTTTTAATAGTCAAGGATACACATATGACATGATGTCATAAATTCTCTCTCTCAAGGTGTATACTAATAGGTTATATATTTTTATGAGAATTTATTTTAAATATAAATTATTGATCTAGGAGGATTGTACGAGTACAAGTACAAGTGGCTCAAGTACAAAGGCTCAAAATTAAAGTGTTAGAAATGTGGCAAACTCAGTGTCAAGTTGAAGATCTTGTCTTTCTGATTCCAATGGTATAGACGACACTCAATTCCAAGTCCGTATGGAGGAGCTAGAAGAAGTCAAAGTTTAAAGGTTGACTTGGTGATGTGGCAGCTTAAGGAGGTGACAAATTTGCAGAAATACGGCCACCAGATTCTGGGAAAAATTGTGGGACACTTAAATTGACTCCTTTGGTCAATTTACAAATTGTTTAAGAAGGTGCAGTTCGGTTATAAAAATTATATATATATATATATATATATAATTTTAGGGTGGGCCATGACCCCTGCCCTCTCCATCCAACCGTATAACAAAATAAATGACATAATAATAGGGTTCGACATCCATGACCTCGTCGGACCCATGGCCATGTTCCAACATACCCATATTAATATGGGTGGGTAGGGGTTGTCAGCCACACCGCTCAACCCAACCCACACTCCACATAATGTAATGGAGCTGAAAAAGTTAAGGGATGGGACGCCCAATGCAGGCTTGGCCCCCCAACGTATCCCACTTTCCATTAACTCTATGTGTCAGGGTATTAAAAAAAGGAATGGCACGGTATATTTAAAATGATATCCAACTTATACTGAGGGGCCAGGGTTTGACCACCCAACCCCCTCCCTCACATCTAGATCTAAAACCAACTCACAAATGGAAAACTTCGTGAAGTCTGCCCACACTCCAATATTTAAACCTACAATTCATAAGTGCACCCAAGCAGGCCAGGAGCAGCATAGAGTACGAGACGAAGTGGAACCATGAGCGCTTTTTAGGAGGGGGATAGAACCATGAATTGAGTCATTTTCCAAAGGGGCCAGTTTTTCACTTTGTTAGAATCAAACAAATTTTTTATGGATTCTACACCCCTCAGCACCATGAATCCAATGATGTTGTCCATTATTGATCAGAGGTCTCCAATTTTCGAGAAATTTCAACTATGGAGGTATAAGGGTGTAATTTTTCATTTATGGTTGTACTTTCATTTTATTTGCCACTTAATGAAAGAGGCCCCCCCCCACTGATTGAGAACGGCCCAGAGACGTAGTCCCTCTTGGAAAAACTCCAATAGCAATTCTGTGTCTTCTATATATGATTTTATGTTCTTCTCCCTTCTTATGTTTATGCCTTTAAATTTTCATGGTTAAGATACAATTTTACATGTAATTATTTAATACATCTCAAAGAAAAATATTTTGGATTAAGTGGTTTCAAAGCAGGTCTTTGTAGATGTGAATTTCATGTTTGTATGCTAACTAGAAATAGGCTACGAAGAGGTGAAGGGAAACTAAATCCTTTTGATCCCGAAGCAGGAGATTCACATTGAAGAATAAACATGGATGATGATGTTCAAAATGAGGAGGAGCCAAAGTTCTGCAAGACCTTCTACACCATGGAAGATCAAGTTGAGAAGTTGTTCTCTAGACTTGAGAAACTAGAGAAAGAAAGAGAGAATGCTTCAGAAGGACAAGGTTCAGGGCATGGAGATAATGGAGGAGATCTTCCCCCTTCTCCTCCTACGAGTGAAAGTTCTTCCTCCTCTTCTCACCATCATCATAAGAATTCAGGAAATGCATCTAATAAACCTTTGTTTAAGTTAGATTTCAAATTTTATCTACCCATATAATGGTGAAAGTAATTTAGAGAAGCTTAACAAATATATTAGGAATATTGAACTCTATGGCAGGATTCAGTAGATTGTGGAGGATGAGGAAAAGATCCAATTGGCTTCTCTTCGACTGAGTGGAATAACTCTCATCTGGTGGGAGATATAAGTTCAAGGCAACAGTAATTTGGGTAACCTTCTTTCCTCATGGTCAAATTTTATTGTTGCACTTAAATATCAACTCTATCCCTTGGGTTATAAGCAAAAAGCCTTAATTGAGTGGTAATACGTAAGGCAAGGTAAAGAGAAAAAAGTGCAAAGCTTTACCGAGGAATTTATAAAACAAGCACTAATATTAGGCAATTCATTAGATTCAAATGAAGTGTAACTATTTATATTGGGTCATTACATAGTTACATTAAACATTCATTGTTAATTTTTGAACCTACTACTATTGACTCGGCCAGTGTAAAGGCCATTCATCTTGAAAATAGGGGAAGAAATGATAAAGATGATCATTCAGAGAAACCACCTTTCAAACCTTCAAATTGAAAATTCAAGGGGAAAGGAAAGGGAAAGGAAAAGAAGACAACATAAATGAATAAAGATGAAGGAGAAAAGCCTTATTTCACTCATTGAAAAAAGGAAGGTCATAACGACAATCATTTTTGGAAGTTGTACCCTGAAAAGAACCCAAAGAGATATGGTGGAAAGGGTAAGAAAAAGATGGTAGCAACCACGCAGCAAGACCTTGGATCTGACTCTGGTGATGAGGCTTTTATCACAGTAGCATGCACAAAAGGTACTCTTTCTCTTCATGTTAATTCTGAATCGCATGGAAGCACTAGTTCAATAGATGAGCCTCTTCCTAATGAATGAAAGAGAATTGATTTGTTTCATATTAGTGTTGTCATAAATCTTACAAAAGTAGAAACTCTATTTGATTCAGGCTCTCAAGAATATTTAATCTCACAATCCTTGCTTAAAAAGTTAGGCTTAGAAGTTAATCCTCTTCTGAAACCTTATCCGCTTGGATGGATACATGAAAATGTAAAATTAAATGTAACCAAGAAATGTAAGGTTAAATTTGTAATTTATTCTAAACTAGTGGATGAAGTAGAATTATATGTCATACTATTGGATATCTATGGTATTGCGTTGGGGAGTCCCTATATTTACGACAGGAAATCAAATTTATTTCGATATGAAAATAAATACCAAATAACAAAATATGGGGTAGAGTCTATTGTAAGAGCTCATCAAACCAAGATCAATGCCAGTCTTGTAAGTGCAGGAAAGATAAAGAGATTGGTGAATTCCAGCAAGGGGTGTTTTCTCATGGTTGTGAGAAAAAAAGATGTAGAAACATATGACGCTTTCCAAGGGTATGATCCGACTCATAAAAAGGAATTATGTGAATTTATTTATGAATATGATGAGTTGTTTCAGGAACCTAGAGGGTTGCCTCTCAAACGATCAATCCAACATGAGATCCATTTGCAGCATGATGCTCCATTTCCAAACATTGGTATGTACAAGATGTCATCTATCGAGATGAAGGAGATAAAAAAGCAGGTACAAGAATTGTTGAACCAAGGAGTCATCTGACCAAGTACTTCTCCATGCGGCTCAGCGATCATGTTAGTACCCAAGAAAGATGACACATGGAGAACGTGCGTGGATTATCGGGCGCTAAACAAAATCATGGTGAAAAATCGATACCCTCTCCCTCGCATCGATGATTTGTTAGAAAAATTAAAGAATGCCATCTATTTCACCAAATTTGATTTGTGTAGTGGTTATCACAAGGTCAGAATTGTAGAGTAGGATGTGTGGAAAATCGCCTTGAAGAACAAACAAGGGTTGTTAGAATGGATGGTGATGCCATTTGGACCGTGCAACGCGCCAGCCACATTCATGAGATTCATGAATGATATTTATAGGCCTTTCATTGATGAATGTGTCCTTGTGTATTTAGATGATATTCTTGTCTTTAGTAGGACTTGGGATGAACATGCATGCCATGTAAATAAAATGCTTGATGTATTGAAAAGGGAAGAATTGTATGTAAAATTATCTAAGTGTGAGTTCGGGAAAACCTCTTTGGTTTACCTAGTTCATGTTGTCGGTAATGGTCAATTAAAAATAAACCCCTCCAAAGCTGAGGTGATTGTAAAATGGCCTAAGCCTACCAATGTAACATAGTTCCATAGTTTTCTAGGTGTAGTATAGTAGTGGAGGATATTCATCGCCAACTTCTCTGTTATTGCATCACCCTTACACACACTGACAAGTGTAAAAAATATTTTTCAGTGGGCAGGAAAGTAGCAAAAGTCCTTCGAAATACTAAAAGAGAAAATCAACACTGCACCAGTCCTGGCTTTACCCAATCTCTAGCAGCCTTTTGAGATCAAAAATGATGCCAATGGGTATGCCATGGGAGCTATACTATTATAGAAAAAGAAGATGATATGTTACCCTTCGGAGAAGTTCTCCTAGGCTGTCATCAATTACCCCACTTATGACAATGAACTATATGCCTTGGTCCAAAGTGTGAAAAAGTTGAAACACTACCTAATCGGAAAGGAAACCATTATCCATATGGATCACCAGCCCTTGCAATACCTTCATTCACAAACAAAGCTACAATGGCCTCCTCATTTCAGGTGGATGGGTTTTCTACAATGGTTTCATATAGTAATAAAGTCTAAGAAGGGCACCAGTAAAAAATTAGCAGATATGTTCTCTCGCCCTCCTATTGTTGCTTCTATTATTTTGCATAATGCTTCGTTGTATTTTGAAATTTATGTTGAACAATAAGCTAACGATGATGAATTTAAAGAAATATATGAAAAACTAACTCTTGGATCACAGGTGGACAGCTATCATTTGTAGGGGAAGTTATTGTATCAACTTGGAAAATTGTGTATATCCACAACAGAAAGGGTGCATGTAATTCGAGAGGCGCATACCTATCTTTTCTCTGGTCACTTTTATGTCAAAAAAATCTTATGTCATTTACAAAGGTTTTTCTTTTGGCCTCATATGAAAAACATTGTACCCCGATTTGTAAAGGGATCTATGATGTGTTATGTTTCAAATCCCTTTGATAGAAAACTCGGGCTCTACACACCACTCCCTATTCTGGGTCGTCCATGGGAAAGTGTGTTGATGGACATTGTAGGAGTTTTTCCTATGTCTAGAAAGGGTCATGACTATTTGTATGTTTTCATAGACCTCTTTAGCAAAATGTGCATATTAGTGCCTTGTAAAAACCAAGTCACTACTGAGCATACTGCTTATCTTTTCTTTTAGTTTTTTTGGATCTACTTTGGGTTTCCCACATCGATTGTGTCAGATCAAGACTCTCACTTCCTTGGAGAGTTTTGGACCATCTTGTGGTGAATGATGGACACCAAGCTCAAGAGAAGTACGTCATTCCATCCACAAACCGACGGACATAAAGAGGTCATCAAACGTACCATGGTACACTTGTTATGGTCCTATTGTAGCAAGCATCCAAATTTGTGGGTTGAGCATCTTCCACATGTGCAGCACGCCTACAACCAAGCAGTGCATTCCTCTATGCAGCATTCATCATTTGAGAAATGTTTGAGTTACCTACCAGAGGACCCTTTTTATATGATCTATTGAAGGGATGAAGATGCCAGTGGATGTGATGATAGTGACAATTTTTTAACATCGGTTCATCCATCGGATACAGACAATTCACAAAGCAGTGCAAGAGAAATTTGAAAAGAGTCAGGCTCGATATAAGGCCCGACATGATAAGCACCAAGTCAACCATAAATTTCGAGTTGGTGACAATGTTTGGTTCCATATCAACAAGGATCGAATGAAGGGGGAAGGAAAGAAATTACGATCAATCCGGTATGGTCCATTTAACATATTGGAGAAGATTGGGAATAATTCTTTCCAACTTGATTTTCTTGTATGCATGCAGACATACTCAGTCATGAATGTCTAAAATCTTAAACTTTATGAACCACCATTGATTATGGGCAACGAGGAGGTAGGATCAGTTCCTACAGTGGATTACTTTGCACCAGAGTATCTCGATGCATTTCTAGAAGACATCATTCTCGATCGAGGAACCAGGACAGGAGATGTGGAATATATCCATGTTGGTTTCAAAGGGATGCACCCAAGTAAAGCTAAATGGCTTGAAAAGGATAAGGTGAGCGATCAATTCCCTCACTTTCCTGTTGATTGATAAGCCTTTTGGGGGTCCAAAAGCTCTTTAGTGGGGAGGAATGATCCAAGAATATCGTACAGGTCCAAGTACAAGTGGCTTAAGTACAAAGGCTCAAAAAGCAAAGTGTCATAAATGTGGAAAACTGAGTGTCGAGTTGAAGATATCATCTTTCTTATTCCAATGGCACAGACGACACTCAATTTAAAGTCCGTATGGAGGAGTTAGAAGCAGTCAAAGTTTAAGGGTTGACTTGGTGATGTGGCAGCTTAAGGAGGTGACAAATTTGCAGAAATATGGCCACCAGATTCCGACCATCTCTGGTCAGATTCTACGAAAAATTATGGGACACTTACATTGACTGCTACTGTCAATTTCTAGATTTTTCAAGAAGGTGCAGTTTGGTTATAAAATAAATTAAAAATTAAAAAAATTAAAAAAAATAATTTTGGGGGCAGGTCATGACCCCTTCCCTCTCCATCCAACGCATAACAAAAAAAATGATATAATAATAGGGTTTGGAGGCCATGACCTCACCAAACCATGACCATGTTCCAACGTACCCATATTAATATGGGTGGGCAGGGGTTCTCAACCCAACCGCCCAACCCAACCCACACTCCATGTAATGTAACAAAGATGGTGTAGTTAAGGGGCAAGCTGCCCTATGCAGGACCTTTTATCCTCCTGTATTATACAATATCACTAGATGACTATGTAATTTCTACAAAATGCTGAAAATAAACATTCCTTGGCTATCATTTTATTTTTAGAAATCTCACTTCCTTCATTATCTTCTTTTTACCTATCTATTATCTCTCACATTTCACCTTAATACCCTCAAGCTTGAAAACTGGTTTAGCCTGAAACCCTCATTTCCCTTTCCCTAACTATTATTCCCATTGCTAAAAGCCCCATTTGACTCCTCCATTTCACCCTTTCCCCTCTTTTCCTTCAAAACAATGTAAAAACCTCTTTTTACATTGTTTTAAAACTAAATTTATTCATTTTATTTTTCAGACCCCAATATTTAAAATAAATATCTCCCTTATTTTGAATACCTGACCTCGGTATGTTCAAATCACCCTGGCTTATTTTTATTCATTCCCCATTCTAAACCTTCGTTTCCCCACTCCCATATAACCATGGCCCACCGCTATACGTTAAGTGGCCCCCCATTAACCTACCTCGGGCCCCGCTTTATAGAAAAACACCCCCACGTTATGTTTAAACCCAACCTCACGTTTAAAAATCGGAACCCACTTTATAACTAACCCACAACCCATTCTCTCTCTGCTGCCATTAGATCTCAACCCCCCACCCCCTCGATCTAATGACCCATGCCCCATATCGCAATACCAAATGCTCGGGGGTTAAAAGCCTTCAGAACTTGCGAAATGGGCGATATTACCGCCTGTCCTCCCCTCCATGTGTCCTCTCTCCATTCTATCGCATCCCTCTACCCAAAACCATTTACCTCCCATGCTCCATGCAATAAACACCAAAACCACCTTCTTGCCCACGGCAAAACCATTGACCCCTTTTGAATGATTCAAAACCCTGTGCTTTTGAAATAAGCCTCGGTCCCCTAAATTAACTCATGTAGCTCTTCTGAAGACCCGATAAGCCATAAAAAAATGAAGAAGGACAAAATACTCCATTTCCAGGACTCTATCCCCAGTGCAGGTTTCAATTAACAATTATTTTCAATGTGCAGGTGATTATACATAACAGAAATGCATAATTTGCATTTCTATATCCAAGAATTATTGAATCAAGGTTTTCTGGGTGATGATCTAGAAATCCTTACTCATTTAAAGGTCAGGCGGGCATGATCAAGCAGAATCATCAATGGATCATGATCATTGATGGTCATTCAAACACTACAGGGGCATCAAGATTTTTTCCACAGCACAGCGTAAAGAAATAAGAGAATTATAAAGTGGACCCACAGACATAAAAAAACAAATTAAAGAACATGGATAAAGGGACAATCACAGTCAGTGAATTCACCATGACAGTAAGAAGAAAAAAGGATCAAAAGGTTATTCAAAGATTAAGATGAAAGATATAGTCAGAAGACAGGGTTAGAAGACAGAAAGAGATGAAAACAACAGATAAAATATCAGTAAAGAGTTCAAGGATCAAGGAAGACTAATCAGAGCTTAAAGAAAAATCAGAAGCACATCATCAAAGGAAGACAAATTTGAATGACAAAGGCCAAATCAACCTTTACTTCTTCAAAACACATTGGCCACCTACAACCTACTTTTAATTTAATAAGCTACCTCAATTAATGCTTCAGTTAGAATATATTTTCAACAGCTCAAAAGTTATTCTAAAAGTTAATGAAAAGAAAAAAATTCAAAAATATCCAAAATTTAGCTCAACAGTAAATAAGGAACTTATTATTACAGTGAGTCAGTTTCATATAATTTGCCTTGGGCCTTGCATGGTCTCAAAGGTTAAAATTACACTTAATCTATAATAACTACAACCTCAAACCCTAGATTAGGATCACCCCCTCATCTGCAGATAAATATTGCATCCATTGTTCATTATTATTGTTGCTTGGCTGTTGGTTGATCGGTTGATTGCTAGGCTGGATTTGATCATACTCTTAGTTGCGGAGATTATAGCACTAGAATATTGTAATTTTTTTGGACATCAGTAGTACAAGCACATTCACAAGACTCTTAAACTATGTTAATGGTGATGTTATCCTTCTTTTTCAATGTTTCTCTTATATTTTCCATATTTTCCATCATTTCTTTGATAAAAGAACATAAATTTTAGATTAAGATATGTTGTCTTGGCACCTTAATTTTGTTTGCTTCTTTCATCTTAATGTTTTCTTCTGCAAGGTCTGATTAAAGAATTCAGGGGTGTCATGCTCTTTAGTTCCACCTAGCTTGTTTCCTTAAAGTTTACTTAGTAGATTCTAGCCAAAGGAATTTAAGTTTTACCCATCTCTTTGGTTTTTCTTGAAATGTTATTTTAAAGGCCTTCTTTGAAGTTTGATTAAATAATTCAGGGGTTTCTTGCTCTTTAGTTTCACTAACCATTATCTTGAATGTTTTCTTTGTCTAAAAGTAATAGCTAGAGAATTCAAGGGTGTCCTACTTTCTAGGATTGTTGGATTGTTGTCTTAAGGTTTAGTTAGTAGAATTTAGCCAAAGGAATTAATGGTTTTCCCTGCTCTTTAGTTCCTCTTAAACAATTATCTCAAAGGCTTTTCTTGTTGATGTATAGTTAAAGGGTTCTTAATTGCCCTTTTAGTTTTACTGATCTCACAACTTGTTGTCATTTCATATTTCATCTAATCTAAAAAGATCCACTTGATATAGTTAGCTTTCCTTATGAAAACCCATGCAAAGTTGATAAATAATTAAATACTTTTATGACTCCATAGCCTAATGGATTAATGCTTCTCATAGTCTATCTATTCAACTAAAACAATCAATCAATTAATCAAACAATCAATCAAACAAAATAAACAACCACATAACTTCCTAACTAGCCTAAAATAAAAAACATAAGAATAAAGATAAATCATTTACAAACATAATAGAGAGAGCCCTCTCTGAGTCCAGGAAGGCTAGGTCCTTGGATTCCAAAGCAGTCTGATGTGGTTACTTGCAGATTTTTTTTTTCCAATCTTGCAAATCACAGAGCTCCAACATAGTGGCGACCATACTGGGGAACTGAGTTATTAAAAAAACTTAATATTCCCTCAAGAACTCAGAAAACCCCTTTTCAAACATAGATGAATCAAGTGTTAGCCAAGACTAGTATCTGGTTGTTGATGGTGGAAAACAGCCAGCCTAAATACAGTTAAAAATCATCCACCTGGTCACTCCACTAGTTTTCAGTAGGCTTGCTGACTCCACTGGTTTTCTAACAGAATCGACTGGGAAAATTATCGATAAATCTTGATATCATCAAACTTCAAATAGAACCGATTCAAAATACTTTGTGAGTAAAGTATTTCTTTCTGAGATTGTTTTTTTTTCAAAACTATTACAAAAATCTTAACCTTTCTAAACCTTGGGTATAAGTATTGGCTTCTAGAAGAATTTGTACCAAATCCCATCCTGACCCAAACTCTCTTGTAATATTTGATAACCCTGAGAGCATCCTAAGTAAATATCCTATATCTAAAAACCTAACTATTAGCAGACCTATTCACAAGGCAAGTTCCTTACCTGAAAACCTTAGAAACTTGCAGAATTTCCTATCTGGATCACCTGTGGAACAAATCTTGTCCAGGAAAAGATCTGAGAGTTGGATAACGCAGATAACTTTAGACCCATCCACCTTACAATAGAATCATGTTGTATTAACCTCAACCCCCATTCAAACACCCATTTTAAACCTTCCTCCATTTAACCTTTTACTTACTCTTGTAAACCCTCCACTTGTTAACCCTCCTTTGTTTCCCCACCCCCTAGCCATGGAAACCTAGTATCCCCCATTAGTTCTACCATTGCATTTAGTTTTTCTACCATAGGAATATCAGTCCAAGGTTCCATTATATGATACGAGTAGTTCTACAACTAGTCAAAAACATGTGGATAGAATGAATGACTATTTTGATAGACAAGAAATAGATGATGAAACTGTTAAACTAAGAATTTTTGCTCAAATCTTAGGGGGGAGAAGCAATAAAATGGTTTAAAGGCCTAACCCCTAATAGTATACATGACCTCCCTGCTTCTCATCAAATATTCTTAAACAAATGGAAAGTGAAGAAGAACCCTCTACAAATCCTATTAGAGTATGAAAACATCAAGAGAAACATAGGAGAGGGTGTCCAAGAATATTGTACTAGGTTCAATAGTGTATATAATTCCCTCCCTACCCACATGAAACCTCCAAAAGACCTAGACTTAATGAAATTTCTAGATGGCTTTGACCCAGAAATGGCTTACAATTAAGAGAAGGAGACCCTCTTACATTAGAAGATATGCAAAGGGGTGCACCAAGTGTAGAGGCAAATATGATTGCCAAAAGGGCTAGAATTAAGAATGAAAAGAGAGTCACATACAAGGAATAAACGGTAGCCTCATCATCTCATACTTAAATTGATAACTTAGTTAGAACCATGGAAAGTATGATGGAGAGAATAAACATGAATAAGAGAGCTTACCCCAGAGAAAACCAAGCAGCTCCTCAAAACAGAAATCAAAATGAGAACCAAAACCAAAAATTTAGGAGAAATCCCCCTCAAATAAGACAAAGAGGACCTGACCAACAAATCATACCTCCATTCCAAGAAAACTATGCTAATGAGGATGAGAGAGTGATTAAAGAACTAGAGGAAAGTCATATCAATCTAATGGGAGTTAATAATGAGGATATTTTTTTCCTCACTGAGGAAGAACAAGGCATATTTTTCCCAAATGAAGAAGAAAGCCTAGAATCCGAAGACTATAAACAAGGCTTCGAAAATTCCATCATGGAAGTACATAGACAGTATGACCTCAGAAGCAATAAAACACAAGATACTCCCAAGAGAAACAACCCAGAAATTTCTGCTACAAAGACCCCTGAAACTAATCCTAAAAGGACAGCAGAAACTTAAAACAGTTTGGTTAAAAGTTCTGATAAAAATAAAAACAAAAACATCCAACATAATGGTGACCAAAAAAGTTCTATTAATCCATCTAGTAGCACTAGAAAAATTGTTTTAACTAAGACTCCAAATAACAATCAGCAATCTGAAATTGTTGTAAAAACAGTGTCCGGTAAAACTGATTTAAATCTACCAAAAACACAAACACATTTCAGTATAGAGAATGAAATTTCCAAGATCAAAATTTCCATACCTCTTACTGAATTAGTTGGCAAAGATTTATATAGATCCCAAGTTTTGAAAGATTTAAACATAGGAGAAAATGTTGATTTTGTAAACTTGAATGATGACAAGCCTGAGGTTTTGTTGATCCGGATTTTTTATGCAGGAACGCAACAGAATACAGATATAACCATAGATACAAAGATGCAGCGGAAATAATGCTTCATTTTATTAATAAAAGAATGACTGCAATAAGCTTACAAACATAATGGAAACAAGCTAGGGTGTTGGTAGCGTATCACTGAGAAGAGATGTAGCGTACACAGGCCTATGAACTGTGTTACATTGAGGCTCGCAGGCCTATTACAGACATAATGGAAATATATGAGCTAGGGTACTGGCAGCGTATCCCTGAGAAGAGATGTGGAGGCTACCAGCCCCTGAACTGTGTTACAATGCAGACATGATGGAGATGTGGCGAGCTAGGGCACTGGTAGCGCTTATCTCTGAGAAGAGATGTATCGACTCCCAGCCACCTGAACTGTATTACAATGAGGCTCGAGGGCCTATTTATTGTTGAGAAAAAATGTAGAATCCGAAACGTCCAAAACCCTAACCATAGGAGATGAAGCGCCAAAACTGTGGGCCCCGTTTGGGTAAATTGGTGGTTCAACTTCCCGGGGATGTAACTTTGGCATCCGATCTCCGTTTGATGCGCTCAATAGCTCGTTAGAAAGATCTATCCGAGGAGTACAAATTTTGAATGAGAAACATGATCCATGGACCCATGTTGCTCTCTGTTTTCCCAAAAAACGTCGCTTAGGGCCTCAACACGGCTCCGGAAGTTTAAGACCCGAAAAAATGCTAAAAATAGTACATTGTGCCGAAACTTACAAACTGAAATAACTGATGGTGGGGGTTCAAATGGACTCGATGGGTGGCCACCAATATCCACCTGCATTATTAATGCCCCAAAACGGCTCCGGGTGTGCAGGACCCGAAAACCTGCTATAAATAGTAAGCTGTGCTGAAGCTGAAAAACTGAAAGAATTGATGTTGTGGGTCCAAATGGAATAGGTGGGAGGCCACCGATATCCACCTGGATCATTCCTCCCTCCTTAGGAAGCAATGGTCTCCATTGCGTTAAGTTCCTCCATGGGGGGGAAAATTTTGCTGAACTTGGTGTTGGATTTAGATGTGCCACCGGTGGGCAGCCATTGAAGGATCTGAAAAAAAAATTGTCCATCATCGCATTCCTCTGTTTCTCGAGGGCATCCTCGAGCAAGATTTTGACAGGATCTCCTGCTCCCTCGTCTTTCTTTCCTTCCGCCATGGGGGGTCGTCGGGGTTGCGAGGTTGAACTCCTTATACCCTGGCCGCGTTGGGGATATTTATGTAGGAATGCAACAGAATACAGATATAACCATAGATACAGAGATGATAGATACAGAGATGCAGCGGAAATAATGCTTCGATTTATTAATAAACGAATGACTGAAATAAGCTTACAAACATAATGGAAATGAGCTAGGGCACTGGTAGCATATCTTTGAGAAGAGATGTAGAATACGCAGGCCTCTGAACTGAGTTACATTGAGGCTCGCAGGCCTATTACAGACATAATGGAAATAGATGAGCTAGGGTACTGGCAGCGTATCCCTGAGAAGAGATGTGGTGGCTACCAGCCCCTGAACTGTGTTACAATGTAGACATGATGGAGATGTGGCGAGCTAGGGCACTAGTAGCGCTTATCTCTGAGAAGAGATGTATCGGCTCCCAGCCCCCTAAACTGTATTACAATGAGCTCGAGGGCCTATTTATTGTTGAGAAACAATGTAGAATCCGAAACGTCCAAAACCCTAACCGTAGGAGATGAAGCGCCAAAGCTGTGGGCCCCGTTTGGGTAAATTGGTGGTTCAACTTCCCGGGGATGTAACTTTGGCATCCGATCTCCGTTTGATGTGCTTAATAGCTCGTTAGAAAGATCTATCTGAGTACAACTTTTGAATGAGCAACATGGTCCTTGGACCCATGTTGCTCTCCGTTTTCCCAAAAAACGTCGTTTAGGGCCTCAAAACGGCTCCGGAAGTTTAAGACCCAAAAAACTGCTAAAAATAGTACATTGTGCCGAAACTTACAAACTGAAATAACTAATGGTGGGGGTTCAAATGGAATCGATGGGTGGTCACCAATATCCACCTGGATTATTAATGCTCCAAAACGGCTCCGGGTGTGCAGGACCCGAAAACCTGCTATAAATAGTAAGATGTGCTGAAGCTGAAAAACTGAAAGAATTGATGCTGTGGGTCCAAATGGAATAGGTGGGAGGCCACCGATATCCACCTGGATCATTTGTTTAGACGAGAAGTGTTGGAATCATGATTGTTGTTAGACCAAAACCCGCAAACTTTAGTCTCTGCTACAATCACCAGAGTTAGGATCCACGAGAGGTGGTTAGTCCATGTCACGAAACACACGAGGAGAATTGAACCCAATGTCCAACAATCTCCCCCCCAACGTGAGCCAGGTGAGTTTCAAACTTTAGACCTTTTGCTCTGATTCCACTTGTTGTAATCATGATTGCCATTAGACCAAAACCCGTAGGCTTTAGTCTCCGCTACAATCACCAGAGTTAGGATCCATGAGAGTCGGTTAGTCCTTGTCGCGAAACGCACGGGGAGTGTTGAACCCAATGTCCAACATAGAAGTAGAAGGTAAATTTCAAGAGGGAGGTGTACCTCCATTCTATGTCAATTTGAACATTCATGATAAAATTCTTCACAATGCCATGTTAGATTTAGGAGCTTCACATAACCTCATGCCAAAGGTATTAATGAAAAGACTAGGCCTTGAGATAACTAGACCATACAAAGATTTATACTCTTTTGACTCTAGTAGAGTTAAATGTCTAGGCATAATCAAATATGTCTGTGTTAATCTAGCACAAATACCAGCCAACCTAGTAATGGATATTGTAGTGGCTGAAATTCCCCCTAAATATGGCATGTTTCTATCATGCTCATGGGGAGCTAAAATTCAAGGCACCCTCCAAATAGACGTGACCTATGCTACCATACCTGTCTTTAGTCAACCAAGAAGACTATATAGGGAGACTCATATGAAAAACATGGCCAGCAGTCAAAAATCTTGATAACTCTCCTCTCTATTCCATCCACACAAACCTTAATTCATTTATCCTTTACAATGATGAAAACATTAATGAAAAGGTAGTAGGAAATGAGTGAATAGTTGAAAAAGAGGAACAACAGTTAGAATAGTCAGACCAAATAGAAAACGAACAACATAATAACCAACATGGTGGCAACCACAATGATCAACATAATCGTAAGCCTAAAATTGAACCTCTTTGGAGCATGAGCTTTGATGGTTCTTGTGGTAAAACTGGTTACAGAGCAGGTATTTGGGTTCACAACACTGAGAACAACCATGCAGAGGGTCATTCATATAAACTAAACTTTTAATGCACAAATAACATAGTAGAATATGAGGCACTCCTCCTAGGGCTACAATTACTTAAGAAATTAGTATCCAAAATGATTTCTATCCATGGGGATTCTGAGATGGTCATTAGGTATATTTAGGGAGAATATTCAGCTAAGCATCCTAGATTAAGAGCATATAGGAATTATGCCCTTGACCTCCTAAAAAAATTCAAAGAATATGATCGTGCCTCTGTCCCAAGAAATCAAAACATCCTTGCCTATGGACTAGCATTTAAAGCCAATACTTGTCAAAAACCTCACCATAACAAACAATACACAATACAAGTCAAATACAGACTAGCAGTCCCTAACAATATAAAATATCGGTAAGTTTTTGAAGGTGACAAACAGATTGAAGATTTCCTGCAGTCCAGAAATGAGTTTTAAATGCCAAATTCAGATTCGGGTCATGAACATGACTATTCTGATAAGGATCAAAATTACAAATAAGCACCCCCTGATGAGGCTAATATAAAACTGTTAGCAAAAGATGACCCACATAAGACAGAAATGAGTGCAGATCCAGAAAAATAAGACTTTGAAGTGCTGCAGTTTAGAGATAACACCTTGCCAAAAGGAGTAGTCCCTCTTGTAGAAATTTTTGATTTTAATGATGTTGCTAAGAAGCCAAAGACGGAATCCACCGAAGCAAGTGTAGAAGAGTGAAATATAGGCAGTGAGTAAGAGCCCAAAATGATAAAAATATTAAAAACACTTCAAGCCCATGTAAAACATAAATATATTTATTTTTTCAAAGAATTCAGAGATGTGTGTTCTTAGAGCTAAGAAGACTTGAAGTATTATGATACAGATATCATTTAGCACAAGGTTCCTCTCAAAGAAAAACATAATCCCTTTAAATAGAAATTATGTAGAATAAACCATGTTCAACTACCACTAGTTCAGAAAGAAATAAGGAGAATGTATGATGTTGCAATAATAGTCCCACTCAAGTACTGAAAATGGGTTTAAAATCTTGTATTAGTGAGGAAGAAGATATGAGAAATTAGGCTATGCATAGACTTTAGAAATTTAAACAAATCCTCCCTGAAGGACAACTACCCTTTACCAAAAATGGATCACATACTGCAAAGGGTAGTAAGCTCCAAAAGAATATCTCTACTTGATGGATTTTTAGGGTACAATCAGGTGCTGGTACATCTAGATGATCAACGCAAGAAAACTTTCACCATACCTTGGGGAACCTTCATGTACATTAAAATGCCTTTTGTGTTAATGAATTTTGGGGCCACTTTTCAAAGAGCAACGGATATTTATTTTTTTGAAGAAATAGGTTACTTCATTGTGATATATCTTGATGACATCACAGTCAATTCAAAAACTAATGAAGAACACCTAGCTCACTTAAGAAAGGTTTTTGAAAAGTGCAGGAAGTATGGTTTGTCTTTAAATCCCAAGAAAAAAAAAATTGGATTTCAAGAAGGGAAGATTTTAGGCCATATCATATTTGAAGAAGAGATCAAGATTTACCCAAAAAGGATTGAGGGTATATTACAAATAAACCACCCAAGAAATATCAAAGAAATACAGTCTTTCATTGGAAAGATAAATTTCTTAAGAAGGTTCATACCAAACCTTGTTGAACTCCTAAGAAACATTACTAACATGCTACAAAGATAAACATGAGTCAAATGGAGCATAGAGGCAAAGCAATATTTTGACTTAGTGAAGCAAGAACTTACACAAACACCAGTTCTGATCAGCCCTAACTTCACCAAAGATTTCTTCATTTTCTCCTTTGCATCAGAACACACAGTTTCTGTTGTCTTATTACAGAAAAATATAGAAGGACAGGAGCAGCCCATAGCATTTTTCAACAAGGCACTAAGAGATGCACCTCTAAAATATAATATCATTGAAAAACTTACTTTTGGCTTCATCAAAGCACTAAAATATTTTAGAGTCTACATTCTACACTCATACATCATTGCATTTGTACCTCACACAGTAGTTAAAGACATCTTGACACAAGATCCTGATGGAAAAAGAGGTAATTGGATTGTTGTCGTCTTATAATATGATTTGGAAATCAAGCCTACCAAGCTAATCAAAGGACAAGGACTGGCCAAACTCATGGTTGAAACAAATTTTCAAGCACCAGACATCAATATGATTCACTCATTGGATGAACAAGAGGAGTTGGCGACTCCACCTATTGAGGAAGCATTTTTGGACTTACCTTGGTATACTGATATATTATATTTTCTTTTTAATCTAAATTTTCATCCTAGTTTGTACAAAACAAAGGCCAGATTCTTGAAGTTAAAAGCTGTGAATTTTTTCTTTCTAGACAAATTTTTATATTGGAAATATTCTCGTGGTGTATTTCTTAAATGTTTTCCTGAGGAAGATGCTGATAGGATTATGCATGAATTTCATGAAGGCGATTGCGGAGGCCACCTCTATTGGAAAACCACTGTCAATAAAATCCTTAGAGCTGGTTAATATTGGCATACCCTCTTCCAAGACATCCAAAAAATGGTTGTTTCCTATCATAAGTGCCAAATATTGGAGGGAAAGAGAAAATTGTTGCCTTTTCCATTACAACCTATCTATGTTGAAGCTCCTTTTCAATAGTGGGGTCTTGATTTTATTGGAAAATTCACCCTGCCTCCTCTGCCCAGCATAAATGGATCCTTACTGCAACTGAATATTTTACAAAATGGATAGAATCCATCCCTTCTAGGACTTCCATAGACTCAGTGATTATCAAATTCCTTTAAAACAATATTCTATCTAGATTTAGTTGTCCTAGGAAAATCATTATTGACAATGCTGCTACTTTTAAATCCAAGAAAATGGTGGATTTTTACCTCAGATATCATATTAATTTGGGTCATTCTACAACATATTACCCTCAAGGTAATGGGTTGGTTGAATCCTCAAAGAAAATCTTGGTAAACATCATCAAAAAAATTGTTGGAAGAAAACAAGAAATCATGGCACAACAAACTAGTTCATGCATTATGGGCAGAGAGGCTAAAAAATAAAAAATCCATTGATATGTCTCCCTATCAGCTAGCCTATGGAATAGATGCAGTATTTCCAACATCATTGGGAGTGTTACTAATGAAGCTCATTCAAGAGGTGCAGTTTGAAGAAAATGACATACAAAGGAGAATAAACAAAAATGTTTAGCTGCAGCAAACCAGAGAAGGTGTATACAACAGAACACAGCTAGTGCAGGAAAATATCAAGAAGCTTTCTGACAAGAGGACCAAGGCAAATGATTTCATCATTGGATACAAAGTACCGAAGTGGGGTTCAAGAAGAGAGGACAAAGGCAAGCATGGAAAATTTGACAATCTATGGAAAGGTCCATACATCATCCATTCCGCAACAAGTGATAATGCATTTTTCTTACAAGAAAGGAATGAACATAATTATTTGGAGGTCCTGTAAATGGCAGGATGGTCAAGAATTACCTCAGTTGAACATTTTTCTCAGCTTTAAGTTTCTTCATTGTACATAACATTGCTTAAACAAAAATATCAGAAAAATAATACAAAAAGAAAGAAAGAAAAGAAGAAAAGGGGGCAGATAAAAGAAAAAGGTAAAGCCCCATACCAAAAAAGGAATATTTTTGAAAGTGTGCAAGTCCAAATGCCACTACTTTGAAAAATAAGTCTTGTTCAATCATACAACCTAATCATGATTAAAAAAATTTCTATTTTTTTCCAATAAGTTGGAAATGAAGATTTTCCAAACTGTTTAAACTTGGCTTATCAGTAGATAGGTAGGAAAATACATTGGTTCCAAAGCTTAAATGTGATCCAAAATTGAGGGATAAATAATAAATGAAAGATTCAGAACAAAACCATCACTTTAGTTTACCTTTTTCAAAAATAATATTGTGTGCAGCTTCTCCAAAATGTCAAAATCCACAACAATCAAACTTCTTAATATTGATTCAGTCATGCTTTAAATTTCATGTTTATATCTAGTGAACAAACTGCCCATTCTCCATGTGCTAAACCGAAAAATCGCCTTCCCGCCCACAATAAAACCATTAACCCCTTTCAAATGATTCAAAGCCCTATGCCTTTGTGATAATCCTAGGTCCCCTAAATTAACTCCTGCAGCTCTTCCGAAGACCCGATAAGCCATAAACAAATGCATAAGGCCAGAAAACTCAATTTCCTATACTCTCTCCCTAGTGTAGGTTTTAATTATTATTTTTTAATGTGCATGTGATTATACATGACGTAAATGCATAATTTGCATTTCTAGATCCAAGAATTATTAAATCAAGGTTTTCTAGGTGATGATCCATAAATCCTTACTCATTTAAAGATCAAGAGCACAAGATCAAGCAGAGTCATCATGACCATTGATGGTCATTCAAACACTACAGGGGTGGCAAGAGTTTTTCCACATCAAAGGGTAAAAAAATAAGAAAATTATACAGTGGTCACAAAAATATTAAAAACAAACAAAAGAACACGGTCAAAAGGTCTGTCACAGTCAAATAATTCACCATGATAGTAAGAAGAAAAAAGGATCAAAAGGTTAATCAAAGGTTAAGATAAAATATATAGTCAAAAGACAGGGTTATAAGATAGAAAGGGATGACAACAATAGATAAAATATCAGTAAAGAGTTCAAGGATAAAGGAAGACTAATCAGAGCTTAAAGACAAATCAGAAGCACATCAGCAAAGGAAGACAAATTCGAATGACAAAGGCCAAATCAACCTTTAATTCTTCAAAACACATTAGCCACATACAGCCTAGTTTTAATTTAATAAGCTACCTCAATTAATGCTTCAGTCAGAAGATATTTTCAGCAGCTCAAAATTTATTGTAGAAGTTAATGAAAATTCAAAAAGTCAAAAATATCTTAAAGTTAGCTCAGCAGTAAATTAGGAAGTTATTATTACAGTGAGTCAGTTTCAGATATTTTGCCTTGGACCTTGCATGCTCTCAAAAGTAAAGATTACATTTACTCTATAATAACTACATCATGAAACCCTATATTAGGATCACCTCCTCATCTGCAGATAAATACTACATGCATTGTTCATTATTATTTTTGGTTGGTTGTTGGTTGTTGGGTTGATTGCTAGGTTGGATTTGATCAGACTCTGAGTTGCAGATATTATTGCACTGGAGTATTGTAACTATTTTGGACATTAGTAATACAAGCACGTTCATAGTATTCTTGAACTATGTTAATGGTGATGTTATCCTTCTTTGTCAATGTTTCTCTTATGTTTTCCATATTATCCATCATTTCTTTGATAAAAGAACATAAATTTTAGATTAAGATATGTTGTCTTGGCACCTTAATTTTTCCTGCTTCGTTCATCTGAATGTTTTCTTCTGCAAGGTCTCATTAAATAATTCATGGGTGCCCCACTCTTTAGTTCCACTTAGCTTGTTTCCTAGAAGTTTACTTAGTAGAGTCTGGCCAAAGGAATTTATGGTTCACCCTTCTCTTTGGTTTTTCTTGAAATGTAATTTTAAAGGCCTTGTTTGAAGTTTGATAAAAGAATTTAGGGGTGTCCTGCTCTTTAGTTTCATTTACTGTTATCTTGACTTTTTTCTTTATCTGAAAGTAATAGCTAGAGAATTCAAGGGTGTCCTACTCTCTAGGATTACTGGATTGTTGTCCTAAGGTTTACTTAGTAGAGTTTAGCTAAAGGAATTTATGGTTTTCCCTACTCTTTAGTTCCTCTTAAAAAATTATCTCAAAGGCTCTTCTTGTGCAAGCATAGTTAAAGGATTCTTAATTGCCCTTTTGTTTTTATTGATCTCACAACTTTATATCATTTCATATTTCATCTAATCTAAAAAGATCCACTTGATATAGTTAGCTTTCCCTATGAAAACCCTTGCAGATTTGATGAACAATTAAATCCTTTTATGACTCTATATCCCAATGGATTAATGCTTCTCATATTCTATCTATTTAATAAAAACAATTAATCAAACAATAAAAAAAAACAAACAACCCGAGAACTTCCTAACTAGCCTAAAATCAGAAACATAAGCATAAATATCAATCATTTACAAACATAACAAAGGAATCCCTCTCTGAGTCCAGGAAGGCTAGGTCCTTGGATTCCAAAGCGGTCTGATGTGGTTCCCTCCAGATTTGTCTCTACCAATCTTGCAAATCACGGGGCTCCAACAGGATCGACCCCCAACGTACCTCACTTGCCATTAACTCTATGCATGAGAGTATTAAAAAATAAATGGTGCAATTTATTTAAAATGGTATATAGCTTATTAAGGAGGGGGCGGGGTTTGACCACCTGACCTCCTCCCTCACATCTAGATCTGAAACCAACTCACCAATGACAAACTTGGTGAATTTCACCCACACTCCAATATTTAAGCCTGAAATTCATAAGTGTGCCCAAGCAGGCCAGGATCAACACAAAGTACGAGATGAACTAGAACCATGAGTGCTTTGCATGAGGGGGGTGGAACCATGAACTGAGCCATTTTCCAGAGGGGCCAGATTTTCACTTTGTCAAAATCAAGAAAATTTTATATGGATTCTGCACCTCTCGGCACCACGAATCCAACGATGTTGTCCATTTATTCATCAGAGGTCTCCAATTTTCGAGCACTTTCAACTATGGAGTTATAAGGGTGTAATTTTGCATTTATGATTGTACTTTAATTTTATTAGCTACTTAATGAAAGATCGTATCCCCACTGATTGAGTAGGCTCCAAATACATAGCCCCTCCTAGATGAACTCCAATATCAATTATGTGTCTTCTATGCATAATTTTATGTGCTTCTCTCTTCTTATGTTTATACCTTTAAAGTTTCATGGTTAATGTGCAATTTTACATGTAATTCTTAATAAATCTCAAAGAAAAATATTTTGGATCAATTATTAAGATGAATTATTTAATTACATGTCAATTTTGTCATGGTATACAAATATCTTATGAAAAGGAAAATATATATATACAAATAAGAGGAAAGAGCATCTCCTTAACCTCTCTAAAGTTGAGCTTAGAAATTTTTGGAGGAATATTCTTGTCTGTAAATTGAAAGAAAATAACATGATCCCCTTAAATGAATGAGATGTTTATCTTAGGAATCTCTATAACTACCAAGACACCATGAGCTACATAAAAATCACTCCTATAGAGGGAGATACCTTTTCTTTGGAAGATGTGGAATACGGGATTAAAAAGCTTGCTAAGGGAAATCTAGGGATATTCAAGTGTACCAAGCTAAAATTCTCAAAATTGGAAGGTTCATCCTCGCTCCGCACTTGCAAAATATCCTCAACATAGCTGTTAAACAAGGATTCCCTAAATTATTGATGAAAAACCTTATTGGGCCTATATTTAAAAGTGGGGATAAAAATGTTCCCTCTAACTATAGGACTATCATGATTAGAAACATTTTAGACAAGCTATATGGGATAATTATGGAAAAGAAGATTAACACTTGGCTTCAAACCCTTGATAAAAGGGCCATTGTGAAAGATGGTTTTAGAAGGAATCACTCTACGATCGACCACGAACCATTGTAGAAGATTGCCCTAATAGTAAGACTAATATCTTCATTTGTTTTGTTGACTTTAGAAAATATTTTGACAAGGTTCCTCGAGAGAAGTTATGATAAAGGCTCGATGAGTTAATGGTTCCTCCTAAGTTAAGGGTCATTGATATTAGATTATACGAGAATTTTATTGCCAAAATTAAGACCATTGATGGTTGGTATACTCATATTAAATTCAATATCGGCGTTAATAAATTTTGTCCACTGTCGCCTACTCTGTTTCGCATTTACATTGAAAAGCTTGAAGAATGCTTAGAAAATGTTGGTTTTGAATAACCCAAGCTCCCTGGTATATTCATTACTCTTCTCCTTTATTTCGATGATATCTTTCTTCTTTCCACGAGTCTCGACAGTCTCAATATGCATCTTAAAACCCTCCACGATTACTGTTCCAAGATGGGTATGAATGCTAATACTGGAAAGACTAAAGTTATGATTATTAAATCCAAAAATATCACCTATGAAAATTTCATTTATGATAATAATTACTTGAAGAATTTTTCGTCCTACAAATATTTAGGTGTTAACATCCACCATCAACTCAAGTGGAACTATAACATTGGGAAAAGGATTATAGGAGGTTTGAAATATTACTATGAGCTTGAAAATAATTGTAAGATGACTAATATTTGAGTTTGGAGTTAAAAAACGTTCCTCTTCAAGACTCTCATCACCCCTGTTATTTTATATCGATGTGAGGTGTGGGGCTGGAGCCTCTCTAGAGATTCATGGATAAATATTAAAATTATCCAAAAGAAATTCATAACCTAAAACGTCAAGATTAAAGGTAATACCCCCTATCCTATTCTCTTAATTGAGCATTAAGGGAATTTTGAGGTCTAAAATGGGCCTCATAAGAAAAATGTACAACAAAAATAAACTTTATAGGAACCAATAGGATTCAAGATGATGATGTCAACCATGGGGGATGATTCACCATTTTTTAATTAAAAGGGTAAAAGTACAAAAAATAATAAAATAATAAAACTACCTTTTCAACTCGTATCTTCAACTTATCTCTCAAAATTTTTACTCAAATTTCGAGCGAGAGTACTCTTTGGATGAAAAATTTAATTCCTCATCCAAGGAGTACCTATGTTGCATACATTTGATGGACTCTGCTACATGAAAAATGAAAAATACATGAAAAAACGTGATTCCAATCACGTTTTCATGTATTTCTCTTTTTTCGTGTAGCATGATTCATCAAAATTATGCAACATGGTTACTCCTTGGATTAGGAATTAAATTTTCGTCCAATGAGTACTCCCACTCAGAATTTGAGTAAAAAATTTGGGAAATAAGTTGAAAAAGTAGTTTTTTCTTTTTTCCCTTTAAAATCTGATGATGTAATCAAATCTTATTTTATTATTTCCATTATTATTTTGTAATTTCCTTACGAGGGCCATTTTAGACCTCAAAATTCCCCTAATGGTTAGCATTTCCCTCATTTAATGTATCACTATGTTTAGGTATTTGATGTAGAATAAGAATTTGCTTCTAACTCTAGTCAAAACCACCTGACTCAAGCGAGGGTGGTATAAGGATGCCAAGTCTTGGCTTGATCATTGGGAGATAAAGGAGGAGATCATCTTGGCAATAAGGATAATATTAAAAACTTCATTATTTCCAAATTTAAGGACAAGTTGTGGAGTGATAAAGGAGTCAGAGGGAAAAATAAAGTTAAGATATTATAAGGAGGTTATGAACCCCGTGCTTGTTAACCAAAATTACCTTTCTATCTTAACCAGTGCTAAGAAGAGAATGAATATTGCAAGGATTATAACTACTTTTCATGCTCTCTGGAGTGAAATTGAGCATTGGTTTGTTCCCAAAATACCTTAGGATGAGATAATATGTATCCTTTGCGATACTAAGAGAGTCGAAGATGAAAAAAAATTTCTCTTAGTTTCTCCAAGCCTTATTCACATCCTCTCTCATTTCCAAAAAATTCTCCCCACTACCAAACTCCTAGATGTGTTCAATAAGCAAAACTACAATGATTGCAAAATGCTAATTTCCCTCCTTTTTTAATCAAAATAAAATTGTAAATAATCCCAATTAACTGGTTCTTTCTTAAGGTTCGATAGACCATATGGGGTGGATGTTGATCATCATTATCATCCATAAAAAAATACACATTAAGAATATGAATCTTTAAAAAGTAAGAAAAATTTTGGTGAAAATCACATCATCATCACAGTTTTGTCAATGCCTTTTGAACCATTCAATGTGGTTCATAGTCATGACAAGATGAAGAACTAGATCTTGGCATCATAGACGAAGATAATTTCTTTTCTATAGTAGTTAAATATAATAGTTAGATTTTACTAAATAAAAAATATTTTAATATAAGGAAAAAATTGTTAGAATATAGTTGTTAATATTGAATTAAGAAAAATAATTAATCAAAAGGAAAATTTAAATGAAATAAATATCTAAAAATAAAAATAAAAATAATATTTAGGTCAAACCTCAATAATAAAAACAATAAAACAATAAATAAAATCAATATAATAAATTAGTAAATTAAAAAATAATATTTTGATCATGCTTAAGTCATCAAAACAATTAATTCTAAAAACTTAAAAATAAATAAAAATAATAAATGGTCAAACTTAAATAATCAAATAAGAACTATAAATAAATAAAAATAATAAATTGTCAAATTTAAATAATAATAATAATAATAATGCTTACAAAAATATTAATAATTAATTAATTAATTAACTAAATAAACAAATCAATAATGAAGAAAATAAAGTAATTAATAGTGAAGATAAAAATCAAGGTGTCTTTAGCGAGACTTTTTGGAAGCTTTTCTGTGGATTTTTTTGGTCTAATTTCTTTAAAATATGACGGAAATTGATTGAAATCAAAAGAATTATGGGTAACGCAAAATCTAAGTGCCCTAGGGGTTTTTCAAGGTGTTGAATCCATATATACAGTAACAAAATTGGAAAATTTTAGGGGTTAAGGTGGGCTAATTTTCCAAGTTTTATCTAAAAAACAAAGTGCCCAATTTTCCATTTTCTTTTTCAAATGATTCACACACATTTTATCCTATTTTACCTTAAAAATCTCAAAAAAATTATATAGAATAATATAAAATCATGAGAAATATATATTTTTACAAAATTATTGTTAGACATTTTACACTTTCCATATTGGAAAATAGTAATATCCGCAAGGTTTCTAAAATAAACCTCCATCCTCAATATTTTCCTTGATAAAAAAACTAGTTTAAATAATACAATTCAAGATTTCACTTCAAATTTTACTTTAGTATTCAAGCACAAACTCCAAAAAGTCGCACTAAATACAACTTGGATAAAAATACTATTAAACAATAAAAAATAAGAAATATTTTTTTTATTATTTCTTATCCTATCCTATCCTATCCTCTTGATGGGATTTGTTTTGTCCCCATTGAAATTACACTTATGTTTAGATATATAATGTATAAGAAGAAGCTTGACAACATGGAATAAAAAAGGCTCCCTAAAATTACTTTTAACTATAGTCAAAACCGTCACCATCACCTCAAACTTCTAACTGTGGTCAAAACCCTCACCGTGGTGTCATAAGGATGCCCAGTCCTAGCTCAACCATTGGGGAATTCAGGAGCTCACTATGGGAAGCAAAGATAATATCAAAAATACTATTACCTGGGTGGAAACGTGAAGCTGGGTTACACTTTTGTGAGAATCGGGGGTAGAAATTTTTTTTTGGCAATAGTTTGGCCGAACATTTTATAAAGTTCTGCTGAACTTTCTTAGAAAGTTCGGCCGAACTCTTGATTCCGTTTAAACTGACAGCACATGGACGACACGAGCAAACACAATTTTTGCCGGAGATTGGAAAACCGGCAACAAAATTTCGGCCAAACTTATAAAAAAAGTTCGGCTGAACTGTTAGTTCGGCCGAACTTTTACTTTTAAAAGAGTTCGGCCGAACTATTTTCTATAAATAAATCGCCCGCGAATTGTTATGGTTTACCGAGTTCATTGTTGGCGCATATACTATTCTCGTCGCTGTTGCTGTGTTCGCGCTGGTGTTTGTCCTGTCCGTCCCGTCCACGCTCTACATGCCGTGCTGGTGTTCATCCTGTCCGGGTATGTTCGTCATGTCCGTCTCGTATTACCTCTCCTCCCCTCTTCTAATTTTGTCTGCAGGCTAATGATTTATATTTTAAATTCATGCTCTTTTTCTTCAAGTATCTGCGTAACACATTTGTACATAACCAAAATTTTGTATAACCACATTCGACAAAGAACCAAAATATTTTGAGATATGCTAAGTCTACAGATAACAGAACCAAAGTCTGTAAATAAAAAAGTATTGCAATATATTTCTTAAAACTTGCATTAAGAAAAGATAATGCATAGATTTAATTTATATACAGGGAAATCTCTTTATTGTTTTTAATACAAAGTCCACCGCTTTTGTCTCCCTTTACACCTGCCACCAATTTTTTCCACATGCAACAACTATTTTTTCCACTCCAACATTTGTTCATGTACATTAACACCTTGTCGACCACAACTTCTTGGTGAGTAGCATTCGTATTAGCTTATCATGCGAAGAACATACAACAATTGTTTCCACCTGCAACAATTCTTCGTGTACATTGACACCTTTTCGACCATAACTTCCTGGTGAGTAGCATCTGTATTAGCGAACTAAGAAGCAACTGTAATAGATATTTTTTCCAGCTGCAACAACTGTTCATATAAATGGCCAACTTGTCGACCACAACATGTTCGTGTGGTGAGGAGTATGTCATACTAAGAAGCAAATTGTGGTTAGTTGAGTATTACAAATCTTCATCACAATTTTGGATCATTAGCCCAGTATGACAAACCTGCATTTTTTTGCATTTAGCTCAGTATTACAAACCTGCATTTCTTTACATTTAGCTCATTATTACAATAGATCAGTATTACAAACCTGCATTTTTTTGCATCGAAGTAATGTTGGATAGAAAGTATTGTAAAGTTTCATCACAATGTTGCATTGGGCTGCACTACAGACAACTTGCATCATAACTTTGTAGATTTGGACTGTATTGATACTGTTTTGTTTTTTCTCACAATTTTTTTCATCATATTTGAACTATGTTTCTATTGTTTTTGTTTCTATTGGAAAAATAAGGGAATTTTTTCATGATATTTGGACTATATTAATATATATTGTGTTTGTGTTCCCATTATAAAAGGAAAGCATTAATTTTTCTCATATAAGATGGTTTTTTCTACTATAAGATGGTTGTAAGAATGGAATACCTACAACCTGTTACATATATATTTTTCATATTTCAGATCTACTTCTGCCTCAAGATCCAAATTATGAACTTTATTGTAAATTGTGCTTTTGGCCTAGGCATTCCATTCCTGAATTTTTTTTGAAGGGGTATGTTCACCATAACCATTAGTAACTACCTTTCAAACTTCAAATGCATAAACAATTAGTTCATAATTTACCTTACCAAAGCTTTTCAAAAGGGAGCACACACACACGCTGATGATCTATTATTCAACTAGCTGTACCTTCCAATAGTTAAGTTAATACAGAAATAATTGGATTTGATACCAATTGCTGCAAACTTGACTATAATGCAATGGCGGTTGAATCAGTATAGTGCATTCATGGTCATCAATTTACAATTTTTACTTTTATATTTTTCAAGATACAACTTGCTTGAAGAACTCACTCCCACTTACATTAGTATTTTGTAGGCTCCTACTGACCTGAGGCTTCAACCTTGTTTTTCTTTTGCGGGCTACCACTTACTAGAAGAACTCGCTTGTAATTCTACACAGTCCAACCTATTCTTGTTAAGGTTATTACCTTAAAGGAGACACCAATCCCCTCATACATAAAAAATTTAACCTTGCTTGTTTTTTAATTACGAATAAATTCATTCGCTTGTCTTTGCTTTGAACTTTGTGTCCTCCCTCTTTATAGTTTCTCATCTCTTGCTCCTCTACACATTTTTTTATCTTTTTTTTTTCTTATCCATATAATGCACTAACTAGGTCTCACAACAACTCAGTCAACTCTTTTACGAGCTAGCTAACTATTCTACCATCTAAAAAAGCATGTTTTTAAATTCATAACTTGCTAAGTATTAATGTTCCAAGTAGGAATCTAAAATGAAAGTTTGTCTCTTTATGGTTGTCTCTTTGTTTTCTTCCTATTCTTTTCAAAATTCATTCAATCTATGGATATCAAAACAAAATTAATGACCCTAAAAATACTATAAAAATATTAAATAAGTTAAATCCTAAATTTTCCCTTTTTCATATGACCATCTGCATCAATCTTCAAACCCCTTACATCGCAACATATGCAATTATTTATATCACAACATCTGCACTTGTGTCCATACCTCTCACTATAGGGGCTTCACTCAATGAAGCTTTGACATATTGCGTGCGTTCGTGGCATATTAAACAATACCCTTAATTTGACTACATA
The DNA here is from genome assembly GCA_034641835.2 of Pinus albicaulis. Lineage (NCBI taxonomy): Eukaryota > Viridiplantae > Streptophyta > Pinopsida > Pinales > Pinaceae > Pinus > Pinus albicaulis. The sequence continues at coordinate 1,270,728,428 of CM076582.1, forward strand.
TTGGAAAATACCTTTGAAAATCACATTATTTAACCCCCTACCAATACGAACCCAATACACCTTCCCAATTTAAAAAACCCCTCCTTTCCCATACTAAAGTATGTTCTTTTAAAACATGTTTTCTTGGTGATATGGGTGATTTAGAAATGATTGGGAGAGCGAAATTCGTCATTTAATATGTACAATTTGTTTGGTTGAATCCACATGAAAAACAAGACTCCCAACCATGAGAAGAGGAAATTACATCCTATTTCTCCCCCCTAGCACAATTACCAGTACAGTTAGAATTTAACAGCCCCAAACTGGATTTTACTCTCAGGTACTGGAACCTCTACAAAGGTTCGACCTAGAAACATAGTTTTTCCTTAGGTTTCTCCATTGGTTCTATGTCCAACTTGGATAACCTACAACAACATCCTTCTTTTCATTTTTTATATCCCTTCTTGGATAACCATAATATCTTGAAATGGAGCTAGCCAACTCAAATATAGTATTGCAAATCCCTGGCTAAGTTAGATGAGGATTACATATGGTCTTGAATGAGCATTTGGACTCTTTAGATATGCATCCCAATTATGTTCATATAACACAACAAATAGATGATTCAATACAAATGTCACATAGAAGTCATATTTATCTCATGGGCCTTCAACTTAAATTATATATCTAGCATTACATTAAGCTATAGGAGATAAATCAAAGAAGCATTTGAATGTAAATTAAACATGCGTAATAATTATATGTCCTTTCTAGTTCAATAAATAGATAATAATTTGGCTCAACTATGCCTTGTACTCAACTATGCCTTGTACATGTTTTCCTTTAAACCTTTACTTTCATAGCACATTTTCATCAAAAATTTTATTTGTCAATTTGGACTCTTTGGATATGCGTACCAATTATGTTCATATAACACAACAAATAGATGATTCAATACAAATGTCACATAGAAGTCATATTTATCTCATGGGCCTTAAACTTAAATTATATATATAGCATAATACATTAAGCTATAGGAGATAAATCAAAGAAGCATTTGAATGTAAATTAAACATGTGTAATAATTATGTCCTCATTTAATATGTACAATATGTTTGGTTGAATCCACATGAAAAACAAGACTCCCAACCGTCAGAAGAGGAAATTACATCCTATTTCTCCCCCCTAGCACAATTACAAGTACAGTTAGAATTTAACAGCCCCAAACTGGTTTTTAGTCTTAGGTGCTGGAATCTCTACAAAGTTTCGACCTGGAAACATAGGTTTTCCTTAGGTTTCTCCACTGGTTCTATGTCTGACTTGGATAACCTACAACAACATCCTTCTTTTCATTTTTTATATCCCCTCTTGGATAACCATAATATCTTGAAATGGAGCTAGCCAACTCAATATAGTATTGCAAATCCCTAGCTAAGTTAGATGAGGATTACATATGGTATTGAATGAGCATTTGGACTCTTTAGATATATATCTAAAGAGTCCAAAAGCTCATTCAAGACCATATGTAATACATAGCCTCCTCATCTAATATATAAAACTTTAATCCATGTGCTTAACCTTAACATTGACACAAATGGAATACAATTTTACTCACTGCTTTATCACAGAAAAATATGCAGATGAATATTGCCCACATATCCGAAGTCAAAAGAGATAGATTAAAAACGGATGCTTCGGTCATCTATAAAAGATAAATTAAAGAAGCATGACATATTAAAGTAATGTAAATTAGATATGCGTACCAATTATGTTCATATAACACAAAAATAGATGATTCAATACAAATGTCACATAGAAGTCATATTTATCTCATGGGCCTTCAACTTAAATTATATATCTAGCATAATACATTAAGCTATAGGAGATAAATCAAAGAAGCATTTGAATGTAAATTAAAAATGTGTAATAATTATGTCCTCATTTAATATGTACAATATGTTTGGTTGAATCCACATGAAAAACAAGACTCCCAACCATGAGAAGAGGAAATTACATCCTATTTCTCCCCCCTAGCACAATTACCAGTACAGTTAGAATTTAACAGCCCCAAACTGGATTTTACTCTCAGGTACTGGAACCTCCACAAAGGTTCGACCTGGAAACATAGTTTTTCCTTAGGTTTCTCCACTGGTTCTATGTCCAACTTGGATAACCTACAACAACATCCTTCTTTTCATTTTTTATATCCCCTCTTGGATAACCATAATATCTTGAAATGGAGCTAGCCAACTCAAATATAGTATTGCAAATCCCTAGCTAAGTTAGATGAGGATTACATATGGTCTTGAATGAGCATTTGGACTCTTTAGATATGCGTACCAATTATGTTCATATAAGACAACAAATAGATGATTCAATACAAATGTCACATAGAAGTCATATTTATCTGATGGGTCTGCAACTTAAATTATATATCTAGCATTACATTAAGCTATAGGAGATAAATCAAAGAAGCATTTAAATGTAAATTAAACATGCGTAATAATTATATGTCCTTTCTAGTTCAATAAATAGATAATAATTTGGCTCAACTATTCCTTGTACATGTTTTCCTTTAAACCTTTACTTTCATAGCACATTTTCATCAAAAGTTTTATTTGTCAATTTGGACTCTTTAGATATGCGTACCAATTATGTTCATATAACACAAAAAATAGATGATTCAATACAAATGTCACATAGAAGTCAAATTAATCTCATGGGCCTTAAACTTAAATTATATATCTAGCATAATACATTAAGCTATAGGAGATAAATCAAAGAAGCATTTGAATGTAAATTAAACATGTGTAATAATTATGTCCTCATTTAATATGTACAATATGTTTGGTTGAATCCACATGAAAAACAAGACTCCCAACCGTGAGAAGAGGAAATTACATCCTATTTCTCCCCCCTAGCACGATTACCAGTACAGTTAGAATTTAACAACCCCAAACTGGATTTTACTCTCAGGTACTGGAACCTCTACAAAGGTTCGACCTGGAAACACAGTTTTTCCTTAGGTTTCTCCACTGGTTCTATGTCCGACTTGGATAACCTACAACAACATCCTTCTTTTCATTTTTTATATCCCCTCTTGGATAACCATAATATCTTGAAATGGAGCTAGCCAACTCAAATATATTATTGCAAATCCCTGGCTAAGTTAGATGAGGATTACATATGGTCTTAAATGAGCATTTGGACTCTTTAGATATATATCTAAAGAGTCCAAAAGCTCATTCAAGACCATATGTAATACATAGCCTCCTCATCTAATATATAAAACTTTAATCCATGTGCTTAACCTTAACATTGACACAAATGGAATGCAATTTTACTCACTGCTTTATGATAGAAAAATATGCGGATGAATATTGCCCACATATCCGAAGTCAAAAGGGATAGATTAAAAAGGGATGCTCCGGTCATCTATAAAAGAAAAATTAAAGAAGCATGACATATTAGTAATGCAAATTAGATATGCGTACCAATTATGTTCATATAACACAACAAATAGATGATTCAATACAAATGTCACATAGAAGTCATATTTATCTTATGGGCCTTCAACTTAAATTATATATCTAGCATAATACATTTAGCTATAGGAGATAAATCAAAGAAGCATTTGACTGTAAATTAAAAATGTGTAATAATTATGTCCTCATTTAATATGTACAATATGTTTGGTTGAATCCACATGAAAAACAAGACTCCCAATCGTGAGAAGAGGAAATTACATCCTATTTCTCCCCCCTAGCACAATTACCAGTACAGTTAGCATTTAACAGCCCCAAACTGGATTTTACTCTCAGGTACTGGAACCTCTACAAAGGTTTGACCTGGAAACATAGCTTTTCCTTAGGTTTCTCCACTAGTTCTATGTCCGACTTGGATAACCTACAACAACATCCTTCTTTTCATTTTTTATATCCCCTCTTGGATAACCATAATATATTTAAATGGAGCTAGCCAACTCAAATATAGTATTGCAAATCCCTGGCTAAGTTAGATGAGGATTACATATATGGTCTTGAATGAGCATTTGGACTCTTTAGATATGCGCACCAATTATGTTCATATAACACAACAAATAGATGATTCAATACAAATGTCACATAGAAGTCATATTTATCTCATGGGCCTTCAACTTAAATTATATATCTGGCATTACATTAAGCTATAGGAGATAAATCAAAGAAGCATTTGAATGTAAATTAAACATGTGTAATAATTATATGTCCTTTCTAGTTCAATAAATAGATAATAATTTGGCTCAACTATGCCTTGTACATGTTTTCCTTTAAACCTTTACTTTCATATCACATTTTCATCAAAAAATTTATTTCTCAATTTTTTATTATATATTATGTTTTTTAATTAATTAATAACAGCCATTATTACCGAAAGGGATTTTACAAATCTATCTTTTATAAAATGAATTATGGGGGGCATATTGAGATGGTTATCTCACTTTTTACTGATTCTTCTAATATTCCTAGAATTTTATGAAAGAAAATATGAATTTGAAATGTTTGTATAAATTTAATGAGGATACATGAGTTGATTTGGAGAAGACCATCATCACTTATGTCTAGATTGAGATAGGGCATCATCACAATAAAAAACCAAGTACAAATTGTAGTAATCCTAGAATCATGCTTTACATATAAGGTAAAATTGGGGAACTCATGACTTGTACTATAGATAAAAAAAAATTTACCCTTACCAAAAAATATATGATAAAAATTGACAAACTACATAAGTTTAAGCTTAAGGGTATATAATCCTTCTTGCCTTCCATATAGATAATGAAAATGATTTTTCCAAGTCTCATGTTGCTTCTCATGTTATTTTATAAACCTTGATTGGAAAGAAAAATAGGAGGGAAGAAATGTAAGAAATATAAAACATAATGAAACACAACGTAAGAAATAGAGAACATAATGAAACAAACACATACATATATCTCTAGACAATCAATACAATTATTTTCCTATGAATCCTTATGGGAGACAAGCAACCCTAAAAAGTGATGATGCTCTAGACTCCTTTTTCCCTAGGAAATCCTTATGGGAGAAAAACAACACTAAAATGTAAACATGCTCTAGAGTTAGCTACTGAATTTTAGCGTGTAAGGTTGCTATAAGAACTTAACTTCATACATTTTTCTCTCTAACTTCACACTCCTAGTTGTATTTTCAACTATGGAACAAAATACAATAACACAAAATGGAACTCTTATTCCTCCTAGTGGCCAAGTATTTAACATAGCGTGATAGCCAATTCTCTCGTACCATGACCTGGTCAACATGATAGGTCAACTTACTAAAGGCATAAATTTTGAATGAACTTCATTTGATGTTTTTCTTGCACCATTGGATATGTCTTTAAGTGTAGAATAATGGTCAAGATTTTGGCACAAGGGATAATCGTTTGACCCCCGGAAATGTCATTTAATACCTCAAAATGACTCCAAAAGGTTTTAGACCCCAATTCTCCACCCACCATTAAAATGACCCTACAAGTTGATTCTTTCAGTTTTTTCACTCTATAAGCATCAAAATATAATATGACAAATAAGTTTTTTTCAGTTTTTTCAGTTGATCCATTTATGGTAAAGAAATCAAATAGTTCTATCAATTCCACCTTGCAACTCTAAGAGACATTGAATTAAATTTCATCTCAAGACAGGGCTTTGAGAGGACACTCTCAAAGCCAACCTTCGTTATGGCTTTGAAACACATGGTAAGTATCAAGACTTAGCAACTTTATTTGCATAATATTTTCTAGCATGGACCTTAATGTCATAGCCTTCTTTTGCCTAAATGAATGCAAATTTCCTTGCCATTTGGCTTGTGACATTCATAATTCATGCTCATGGAACATGATTGTGTTGCAATTGTGATAACATTTGTTGTATGCAGAAGCTAATAAAAAATGATCGAAAATGACATTTTTGCTCTGTTTTTTTTAAGATTTAAGGAAAATTACACTAAGTATCTTCCAACCTCATATGACCATCATGTCAAACTCATCTTAGGATATTGTCCAAGTAAGAGCCACTTAAGCAAGAAATCTAGTATACATGACTCCAATTTCAATTAGCGGCAATGACAGTTCTAAGTATGGTGCAAACATTGCTCTAGATCCTCAATGGGGCATGTTTGATGACAATAATTTGGGGAGTGAGAGAGGGAGATGGTAGGAGAAAAAAATCAAGGAATCCTCGGGAAATTGAAAAATATATAACTAATAAGGTGGAAGAAATTTGTAACCTAAGAGAGAAACCTGTGAGGAAATGTGTGAAGTTGGTATTACACACCCAATTGGACAACCTCGAGGAGAAAACATTTCTCCCACTTTATTTTTTGGCATAACCTAGTAAGTTTTATTCACTAGCATGTATTTTGTAAAGGCCTTTCAACCTAGTTCCCATTCAACTCCATCCACCAGGTTGTAGAGGATTCCAAGCCTAATTTCATAAAAAGTAAGTTGGGGATGATCACATTGACTTTCTTGATGACATGTCTATGAATATTAACTACCTTGAACTATTTTTTTGCGTAGGGAAAGAGACACATTCCCATGTCTGAGCATGAAAACGTTCTTTGATATTGTTAATGCCTCTAGTGTTTACTTCTACAAGTTCTATAGGCAGAGTCTATAAAGGGCCAGGTAGCCTCTAGATCTCATCTTTTATGAAAGGTGACATATCTAGTAAATGACCCTACAGTCAATCTCTGGAATGGATCTAAATAGAAGTTCTTCATTTTAATATCCGTAAAACACAACTACTTTAAGGTAAACTATGTACATGTGTCATTTCTTCCACAAACTAAAGTGTATAAGTAGGAAATTTTATACCAAGTGTGCTCCCACCATGTAAAGCGCAATTTGGTGAACTTATCATTTTTATAATATCTTTTTTGATTAAATTTAGTTTCACACATGATCAATTATTGCTTTGAAATTTGTGTTCTACATAATTTGTGTACACTAAATTACAAATTGATTTTTTGAAATCTATTTTGTGTAAATGTCGACCAATAGATATATATCATGGAGGATGAAAGACGAAGATTAGCCGAATCCCATATGGAGGTTCAGGGATCGGAGGATGTTCATGGTATTTAAATATAATCTTAAATCTCCATACATGTGTGTACATATGGAATTGATTTTTTTATTAACTTTGTGAGTGAAATTATTTGTTAATAAGTTTCATATTTTAATTTTTAGGAGGCAAGAGGAGAAGGGTTTCTACTCCATCCATGGAGCGTGGCCAAGGTTCAACCGGTCGAGGTATGAGTGGTAGTAGGTTGCGGGAAGGGGGTGATATTTATTCCCCCGAAGGCCAATCAACAACTACTGGTTCTCAACAGGGTCACTGTGGGTCTGGTTCTCAACAGCGTCATTCTGGGGTTGGTTCTCAGCAGGGTCATGTTGGAGATGATGTTAACCAACAACATCAAGGTTGACATCAATTTCAATATTTTTTCATTAAATTTGTACAACTTTTTTTACACGTGTTTTTTCTAATATATGAAATTTTATATATATTGATGCAGAGGCTGAAAATGTTCGAGCCAGTGGTCAAAAAAGACGCAGGGCAGCGCGCTACATTGAAGAAGAAGGCTGTCAACCCAGCACAACTTATCCGGCTGAGATTACCGATATACCATGGGAAACGAACATGGCGGAATGCACCTTACAAAGGTGTCAAAGCCTTCATGCAAAATTGCAAAGAGATCTCGAGGCTTTGTCTCTACCTGCTGAGAGTAGACAAAGCCTCGAAATAGTTACAGATTCATTGGGTGAAATGGTAAATGTGTACAAAAATTTGGGGCCAACTACTGATTCGTTTGTAGAACTGATGAGAAAGATAAAAGAAACAGTGATAGGTCCCGATAAATGGCAGGACATAAAACAAAGAGTTACAAGAGCAGAGGCCAAGTCAATGTTTAATTATAAGCAAGGGCCAAAAAAAAAAATGTTGAAGGTGCAGTATTTCAAGCACCCAGACAAAGCTTCTTATTTGTATGATCGACATCTTGCGGCCTTTGGAAGGCTTCCATGGAATGATGAGGTTCCTGTTTATTTTGCACAGATGTTTTATGCAGAATTCTTTTTGGGTATGAAACTCGACTACAATGACCTTCCTTCAGAATTTTTTGGCTCGGGGAGAGGTCCATTATATCAACGTAAGGGCGCTAAGCGAGATGTGGAGTTGCCTCGCCCTGAGACGCCATTGGTGAGTCGACCATTTCGAGTCGAAACCCTGTGATCAGAGATGGATGTGACTTCTCAAATAAGTCGAGAAGCAAGAGATGTTATGATCGACAATGTTCATAGCGGATTGAGTGGAGTCGATCTTTGTTTAAATCGACAAAAAACACGTGAAAATGCACATGCCGATTTTGTTTATCATACAGATGAGGAGATTTACAACATGAATGTTGAATATCTTCGAACATATGCAATAAATTGTCGCAATGGTCTGCAAAACCTAATTTTTCATGAGGAAGAGGGCACCGGAACGGTATGTGTTAGTGACCTTAGGGTTTGAAATTATATTTACATATATATGTGTACAATTTGTAATAAATACATGTGTATGTACACATGTATACATTTATTTGTATGTGTACATTAATCTAACAAAAATGTATGATTATATGTTAAAACACCATTTGCAGTTCTCAGGCATGATGTGTGATGAAAATGTTAATATTACGTTCGGGACCTCTGGCTCAAATGATGCAGCTGGGTCTGGCCATCATGATATGTTGGCACATGTATGTTAGTGTTTTTTAAGTGACTCTAAAATAAATAATTGTTGCCACACATGTACATGTATGTATATATATATAATTTGATAAAATGTTTTAACAGGTACCGATTCCGTCTGATGTTTTTGGGATGGCGGTACCTTCTTCTTCCTTAGGAGATGTACCGTCTACTTCATTGGGAGATGAGCCACAAGTATGGACAATTTTTCACAAGTTTAAAATTTATGTTTGAAAGTTATATATATATATATATATATATATATATATATATATATATATATATATATATATATATATATATATATTCTACCTCAAAAAGTTCCATTAAAAATTGAGATATAGAGAGAGAGAGATCTATATTTTGAGTTATTTAATTTTTTTTTTTAATTTAGGTTCTGTTGAAGCCTAGAAAATCTCAGCTTCAAACATCGGGGAAAACCACCCGGTCGGGACCTTAAGACAGCTCCTTTTCCGTTTGGTGTGGTGGCTCCGACTGGATTTAAAGGACCAGTTTCCTTGTAACTAAATGGATTGGATTGGATGGGTGGAAATGGGACTAAACTAACTGAAATAAAACTATCTAATTTAAACTAAATACTGATAAAGAAACTCTAATACTAACCCGGGTAGCTATATGTGAATACAACTTAAGATTGTTCCAATTCAACAATAACCATGAAAATGTATTATCAATTAAATTGAAATATGCAGAAACAAATAAAGATAACTCTGTTTAAGAAATTAAACAAATTTATATAAATATATTGCATTCATCATTGTATACCATTTACATGTAACTATGAAAAATAACGTTTCAATTATACTCAGAAATGATATATAAAAGGAAGCGTTGTTAAAACAAATATACATATAAATGATAGCAATTTTAAAACGAATATCATAAAACAAAAGAGATCAACAGTGAACAGATAGAAATACCTTATTCATCTTGAAGAATTTCAAATGCATTCTGATACTCTATCCAGTAATTATAATGCAAAACCAAATTCCAAGGTACAGAAATGCAACACTTCAAAGATAATTCCGCATGAAAATCACCAGATGTGATCCTTTTCAAAAAATATATAAGACAATGGAGTACAGAAATGTAATCTCCAAGTCCAAAAATATTAAGATCCAGGACCCCTCTCTAAATGCATGAGAGGGGTTTAAATACTACTTTAACTAACTCTAAAAATAGTTTATTACAAAAAATAAGGATTCGGTTCAATGACCGTCCTTTTCCTAGGCTAAAATACAGTGAAATTAAAACTAAATCTATCTATCTATGAAATTGAAATTTTCTCTTGCAGGCATCTAGCATAGTTTTGAGAAGATGCAGTTGACCGACTTCATAATTGAGCTGTCCTAAAAAGACAGAGTCGGCAAGCGTAGGAGCAATCTTCTCTGTAGCATTGATAATACAATTGAGTGCACTGTGCTGACTGTGTGGCTTTACCAAGTACATCCAGTATGAGTCCCAATTCAATCTTGTCAGCCCTTGGATGGATTTTTCTCTTTCTTCTGCCTTTTGCCTCCATTCTGCTTGCAATTGATTTGCCCGTGGGAGATAACCTGGAACAGTTTCAGAAATCAAGTTAGCTTTGTGTAAATTGTCATTTACACAATCAGTGAGAGTGTTTGCCGCTGTAGATGCCTCCTCTGATGCCCTTTCTGCTCTTCTGATTTGTGCATCCCAATTACTGACCAGTATTTCTTTGTGGTTTTCATTAATGATGGGTGCACCAGCTTTTCTACCTTCTTCTGTCTTTTTCCATGCTAGATAATCATTGATCTTTTCATTAATCAAATCATAATCATTTCGTAGATCTACGACATGATTTGTGATTTTATCGCTTTCTTGGCACAAAGAATTCCATTGCAATATTTTTTAGCAGAAAACTTCTTCTTGTTGCAGTATTTGATTGTTCAAAGAGATGGTTTCTAAAATGAATTCTGGAAGCTTAGGATCATCCTTATGCTGTTCTTGGATTTCTTGAAGTTGTTGTTGTAACTCTTCAAGTTTTAATTATGCTTCCTGATTGGCCTGTACCTGTTGCAATTGCTGTTGCAGAGCCTTTATTTGTTCTTCGTTTTCATCCAACAAAAGTTGTATCTCAACTGCTTTAACAATTGTTGCAGAAGCATAAGCTCCTGTTATTTGAGATAATTTAGTGAGATTATGAGTAGGCTCTGTGGCAGGATCTTTCCACAAAACATCTACTTGTTCTAGTTCAGTAGCAATTGCACTTTCTATTTTTCTCTTTTTCCTTTGTCTCTTTACTACTGCTTTGTATTTTGGGCTGTAAAATACATCTAGAGGAGGAATGTCCTCTACATTAAGTACAATTTCAGAGGAGGGTGTGATTGGTATGTGCTCTGTTACTGCGGCTGTGCTGCTTGTTCCTGCATTCAAAACTTTGGTTGTTTGGATAGGGGTCTGTACATTCTGTCCTTCTACATTAATCAATTGATTAAAGGTTTCCCATTCTTTATCTAACTCCATGGTGACTGGCTGTTGCTGTACATTGGGTGAAGGAGGATTTGTTTGTTGAGAAATCAAAATTTGTTGTTGAGCAAGCTCTTTAGATTGTGCAGAATCTTTAATGGATTCTTCTATTTTATCTTCCATTTATTTGGATGTATTGGAGTGTTCAGAATCTCTGTCAGATTTGGATTTGGATTTACATGTGCTTGAACTGCTGTTAAGACTAACACTAGAAGTTTGCTCTTTTGCAGGCTCTATGCGTAGATTATCCAAAGGAATAGGAATTAGTCTCCTTTCTCTGTACAACTTGAATTCCTGAAAATCCCCTGGAGATGGCTGCTCTCTAGCTGAATTCAAAACCCCTTTGAATGAATTTCTTGCCTGGAACATATCATCAAAAAGATCTTGCTCCGTGACAAATTCCCTTACTTTTATTGCATTGGTAAAATTCTTAACAATATCATTTTGGTCAAATAACCTTCTTGAGAATTTGAACAGGTGTAGGCATGTAACGTTGCCTATCTCGTGAAATGCATGACCAATATCCAACAGTGAAAATGTTCCACATTTTATGGGAAATTGTGGCCAAATGCCCTTTTTCTTGTCTTTTAAATCTTTTGTCATACCTCCCTAGCCACAGGTCTGATAATCAATTTCCCAGGCTACAAGTCTATCTGGAACATATAAGGGTAAAACATGGGGAGAAGCATAACTTCCAAAAACCCTAATATAGGTGAACAATTCCTCTCCAAACCATCTTGCGACGGGGAGAATATCAACCTCTATTTCTGAGGATAACCTCGGGGCATCTTTATTATACAATGTTCTGTACAATGGCAGCATTATTCCATTGCAAATTTGATAAAAATGGGGGATAAACTCAGACTCCCATAGTTCTTTATGGTACACATGAATGGGAAAAGGATCATGGATAGTCCATTTCCAACCCATCACAGGGAATTTAGAGACATAGCAGATGGCGTCCATGACATAAGCAGATAAATAAAAAGGCGGATAAACCCGCTGGGAAACATTTCGTTTAGACCGGTAATGAAAAATAGCAGTGGTGAGATTATCAAATATGATTTTGGCCCAATCTACAACTGTAGAATTAACAGCCGCATTCAACAAAGGAAGCCATTCGGGTAATATCATATTTATGTTAGGCTTTCCAAAAAGCCTGCATAACATGGCAGCAGTAAAACAATAAGGAGAGGTAAGAGAACCCGTGTTGTACATACCTTGTTTGTTCTTCTTCAATGGTTCATTTCTTTTGGTCCACTCCTTTGTGCATTCTTCCAAATTTGAGTGTTCTTTTGCAAACTCTTCCATAAATTGCCTGTTGAAAGTTGCCTGAGGTTCTGGCAGCTTATACATTAATCTCAGATCTTCTATGGTGACTGACCCAATTAGCTCTTCCGATGGAGTTCTGAATTGTCTGTCTGAAATATCTGTGATATCCAGCACCCATCTCACCATGTCTGTATATGGGAGAATCCTTGGTCTTGCTGCTATTCTATGTAGAAATGAGCAAGCCAAGTCTCTAAGGGTTGCTTCAGACGTATCCTTTGAACCTGCTGTAGCTGCAACTTTTATCACCACAGGGTTTTCATCTTCTAATAGTTTATACATTCCCTCCCAAGTAGATATATCGGCGTCCTTGTTACAGGCGGTTTCTGCGTATAGCGAAGCCATTTCTTTGTTCTCAGAACTTGAGCTCTTCTCCTTCTTACCCATAATGTTTAGCGGAAGCTTTGTATAGTGGTCTGCTCCTTCGTGCCTGCGTTTTATGAATAAATGAGAGTAATGACATAAGAAAGGTGATGAGACTGTTTTGAATGTGAAAGCGTATGAAATATAATATTTAAATTGTGAAACGACTTTCAATCTAAACACAATCTCTTTTCACATTAATAATCAATCCAATCATTTAATATAATCATTAAAGCGCATAATGGATTTGACATGTGGGAAGATTGCCTTGGGATAGCGCGCCTACATGAATCTGCGACATTGCGATCTGCGATTTGCTGCGCAATATCGCAATATCGCAATGTCGCAATATCGCAAAATGAAATCATCACAGTCATAAAAATAGTGCAAAAAAGGGAATTGCGCAATAGCGCAAAGCGCATATCGCAAAAATCACAGAAGCGCATATCGCAAAAAGCGCACAATCACAAAAGCGCACAATCGCAAAAGCGCAGAATTGATAAGAGTGCAAAATATTTTTATTAATCATTTCTGTTTTCTGCGCTATGCGATCTGCGATCAATGCATTTTATATATACTATTTTTTTATGGATGCGCTATCTTGTTTCAAGAGCAATTTTATTACAATCTATCATAAACTTAAGTGTTTCTAAATATTCTTTCTAAGGGATTTTATAAGTTTATGATAGAAAGTTTTATTTGTAAAGGCAAACAAATCCTAATTGATTTTTTTGGATTTTTAACTTAGGGTCCCCATTTATTTAGTATTATTACTAATAATAAATAAAAAGGGGGGTTGTTGCTGGTCACAACAATTGGCGATTCACTGAAAGAAACAGTTATCTCTGAAAAAATAAAATGAGCATTCTATCTTTAGTAAATAAAGGTTTTTAAAGATAATGAAAACTATCTTAGGATAATTCAAATAAAATGCTGCTATGAAAAAGAAATAAAAATCATTTCATAATTTCTTTCTAATTCCTTAAGAAATAAAAACATTTTGGGTTATATCAAGCTTTGATTGGTGTTAATAATGAAGTAAGTGGGTCTCTCCAAGTTTTGGTTTTATAATATACTCTATTGACATAGGTATTGCCTCTGCTGCCAGCAAACGTTCATAGTCTCGACAGGGTTACCTTTAAACCATTAACCATTCATTGTCCCATCCAACTAAAATTATGAATTTTTAAAAGATAAATTCCTAAGACCTATTATCTCATGTTTTTTTGTCTTTTATTTATTTTTATTTTAAGAGTCATTGTTCTGGTTTGGTAGCCAGTTATTAACAATGTCATTCACTAGTTATAATCAAACTGAACAAGCTGGCTCGTGATGAGACCCCTTGTCTTATATTTATAAGCCATTACCCTGTTTTGGTATGCAGTATTGGTAATGTCATTTTTATTACTCCTTATGAACATGGTAAGTCAGCTCGTAATGAGACCTCTTATCTCTTAAAATTTTCGTATAATTTCTTAGAATTACATTCTAAAAAATCACAACTTAAATGGATGGGGTGAAATATTTTTATCCTTAAGAATCAATGGATGACAATTTTCAAAGTTTTTTGAGTTCCAAAACTTTGAAAAATATCTTTACTTTAATAGATAACCTTTCTCTGCTTAATAAACCTTATAATGATTTACATTTTCCTCAAGTTTTCAAAATATCATGTAAATGACTGAAATAATCTTTTCAAAGTTTAACATCTTATTTTAAACTATTCAAAAAAAAACTGTAATCATTACTTTAAAAATTCTTATTTACACAAAATAAATATTTATAATATTTTTCCAAAGAAATTTTCTCAAATAGTAAACAGTCGATCAGAGACTCATAAACAACCTTTATTTGTAAAAACAAAAACAATTAAAAACTTTGCAGAAAGAAATATATACAGTTTAAGAAGGGGTTACATCCTTATGAAAAGAATTTCTTCAAGATAAGCCCATTTACAGGAAGAGACTCTCTCTTACCTTTTAGATCTTGGAGTATAAATGTATTTGAGCTTATCTTCTCAACGATTTGAAATGGTCCAAGGCACATTTTCTGAAATTTGGCATGTTTACCTTTTTCTTCGTGTGCTTTGTCCCATTTCAAAACGAGATCACCAATTGACAAATTTTTTGAGCCGGTAGAACTTGCATCAAAAGAAGATTTTACAAGTTGTTGATGTTTTTTATGAGTAATTTTTTCTTTATCCCTATCTTCTTCTAATTTAAGGATTTGATCATATCTCAATTGAATGGATGATGAAGGATTTTCTTCAATAAACTGCACTAGGGCTAATGATGGAAGTGTTAAGTTTGATGGTATCACAGCTTCTTTTCCATAAACCAGATTGAAAGGTGAAGTCCCTATTGAAGATTTCTCAGTGATATGATCAGCCCATAACGCAAAGATTAAAGATTTATGCCAATTCTTTTGATTTTGATCAACGGTCCTTTTAATGATTTTGATAAGGTTTTTATTAGTGGATTCAGCTAAACCATTACCTTGTGGGTAATAATTTGCTGAATATTTTAATTTAAAACCTCTTTTGACTGCAAATTCAATTAAAATATTTCTAGAGAAGTAAGATGCATTATCAAAGACAAGACCTTGAGGTACACCAAACCTGGTTATGATAAATTGATCTATGAAATCAATAATTGCATCAGAATTGGCTACCTTCAATGGGATTGCCTCTACCCATTTTGTAAAGTAATCAGTTGCAGTAAGGATGTACTTGTGCTGTTTGGAAGAATGAGGTACTATCTCACCAATAATGGCAAGCCCCCATTGTTCGAATGGTTGCTCAATAGTTACTGGTTGCAAAGGAAAAGCTGGTTTCCTT
The DNA here is from genome assembly GCA_034641835.2 of Pinus albicaulis. Classification (NCBI taxonomy): domain Eukaryota; kingdom Viridiplantae; phylum Streptophyta; class Pinopsida; order Pinales; family Pinaceae; genus Pinus; species Pinus albicaulis. The sequence goes on from CM076582.1 coordinate 1,270,744,242, forward strand.
TGTCTTCCACTTGCAGTTTGACAAATTTGGCACTTCCTTACGTAATCATGTGTATCTTTAAAAAGGGTAGGCCAGTAATAACCAGCGCGAATTATTTTGTGAGCCGTGGTATCACCTCCAAAATGACCTCCTGCTGGTCCATCATGTAATTCCTGCAAAACCTTTTCAGCTTCAGTCTTTTCCAAACATCTTAATAAAATTGAATCATAATTTTTTCTAAATAACACATTATCAATGATCTGGTATTTAATATCCTTTAACCTTAAAGCACGTTTACTCTTATAGCTAAGATTAGAAGGAGCATACCCATTTTTCAAGTAATAGATAAGATCGGCATACTGAGATCCGGAATTTGTAACACTTATCTGACTTACTTGAATATCTTGATTTGAATCTTGATTTTCTGGTATGTTATGAGCTCCTGCCAATAATCTACAAAAACCTTGTCCTCTAACAATCTTAGCTGGTTTAATATCAATATCATATTCTTGCAAGGCTATTACCCAGTTAGCTCTCTTTTCCCCTACTTTTTGAATTAATAATTGCCTCACTGCAGAGAATGGGACAATGATTTTTGTATGTGTTTTCAAGAGAAAATGTCTGAAATGTTTGATTGATTTAAACACAACAAAGGCTTGTTTTTCAACATCGGAATAATTAAGCTCAGCTCCTTGCAGATTTGAGCTAAAGAAAGAAATTGGTGCTTCGATTTCTTGATCATTGAGTTGTGTTAAAATGGTTGCATAAGATGTTTCACTGGCCAGAGTATACAAAATAAAATCTTTAGAAAAATCCGGAGTATTCAATGCTGGTGCATTAATGATTGCTCGTTTGATTGAATCAAAAGATTCCTTTTCTTTATGCGTCCATTTGAATATTGAATTCTTCTTGATCATATTTTGCATAGGTAAAACAATTAAAGAAAAATCAGGAATAAATCTCTTAACAAAATTGATCTGTCCAAGAAAAGATTGCATGGATTTTTTGTTATGTGGTAAAGAAATATCAGAAATTTATTTCACTCTATCTGGATCAATATATATACCATCTTTTGACACAACAAATCCTAAGAGTTTTCCTTCATCTAAAGCAAAGAAATATTTCTTGGGATTTAAGGAGATACCAAACTTTCTACATCTTTCAAATATTTGTTTTAAATCATTTAGATGATTGGTTCTCTTTTTTGAAAATACTGTTATGTCATCAAGATAAACAACAACTGATTTATTGATCAGGCCTTTGAATGCTATGTCCATGGCTCTTTCAAAAGTTGCTCCTGCATATTAGACCAAAAGGCATTTTCTAATAAGCATAAGTTCCCCATTTTGTTCTTAAAGTTGTTTTCAATCTGTCATCTGGGTGAACTAAAACTTGATTACAGCCTGAAAATCCATCGAGAAAAGACATAAGTTCAGAACTAGCTACCTTTTGAAGTATCTGTTCCATGGTTGGCAATGGGAAATTGTCTTTTAAACATGCCTTGTTTAAATTTCTGAAATCAATACAGATTCTTATATCACCATTCTTCTTCCTTACGGGTACCATATTGGAAACCCAATTAGAGTGCCTGACTGGAAAAATGATTTTGGCTTTCAAAAGTTTATTAAGTTCTGATTTGATTTGACTTTCGAGATTTGGACGGATTTTTCTCAACTTCTGTTGAACAGGTTTAACATCAGGAAGCATTGGAATCGTGTGTTGAATAATTGAAGTATCATACGTTTTTAGATCATCATAATTCCAAGAAAAAATGTTTTTATACTTGTTCAGCAGTTTAATGAATGCATTCATTTCCTCTGGTGTTAAGTTGAGTCCTAAGTTAACGTTTTGAGGTTTAGAATCAGAACCAAGATTTACTAATTCAAACTTCAAAGTGGAACTTTGAAGTTTTGAATTAACAACTTTCTTGAATCTGTCTCTAATGTCATATAAATCCTCTAACTTAACAACAAATTTTGGAATGGGGTTTTCATTACCTTTTAAAGCAATTTGTAAATCATGATCATCTTCGTCAATAATTTGCTCATCATATGATTTCTCTGAAGTCATGAAATTTAGAATATCTTGATCATGATAGAAAACTCTCCAATTTGTAACATTATCCGAGACAGATGGACAAAAAATCAATTCTACAGAAAATCTATCAGGACTGCAATCTTCAGCAGGTAAGAGTTTAGATGCAACATTAGCTAACAAGTCAGCTGATGTATTTTGATTCCTAGGAATAGGAGAAATATTGAATGCTAAAAAATGAGTGGTGAGTTCTTGTACTAGGGTTTGATAGTGTTTAAGATGTCCTGAAAGGCAATGAATACTATTCCTAACTTGTTTAATAACAATTTCGGAATCACCAAAAACTTTCAAGTATTTAACATTTAACCCTATAGCTTTATAAAGTCCTTGAACCAAGGCTTCATATTCTGCAGTATTGTTAGTACACTCAAATTCTAATCTACATGACAGCATAGTTTTCTCCCCATTTGGATCAATTAGGATGCATCCAGCTCCAGCTCCATCACTAGACTTTGATCCATCAAAATATAATGACCAAAATAAAGACCTATCTATTGACTTATCTATAATTACATCCGAAATATTTACAATTCTGGAAGTATCAGACTGTGACAAATTTTCTATCTGAGAAACAAAAGTATTTACAGAAAACGGTGATTGAGGAGCTTTGAAATTTCCAAGAAATGATTCAGCAGAATAACCTCCAAGAATGTTGTTGTTGAATGCTACAGGTTCATTAGGTTGTTCAAATTCAGTGACAGTGTGCATCATATGTTTTTCTCGTTCAATTTTGATTTGATTTGGTTTCCCTTTGTAGAGAAGCCACATGTGCGAATAATCAGTCGAGATATAACCATTAAGTTTTGCAGACCAGTCCCTGCTCAAGATTAATCCATAGAATTCAGGAATATCAGCAATCAGAATATCAATTCTTTGGACAATCCTAGGATCTGAGGCTAATCTGATTTTGACTGAATTGATTTCTCCTACAACTTGAACTTTAGAGCGATCCAACTGAACAATATGAACTGCTGATTTCTGTGGTTCAATATTTAGTTTAGCACAGACAGAAGTAGGCATTATATTGGAGGAAGCTCCGGAATCAATCAAACAATTATGCAGATTTTTATTGTACATCTCATAAGTCAAAATAAAAGGAGGAGTTTGAGAATTTGACTTTTCCCCAATGAGCACAGTATCAGTAGCATCTACCTTATCTAGTGGCTTACCAGTTCCCCTTGCTGCTTTTGCAACTACACCGCTTGGTAAAGGAGCAATTGGTGTAGCATTTAATTCTTTCAATAGCAACTTTTGCTGGTGTTTCAGTTTGCTGAGTTCATGTAAGGAAATGTTGGCTTTAATCTTTTTCATGTCTTCAACAATATTGTATTCCATAGGATCTGACACTACTAAAGTTTTCGTTGTTGATGTGAGAGGATTAGAAGAAGATGGCTGATTTTGAGTAGGTAATTGAGAAGTTTTCTTTACAATGGGTTTGTCTTTGGTACTTGGAGTTGTAATTTTCTTTTTTGGAACTGTTTGCACTGGTTCTGCTGTAGATTTACTCCTAGTACTTACAGGCATAGCTTCTTCACTATCAGAATTAGGAAGAATAAAATCCCACATTCCATTTAATTTAGCTATCTCTTCACTTTCGTCTTCTTGATCTGATACTATAGATGTATCTTCTTCTTCTTCCTCTTCTTCTGACTCTGCATTAGAGATTGCATTAGGAGGTTTAGATTCAACTTGGTTTCTTCTGAAATTTTGGAATGGTTTCTTGGTAGAAGTTTCAGCCACTTGTTTTTTAATTTCAACCATTTCATTTGACATGGTTTTAAGAACTTTCTGTAAACCTTCCATGTCATATGGATCTTTGGCCTTTTTCTTTGAATCATCTTTGAAGCTGACCTTCTTTGATTTCCTTTCTTCAAGAGCATTTTTCTTTTCCAGAGAAGTGATACGTTTTTCTACTGCAATAGCTTCTTTCATATTCTCAGCCAATGTAGGCTTTGCAGCTCTGTCTACGAAAATTGCTATGTTTGAGGGTAAGGCAGTTATATACCATTCGATTCTGACTTGTTCACTGGGTTGTGAATCTGTATTAATTTTGTTCAAAAGTTTGTTGAATCTAGCATTGAATTCTTTTATAGGTTCCTTGGGTTCTATCTTCAAATTTGAGAGATCATTGAGTAAAGTTGCAATTGATCGATCATCTCCAAATTTGGTCAAAAAATGATCTGCAAAGATGTCCCAACTTGTTATGGATCCTGATGGTAACGAAAAGTACCATGATCCTGCTACTCCCTGAATAGTATATGGGAATAATCTAACTACAACATCTTCGTGTATGACTCCATTCAAATTAATAGCCAGCATAAAGTTATTGATATGTTCTTCAGCTTGAATGTTAAGATCTGGGCTAAACTTTGGAAGCCATTTTCCAGGATTGTCTGGTAAATCATGTAAAGGTGCAGCCATGTTGACTGCTCCTAGAGTAGACCATGGTCTCTGTGCCATTATTGGGATAATTATTGGAGGAATACCAGAAACTGGTGGTATTTGAATTGAAGTGGTTGGAATAGATGATGTTGAGATTGATGAGGATTGAGTAGAAGATGTTTGTGGAGATGATGACTGAAGAGATGATGATGAAACAACTATACTTTGTTGAGTTGTGGTTTTGGAAACAGGTCATTGAATATGAGATGATGAACTTGTATCACTTTCTGTTTCTGATTAAATTCTTTTTGTTTTTCCCTTACTAGGTAAAGGAAATTCTTTCGGAGGAATACCAAGTTTTTCACTTTGCAACCTAGTAAGAGGTTTTGAAGGAATAAATTTTGAGCTTACACTACCTTCAGATATTTCAGACTCTTCTAAAGATAATGAGAATCCTTTCAATTTATGAATTAGATCTTGAACTTCAGGAGACTCAGGATGTTGTTTGTCTGAATTTTTTAAGATTTTGGTAGTGGGTGTCTGAATATTTTCTGCAATTTCTTCTCTTGGATTCTGAATTTCAGAAGAAATTGAAGAAGTTAATGAGGGTGTTTTTCTCTCAGAATGGCTTGTGGATAAAGATTTACTTGCCATTCATAGCTCATGCCCTCCTTCTAGCGCCAAAAATGTTGAAGCCTAGAAAATCTCTGCTTCAAACATCGGGGAAAACCACCCGGTCGAGACCTTAAGACAGCTCCTTTTCCGTTTGGTATGGTGGCTCCGACTGGATTTAAAGGACCAGTTTCCTTGTAACTAAATGGATTGGATTGGATGGGTGGAAATGGGAATAAACTAACTGAAATAAAACTATCTAATTTAAGCTAAATACTGATAAAGAAACTCTAATACTAACCCGGGTAGCTATATGTGAATACAACTTAAGATTGTTCCAATTCAACAATAACCATGAAAATGTATTATCAATTAAATTGAAATATGCAGAAACAAATAAAGATAACTTTGTTTAAGAAATTAAACAGAGTTATATAAACATATTGCATTCATCATTGTATACCATTTACATGTAACTATGAAAAATAACGTTTCAATTATACTCAGAAATGATATATAAAAGGAAGCGTTGTTAAAACAAATATACATATAAATGATAGCAATTTTAAAATGAATATCATAAAACAAAAGAGATCAACAGTGAACAGATAGAAATACCTTATTCATCTTGAAGAATTTCAAATGCATTCTGATACTCTATCCAGTAATTATAATGCAAAACCAAATTCCAAGGTACAGAAATGCAACACTTCAAAGATAATTTCGCATGAAAATCACCAGATGTGATCCTTTTCAAAAATATATAAGACAATGGAGTATAGAAATGCAATCTCCAAGTCCAAAAATATTAAGATCCAGGACCCCTCTCTAAATGCATGAGAGGGGTTTAAATACTACTTAACTAACTCTAAAAATAGTTTATTACAAAAATTAAGGATTCGGTTCAATGACTGTCCTTTTCCTAGGCTAAAATACAGTGAAATTAAAACTAAATCTATCTATCTATGAACTTGATCTTTTCTCTTGCAGGCATCTAGCATATTTTTGAGAAGATGCGGTTGACCGACTTCAGAATTCAGCTGTCCTGAAAAGAAAGAGTTGGCAAGCGTAGGAGGAATCTTCTCTGTAGCATTGATAATACAATTGAGTGCACTGTGCTGACTGTGTGGCTTCACCAAGTACATCCAGTATGAGTCCCAATTCAATCTTGTCAGCCCTTGGATGGATTTTTCTCTTTCTTCTGCCTTTTTCCTCCATTCTGCTTGCAATTGATTTTCCTGTGGGAGATAACCTGGAACAGTTTCAGAAATCAAGTTAGCTTTGTGTAAATTGTCATTTACACAATCAGTGAGAGTGTTTGCCGCTATAGATGCCTCCTCTGCTGCCCTTTCTGCTCTTCTGATTTGTGCATCCCAATTACTGAACAGTATTTCTTTGTGGTTTTCATTAATGATGGGTGCACCAGCTTTTCTGCCTTCTTCTGTCTTTTGCCATGCTAGATAATCATTGATCTTTTCATTAATCAAATCATAATCATTTCGTAGATCTACGACATGATTTGTTATTTTATCGCTTTCTTGGCACAAAGAATTCCATTGCAATATTTTTTGGCAGAAAACTTCTTCTTGTTGCAGTAGTTGATTGTTCAAAGAGATGGTTTCTGAAATGAATTCTGGAAGATTAGGATCATCCTTATGCTGTTCTTGGATTTCTTGAAGTTGTTGTTGTAACTCTTCAAGTTTTAATTGTGCTTACTGATTGGCCTGTACCTGTTGCAATTGCTGTTGCAGAGCCTTTATCTGTTCTTCTTTTTCATCCAACAAAAGTTGTATCTCAACTACTTTATCAATTGTTGCAGAAGCATAAGCTCCTGTTATTTGAGATAATTTAGTGAGATTATGAGTAGGCTCTGTGGCAGGATCTTTCCACAAAACATCTACTTGTTCTGGTTCGGTAGCAATTGCACTTTCTATTTTTCTCTTTTTCCTTTGTCTCTTTACTACTGCTTTGTATTTTGGGCTATAAAATACATCTAGAGGAGGAATGTCCTCTACATTAAGTACAATTTCAGAGGAGGGTGTAATTGGTATGTGCTCTATTACTGCGATTGTGTTGCTTGTTTCTGCATTCAAAACTTTGGTTGTTTGGACAGGGGTCTGTACATTCTGTCCTTCTACATTAATCAATTGATTAAAGGTTTCCCATTCTTTATCTAACTCCATGGTGACTGGCTGTTGCTGTACATTGGGTGAAGGAGGATTTGTTTGTTGAGAAATCAAAATTTGTTGTTGAGCAAGCTCTTTAGATTGTGTAGAATATTTAATGAATTCTTCTATTTTATCTTCCATTTCTTTGGATGTATTGGAGTGTTCAGAATCTCTGTCAGATTTTGATTTGGATTTACCGTGCTTGAACTGCTGTTAAGACTAACACTAGGAGTTTTCTCCTTTGCAGGCTATATGCGTAGATTATCCAAAGGAATAGGAATTAGTCTCCTTTCTCTGTACAACTTGAATTCCTGAAAATCCCCTAGAGATAGCTGCTCTCTAGCTGAATTCAAAACCTCTTTGAATGAATTTATTGCCTGGAACATATAATCAAAAAGATCTTGCTCCGCGACAAATTCCCTTACTTTGATTGCATTGGTGAAATTCTTAACAATATCATTTTGGTCAAATAACCTTCTTGAGAATTTGAACAGCTGTAGGCATGTAACGTTGCCTATCTCGTGAAATGCATGACCAATATCCAACAGTGAAAATGTTCCACATTTTATGGGAAATTGTGGCCAAATGCCCTTTTTCTTGTCTTTTAAATCTTTTGTGATACCTCCCTGGCCACAGGTCTGATAAGCAATTTCCCGGGCTACAAGTCTATCGGGAACATATAAGGGTAAAACATGGGGAGAAGCATAACTTCCAAAAACCCTAATATAGGTGAACAATTCCTCTCCAAACCATCTTGCGACAGGGAGAATATCAACCTCTGTTTCTGAGGATAACCTCGGGGCATCTTTATTATACAATGTTCTGTATAATGGCAGCATTATTCCATGACAAATTTGATAAAAATGGGGGATAAACTCAGACTCCCATAGTTATTTATGGTACACATGAATGGGAAAAGGATCGTGGATAGTCCATTTCCAGCCCATCACAGGGAATTTAGAGACATAGAAGATGGCGTCCATGACATAAGCAGATAAATAAAAAGGCGGATAAACCCGCTGGGAAACATTTCGTTTAGACCGGTAATGAAAAATAGCAGTGGTGAGATTATCAGATAGGATTTTGGCCCAATCTACAACTGTAGAATTAACAGCCGCATTCAACAAAGGAAGCCATTCGGGTAATATCATATTTATGTTAGGCTTTCCAAAAAGCCTGCATAACATGGCAGCAGTAAAACAATAAGGAGAGGTAACAGAACCCGTGCTGTAGATACCTTGTTTTTTCTTCTTCAATGGTTCATTTCTTTTGGTCCACTCCTTTGTGCATTCTGCCAAATTTGAGTGTTCTTTTGCAAACTCTTCCATAAATTGCCTGTTGAAAGTTGCCTGAGGTTCTGGCAGCTTATACATTAATCTCAGATCTTCTATGGTGAATGACCCAATTAGCTCTTCCGATGGAGTTCTGAATTGTCTGTCTGAAATATCTGTGCTATCCAGCACCCATCTCACCATGTCTGTATATGGGAGAATCCTTGGCCTTGCTGCTATTCTATGCAGAAATGAGCAAGCCAAGTCTCTAAGGGTTGCTTCAGACGTATTCTTTGAACCCGCTGTAGCTGCAACTTTTATCACCACAGGGTTTTCTTCTTCTAACAGATTATACATTCCTTCCCAAGTGGATATACCGGCATCCTTGTTATAGGCGGTGTCTGCATATAGCGAAGCCATCTCTTTGTTTTCAGAATTTGAGCTCTTCTCCTTCTTAACCATAGTGTTTAGCGGAAGCTTTGTATAGACGTTTACTCTTTCGTGCCTGCGTTTTACGAATAAATGAGAGTAATGATATAAGAAAGGTGATAAGACTGTTTTGAATGTGAAAGCGGATGAAATATAATATTTTAATTTTGAAACGACTTTCAATCTAAACACAATCTCATTTCACATTAATAATCAATCCAATCATTTAATATAATCATTAAAGCGCATAACGGATTTGACATATGGGAAGATTGCCTTGGGATAGTGCGCCTACATGAATCTGCGACATTGCGATCTGCGATTTGCTGCGCAATATCGCAATATCGCAATGTCGCAATATCGCAAAATGAAATCATCACAGTCATAAAAATAGCGCAAAAACGAGAATTGCGCAATAGCGCAAAGCGCATATCGCAAAAATCACAAAAGCGCATATCGCAAAAATCACAAAAGCACAGAATCGCAAAAGCACAGAATCGCAAAAGCGCAGAATTGATAAGAGCGCAAAAGATTCTTATTAATCATTTCTGTTTTCTGCGCTATGTGATCTGCGATCAATGCACTTTATATATATACTATTTTGTTATAGATGCGCTATCTTGTTTCAAGAGCAATTTTATTACAATCTATCATAAACTTAAGTGTTTCTAAATATTATTTCTAAGGGATTTTATAAGTTTATGATAGAAAGTTTTATTTGTAAAGGCAAATAAATCCTAATTGATTTTTTGGATTTTTTAACTAAGGGTCCCCATTTATTTAGTATTATTACTAATAATAAATAAAAAGGGGGGTTGTTGCTGGTCACAACAGGTTCCTATAGAAGATTTTTTTAATCCGGGGACTCTAGCGATGGAGATAGGAACATCCACAACATTTGAACAAGTTGTCTTTAGTTCCTTTTTTTAATATTATTGAAAATAAGTTTATATATGTACACGTGCATTTTCATTTGAAAGTTTTTAATTTATATAAATTATATATATATATATATTTAACTGTACATGCATATTGTACAGTTTACTACTGTAGCTGTTTCTATGGAAGAACCTGTTCATCAAATGGAGAGGGAACCTTACGAGGTATTGCATGATTTTTTTGTTATATTTTGTTTTTTACAGGAAGTTCTAGATATATATATTCTCATTCATTTTTAAAACTTCAAATTTTAATGTTCAAGTACATGTGCATTGTGTATGTAGGTTTCCTATTCACAGGATAGGGCGTGGACTAAGACCCAGACGCTAGATCCTCCATTTGATGGACATCATTTACAGTAGATTTGATTTTAAAATTTAGATTGTTTTAAAATTTGTTAAACTTGATACAATTTGATACTCAAGTGAGATTTACAATTTTTTGACATATTTTATTACATTGTTATTATATAATTTGTTTTATTTAATTTTTGGATGGTTTTAGTACTTTTGGCATGTGAATGTGAAGTAATGTTGTCATCTGAACTACATATGGCATGTGATATTTAATGTTAGATGTTTTTGTTGGATAGTTGAATTATAATTGTCATGGCATGTGAAGTTTTTAAAACTCAAGTTTTGGATGGTTTCAATACATTTTGCATGTGATATTTAATGAACTTTAAATGTTTAATGTTTTAATGTTGCACAATATATAATCAAAAGGGTTTTAAAACTTAAAGTTTTGGATGGTTTCAACCTAAATTTGCACATGTGGTAAATTGAAATGTTACTTGTAACAAGACAATCCCCATTGATTTCATTGTATATTTTGATTTCTGATTTGATATAATTGCATGTATGATGGTACATTACTTGTAAAGTCATTGGATTAATAGTGCTCATTGATTTCAGTGTAAGCGCAAAAAATTATTGATAATGTAGAACAATTTTTGTGTTATAATAATTAAACCTAATAATATTAGAGAGCAAGAGAGACTTGAGGTATGGTGTTTACTACAAGAGTTCGAGCTAAATATTTAAATGGTTTATGATTTATGATTTTTACTTTCTTTTAAATATAATCGATATGGAAAGATGACAAAACTAATAAGGGTGACAATAAGAATAGAAGAAGAAAATAGTTTAATATTGATCACAATAAATGCTATTTGTAATTGATTACATTCTAATTATTCACATTCTATCATTCAATATTATTACATTTTCACTTTGCATTCAAAAATTTTATTTGATCATTTTCCATTATTAAAGTTATTCTACAATATTTATCATCTCAACAAATTGAGGTAACTAAGAAAATTTAAAATTTAAATGACTTGATAAATCTCAAACATATTTAGCATATTTAAAATGGTTATATTAATATTAGATGTATTTACATATTATTGATAAAATTAATCATATGTTTCTCATATTATCGATAGTTTTTCCTTGATTGCACACAACTGAAACCAACTTAGATCCATCTTAACTACAGATCTATCAAGCATCGAGAGGGATCAAATCTCTCGAGGTGCAAACCTTTCCTCAAGTTTTGCACTCAAAAAAGAGGTTTGCACCTCTAGATATTTGATCCCTCTCGGCGCTTGATGAATCCATAGTTATGATGGATCTAGGAAAATAAATTTCTAAAAATAAGTAAGGGAAAAGCAGCATAGGGAACAATTAGGAGTAGATTTAGGGCATAGGGAACAATTAGGATTAAATTTAGGAACATGTGATAGTTGGGTGAGATAAAATCATATATTTTAATAAAATAATGGGAATTTTTAGGAGAGACAAATAGTGGATATGGCATGTATTTTGGTGAATAATCAAATTTATGGAATTAAGCAATTAATTATTTTTGTATGTGAAAACAAGATTCACACTTAATCCTCACCTAAACGACTAAATTAAACACATTATTATTAAGGGGACGAGGAGCTTTCTAGGTTTTGAGCTCCCCATTGTTAGATGAGTGTCGTAATGGCATTATAAGTATTTTTGTGAGAACTTATGATATTGTGATATTCTAATTACGAAATAGTGATCTTGAGTACACGCTGGATAATGTAGTAGATAGGAACTTTTTGATAAGGGGAGATAAGGGATGTGACCAAATTCCTATCAATGAAAAAAAAATTATTCACCTTCCTATAACTCCATTGTAGCTTTGGAGGCCAAAGGTAAGAAGAGTACCTTGGAATTTCTTGGGTGAAAAACCAAGTGGGTCACCAACTTTGGTCTAGTGCATTGGAATTCATTAAAGAATTGGTCATTGGAGTTGCTTCAAGCTAGGAGTGAGCATCGTCACCAACCTACATTGAATATTTTACACTCCCTAGGGTGAATGATACTTTAAATTGATTGACATTCCAAGACTTTCGAATTTTTCTGAATGCCAAATGATCTTACAAAGCTAGTATTTATAATATCCTAGTAGGTCATTCGGTGACAACTTTTACCAGAAACTTGAAACAAAGAGAATTTATCCTTGGCTAGGACATCATGTAAGATGTCCGCCATAAACAATAAAATTGTACTTAAACGCTGAGATTCGGGCAAGTGGGGACAACCACTTGTTATCTCGTCCCTTGGAGGCTAGGCCATATGGGGATCGAATCTGACCTTACAAAATAAAGTGAAATAATTTGTACCATACGGTCGGAAAAAATATACAAGAACAATTAATATACAAGAGCAATTAATTTCATTCTAGAATATATATATCCAATACATATAACATTTTTCATCAATGCACATGTATAGAAAAACTACTTTCAGTTGATACTAGAGCACGTGCTTGGACCCAAACAATTTGTAACATGTGCAAACCACAAATAACATAAGCAGCTCAATTTTTAGTTGAGTATTGGAAGTTCTAAAACATATTTAATCCAAAGATAATAAATTGTTAGACACTTCACTCAAAAAAATTCTAATGGAATTCCATCTTCAATAATCTGTTCATGATCGGATTTTGACATTTTCCATTTCTTAATTTTCGATTTTTTCTTTGATTGAACTTCTATCAACTTTATGTGTGCTGCACACACCAAGTGACTATATTGACAACTTATGGAATCAGGTTCATTGTCTTCAAAGTAAACAAAGTCTCCACTTTGATTAGTTTGTCTGAAAAAATAACCTTTCAGTATAATAGACCCTCTGTCATACTGAAATCCATGATCATTATAGTCTTGTAATAATTTCATTTTTCATTCAGTGCAACGCATCAAATAATACTTCACATTTTCATCATTGTCAATAGGTGCAATTACAGAAAAAACATCTCCTGCACAATAAAATAGAAATTTAACATTTAATTATGCATATTTAAATTTATTTCTAGATCTTTAAATCATTAGAAAGTAATTCAAATGTTACCTTCTCTAACAAGATCAGAAACTCGATCACCATCGGATGATATTGTAGTTTCCTCTGATTGCATTTCTTCAAACATTGCAACAGACATTTTTCCCTTTGTATTTAGCTTTGTATGTTTCCAATCATTCACATACATTTTGTTTTCACAAACGTCATTGGATTTTGTGTTGTCTATGCAAACATCACAAAAACAAGAATATTTTCTTTTATCCAATGCAAACACATTTTTGGACAACTTTGTTTGAACTGAATGCAATTTTCGAGTCCCTTTTATTGTTTCAACGTCATTTCCAATTGATCTATCTACGTCTTCGATTCCAATATGCCAGAAAAACCTTTATATGGAAATTTAGAAAAAGAATTTGTAAATATGATATCAAAATACAATTAAAAATAATCATTGCATGATAAATGTACAATGTTTAAAATTAGATTTCTAATATAAATTAAATTGAATGTACCTTCGCACTTCTCTTGATGGGTTAATCTCATGGCTTAGAGCAGTTTTGCACCATTGAACAACTTCTTCAGCGTTCACAAGTCGGCGTGCAGAGTGGTTCATTTGATATCTTTGAAGTACTCGTTTTATGCATGCTCCTACACCGTCATGTTCTCCTTTTCCATGGCCAGTCTCAAAGAAATTCCAACAATGTTTAATGCAAGTTTTCTTATGAAGACGACACAACCAAAAAAATGATCGTGCAGATTTGAATTGACCTGCGCATCCGTCTGACCATATCCAATGTTCATTGAATGTTATTCCACGATTTTTAAATGAATCATAAATTCTTCCAAAACAATGTTGTACAAAACATGTATCATGTGTACGATCGTCACTGATATAAAAGTGATATTCTTTAATGATATGTCGATTTTCACTCGTGCTTTCTATATGATCGACATTTTTTTCAGCGTGTCTATATAGAATATGGACGAGCATGGAGACTTGGTCAGAATGATAGTATTCACTCTGAATTTCTTTTTATGGAACAAATGTGTAGTTTTCTGCAAAATCAATCACTGACAAAATGGTCCCTAGTGGAAAAACTTCATGAGATTTTTTGAATTGCAAGTCTTGCCATCGAGCTCTATGGGAATGCTTGGTGTATTTGTAAATTTCTACCTCAAAGTTTCTCAAAAAGTCTATCAGAAAAATTTCGTCTTCTCGTAATTCGATTCTTTTAACACTATTTGCATCTTGAATCGATGAACCGATATATTCATATCTCTTCCATTTCACTTTCATGTTGGACAATGATTGATCATTTATATCAATACGATATTTGTTTTGAAATTTAATCAAATTTCCACAATCATCGCATTTTTTACCACCAACACATTTCTTTTTGTAAAATAGTTCATCGCTTTCTCTTTCACATAGAATTTGAGATATGAATTCACGGATAGTGGAAGGAGGAGGTGAATCCTTCCATAATGTTATACCGAAATCAAGGAATGTGTCATAATATAACTCAAATTCCACATGATAACGGCAACAACAAGTGTTGCGTACGGTGATAGGTTTTACATACCATGGTTTTTGTTGAACAAAAGCACTGAGTGAAACTTGAATTTGACGATTCTCTTCTTTGAACTTGTTGAATAACTCTATCTGAATGGTTTCCAAGAGATGTTTTTCATGTTATTCGTACTGATTTCGTGCTATTCTTCTTCGCATCACATGTCTTGCAGTTGGTGAAACACACGAATTGTTCTTCCAATATTCATATATTATTTGTTTAACATTTTCTCCAAGTCTATCTTTGTATGGTTGCCTACAAATAGCTCTCCAACAAGCGAGTTCATCATTTACATCTATTTTCAGTCGAAATTTTCGATGTTTGTGCAGATTTTTTTGCGAGGTTCCCAGTGCTCGTGCCATAGATGTTATCAAACGATTCTCTTGAGTACTTGGTGAAACCATTGCCATCTGTATTCCTCTACGTACATTTGAAACATCTTTATCTCTAGATCTCTTAATTGACTTTATAGCACTACTCATATTTTTTATCACCTCTTCCTTCATTTTTTTATCTTTGGTTGATTTTTGAATACCCAATAGTGTCGTTGCTTCTTTTAATTTCCTTGATGATAGGAGACCTTTCAACATTTGAGCCTGAACTGTCACTCGCTCATTTAAGAAATTCTTTTCAAAAATGCGGTCGACACGATATCGTATAACATGGTCAGGTTTTTTATCTCCATATGTGTGAGTGTCAACATATTCTAACATCTCATTATCGATAGTGATTTCATCTGTATATATTCGAAAAAATAGTACATATTTAATAAATCACTAAATTAATAAATATGTCAATAAATATTAGGAAAATTTTAAATATATCAATAGATTATAATATATACATTTACATACCCGCTTCAATTTCTGCTTGAGGTTGATTTTCTTCTTCAATATTTTGAGGAGTATCTCTGTCTGTTTACATTAAACAAAATATTTTTCAAACTAGTTCATCAAATAAAAATTAAGCTTCACATTTTACATTGGGAAAACTTTAAAAATATATTAATAGATCATAATATTTGCATTTACATACCTGCTTCAATTTCTTCTTGGGGCTGATTTTCTTCTTCAATATTTTGAGGAATATCTCTGTCTGTTTACATCAAACAAAATATTTTTCAAACTAGTTCATCAAATAAAAATTAAGCTTCACATTTTACATTAGGAAAATTTTAAATATATATCAATAGATCATAATATTTACATTTACATACCTGCTTCAATTTCTGCTTGAAGTTGATTTTCCTCTTCAATATTTGAGAGGGCTTTTAACTTTCTTTTGCGAGATTGTCTAGTCTCTTCTCTACGTGTCTCAGGGTCTCTTTTTCGATCATATTTTCTCGCACAAGTTCTTCGATTTCCCATGATAATAGGGTATGAAGTTCAAAAAAAATTCTTCAAAAAATTGGACAATAACTCAATTACAAAAAATATCACAAAAGATTTAATTTAAAAAAATTCAGTGTAATTTTTTTGCAAAAAATACATATTCCAATTCAAAACATTTACTTTAAAAAATTTGAGAGAAAAATGTCTTATAAAAATGAAACGAGGCTCAGAATATTTACTTCAACTCAAAACACGTACATACCTCCAAGAAATGTCTTTTGAATGTACGTCCAAGAATTTTTTTACAATTTTTGCCAAAATCATGCCACCTCTAAGAAATGTCCTCCAAAAAAATTCTTTAAACCCAAAATTGTAAAATCAACCAAGAAATGCTCTTAAATCCAAATTTTGAAGAAAATTTTTTGAACCCAAACCAAGATCTTTGCAAAATGAGAAGAAATGTGCGAAATGTGCGAAAATTGTGAATCATTTCGCGTCAATTTATATTGACGCGAAATGTGTTTTAGTAGGGGGCTCCACAAAACTCTCCGGCCGACGGAGAGTTACACAATAGTTCGGCCGAACTTTTGATCAAAAGTTTAGCCGAACTATTAAGACGTTAGATTTAACGGGTCTTAAGCGGAAAACATAGTTCGGCTGAACTTCATTAAAAGTTCGGTCGAACTAACACGTCATCAATTACGCAAAAAATAGGTTCTGAATATGGTTCTGCAACTTTGGACTGATTAAACTCCATGAAAGGTTGTTAATTAACTGTCGAAACCAAGACAAGCATTTTCAGAATTGAATCTACTTTCAGGAAATATAACTTTTATGGAATTTCATAAACGTTTAATAATTTTAATTATTTTTCTAATAAAATGGGCGCAAACAATTTATGAGGGTCATTGTGATTCAGTGAAATCAAAATTTTGTATCTCCCAAACTACATTGTAAAAAAAATTGAAAAAATTATGGGGCATTACATTGGTCCGTCGTCTCTAATAGGTAGCTTTTAGATTTTTAGTTTATAACTTATGTGTTAAGAAATTTCTTGCGACACAAAACATATCCAAAATACGCAGTTTTTCGTATTGGACCAGTTCAAAAAATTCTAGTAATTATGATATGCATCCATTGGCTTTGTAAATATGACGAAAACAAAGTAGACTCTGTCTAGATTGTTGTAACACATTTTGTTTTTTCAAAAACACAAATTTTCAATGAATACAGCATTACAACATAACATGACTTCTTATGAATCCTTTGATTGTTAAGAAACACACACTCAAAGAAACGCTAAGTTGACATATCAAATTTGCATAAAAAAATTTCAAAAAATAAGTAATAGAAAGCTAACAAAATTTCTCACAACTTTTATTTTTATCGCAAAATGAAATTCTACACAGAAAAATTGTTATAGTTTGCAGAAAGTTGAAGAACCGAAAAAATGAAATTTTTTTCTCAAACAAAGGCAAAAAGTGTAACCCAACTTCACATTTTCACTCTCCAAGTTTAAGGAGAAACTGTAGGAGGATCAGAAGCTGGAGGGTTAAAGGAATCTAAGATACTATGAGGAAGTGATCAACCCCACCCTTGATAATTAGAATTATCTCTCAGTGTTTTCCAACAATAAGAAAAAAATGAACATCGCTAAGATAAGAACTAATTCCCATGAGCTTCAGAGTGAGGCCAGGTGGTGGTCTATTCCCAAGACCCCTTGCAACGATAGAATCTATCAAATTTGTGATTCTAAGGAGGTGCAAGATGAAAAGAACTTCTTTTTAGACTTCCCGACTCTTACTCACATTCGCTCTGAGTTGCCTACTATCTTCCACACTTCCAATCTTCTTGACCTATTAATCCAACCCATATATAGCGATCTTAGAGCACTTATTTCCTTTCACTTTGACTAAAAAAACAATATTTTAAAGAATCGAATTTAGATTCTTTCTCTTCTCTTAAAGTTTGATAGACCGCACTGATCTTAACGGACAATAACTATCATCATCATATATTTAGGAATAAATGACATT
Source organism: Pinus albicaulis (assembly GCA_034641835.2). NCBI lineage: Eukaryota > Viridiplantae > Streptophyta > Pinopsida > Pinales > Pinaceae > Pinus > Pinus albicaulis. The sequence goes on from CM076582.1 coordinate 1,270,762,395, forward strand.
GATTCAACAAATGCTAATTTTCCAGTCATTGAATTTTTTCAAATTCCTTGAAATTGAAAGAAAGTCAAACAATTTGAATAATTTAAATGATTGAAAAATTAACAATTTTTTAATCAGTGTCATTTATTCATTTATATATATATATATATAAAAGAAATGACATGGATCCAACGACTACTAATATATATAAAGACTTAAAAAGAAATGAAATGGATCATGAAAAGCAGAGGCGGCGAAATAAGTGAATGAGAAAGAGCGGCGCTACAAGATTGTATTCAGAATATCGATGACGCTGTTGACCAGATTCAGCAATCTCTGATGGAGATGGAGGACTTGGAACGCAGCAACTTAGATCCTCAAATGAACGACATGCAGACGTATATGAGTGCCGCCTCACCGACCAAGATTCCTGCCTCAACGGATTTCATGTTGCGAAGGCGGCCGGGAATATTAGCGCGATGATGAAGGTCCGCGTGCAGAATGAGACAGAATTGATCAGTAACGCTTTAGCTCTCCTTAATGCATTCACTGACAGCCGAGGTGATTATGGTATCCATGCGTGAAACCCAAACGGCCGGCGCACTGAGTGCTCTTCTAAATAAATGATATATGTACCGAAAAATGGTTCATAAAATATATTTATAGTTTTGCAGCCACCGCTAACTTTTACTACTTTCTTTTTATTAAAATGGCTATGTGGGTTTGGATTACAATCATGGCGTTATTATTTCCATTTGAAGAACATTATTTTTTTATTATAATTTAGCTTTTGTTTCATAATGGAATAATAACAATTTCATTGTAAAATATTAATAATAAAATATTTTAAGTGATATTTTTTCGCTTAATCTAATTTAATTTGTGGAGTTCAGTTTATATTAAGTTACAGTTTAAATCAAAGCCAAGGGGGTTTAAGGCTTCAGTTCTACCATGTCAATTAATATCTAAATAATTGTAATGATCGATTTCGTCTCTGCTTTAAAAGTTTATATACATTTATTTATGATAAAATAAAGTTTCATGGAACAAAATGAATTACTTACCATTTCAAATAACAATTTAGTGATAATTTTATAATTGTTGAGTGGTTTTAAATTATAAAAAATAAATTAATAATTTAATTTTATAATTAATTATTTGAAATTTACAAGATTTAATTTTTTTAAAACAAAAATATTTTTATTTTTATCTTTTTTTTTTTCAGAGAGAAAAAAACGCTGAATATATTAATGATATAAACAGTACATATTCAAATAATCTTGAGCTGTGAAGAACACAGCGAGAAGTCCACCATCAATTGCCCCAAATAAATCTGTTCAGAAGATAAACAGAGAAAAATGAGAGGGCATCCATAAGAACGGGTCAGGATCCGACCCGGATACAAATATAATCCACCTGTAAAATTCTACTGCTGTATGAGATTACAAAAGGAAAGAGAGAGTCAAGAGCATCAGAAGTAGGTTGACTAATTAGAAGAGGATGCTCCAGATCTAGCAAAAAATGATAATATTGCAGACTGAAATGATATAATTAGGAGACACATAATAAATGGCCAGCTGCGCAATAGATGTATAAATGCAAAAGGGCATTTATGTAGAGAAATATAACACGCTCGCTTCAGATATCATCACGCTCGCTTGACACACTCGCTTGCAATTGATATTCATTTCCGCTTGAACAGAAGAAAAGGTATTGTTGCCGACCGAATGATGTAAAATAGGAGAAGCATGAGAAACGATCAGCATTACAATAGATGTTAAGATGCATAAAGACAGCTATCTAGATAAACTATCACGCTCGCTTGACACGCTCGCTTGCATTGATGTTATTGTAGTGGGCATTGATCCTTCTGGAAGCGAATCCATCCCCATATGATGCACAAAAAATGGACATATGATCTGTCTTTTAATCTTAGCACAAAAAATGATCATCCTTCTACAAAAGGTATTGAAACAGAGACAGAGATAAAAATAAAAGGAATTAAGGAAGATGGATGTGTGTCACTCCTGTCTGAGTACCATTTAGAAAATGGGAGACAATTATAAGGCCGAAATCCTCCATGAGCCCCCCCTTGGATAACTTGTCCGCTCTAGTATTGTTCTCTCGAAAAATATGGTAGATAGGGGGGCAGTCCAAAAGATTCCAGAGCTGCCTGGTCCTTTCGACCCATCCTTGTAGATGCGGAGTTTCCAAACGAGATTCATTTGTAATCCATCCAATCACCAGTTTGGAATCCCCAAAGATGTTAGCCACCAGAATCTGAAGATCAAAGGAAACAAACAGCGCCCCCCACAAAGCCATGATTTCAGCTTTATTATTGGAACCTGGACCACCATTCCAAGAAATATGATATCGTTCGTGTCCTAAGATCTTAATCCATGCCCCGCAGCCAGTAAAGCCATCAGCAGCAGCTCCGTCAAAATAAACAGCAGGAAGGATAATATCATGTGTTCTTATACGCTGGGATCCATCAATAATATCGGGTGTGGCTGAGGGAGTCACGTCCATCCAAGATTTGATGGCGAGAAAGATCTTATGAGGTTGGATCGGAATCTAGTCAAATATTTTCCTATTTCTAGCCAACCAGATCTCCCAAATGAAGAAAAATGGGAGCGATCGATACTGACAGTGCATCTTATCCCACTCCGAAGCTGCAGTCAAGAAATCCACCGGGAGCCATAATGGGCCCATAAGGAAAGAGCTGAATAATTTCCAAATATTAATAACAGAGGGGCACGTAAAGAACAAATGAGGGATAGATTCATCTGCAGCAAAACAGAATACACACCACCCCAGGCCATGATGACCCCGCTTCCTCAAATTGTCCCATGTGAGGACACGGCCCTTCCATGTAAGCCACCCGAATATAGTAATTTTGATTGGGATTTTCCTTTTCCAGAAGAAACGAAATACACTTGGTCCCTGCATCATATGAGAAGAATTATAAAAGTTCTGGTAGACATCTTTGACAATCAGTGATCGATTTCTCATAGGGCCCCTCCATACTAATATATCACCCCCTGTAGCGTAGCTTAACCCAGCTTGACGCAGTGAATCCCGAAAGCAATTCCAGTCATCGACCACAGCTCCCTCCAGGCCAAGCTGAACTGCAGATTTGAAAATGGGAGCTGAATGTGACCAATGATGAATTATCTGAGAGTAGAAGATAATCCCGCGGATAGAAAGAGCATGAATAAGATTCCCTGAAGGCCCACTATCAGGAGGCAGCTGAAGAAGAGTGGTGGCACCAATGGGAATGAGACTACCATCCCTAAAATTCCATCTGAGGTGCGGGGAAATAAGAGGGATGATTTTCATGAAGCTGCGCCAAATACATGATATGAAACGAGGAAAAGTAAGAGTGTTGCAGCTAATTGAAAGCAGAACATCCCCCTGAAAATACTTGGTTTTAATAATGTCATTCCACAAACCCGGGCATGAAATGGCTCTCCAAAAGGATTTTGTTAACAGAGCGCCATTAAAAACCTGTGTGTCAAGAATGCCCCAGCCATCCGACCCTTTGGGCCTGCAAATGTCCTCCATGCTGCATAGATGATATTTCCGCTGCAATTTGGCGCCACTCCAAAGAAAGTGAGAAATGATGCTATTTATTTTGGAAATAATTCCTGCGGGGATGAAAAGAAGATGAGCCCAGAAAACAATCATCTGAGATAGCACCGATTGGATTAGAATATACCTACCCCCCATCGATAACCATCGATGAGTCCAGCGTTGAATCCTATCCCACAACCTGTCAAGGATCCAAAGCCAGTCTCTGTTCTTGTATCCACAAGGTTTAATATAAAAACCCAAATATTTGAACCCATTTGATATATGGCACTTGCAAACACCCATAAAATCGGCAATAAAAATAATCTCCTGAATGTCTCCATATTCATAAAGAAGGAAAGACTTACTGCTATTTAGGCCCAAGCCGGTAGCACTTTTGAAGCGCGAGAACATTATATGAATAAAAAACCAATGATTCCTCCATAAATAACTGAATAGCAATAAGTCATCCACAAATAAGGAGTGAGAAGTTGAGACAGAGTTTGAGAAAGTGAAACCTTTAATATATCCACGCTGTTCGGCAAAGTGCATAAGCCTGCTAAACCCGTCCATGACAATAAGGAAGATAAGGGGAGATAGAGCGCACCCCTGTCGCAATCCCCTTCCAGCCTTGAAGAAGCGAGACGGCAGTCCATTTACAATAACCGCATATCTGACATTAGAAACACAGGCCATAATCCATTGAATAATCCGTATTGGTAAACCAATCTTGAGCAGCAAAGACCGGATAAAAGACCAATCGACCGAATCATAAGCTTTGAACAAGTCCACCTTCATAATAAGAGCCTCTTGATTTGCAGAGTGCATAGAATGGGCCACCTCTTGAGCGATAGCAATCGCATCATGAATAGACCTGCCATTTAAAAATCCATATTGTTCCTTTGATATGCATGACGATAGGACTGATTTGATGCGGTTTGCAATAATTTTTGATGATAACTTATACAGCAGATTACACAAGGCAATAGGCCGGAAATCTGCAAAATTCTGCGGTTCCGAAATTTTGGGAATAAGAGCAATAAAGGAGGAATTCAGATTAGCAGGCATGAATCCTCTGCATCTGAAGAGTTCCAGCATATCAACGATCTCGTCTCCCATAAGATCAAAAAAATGAACAAAGAATTCGGAGGGCCAGCCATCAGGCCCCGGGCATTTGTCACGACAGAAAGACTTCAGGGCCTTTAGAGCTTCATTCCTAGAGATAACCTGATCAAGGACAGAGATGTCATCCGCACCAAAGAACCTGGGGAACTGTTCGAGCACCCATGCTTGATTCGAAACATCCGTAGCTGGGTCACATGAATAAAACTTTGAGAAATATGAAAAGGCCTCGTCCTGGATATCAACAGTGGAGTAAACATAGTCGCCATCCTCCTTTCTGATGCGCCATATAGCGTTCTGATTGCGGCGAGCATTGGCAGATTTATGGAAATAAAAAGTGTTGAGGTCGCCCTCCTTTAACCATAACATCCTACTTTTCAGCCGCCAAGAAACTTCTTCAATGTGCAATATCTCCCGCTTTCTCAAGCCAAGATCCTGTAAATGTCTCATTGCATCATCATCTGGTGGTTTAGTCACAAAAGAAGAAAATAAGTCCGCCATTTTTGCAGAAATCTCAGAGAGCTCCAATTTAAGATCACGCTTTTTCTTGATTTCCCAATCTTTTGTGGCTTTCTTGATACATTGGATATTATGATGGAAACGGTCCCAGCCCATTAGACCGTCATCATCAATATGTTGTAGCCATATCCTGTGAACCAAATTTGAAAAATTCGTGTCTTCCAGCCAGACCCTATTGAACTTGAAGGGTCTTCCACGAACCACAGCAGCAGATTTCCACGATAGCCGAATGGCCATATGATCAAAAACATTTGAAATAATAATATCTGAGCGGAGCATACACCATCTGTCCACGAGGCTAATATGGACCATAGCTCTATCCAGCCTTTTGGCGATGAACTGTTCGTTGGACCGCTTGTTTTTCCATGTTGGTAGCATAGGAAGAGGACGAATATCATTCAAATTAAATCCATATAGCAAATCACATAAATATGGAGAAAAAGGACCAAATCTAGCATTTCGGCCCCATACTTCATCAGGTCTCAATGTGGAATTAAAATCACCCATCAATATGAGATTGTGCAATGCAAGAAGACCCGAATCAGCCATGCGATTCCAAAAAGACAGCATGTTGCGATAGGGAGCATATAAGTTGATAATATAGACACAATCCTCGTAACCCCTAAGGTGACCGGCCAGCAATATTCCCCCAAAAAACCTGAAGGCCTTAAAAGTGGCCATCGCCGGATTCCATACCGCAATAAGACCACCCGAATGACCAACAGCATCGACTGCAGCATCTCTCCATCCAATTTTAAAACTGAGAAATAACTTGATAGCTTTGTCCCTGTCACATAAGGTTTCTTGAGCCAGAAAAATAATAGGATCACCCGACATCAGAATCTCACGGAGGCAATGAGCTTTGGGGGCATCACCCAACCCCCGAATGTTCATAGATATGATGTTATTCATCTAGACTCAGGCTCTGGGTGGCGTGCTCTAAGCGCCCAGGATTCATCAAGAGGACCCTCACTAATGGAAATCGGAATCTCAGTGAGACTATCATCCAAATCAAAAAAAAGAGAAATGGCTTTGAATTTTCCCTTTGAAAGTCTGCTAGCCCCTTTTGATGTGCTTCTGGCAGATGTAGAAATATTACCAGATGATAAAGGAGGCCTGTCAAAGACAGTGAGGGCCGCAATATCAACATTAGGGTTCGCCAGTATAGCCTCAAGATCAGAATCAAACGTATTCCTGGGGGAATCCGTAGTTGTGTCATTCGATATAGGAGGCATATCGACAATAGTATGGGGGCTACAGGTCGAGCTGAGAGGAGGAGCTGAGGACTCACCCTCGTGAAAATTCGAAGAAGGATAGAGAGGAGGATCCTCCATCGACCGGGCATTAGGTGTAGAATTAATAGGCAGGCCTTTAAGAAAATCATCGACGTAGGAGAAAGTGGGAGCTACAGGGCCATCTGCATCCTTATAGTTCGCTGAGGGAAAAGAGGAGTACGACGGCCGTTACTTAAGGTAAGCTACCTGGATCATCCCAATAGCGGAGATTCGGTATGAAGTATGGTTAGACTCGAGGTAAGACACGGATGTCATTGGTTGTACCATCGGGTTCGGTCAACAATGTAAACATCATCACTTTCAAACATGAAACAAAGTGCCCTTACAACGATAAGACGGTTAAGAACCAATAATTCTACTTGTCGAGTCTTCTGGATTGAGTAAAATCATCCGCGTGGCGCATGCGAAGTCTATAAGGGCAGTTGTCCCTGAGGTGACCAGTTCGATGGCATATGAGACACCGGAAGGGGATGCCCCAGAAGTCAATGCGCTGGCAGTGCTTTCTGTTGCCCCATACCAGATCTATGTCACCAGGAATACCACCTGTGTTCTCTAATTCAACCAGAATCCAAGCAATTTTTTTATCGCTTGCGCCAATGATGCTTGGGTCGATATATTTCGTGGTGCCGATAGAGTTGCCAATCGTCTGGAGCGCCTTCATAGTCCAGAATTCCAGGGGAAGCCCCAGAAGCTTTACCCAAATGATGCGATTGCGGGGCGCCTCCAGCACGGGGTTAAAGCTGACATACCAGGGAATAAGCTGCAAAAAGCTACGTCCCCGAACCCAGGTGCGACAGGTAATCTTATGGACATCCTTGACATCCATAAAATGAACACTAAACCAACCATTAATGAGAATACTAACAATTGGGGTGTATCCTAATATATATTTCCACTGCCTTTTAATCCAAGAAGCCGTATCAACTTCGCAATTCTCCGGGAACAGCCATCTTCCAATAACCTCCCTCTTCTCCAAGCTCGACACCCGCTTGCAAAGATCATCAAAGTCTAACGTTACTTCCTTGATTTCCATGTTGTGTTTGTAGCAAGATTTCCGCCTCTTGCGACGACCACGATGCTTCTGATGAAAACAACCACCTATCTGGCGATGCACATCGGGAGCAGAGCCAAGGAAATCTTGTTTGATAGTATGATCGTCGACGTCATCGCGCAAAGGAGCGTCCACATACAACTGATCGGAAGGAAAGTTATCAGCTAGATGAGATCTCGCCGTCGAAACCATATCAAAAGAAAGATATCAATAGCCGCCACCGCATGCGAGTGATAGGTGGCACATGCTCAGAAGGACAAGTGCACAGCTGGCCATGCAAGGAAATGGAAAGAAAGAAAGATCGAAGAAAAGATAATGTGCATGGGATCAGAAGAGCAAGTGAATCCTGTGAGAATAGAAGCGTGTACAAAAACAGGACCTTTGGAGAGCGGAATGTGAGAAAGAAAGAGCTGGAGAAATGATGGGTATGATGTCAGACTGGCAATCATAGAATGGAGACCGCGTGATATGTCAGTAGGATAGACAGACTTTTGAAGAGAATACGTCAGAGCAGGCCTCGAAGAAGGTGGATCGTAGGGATGAAATTAAAACCCCGCCTCCAAAAAACATTCTTTTGGCATCCCTAGGATGCTGACCTAATCTTATCATAAAGGGAAATAATGTTCCAAAATAAATCTAGGTCTAACCATATATGTGACGGCAATAAACTTCAGAGATTATCTGCTCGGTTCTAAAAAAGGCAATAAGTATTCTGCAGTTAGGACAGAGATTAGGTCGTAATAGATAAGGCAATTAATCATTCGATTCAACGGGTCGAAATTCAAAAATCCCCGGCAAAGGTGATGGCTGGAATCTATGGTAGAAACTATCGGAAAACCAGAACAATGAGGAAGCTTTTATGAATGATCGTAGCAGCAACACCAGCATCCTGGAAAAGTCCACCATTGTTTGCGTAGCCTAATGCTGAAGCTTTTGCATGGTCTGGAGAAAGAGAAGTAAGTGGCCAATTTGTTCCTGAGATGAGACCATGATTGAAAGAACCCGACTGAATATTGAGCTGAATCAGAAGAAAAGAATTGGGATGCCGAAGATGAGGAAGAGTTTTCACCGACTGCATCAACAATCCTAGAAGTGGACATGATAAATGGACCTAAGAATCATAAGTGCTATCAGAAGCATAAGAACCGTCAGTCCAATCTCTATCAAATCAAATAGGTTTATCCCATCGAGAGAATACATGTTAGCTTCTCTAATAAACCACGAAGACAGAAAGGATCATAAATGCCGGGAGCAAGGGGCTAACAGAAAAAGTGATCCAAATCCCCAGCCATCATAATAGAAACTATAGGGTAGTCCATCAACTCAGCCGATAGAAATTCCAAACAGAACAGCATAGGATAGGCCGGATAAATATAAAACTAAAACCAAGTCTCGTAAGAAAGAGGAATTCTAAACAGAGAAATGGAAGGTTCCAAATTAGGAAAAATGAGCTTAACTTCATAAGCGGAAAAAACACACTTGAAGCGGCATGAAAGAGATATTCAAAACCACTAGAAGAAAGGATTTAACCAGCGCTTACGAAGAAATGAAACATTGCTCATAAATCCTCCATAAATCCACCCATTCAATGCCGCTCATTTACTATGCTGGTGCTGCCCTCGTTGCTGGTGCGGATGCTTCACCGCTTCATTATCTTCGATCTTTTCCCCTTTTTATCTTTTATTATATATTTTATTTTTGAATATGATCACTAGATGATGTTTAAAGTAATTAATGTTAAATTAGTCTAGATTTATACGAAGTATGGATATGTACCAAGAAAGATCAAAGCTCCATTAAATCTTTTAAAGTGAAATTTTTTTTTAATGCAAAATTTATTTAAAGTAATTAATGTTAAATTAGTCTAGATTTATACGAAGTATGGATATGTACCAAGAAAGATCAAAGCTCCATTAAATCTTTTAAAGTGCAATTTTTTTTTAATGCAAAATTTAATGAATAATTTGTAACTCAAGAGATTTTCTCGGAGTTTAATAGATCCTCATTATTTAATTATTAATTGTTAATAATTATAATTATTAATTTTATTTTTTTTCTTTATTTTTATTTTAAAATAAACTTTTAATTTTATGTAATTTCACTAGGTCAAAATATTTTAATTAACAATTATAATTAACGTATTTTTTTGTTTTACTTTTTATTTTTACGTAATTTGACTCAGTCAAAATTTTTAGATAATATAACATAACAAGACATTGTAGAGTCTTTTCCATACTAGGTTGGAAAGTGTCTCTTGACCCAAAAATGTAATAAAACAAAAATTATAAAATATGTCAAATGAGAGATTATTTTATGGAATGACATATTGATGAGCCATGGTATATGCTCATGATATTGTAATAAATCTTATTGACAAATTAGTAATATCCATAGTAAAATGGAGATCCATGGTAAAATGGATGTGAATATTGATAGTCAAAAAATATTGTTATATGGTAAGTATTAAGTTTTTATGTGCTTATTAATGAAACTTAAATAGAGTTACAAATGGAATTGAACCTAAGAGAGCACTCAATCACCATGTATCCAAGGCCCATGGACTTATATCTTATATATTTTAATTTGATAAATGCCTTGGATATATCTTGAAAAGTAATTATAATTTTTTTTCTTTTAGATATAAAATTATATTAAAATAATACATTTATAAAATATTTTGATTATAAAATGAGAGATGGCTTTTGGAGATGTCAGACTAATAGAGTTATGGTATTGGTTCATGGTATTGTAACAAAGATTTTCTACAATTTAATAATATCTATAGTAAAGTAGGCATGAATATCTATGGCTAAAAATATTGTTATATTGTAAGTCATAAATTTTGTTTGTGCTTATTAATTAAATTTAAATATTAGATATCATTTTTTTGGGATTTAACTGCATTAAGTAAGTCACTCATCATCTATGATGGTGACCTCCCCGGAACTACGGGTTATCATCACCTTATGTAATGAGTGCTAAGTGAACTATTCAAAAATTATGAAAAAATAGTGAGTTACTACTGCCTCTCACGGAAATGGTCATAGATGAATGACTTAGTGCAGTTAAATACCAAAAAATGATATCTAATATAATGACTACAAAACCCCTCAATACTTAAATTTAAATATGTTTACAAAATCATTATTTTAATTTAGAAAATGAAATGAATCTTAACTTATATCTACTACTTATATCTTATATATTTCAAAGTGATATGTATATTATGATTTTCTTTTATCTAAAAAATTATTTGTAATTTTATTAAAAAAAAAAAATTACAATATAACAAATTGAATTTTATTATTTTTATTATTTTATATTTTTACCCAACTTACAACATATCTCTCATGGTTGGTTGGATATTATTTTTCACCTTTTATTATTATTTAATTGAAAGTTTACAAATACTTTACTTCTCATACACAATGTGGCTTGATGTGGAAGGTGGCTAAGATTTAGGTTTCCTCCAAGATGTTGAAGTTTTATGACATTTGTACACTCTTTCGTGAAGAGGGAGTTGGCCACTACGCACCTTCCATCATTTTCAAATCACCTGACACATATCACCCTCATTTTTGGTTTCATGTAGAAGTTATAGCAGGTAGGTGGGTGTGGTAGAAGTTATAGCAGGTAGGTGGGTGTGGTTTAGCTCTGCTCTAATTAGTAGAAGGATTATGACACTGGTAAATTATTTTATGAGGTAGGTGGCCATTATGCACCCCTCATACTCTACAAAGCACCTCAAACACCTCACCCTCATTTCCTTCTCGCTCCAATGCAAGCTTGGGTTTTTTCATTTTATTTGGGTCATGATGAACATGTGGTTTCCCTCCTCCATGTTGTTGTTTCCCTTCTCTACATTACCAATTTAGAGTATTGGTTGGTCATTATTTTCCCTTTCGCTCATGACTCAAGGGAGAGCTTTCTCCTCCTAACAAACCATTAGTCCCTCCTTTCTAACATGATTGTTGAATTCACATTTCCGGTTGTCTAGGTTCTAGTGTTGTGTTCCATTTTCTATCTTGAGACAACGTGCTCATGTTCATAAGGGAAGTGGTAGGGTTCACATGATCGTCTATGGGCTGAAGCCTTGGCTCAAGCATATGTATAAAAGATACCTGAAATTGTTTGCTAGGAGTTAAGGGTGTTCGAGGTAATGGTGGTAGTCAGCCGAGCTTGCTCCTTAGCTTAAGAGGTTACGACCAACATTTTGGAGTGGGTCCTAACCTGGGACACACCCGCCGAATATAAAACGAATACCTCGTCACCATTGACCTATATTGGAAGATAAAATTATTTGTGTGAAAAGTAATTATGGATAGAAATGAAGCAAAATAATTGGTATTACTTATGTTAGACAAAGTGTTATTAAACCTGAATGAGATGAGGGTCCATCTCAGGCATATAGAAGAGCAGCTCTAGCGAGTCAAGGAATGTAGTATTTAGTTTATATGACTTTAATTACTTACTTCTGTTGCTCCTTGTTTTTCAGGTAGATGTAGCTCCTGCACATTGAAAAACATGTATATTGTAACAAACTTGGTTACTGTGCAATTCCTCATCTAAAACTTCAAGTAAGTTTACTATTTTTTTTTGAGTGATTTATTTCATCATTCCATATTCATCGTATAATAAATAATAAATAATATATATATATATATATAATATAACATTTCTGTGTATTTTTCACTATAATTTATTTTATAAATAATTTAAAAAGGCATGTATATGTTTCAATGTTCAACATTTATGAATTTTTATCATTCAATATTAAAAAAAGATAGTTATAATCTTCAACATATAAATAGGTATAAGCATATTAAAAAATATGCTTTAATGTGTGTAAGTTATTTGACTATTAAATGTTTTGAAGATTTTTGCTAGAATTTAGTGAAAATGTTTTTCGTCAAATTTCTAATTTTATTGTTTAAACAAATTTTTTGAGTGCATATATGAATTCAATTAGCTGAAAAACATGCAAGACTCGCATTATGGAGAGTTCACAACTTAAATTTAGTGATTCCAACAAATCAAAAAAGTTGAAAATCATATTTATATTTTATTAAATAAAAATGGTATAAATTTATTTAATAATTTAAAAAATAAAATTTCTAATTTCACTTTAACCATTGCTTTTTGAAAAAAAATGTAACACCCTAGACCTTGTATATATTGTTTTAATTTTTGCATTTATTGCTAGTAAACTTGTAAATTAAGGATGATTAAATGCTGAAAATATTTTAGAAGTAATGATTCGTTAAATTTTAAAATAAAACGTTTTTTTTTTTTTAAATCTCATGGGAAAGACCCTAGATGCAGCTTTAACTACGAGTGAGTTATATACAATTACTTCCTTTTTTTTCCTCTCACCCTAAAGACATGGATTTTAGTGAGAAGAGGAGGGAAAAATAAACAAATAGGAATGAGAGGGAAGGTTACTGCCTCTCGGTTATTCTCGAGCTAGACTAAGATCCATCGGAAGCCCAACGCCTAGTTAAAGGTTGTCAGATGTAGGGTGGACCAGGAAGGTCCTGATCTCTGTAGACTGACCAAGGAAAGGAGATTGTCTCAGAGCTAATATGGTAGTGAAAGGCACATGGTAAGATTGAACGTAATTTCCAGTGTCACGAGGTGTGGTCTCTCCTAGTGAGATTATCCAGAACAATTGTGAAACATATAACTTATCTTGTAGGAGTAACTATGTATTTGTTTTTTTGAATGGTGTATATGTGCAACTGTTACTGTACAATGAATAAAAAAATATATAAAGGAATAGAAAATCATTTTTTTGTATTAATTTAGTTTTTCTCTTAATTAATAGGGTTATAGTTGTTGAAAACTAAAAAAAATGGCACACAAACTAGAGTAAGATGAATTAGGGCATCTCACTACTCCAGAATCATTGACTCTTGCCAAAGTCTTACACAACATTTCTGGTCTTGCCTCCACAAACTACATAATTCTTGAAGCCAATTTAGTTTTTTCATTTTTTCACCACTGGTGGTTATTGCGGGGACTCTCCTCACAATCTCGTTCAATTATCTTTTGTTAAGATTCTACACTTGATTTACTTTGTTTCATCAACAATTAGTCAAATTTGTACTCATGCCTTCACCATCTCTCAAATATGCTCATTTTTAACACTTCCCTTGGGCATATCTTCCTTTCCCTTGGTCAGAATTCACTTTTCCTAGCTGGGCACTACAAAATCTAGAGGCTCAAGCTTCAAGCTAGGCCTCTGAAATATGTGTAGTGATAGCTACCCTCACTACGTAATGTGCATTGCACAGTGTGAGGCCTCAGCCAACAAGGTTGGCAACTGAGACTACGTAATGCATAGTCTCTCAAGCTCACTACACAGAATGAATTGCGCATTGCACAAGCTCAATCCATAGGATTTGACATTGACAGCTGGGACTACGCAATGCACAATTTCTCCATCCAATTAGACCCTATTCCCACCAAAAATTGTCCAATACTTCTTTTCAATTTCCCATTGTGCTACATGAACATGTCCTGAAATTTGATTTTCTTATAGATGACATTTGCTTGCCATCAGTGTCTTTTCTGTTCCACAGGTACAAAATTTGTTGAGCATCTCTCTAATAGTCACTTCCACAATGCAATAAAAGAGATTTTCCTCAAAGTAAACCATTGAAATCAGTATTGGGGAAGTGATTGAGAAAATCCTGATTAACTTTCCATTTTACTCGGACACTCAGTTTTTCATAGAGAAAGGATCTAAATTGACATGGAAACAGATAAAGGACGAATTCACAAAGGAAATTTAGGCAGAATTAGAGGACATGTATGTGTATCTCAACGTTATGCAATCAAGTCTTTACAAGGTTGCATGTAGGTACCCAACCTACCCATGTGCAGATGTGATCAGCTGGGTTGTTTTGAACATTGACGTGACAACCATGAAAATGAACAACACTAGTGTGGAGAAGCTTGTTACAATCCTAGAAGCATACTTAAAACAAATCTATAATCTTCCTAAGCCATTGAAGAACATAGAATCATTGTTCTATGTCACTCATAGCTACGCAAACATGATATATATCATTAACATCAGCGTGAAGGAGCCAACCAAGTTTAGATAGACAACCACCCACATGTACAAGGAAAAAGCACCTAGGAAATTCTATCAGCTTTTGGTCATACTAGCTTGCAGAATCTATGGCCAATTATACATAGATACTTAACCTGAGGAGTGGGAGATCTTGCTGAACTAGGTAGTGAATGAGGCAAAGTCGTTGAACTTGTTAGACCTATTGGCTTATCAGCTGAGATTTCGTGCGACAAAACCTCACAATCCACCCAAGGGCGAGCAAGAATTCTTCTACATGTCTGCATACTTACTCGATGTGATTTATGCACAGAAAGAGTTTTGTAGCATGCACTGGACATGGACACTGAGAAACACTTCAATATATATCTATTGCAAGCTACACTCGGATTGCAGTCATTGCGAAGTCATGGAGAAACTTATTTATTATTTCATTTTCCTGTTCTACAATATCATCTTTTAGGAGGACCCATCTTGCATGTCACGAGCATCTATGGAGGCAATATCAGAGATCACAGATTTATTTTCCTCACCAGATGGCAAATTGATCAGTGTATTCGGTGTGTAGAAGCTACCACATCTTTTACCAAGATATGCCACTGAAAAATTGGTCATGCAAGAGATAGATTATCACTTATCCACAATATTATCATGAGCACTGCATAGGATGAAGAAGGCACCATTGTCGACTCTTCCTTTGCAGGTCATATTATATGAGATCAAGAACCTCAAGGTCACAGATGTCGAATGAAAACACATGGTCAAATTCGAATTCAGCACCAAGAGCTACAATCCGTATAATTTGAGGGGAATTTTCAAAGAACATTGTGCGAGAGTGTAATTCAAGTAGGTCACTGGGATATATCAATGGTCAGAGGAGGAACCATCGAAGAATTATTATAACTCTTCCATGCCACTTGAGTTGATCAGCACAGTTGGGACTTCTCAATTTGTCTCACAGGTGACAGTAGTTCTGGAAGAAACAACAACAATAGGTAATGGTCTGGTGCATGAAAAAAGGAAAGAGGAAGGTAGCAGACAACACGAAAGACGAAAAAATTTATAAAATGAAAGAAGAACTTGTTTCTAAGAAAGTATCTTTGGCGATTGAAGCAAAGAGGGGAAAAAGGAATCAAAGAGAAAATTAGAGGAGGAGAGAGAAGAAATCCTTAGAAGAAGCAGTGCATATAGTGCAAAGAGCATAACAAGAGTTTAAGTAAGAACGAGAGCGTAGAAGAGGAGAAAAAGAGGAGAGACAAAAGAAAGAAGAGTAATAAAGGAAAGGTGACACTATGAAAGAATGACACCTATACGAGTTGAAGAACAATTACAAGATCAACCATTAGCAGAAGGAGTGAGTGAGAAAATGCACGAATAGGAGTTTTCTCAAGATCTTGAATAATTGATTGAACTCACAGACATGGAAGTGGGACTCGAGTCACTTAATGAAGATGTGGACCTAATGCCCAGTGCACCGGAGGCCACTACTTCAACTCCACCACCTCCAGCCACAGAGAAAGCACCGAGTGAGGAAGGGGAGGTGATTCCACTTGGTGATGATTCAGTCATGGACATGTACAATCTATCATTTGATGAAATGTAGAAGAATATTGTACAAGCACGAAGAAACCATTTCCTATATGATCACGCATCACCCACGTTAATGAGAGAAAGGGTTATCATAGCAAAGGCTAGTAGGAATCCAAATTCCATTGGCGATGCTAGTTGGGCCTTTGTGGGAGCAGCTATATCCAACACCTAGTGCCTGGTTTCTGAGAACAAACAATTAGCGCAAAAAATACAGGCACTTCAGTAAGAGAATGAAAAATTCTATGTAGTAACACAAAGTGCATCGCCTTCATAGGTCTACCATGATGATATTAGAGCAATCATACTTGTTGAAGTATCCGCACTTGGAAACACTATGCAGGATCTTTATGAGGAGTTGGTAATTGTCCATAAGGAATGTTTCCACCTGAATGAATTTCTATGGAAGAGAAGTGAGTTTGTTAGGATCCTCAAGAATATACACACTACCATCATGAGTGGAAAATGTGATACAAGGCTACATTTATTAAAGTGATAAAGAAGATGAAGATGTAGGAGGAGTTAGAGAAATCCAAATTTTGGATGCTAATACATAAAAACAAGCAAATCACCTCGTTCATCAGAAGCATTCGTGCCACATATGGATGAATATACGACAACTTGGATTTCATGGTGAGAACCCACTGGATCCCATCAATTGGTACACTCACCAAAGCTAAACCCAAGAAACAAGTTCAACAGGGGATTGATCAATACCTAAAGTAGCTGCAGTAGGAGGCAACCTAGGAGGACATAGAGATCAACAAGGAAACCTTGCATACCTACATTAGTGGCCCGGTTCAGATTAAAATCAGGTTGCACTTGATTGAAGAATATGTGAAGACTAGTTCCATGAGATTGTACCTAGATGCATTGGAGGCAAGAGTCGGATTCCAGCCTAACACTATGTCACAGTTTGGGGGTACCATCATAGAATACCAAGATTGGTATGAGTACGTGACCGAGAAACACCAAATCCAAGATGCCCGACTTGAGTTCACCCCAAAAACAGCATCATAGTATTTTGCCTTGTTAGGTTGTCAAGTTTTCTCTACCCTATTTTATCTTATATGGGTATGAGTGGAAATTATAATATTATTTGTAATTATTATATGAGTGAAATTCTAGGTGCCCGTGATGGAATGTGAAGAGTTATATGTAATGTGAGAAGTCATGAGGGGGGTCCAATGGTCACCAAGGGGGCATGACAAGAGTCACCCCCTTGGTTGTAAATACATCCTCATAATTCTTTTAAACGATTTTTGGGAGCCAAGCTTTTGGCTAGGATTAGGCTTAGAAAATTCTTGAGAGTTTTGTGTCATCCTTGCCTTCTTCATAGGGTAGAGGGAGCATACTTATTTTGGAGGAGGAGGTGTTGTTGACTTCACGTTCCACTATTGGGGCAAGTGGTTCGTCATGTTTCATGTATGAATGCAACTTTCAATTATACATAATCAAAGTCGACATGTCTTCATGCATATGTTGTAAATGTATTTGGACTAATTTGGTTATGTTTGTAATGTATGTTGTGTAACTTACACATATGCTTATGAAATATTTTGTTTTCATTTGTACAAATCTTGTTGAATGTGTGCTTATGTTTTAATACATCACCTTTAAATTGTGGACTATTCTGCTTGTTCGTTTGTGTGATGTCTTTTTAGCTCATGTGTTCCTTTCAAACTACGTACTATTATAGTCTTCCAGGTGGCACACTTCCTTTCCCCTTTTTTGTTAGAACCACTCATGCATCATATTTAATTTCCACAGTGTCACACACTTTCTTTAACCAAAAACGCCATACACCACTCTATGTGTTTTGCAATCCAAGGCATATCATTAAACACAATATTTCGTTTTCATTTGTACGAATCTTGTTGAATGTGTGCTTATGTTTTAATACGTAACCTTTCAATTGTGGACTATTCTGCTTGTTCATTTATGTGATATATTTTCAGCTCGTGTGTTCCTTTCAAACTACGTACTATTATAGTCTTCCAGGTGGCACACTTCCTTTCCCCTTTTTTGTTAGAACCACTCATGCATCATATTTAATTTCCACAGTGTGACACAATTTATTTAACCAAAAACACCATACACCACTCTATGTGTTTTACAATCCAAGGCATATCATTAAACACCCCATTGTTGGGACTCCTACTCCAAACAGTGTGAGGTCTAGTTCGGACTTCATATTGGAGAGATTCTTTGAATGCTGACATATCCAACACCATCAACACAACCATAATAACAAAAATCTAACATTTAAAAAAAAATAAAAATTTAACATCATGCAAACTATGATGTGACTATAAAAACTAAAACCTTATAAAAATAGATAAGTTATTGATATAAACATTACAAAACATGTAACATATATACCATTTAATAATCTCATCTATGAGTTTTACAAATAAAAAACTATATACATCTAATAATAGTATTGAAAGTTGTATATCCTACATGCTCTTTTGAGAGATTATATGTCTCCACAATTCAAGTAAAACTAATTAATTTTTAAAGCTAACAAAGGATATGCATCTCCCATAATATGCATCTCCCATGAGTATATGCCAAATGCTCTCCTGCCATGTGTATAATATATAAATGCACCTTGCATGAGAGCACTGAATGTTGTATATGCTAAATGCTCTCCTGAGAAGTGTATATTAATAACCTATGCACTTTTATGAGGTTGTAGTCCCCATAATCTCCTCAATCTTGGAAAAGCTCATAAACTTTACACTTGGCAGAAGATATCCATTTTATAATAAAGCATTGAATGTTGTGTATGCTAAAGGTGGTCTGGTAAAGTGTATATTAGCAATCTATATGTTTTTACTAGATTGTAGTCATATTTAAAAACCATCTGCAATAAATCATCTAGCTTATACAATGTCATATTTCTGGCTAGTTATAAAAGTTAATAAACTTTTATAAATTCACTTTAATAGTATGGAAACATGATAGCAATCCAAAAACGAACATTATCCAATATCAGATCAGCTATATAGAAACTAAAAATTACACTCAATATAAATTATGGCAAAGTATTCTATATATCATTATTCTATAAATCACATATATATATGGAGCAAAAATAAAGAAAACTTAAACCTCGTTAATTCAACGTAATATTGACTAACGAAGCATTATACGGCTTAATATATACTAACGTAAACTTTAGTAATTCAACGAAACACTATACCTATCACTTAAAATAGAGCTCTTTATTTTTCAAAAAAAAGGTTTCGTTGGAATGCATCCTGTGCAAAACTGAAGTGAACGCTGCTATGTGATTCGCTCGTGGGAGGTGAGGAGAGCACCTAAAGTCAAATTTACCTAATGATTTGGTTGAAAACACAACATACATTTACGATCATTCAAAATAAAATAAAATGGAAGATAACATTGAAATTAAATTTTGTGTTCCATGTATTTTCAAGCTCCGATATTTACTAGGGCCTCATAGGATCCCATAACATAAACATGGAACAAGTGAGACCTCGAAAATCGGCCACTCACCGCGTAATAGTGAATTGACAATTTCCGGAGGCTCGAACTCGGCTATATATGGGAACGAAAGCGAGCCGATAATATGTGCCCACTTACAAATCTCTTCTTCTTTGTTCTTATATTATATCGTCATGGATTCACGCCCTGCAACTTTTTCCATTATCCTAGTCTCTGTGATAATAGCTTCAGCTACGGCGAAGAACATGGAACCCCAGCACAGCGACACGAACATCGCTGAATTCATCAAATCGTCGTGCAAGGTCACGCGGTATCAGCAGCTCTGTGTTTCATCGCTTTCTTCGTACGCTGAACCTCTGAAGCCTACGCTGAGCGACCTGGTGAAGGCGGCCATGAACGTGAGCCTCGTTAATGCCCGCAAGCTTACCCATTGGGCCACCGACCTGAAAAACAAAGGCGCCACGACGATGAGTGAAAGAGAAAGAGCGGCGCTGCACGATTGTATTCAGAATTTCTATGACGCTGTTGACAACATTCAGCAATCCGTGACGGAGATGGAGGACTTTGAGCGCAGCAACTTCAACTCTCAAATGAACGACATGCAGACGTTTATGAGCGCCGCCCTCACCGACGAAGACACCTGCCTCAACGGATTTCAGGTTATTAAGGCGGCGGGGAAGATTAGCGCGATGGTGAAGGCCCCGGTGCAGAATGAGTCAGAATTGATCAGTAACGCTCTAGCTCTCCTTAACGCGCTCGCTGCCAGCGGAGGTGATCATGGTATCCATGCCTGAAAGCCAAACTGGCTCTTCTAAATAAATGATATATGTACCGAAATAAATGATATATGTACCGAACAATTTTTCATAAAATATATTTATAGTTTTGCTGCCACCGCTGCCCTTTGCGACTTTCTTTTTATTAAAATGGTTAAGTGGGTTTGGATTACAATCATGGCGTTATCGCAATTTGAAGAACCTTATTTTATGATTATGCTTCGGCTTTTGTTTCAAAATGGAATAATAACAATTTCAGTGTAAGATATTAATAATAAATATTATAAGGGATTTTTTCTCCAGTTTGAACTGTTTTTTGTACTTCAGTTTACATTAAGTTCCGGTTTAAATCAATGGGGAGTGAGTTGAAGGCTTCAGTTCTACCATGTCAACTAAAATCCATATATATAAACTGATAAATTTTAAATATTGTATTCATGTTAGGGTTATAATATTATTTCAATTAAATATATTAAATAATATAATATTATGATAATTGTGATGTATGATTTTTTTCTCTTAAAAATTAAAAATATATAATTAATAAGAAGACAAAGTTGAATTAATAAATCAAATAATTTTTTATTTTATTTTTAATAATATATTTTTTTATAATTAATCATTTAAATTTTATATTATTTTTATTTTAAAAAAATAAGTTATTTTTATTCTTATCTTTTATTAATATATGTCATTTTATAATATGATCACAGTTATTATTGATCACATAACATTATTATTATAATTTTAAATAACTAATATTAATAATATATTAGGTTATTATTAATTACATAACATTATTAAATTTTAAATTATTATTAATGTTGGTATTTTTATTATTATTAATATTAATTATTTTCTCAGAGATTGATTATAATTATTATTATTATAATTATTAATGATGGTCTCTCCACTTTGTCCTGAGGATGAATCATATTAGTTGGTTCCAAACATCAACCTAATCTTAATAATGTGATTAATCCAAAAGTTATTTTATATGGATCACAAAAGTCTTAAATCTGACATTAATTAACTAATTTAAAATAATTAATGTAGAATAATTATTAATATTATTATTATTAATAACATTAATAATAGAAAGAGAAAAATGAAAAATACTACCAAAATTACAAAAAAACATTAAATTTGTTATTATGAAATATTAATTAATTTTATAATAAATAAATATTAATACCTGAGTATAATAGAGATATTGTAATATTTAATATTTTAATTTGCTTAAAATAATAATAATAAATTATAAATAATAATTAAATTAGAATAAATCTATTTAAATATTAGATATGTTAACAATCTAGAGAACCCAAATCTCTTAAAATACAAATTTTTTTTAGAATGAAAAAAAATATTGATTCCTTCTTTTACTGAATTCAGATTTCCTTTTATATAATTTGGTCATTGACACAACTCATTGTTTAAATGAATTGGCTTTATTTTTCTTTTATTATTTACTTTATCTTGTTCTTGAGTTATGATACAACTCATTTTATTATATTTATTTACAAAAATTCAAACTTTTTCTTGAAATATATATATATATATATATATATATATATATATATATATATACACACACACACGTTCAATTTATGTTGATTGTTGATTTTCTAAATATTCTGCAATCAGAAGAATATGGGCGAGGTCCTAGCCCATGTCAATCTTATTGTAGAATACTTATTCTAAAATATTTAGAAAATCAGCTATGAATATAAAAATACTTATAATTGTGAAATATTCAGAGAATCAGCAATCCATCCATCCATATAAAGATGCTTATATATACGAACCTTTCAAACTTTGGTCATCAACTAATCTATTTACCCTTCACTAGACATCACTATTTAACCGTTGATGATGATGGCCACTGTCAAGTAGTGATATCTAATCCAACCTTGATAGATTACGAACCTTTGGAACTTTGGTCATCAAATAATCTATTTACCCTTCACTGGATATCACTATTTAACAGTTGATGATGACGGCCAGTGTAAGTAGTGGATATCTAGTCCAACCTTGATAGATTACGAACCTTTGGAACTTTGGTCATCAACTAATCTATTTACCCTTCACTAGATATCATTATTTAACAGTTGATGATGACGGCCACTGTCAAGTAGTGATATCTAGTCCAACCTTGATAGATTAGTTGTGATGCCTAGTCCAACCTCTTGATAGATTAGTATTGATACCTAGTCCAACCTTGATATTGTGAGAAGGGAACGTGGTCTTATGCCGCGATGCCGGGGAATCAAATGCAGAGATGAGATTTTTGTGTGTAAAATGGGATTTTATGCTTTTCAACGATGGATTTGTGGGATTTTATACAGGATCAGACGGTGGATTCCTAGATTCTTGTTAAGTTTGAGGGGGTATTTTAATTGGAATGCGATTATGCGGTTGAATCTTCACTGCTTTATGCGGTCTACAGGAACTTTGGAACATGATTGATGGAATATATCGTGCCAGTGTACCACAACAGAGACTTGCTTTTGCTGCTCGACGTTTTCGGGTCACGGATGTTAGAGCTGATAATTGTCTGTCGTATCTTCAGTTTTATCAAAATGGAGAAACCATTATTCTGAGTGTGCATTTGTATCGTTTTTCAGCTGGATAGGGTTTGTAAATGGATATGTTTGCGGAATTAATTTTGGCAGATTTTGACAGAGACAATACTACAATGGTTATCGTGTTGAGAAAAAAATGACGAGGAATAGATGTCAAAGGGTCATTTTCAATTAAAACCTAAGATGCGACAAAACGCTGTAGGGTCTTGGTAGCATGAGTATGAGGAGCCTGTAGTGAGAGAGAGAAAAAAAAAAGTCATTTTCAATTAAAACCTAAGATGAGACAAAACCCTGTACGGTCTTTGGTAGCATGAGTATGAGGACCCTGTAGGGAGCAAAAAAAAGGACCTCTATTAGCACATGGAGTGTGAAGTTGTGTACCTTTAGAAAACAAATTGAGAAGGTAACTGCTGTCCGAACTAACCTGGAAAGCAAATGTGAAAAGAAAAATTGAGTTAGAAAAAAGACTAAGTGTTCTGAAAAGGTTACCAAAATATAAATGCAGTAAAACATGGTTACCATTGTGACAGAGAGTTCACTTGTCAACCAACACGGAGCCCGAATCCAAGAACTGAAGATAGAAAAATAAAATATCAGTATTAGTTACATTGTGAAGGTAGACCCTCTTTCTAAAAAGAAGAGTTAGGGTTAAAATAACAGTATTAAAAGAGAACATAAGGATAATACCTCATAGGTGCCGAATGAAATGATTTTACCATCAAATCCTTGCGTTGGAAGATGCCAATGCCAGGAGACTGCAGCCAAGCTAGAGTTTCTACTTGAAACCCTAGCCAAAAATACAGCTAGCAGAACATAAAGAAAATAAGATAAAAAGTGCTCAACTGACCAGAAAAGAGGAAAAAGGTCAATCAAGCTATTAATTACGAGAACAAAAAACCCACATTCCAATGAATTGCGTTTGTATAGGATTTGGATCGACACCATACAAAGGAACGACGACTTAGCGCGGAAAATCATTTAATTGGGAAAATTGTGTTTTGCATAATTTTTATTCTCATCCCCGCGTCATTTTCTACAAAATGTTCAAGGTTGTCTTCACAACGGAAACATTATAAATTAGTATAAATCTCAAGTTCGGTGCATCACACTTGGTACATGTTAAATATCATTTAGTTTAAGAAAAATAACAGTCCTCATTTCAACTAACTATAAATAATTCATAATTATTTTCTGAACATAAAAGAGACACATCAAATCTCTGAAGCGAAATAGTGTTTCCAATAACCAGTTGACAAGACAAAAAGGCATGAGACAAACCCAGTGGCCTTTTAATTCCCCGCATGCAAGAAAGAACCAATGGTACAGCAGCCACTAATTAATTGCATCCCATTTAATCTTTTAATTGATTATTACCAATAACCAATTGAGAAGAGAAAAAGGGCATGACTTCATGATTATGTTTACAATGTAGGTTGTTTAACTTACGTATATTTTTATGAACTATTTTGTTTTACGTATATTTTTATGAACTATTTTGTTTGTATTTGTATAAATATTGTTGAATGTGTGTTTATGTTTTAATTTGTCATTTTTAATTTGTTGACTATTTTAAGTGTGAGGTATTTTTAGTTCATCTATTCCTTTTAAGTTACTTATTATTATAATCTTTCAAGGGGTATACTTCTTTTTCTCTTTATTGTTAGAACAGATCATACATTATATTTATTTAATTTTCACAAGGTCACACACTTTCTTTAACAAAATACATTTTTTAATTCAAGGAATATCGTTAAACATTCTTTTGTTGGATTCTTACTCCAAACAATGTTGGGACTCTTACTCCAAACAATGTGTGGTCTAATTAAAACTTCATATCAAAAAAATCCCTTGAATTTTAGCAAATCCAACACTGTCAACATTTCCGGAGCTAGAAAAAGTGTTAGATGACAAGTTGAGCCCTTAAGGTCCGTTTTGAATTTCCGCACTCATTTTTATGATTTCTTCCCAAATCATACACCTGACATGTTTTTCCAGAAAACTAAATTTTCATGTGTCGGTGGATATCATCAATGACTTGTCGCATCTTATGGCGAAGGTGAAACAACTATCGTTGAGCATACAGATTGGTTTCTTCAATTTTGCACAGAGCGCAAAATCCTGGTTGAGGATGTTGGCTGTTGGTTGTTCTTTCTCACGTTCAAATGGCGCGTAAGGAAATAGTGTTACACATTGGCCGATGCCTCCATCCACTCTTTCAAACAGCTTGTCACGGAACTATTTTGTGGTTTTGATGACTTTAATTATAAACTTCTCTCTGACCAAATTTCAGAATTGAAAAAATCGCTTGATGAATCTCTACACCATTTTCTTAATCATTTCTTACATCTCTGTTTTCAATTTCCAAAATATGAAGTTTATTATAATTACTTAACCAAAATATTTCTACATCTTGTTTAGATTTAACTTACTCCTCATGAGTTACGATCGTCTAAATCACACCCAGCAAACAGCTTCTAAATCTGCAAAGGACAAGCGTGTTGTTCCAAGCAACCTCCCGTCCACTTTTCATGTGACATCTTTACTACTTCGGGATGTGGTGGGAAATATTCACAATAAATTTGTTCTGGAACCACCATATTTTCCCACCCCACATGCTCAGGATCCTTGCACAGTTTTGGATTGCAAGCCCGACGAGTGTGTTGAAGGGTTTTCTCCTCATCTTCCACCCTTTGGTCCATTTGATCCCCTGAATTGCGAATTTGTGTTTTCTGTTGTTTCAAATCCTTCCTGTGATGTTTATGAGGATTAGGTGTTTGATGTATGTGTTGTTTTGCAGCAAAAATATGATGTCATTTTCGATGAGTATGTGGGAGAGCCTGTTATTGAACAAGAATCTGTGATGAAGGATGGCCCTCTCCCTTCCGCAGCTCTTTCGCATTATGCTGACACTATCCGTAATTCTTTGATTCAGGTTGAATCATGTAAAAATTTAGTTTCTGATATTATTAATACTTTTGATTTCAGGATGTGAAGGCGGCTGCCGGGAATATTAACGTGATGGTGAAGGCCCGCGTGCAGAATGAGACAGAATTTATCAGGAACGCGCTAGCTCTCCTTAACGCATTCCCCGCCAGCGGAGGTGATAATGGTATCCATGCCTGAAAGCCAAACCGGAGCGCTCACTACTCTTCTAAATAAAATATACGTACCGAACAATGGTTCATAGAATATAATATATTTATAGTTTTGCTTGCCACCGCTGCCCTTTGCTACTTTCTTTTTATTAAGATGGTTAAGTGGGTTTGGATTTCAATCATGGCGTTATTTCAATCTGAAAAACCTTATTTTATGATTACGCTTCGGCTTTTGTTTCATAATAGAATAATAACAATTTCATTGTAAAATATTAGAAGTGATATATATATATATATATATATATATATATATATATATATATATATATATATATATATATATTTTCCTTCTTCCGGTTTGAACTATTTTTTGGACTTCAGTTTACATTAAGTTCCGGTTTAAACCAATGCGAAGGGTGTTGAAGGCTTCACTTCGACCATCTCAACTAACATCTATGTATATAAAGTTATAAATTTTAAATATTTTATTCATGTTATGGTTACAATATTAATTTAAATTAAATATATTAAATAATATAATATTATGATAATTGTGATAGGCTTCAGTTCGACCATCTCAACTAACATCGATGTATATACAGTTATAAATTTTAAATATTTTATTCATGTTATGTTTACAATTTTAATTTAAACTAAATATATTAAATAATATATTATTATGATAATTGTGATAGGCTTCAGTTCGACCAACTCAACTAACATCTATATATATAAAGTTATAAATTTTAAATATTTTATTTATGTTATGGTTACAATATTAATTTAAATTAAATATATTAAATAATATAATATTATGATAATGGTGATGTATGATTTTCTCGGTAAAAATTATAAATATTAATTAATAAGAAAAACAAACTTGAATTAATAAACTAAATTTAATTAATAAAATTATTTTTCATTTTTTAATAATGTATTTTTCATGATTAACCATTTGAAATTTACATGATTTTAGTTTTTGAATATAAAGATATTTTTATTCTTATCTTTTATTAATGTCTTATTTTAGAATATGATTATGATGTTTTTATAGATTTTATAACATTGTCATTTTAATTTAAAATAATTAATTTTAAATTATTATTAATGTTGGTATTATTATTATTATTATTATTATTATTATTATTATTATTAAGCTAATTAAAAATAATTAATGTTAAATAATTATTAATGTTATTATTATTAATAACATTAATTAAAATAAGTTAGTTATTATGAAATATTAATTGATTTTATAATAAATAAATACTAGCAATTCCACCATATGTTGCAAAGGAAACACTGTAAAGTAGTAATATAGAAAATAGTATAGAGGAAAAAATATGTGATACATTTTGATTTAATTGAATAATTAACTTATAAATATTAATTATTTTATTTTAAAAAATTACAGGTTTGGAGAATTGTTTGGATAAAGAATTTGGTTTTTTAATAACCTAGTTAGTAGTATAGAGGAAAAAATATGTGATATGTTATGTGATTTAATTGAATATTTAACTTATAAATATGAATTATTTTATTTAAAATAAATTATTACAAGTGGCAATTGAGGGGAGTTATTTTGAAAGAGGGATACTACATGACACTTGTTTATAGGGAAATTATTACTATTAGTATTATTATTAAATAAATTATAGTGTAAAAAGGGCATAAGTACTTTGAAGATAAATATTAAACTTTGAATTATAACTACTATTAATAATATTTTAGAATATTGAAAATTGAATCTCTAACATCTACTTAAAAATTATTGATAAAATAAACATATCTATTTTTGGATGTTGCTTAGTGATATAGCTATATCAATGTGTATCTTGATTGAAAAATTCCAAATATCCCATTAATTTGATACTTGTTTATTGGGAAAATATTATTATTAGTATTATTATTAAATAAATAATAGTGTTAAAAGGGCATAAGTACTTTGAAGATAAATATTAAACTTTGAATTATAACTACTATTAAGAATATTTTAGAATATTGAAAATTAAATCTCTAACATCTACTTAAAAATTATTGATAAAATAGACATATCTATTTTTGGATGTTGCTTAGTGATATAGCTATATCAATGTGTATCTTGATTGAAAATTTCCAAATATCCCATAAATTTGATCAAAAATTTGCTTACCTATATGTATATTGTAGATAAAAATATAATAGAAAAAAAAATCGAACTACTAACGTTGAAACTACAATCAAAATGTTACCTTCATATAATACAAACTCATTTTAGACTAAAATTAGATTCATATAATACAAATTCAAACTCAATTCCAACCAATATTATATTCATTTAAATAATATAAACCCAAATTCAACTATTTTGATTAGAAATTTCAGCCAACATTCCCTTTAATAGGAGTAAAATCATAAAAACATGAAACGAGATTAGAGTTACCCTAATTTATGATGGAGATTCTTAACATATAAATAAGTTTTATTACAATACCATAAGCTAATTCTATGGATTATTAATACCAAATGCCTAAAAAACCATAAATCACTTTCATATAATATTTTTTTTAATTAAAAGAATAAAAAATACATAATTACTTTAAAAATAAATATCAACTTTTAATTGATATATATTACTAAGATATTATGAAATATTTCTTAAATATTAAATCCCTACTCTTCACCTAATATTAATAATTAATTTAAAACTATAAAAATTATATTCCCAAATAAATATACCTATAAGCACGAAAATGTACAACTAATTATTAGAAAACAAACAAAAGTATTG
This sequence comes from Pinus albicaulis, assembly GCA_034641835.2. NCBI lineage: Eukaryota > Viridiplantae > Streptophyta > Pinopsida > Pinales > Pinaceae > Pinus > Pinus albicaulis. The sequence continues at coordinate 1,270,791,293 of CM076582.1, forward strand.
TTCTACTCCTATAATTAATTGACCAATTATTCCAAAACAAAAAAAAAAAAGTATTGCTCTACTCCTATAATTAATTGATCAACTTATGACCAACTTATAGCTGAAATAATGACAAAATAATTGATACTAAGTATCTTTTGTACTTTTCTATAATGAAAATTATTATTATATAAAGAAGAAAAATATTTTGTAAAAATCCATGCCCTATAAAAATTTTATATACAGCGTAATTAATAAAATTAACCCAAAAATAGTCAATAAAAAGTACTATTTATCTATTAAAAACAAAGTTAAACTAAAATATATATTTTAAAAAAATTATATTTTAACGCAAAATAAATAAATTAAAAATAAATTTAAATTTTTTAACAATCCTGATAATATAATTATCCCACAAACAGAGCGTTACATTATTATTATTGGATATTCCCACTATCGTACACATCCATAGAAAACCAAAAACAAAATAAAGAAATGATAACCGATAAAACTCTCATAAATAGATAAGCCATTAAATTTAAATTTCCTGAAAAATAAGCCATTAAATGAGCTATATACAATCTCTCAATCTGTGATTTGATATTGTATAAGTTTTAGGGAAAATGGGTGAAGGAAATAGGAGAATTATCAAGATCGAGGGGATCTCACAGTGAGTGGCCAAAAACCTAAAAACCCCCTATTTCAAAGAAATTGGGACAAATTCACCGATTCCATCTGCAATTACACTGTAAACACGACATGGCCATGTAGGCTATTATTGGCCCAATATTTTGTTGATTTAGAATAGAAGCAATAATTCAAGGGTTCGGGTTCGTGTTCTCTGCCTTAAAACCCTAAAAAGAATAGAAGAAACAAGGATTAAAGACCTGAAACCACGACCTGGAGGTAGATGTAGAGGAAAACTTACTGTAATAATGCATCTCCTTCCTATTACATCTCCTTCTGGTTTGGGAAAACAATAGTAACTTCAAAAATTGGAAATTAAAGTGCAAAGAGTTGCCCTTGGAAGGCCATCCGGTCTCGGAAACCTTGATTTCCATGGAGGAGTAACCGAGTGCCGAGAGCGCAGAATAAACGACATCAATCTGAGTGTGTAGCATGTTACTGTAGTGTAGATTCGTGGCTTCATCCACCATTCCTATGTTCGACTGGAAGAGAAATCAAGAAGCTATCTCATGAAGGCGAGGAGTTCTGGAGTTGTGGTTTGAAGTTCTTTGTAACTTATTAATAACTGTATTTTATTTGACTGTATTTAATCCTAAGGTAGAGTTTATTTGAATCGTCTAACATTCAAATCAATGGTGCATAATAGTACACGTAGCTATTTAGGAAAGTTGTTTTCAAATAGGTAGGCTTTACAGCGTAATTAATAATTTAGTATGATAGAGATGTTGTAATGTTTAATATTTTAACCAGCTTACTAATAATAATAATAATAATAAATTATAAGTAATAATTAAACTAGGATATATTTATTTAAACTTTAAATCTACCAACAATCTAGAGAGCCTAAATCTCATAAAATACAAAATTTTTTTTAAAATGGAAAAAAAATAGTGATTCATTCTTTATACTCCACCCACCGCTATGACGCATTTGTTGCACATCGTCGTCGCACATACCCGAGTCGGGCACCCGCTGTGCCAAGGCATACTCGCTACACTCGGTCGTCACAACCAAAGCTCAGGACCTTAAATCCTCCCCAACTCTAAAGTTACAAGGCTACCATCCTCGACAACGCCGTGATCATCGTCACAACATATCGTCACAACATCCCATTGCAACATATCATCACACCATATCGTCGCAACATGTCATTGCAAAGTGTTGCTAGCTCCAACATCTCCAAGAATGTCCATTCTACCGACCTCTGTTTTATCCTCCGCAAAAACCATCAAGGTCCATGTCTCTAAAACAATGTATCCATGGGAACCACTTCCTAATCCATGATCATCAACACATCTGTCGCAAACTCCACATGCTACTCCATCATGAGAAGTCAATCTCCCCAATTTAAGCTACATGTTACTACAACATATATCGTTTCGACCCATCATATATCATCAATATTATGTGAATCTCTGCATCAAGGTACTGCAACACACCTCAGCATAACATAATTTGCTATGTATCTAGCATAACTCCGCACATTGTCGCCCCCCATGAATTGAACTAGTTAGATGGCTAGTCCAACCATACGTTTTCATTGTGAGAATGCACATCCTCATGCCATACATTATTTGTTTCTCCTGAATCCTGTCACATCATCAACTCGATCAAGAATATATCCCATCCAACTGTAAGCTAATCCATGTCCAATTCCATGAAGCAATCTCCATCTCATTTGCAACATGTTGTCCATCAAATATCAAACAATCCATATCTAGGTCCATAAAGTAGTCATCATCTCATCTGTGATATGCTTCCCATGATGCTAATCCATGTGTTGTTCAAATATATTCACACCTATAAAGCATCATCATCGATGTGTGAGAGAACATCCTCTCATAAAATCCATCAAAGGGGCAAGTCAAACGTTGCCTCATCATCCATCCATGTGCTTACCATGATCATAGATCAATCAACCATCATGTCCAACAAAAGTGTGGCTAAGTCAAAAGTCTCAACCCATGCCCAAGTGTACCTCGCCAAGGCATTTCCATCTCTACATGTACATTGAAATCCAAAGTGTCATGTTTCAATGATCTCCATCAAGTCACTCCTCATCAACACACCCCATAATGTGTCCAAAGGTATGCATCCCATAATGCATCAAAATCAAGAGCAATCCTGATCTCAGGTCCTCAATGAACCCGATACTCCAAGATCACTATAATATGAAGCCTCCAATGAATGCAACTCATCATGAACTCCCATGCATCATCATATCTGAAGTGTTGGAAAGCATACTTGTCTCGACAATGAGTGCTATCATAAGTTCTTCCTACCCTGCAAGTCATATGAATGTCCTCATAGACTTCTCATCCAACCAAGGTCTTGTTACTCAAAAGTGAACAACATACCCATTAGTCCATCTATAAAATGTCTCCATGTAGAACCAACAGATCCATCCTAATCAACATCCTACTTTGGCACTCCTCCATGATGTTCATAAGTGGCATCTCTATAAGTGCACCTTCGTAATGTATCTACAAAATTCTCTGCCATGCCCTCATGTCAAAGTCCATGAATTTGATTGTCCATGTGTCCATCAAGATTGGACTCAACACAACTCTAATCATCATCTATCCATTATCTAGGTAAAGTTCCCTTGGTCACTTCTACCATCATAAATCATCATCATGAGTACTTCCTTCACTGCTACCTCCCCCACTAAAGGTCCACCAAGGGTTCCTTCTTGGTTTTTAGCCATGAGGAAGTCCACCCATATATACCATCATATGTAACTTCGATGTGTCCTTCGTTAAAGTAGTCCATGATTCATGATGGGAACCTATTCAATTCTCTATATGGTTGAGCATGACCCATCCATCACAAAGATCATCATGTTCCACCCTTGTCACGGGCATTTGAACCTTCTAGCATGAGGTCACAAATTTCCGTAACAAGTCTTGCAACAAACAATGCTCCTTGCTCCTCCAATGTATAAGGTCTCATCATAGTCATCCAAGGAGAGATAACTCATGTAATTGGAAAATAATTTATCCCTTTCCTAATCCTCGCATACGTTCCATCCTCCAAATTCTCAAATGAAACGCAAGTAATACCTCCATGAAGGTTGTCCAAGTGAGTGTCCTCCATTATCAATGTCTGAAATTTATAAGATCCTAGTTCAAGTTGTATTTCAAGTTCCTCCTTGATCATTGACAAACCTACAACATCCTCTTATTCACATGTCTCAACCTATTCTTCTTCTTTATAGAAACCTGAATTTGTATTCTGCTCCATTGCCCAACCAAGTCCAAGAATTTCCACCTCAATATTCTCCTCCAAGACTTTAGACTCAGTACAAATCTGTGGGTTCTCTTCTTTCATGTGCCTTAACCTTTGTAAGCTCTCGAAGAGCCTCCCTTGGAATTCTTCCCAACTTGCCATGTTTTTTATTACAGCTTTGGCCCTAACCAATATCTTGCCCCTACCATGGTCTCAATAAGACCAAATAATATAAGTCCAAACTCAAATACCAACTGAAACCCTACAATTGTATTCCTCCTCTAATACCAACTGATATGTAGAGGTGGTGGGATTAGACCTTCAATAATCAACGCAACTCGACTCACCCTGGATCAAGCTCTGATACCAACTGATACATAGTAGCAATGGGATAAGAACTTCAATAATCAATGTAGCCCAAATCGCCTTCAATCAAGCTTTAATACCAGCTGTCATGGCTCTGTACTTGTGGTACTCTTTCAAACACTTATAACGGGTGCGACACTACCTCACTTTTTCTTTTTATCAATATTAGGTGAGTATACTACACCTTACTTCGACACTTAGTTAATGTGTCTTCAAGTGTTATTCAATTATGAAACATAAATAAATACAATATAAACATAAATATATATCCACGTGTATGCCCATACATACAAGTGTCGATGGGCAACTCCTTGAATATGAGTCTTACCAATATTATATTATTTCATAAGAAAATTTACAATTTTACAATAATCATACAATACCAAGCTTGTGCAAGCCACTTGCACTTCTTTCCAAGGTGTGCTTCATCACTTGAGTGTTGACTAGAGCTACAATTCTCTCCAATGACTCAATTCATCATGGAAATCCCCAAAATTCCCTTCAGAATGTGTTTTCAGCATTTTTCCCACAAACACGTCAACCTGGGTCACAGGGTTCACCGACACCCTCAACCTATGTCAATGACGCCCTCAGCTCTGCACACATAAGTGTATAGCTGTTGGCCTGAAAATAAGCATGGCTGCTGACTTGAAGAATAAGAATAGTTGTTGGCCTGAAGAATAAGCATAGTTGTTGGCCCGAAGAATAAGGAGTGATGTTGGCTTGAAGAATAACAAGTGAAGCAACACTCACAAGCACCAGAGTGAAAAAACAGAGCACGCCAAGGTAGGAACACGAGAGTGAGACCAAGACAACAAACCCTTCTTCCACCGGGATAATGAGAGCTAAGCTAGCCCATGACACATAGTTGGTGAAAATTGCATGATTATATAGGTGGCAGTTACATATCCATTCACCTGGCAGAGCCAGAAATTGATATTTGGTGTATGTCCTTAATGCCATCCTTAATAACATAACATAAAATGTCAAGAACTAATACTAGCATTAGTTAATTGATATAGAAATTCTTTGTATCAATGCACATTTATCCTAAGTATAAAAAGATCTTGCCTACATATGAGGCCAAATAAGACCTCTAAAATGCTCATTGGTTGAAACGATGGTTGAACTAAGCTTATTGGATGAGGAAAAGAAAACAAATTTCAAATACAGATTTAAATTGGTTTGTTCTCATTTAGTTTTGGCTGAAACTAACGCTAACGAAAAGAAAACAAACTTCAAATATAGATTTAAATTGGTTTGTTAATCTTTAGCTTCGGCCGAAACTAATGCTAAGGACTAATTTTCGATTACTATAGTCCTTTCCCTAGCTGCAAGCTCTACAGGGACTAATAATAACAATTTCATTGTAAAATAATAATAATAAAATATTATAAGTGATTTTATTTTCCAGTTTGAACTATTTTTTGGACTTCAATTTACATTAAGTTTTGGTTTAAATCAATGGGAAGTGAGTTGAAGCTACTTCAATTTACATTAAGTTCTGGTTTAAATGAATGGGAAGTGAGTTGAAAGCTTCAGTTCTACCATGTCTAGTAAAATCCATATATATAAACTTACAAATTTTAAATATTGTATTCATGTTAGGGTTATAATATTAATTTCAATTAAATATATTAAATAATATAATATTATGATAATTGTGATGTATTATTTTTCTTTGTTAAAAATTAAAAATATTTAATTAATAAGAAAATGAATAAACTAATGATATATTTTTCATAATTAATCATTTTAAATTTCTATTATTTTAATTTTTAAAATATAAGTTATTTTAATTCTTATCTTTTATTAATATGTCATTTTAGAATATGATCACATCATGATGTTATTATTGATCACATAACATTATTATTATTATTTTAAATAATTAATGTTAATAATATATAATGTTATTATTAATCACATAACATTATTATTATAATGTTAAATTATTATTAATGTTGATATTATTATTATCATTATAATATTAATTAATTTTATCATAAATAATATTAATAACTAAGTATGATAGGGATGTTGTAATGCTGAATATTTTAATCTGTCTAAAATAATAATAATAAATTATAAGTAATAATTAAATTAAGATAGACTATTTAAACTTTAGATTTATTAACAATTTGGAGAACCCAAATCTAGTAAAATACAAACTTTTTTAGAATGAAAATAAATATTGATTCTTTCTTTTACTAAATTCAGATTTCTTTTTATATAGTTTGGTCATTGACACAACTCATTGTTTAAATGAATTGGCTTTGTTTTTCTTTTATTATTTACTTCATCTTGTTCTTGAGTTATTATACCATTCACTTTATTACATTTATTTACAAAAATTGGAACTCTTTCTTGGAGAATATATATATATCTTTAACTTATGTTAATTGCTAATTCTCCAAAAGATCAATATGGGCGAGGTCAAATAATTGGCCGAGCCCAAGTCAATCCCATTATAACATATTCAGAGAATCAGCAATCCATCTATATAAAGATTCTTATATATACGAACCTTTGGAACTTTGGTCATCAACTAATCTAGTCCAACCGTTGATGATGACGGCCACTGTCAAGTAGTGATATCTAGTCCAACCTTGATAGATTACAAACCTTTGGAACTTTGGTCATCAACTAATCTATTTACCCTTCACTAGATACCACTATTTAACCTTGACGATGACGGCCACTGTCAAGTAGTGATATCTATTCCAACCTTGATAGATTACGAACCTTTGGAACTTTGGTCATCAACTAATCTATTTACCCTTCACTAGATATCACTATTTAACCGTGGATGATGACAGCCACTGTCAAGTAGTGATATCTAGTCCAACCTTGATAGATTACGAACCTTTGGAACTTTGGTCATCAACTAATCTATTTAGCCTTCACTAGATATCACTATTTAACCGTTGATGATGACGGTCACTGTCAAGTAGTGATATCTAATCCTACCTTGATAGATTAGTTGTGATACCTAGTCCAACCTCTTGATAGATTAGTAGTGATACCTAGTCCAACCTTGATATTGTGAAAAGGGGACGTGGTGTCATGCTGCGATTCCGGGGAATCAAAAGCAAAGATGACATTTTTGTGTGTAAAAAGGGATTTTATGTTTTTCGACGATGGATTTGTGGGATTTCATTCGCTGACACAGGATCAGATGGTGGATTCCTAGATTCTCGTTAAGTTTGAGGGGTATTTTAATTGGAATTCGATTATGCGCTTGAATCTTTACTGCGTTATGAGGTCTACCGGAGCTTTGGAATATATCGTGCCAGTGTACCACAACAGAGACTTGCTTTTGCTGCTCGACGTTGTTGAAATGTAATTTCAACGGCAGAACAAGCCGCAATGAAAGTCCGAGGGGGTCCGGAGAGTTTGGCCAGGGGAGCAGCATACCCCATCGGACTGGCCCCACACTATACAGCTGTAATATATGTCCGCGGGGGTCGATGAGAGTTTGAGGGCGGAGGTTCTTACCCCCTCGGAACAGCCATGGCCCACAAATATATTATACGGCCCACACATATGTTTTATATGTTGATTGCCGGTTGAAATTTTGTTCACGGCATTTTTCCAACAGTTGGTTTTTAATGTTTTATTTGTTTGTTTTTAATATATGTGAATTATATATTAAAAAGGCCCGTAAGGTGAACAGATATGTGCCCAGCAAATTATAAAGGACGTGAAGCATATGTTGTAATTTTAATTACACATCAGCGTAAATAGAAAGAAGGAAAATGCAGAAATATAATTTGGAATTACACAGCAGAATGTAATGTCTTAATTACACAGCACAGCAATGCGGGGAAGATAGAACAGCAGTGCCAGAAAGTCAAGCTGTGATCAATTCGTTCCAAACGGTGCTGACAGAAGTAATGAGCCATAAATATTTCTGAAGCGGTGATATTTTTTTATGGTTGAATGTCAATGAATGGCATTAAACAGGGCTGGGATATTTGTTTTGAAAAACACAGAACAGAGCAGATTTTTATATATACGCACAACAGTGCAATTGTTAAAAATATATAGAGACGGAGCAGAGTTTGGAAATATACAGCAGAGTATTTTTCAAACAGAGACAAAAAACAGAGTGTTTTATATTTTACACAGCAGTGTGAAATATTTTGTAACAGCAGTGAATGACAGAGTGATAATTTCTGAACTGTGTTTGCAGCAGTCAGATTTTTTTGTAAATCCCTCTTTGAGGAAGAATCTGTAACAGCAAGTTTTTTTTTAATATAAATTTTTTTTTGTGAAACTCTGTCACTGTGTGCAAATTTTAGAATTTTTTCTCTGTGTTAAGGGAAGACTGTTTATTGTTTTGGAATTCTGAAAATTCCAACATGGTATCAAAGCCAATCCAGGCTATTTGAAGGTCAAATAAGCTGAAGGAAACGAATTCTTTGTTGCAGCAGCTTCTCCAGCAGTGTGAAGACTCAGCCATAAAGGATTTAAGGTATTTCTCTATAAAATTTGTTGTGTTACTGTTGCAGTACAGTGAGCTATTTTAATACACAGTCAAGTGTTTTTAAATCATAGTTAGAAGTGCAGAATGGCTGGTTCTAGCACAGGTATGAGTTTGGGAAATGTCCATCTCCCACAATTCAATGGAAAAAATTATGACTACTGGTCAATAACTATGAGGGCTTTATTTACCTCACAAGAATTATGGGAATTAGTTGAGGATGGCTTTGAAGAGCCAAAAGATGAAGCAGAGTTTTTGATATTAAATCAAGCAGGAAGAGAACAGTTGAAGAACAATAAGAAGAGAGATGCCAAGGCTCTTTTCTTCTTGTATCAAGCAGTGCATGAGAGTGTGTTTCCTAGGATAGCAGCAGCCAAGAAATCCAGTGAAGCATGGGAAACTCTCAAGACAGCCTATCAAGGTATGGAGAGAGTGAAGACAACAAAACTTCAGTTGCTGAGGAGAGACTTTGAGACTCTCTGCATGAAAGAGTCAGATAACATTGACTCATTCTTCACTCATGTGATTGGAATGGTCACACAAATCAGATCTCATGGAGAGACTCTTGAAGACAAGAGGATTGTGGAAAAACTCTTGAGAAGCTTACCCTCAAGATTCGATGTGATTGTCACCACCATAAAAGAGACAAGAGATCTCACAAAGTTTTCAGTGGATGAACTACATGCATCACTGATTACCCATGAACAGAGATTGGATAGGAGTGAGAACTCATCTCTTGAACATGCTTTTAAGTCCCAGATGTCTTTCGGAAGAGGAAGAGGGCAAGGCAGAAGAGGAAGAGGCAGAAGCCAAAACAGAGGTGGAAGGAACAGTCCAGCAAATGCTCAAGGAAGGGGCAGCAATCCAAATCAGCATCAAGGCCAAGGCAGCAGCCAACAGAATGGTCAGCAGAATGCACAAGGACAAAGGTATGACAAGTCCAATGTCCAATGTTATAATTGTAAGAAATATGGTCATTATGCAAATGAATGTAGAAAGAAGAAACAAGACAAGAGAAGTGAAACTAGTGCAAATTTCACAAAAGAAAATAGCAGCCAAAGTAATTTGTTTTTAGTTTGTAACATGGCTGAAGAAAAGAATGAGGATATATGGTTTCTAGACTCCGGTTGTAGTAACCATATGACAGGAAATATAGCAATGTTTTCCATATTAGATGAAAGTGTGTAGTCACAAGTCACACTTGGAACTGATAGCAAAGTTTCTGTTATGGGAAAAGGAGATGTAAATGTTTTAACAAGATTAGGTGCAAGGAAAACCATAGCAGATGTTTATTATGTTCCAGGAATGAAGTGTAATCTCTTAAGTGTTGGACAGCTTGTCCATAAGGGATATAATGTTTTCTTTGATAATGATGTTTGTACCATCATTGATAAACCACCCAGCAAACAGTGTATTGCTGAAGTGAAGATGACAAGGAACAGGATGTTCCCTCTCAGAATGAGAGCAGATTTGAAGAATGGTGAAGAGAAAGCAGCAGTTGCACAAGAGACTTACCAAAGCGAACCAAAGGATGATAATTGGTTATGGCACTTGAGATTTGGTCATCTCAACTTTGGAGGTCTTAATCTGTTGAACAAAAAAGGAATGGTAAGTGGTTTGCCATTGATAGAGAAACCGGACAGCCTTTGTGAAGGTTGTATTCTTGGGAAACAACACAGAGAAAGTTTTCCTTCCGGGAAAAGCATAAGGGCGAAAGCACCCTTAGAGATTGTCCACTCGGATGTGTGTGGACCGATGCAAACTCCATCACTTGCTAGCAGCCACTATATCTTAACATTCATAGATGATTTTACAAGAAAAACTTGGGTTTACTTTTTGAAAAAGAAAAGTGAAGTGTTTGAAAAATTCCGCAATTTCAAAGCACTTGTTGAGAATCAGAGTGGGCTGCATATCAAGGTCTTAAGGACTGATAGAGGAGGTGAGTATATATCTAAAGATTTTCTACGTTTTTGTAGAGAAAATGGTATTCACAAACAGTTTACAGCTAGATATACTCCGCAGCAAAATGGAGTGGCCGAAAGGAAAAACCGAACCATAATGGACATGGCGAGGAGTATGTTGAAGGCAAAGCATTTGCCGAATGACTATTGGGCTGAAGCTGTACATTGTGCAGCGTATATTTTAAACAGGTGTCCTACAAAAGTAGTCATGAACAAAGTGCCGGAAGAGGCATGGAGTGGCACAAAGCAAAGTGTTACACATATGAAGGTTTTCGGATGTGTGGCTTATGCACACATTCCGGATCAGCTAAGGAAGAAGTTGGATAGCAAGGGGGAGAAATGTATTTTCATTGGATACAGTGAGGAATCCAAGGCATACAGGTTATATAACCCATCCAGCAAGAAGTTTCTTGTGAGCAGGGACGTTCAGTTCATTGAAGAGGAAGCTTGGGATGGAAGCATAGAGAAAACGGTGAATGTTAAACACTGTTTATCTCATGATGAGAATGATGATGAGGTGGCTGAAATACATCCCCAAACAGCAGCATCAACACCGCAAAGCACACCCTTGAGGAGAAATGACAGTGCTTCTCCAAGCACACCACAAGGAGGAAATTCAAGTGCTTCTTCAAGTACTTGTACACCTACTGAAAGAGGTAAGAAATTCAGAAGTTTGAAAGAAATTTATGAACAAGATATAGCTAATGAAGGTATCAATTCTTTGTTTGCTTTATATTGTCATGTTGATGATCCTGTTCATTTCGAAGAAGCTATCAAGGATAAGAAATGGATAGAAGCTATGGATGAGGAAATAAATGCCATAGAGTGGAACAAAACTTGGGATTTGGTTGAACTCCCAAAAGGTAAAGATGTCATAGGTGTTAAATGGGTCTACAAGACCAAGAGTAATGCTGAAGGCAAGATAGAGAGACACAAGGCAAGGCTTGTTGTCAAAGGCTATAAGCAGAAGCATGGCATAGATTATGAGGAAACTTTCGCACCGGTTGCCAGAATGGAAACCGTGAGAGCAGTGTTGTCCATAGCAGCACAAAATAAATGGAAAGTTTACCAAATGGACGTGAAGTCAGCATTTCTGAATGGAGTGTTAATGGAAGAGGTTTACATTGATCAACCTCTCGGCTATGAGAAGAAAGGCCAAGAGCACAAAGTATGCAAGTTGAAGAAAGCTCTTTATGGGCTGAAGCAAGCGCCAAGAGCGTGGTACAGTAGGATAGATTCATATCTACTGGAAAATGGATTTGAGAAATGTGAGGGAGAACCCACCCTCTACATCAAGGAACAAGACGGTAAAATCTTGATTGTAGTCTTGTATGTTGATGATGTTATTTTCACAGGTAATGATGATTGCCTTATTGAAAATTTTAAAACAGTCATGAAGGAAGAATTTGAAATGACTGATATGGGTTTGCTGAGATACTTCTTGGGAATAGAAGTAGAACAAGATGAAAGTGGGATTTTCATCTCACAGGCAAAGTATGTTAATGAAGTTCTTGAAAGATTTAACATGCAGGAATGCAAATCAGCAATCACTCCCACAGTGATGGGATTAAAGCTCAGCAGAGAGGACAACAGTAAGGATTTTGATCCTAGTTTGTACAAGAGCATAGTTGGCAGCCTCATGTATTTGACTGCAACTAGGCCGGACATAATGCATGCTGTTAGTTTGATTTCCGGGTTCATGGAAAAGCCAAAGGAAGCACATTGGCAAGCAACAAAAAGGATTTTGAGGTATGTTAAAGGTACTAAAATGTTTGGTATTTTTTATACTACTTCAGAAAATTCAGATTTAGTTGGATACACGGATAGTGATTGGGCTGGAAGTGTAGATGATCGGAAGAGCACTTCCGGTTATGTTTTTCACATGGGTTCAGGAGCCATTTCATGGGCTTCTAAGAAACAGCCCGTTGTAGCATTGTCTACAGCAGAAGCGGAATATGTGGCAGCTACAGCAGCAGCGTGTCAAGCAGTCTGGATGAGAAAAATGTTGAGAAGTTTATGTCAAGAACAGGTAAAAGGGACAGTGATATTTTGTGACAATAGCTCAGCTATTGCATTGTCAAAAAATTCTGTTTTTCATAAAAGAACAAAGCACATTGACACCAAGTTTCATTTCATACGGGAATTGGTTAGCAATGGCGAGATTGTTTTGCAGCATTGCAGAACGGAGGATCAATTTGCAGACATCCTCACAAAGCCACTACAGCAGAAAAGCTTTGAATATTTCAGGAAATGCATGGGTATGCAGGAAAACCCAGCAGTTGAAATTAAGGGGGAGTGTTGAAATGTAATTTCAACGGCAGAACAAGCCGCAATAACAGTCCGAGGGGGTCCGGAGAGTTTGGCCAGGGGAGCAGCATACCCCATCGGACTGGCCCCACACTATACAGCTGTAATATATGTCCGCGGGGGTCGATGAGAGTTTGAGGGCGGAGGTTCTTACCCCCTCGGAACAGCCATGGCCCACAAATATATTATACGGCCCACACATATGTTTTATATGTTGATTGCCGGTTGAAATTTTGTTCACGGCATTTTTCCAACAGTTGGTTTTTAATGTTTTATTTGTTTGTTTTTAATATATGTGAATTATATATTAAAAATGCCCGTAAGGTGAACAGATATGTGCCCAGCAAATTATAAAGGACGTGAAGCATATGTTGTAATTTTAATTACACATCAGCGTAAATAGAAAGAAGGAAAATGCAGAAATATAATTTGGAATTACACAGCAGAATGTAATGTCTTAATTACACAGCACAGCAATGCGGGGAAGATAGAACAGCAGTGCCAGAAAGTCAAGCTGTGATCAATTCGTTCCAAACGGTGCTGACAGAAGTAATGAGCCATAAATATTTCTGAAGCGGTGATATTTTTTTATGGTTGAATGTCAATGAATGGCATTAAACAGGGCTGGGATATTTGTTTTGAAAAACACAGAACAGAGCAGATTTTTATATATACGCACAGCAGTGAAATTGTTAAAAATATATAGAGACAGAGCAGAGTTTGGAAATATACAGTAGAGTATTTTTCAAACAGAGACAGAAAACAGAGTGTTTTATATTTTACACAGCAGTGTGAAATATTTTGTAACAGCAGTGAATGACAGAGTGATAATTTCTGAACTGTGTTTGCAGCAGTCAGATTTTTTTGTAAATCCCTCTTTGAGGAAGAATCTGTAACAGCAAGTTTTTTTTTAATATAAATTTTTTTTTGTGAAACTCTGTCACTGTGTGCAAATTTTAGAATTTTTTCTCTGTGTTAAGGGAAGACTGTTTATTGTTTTGGAATTCTGAAAATTCCAACACTCGCGTCACGGATGTTAGAGCTGATAATTGTCTGTCGTGGCTTCAGTTTTATCAAAATGGAGAAACCCTTATTCTCAGTGCGCATTTGTATCGATTTTCAGCTGGAAAGGGTTTGTAAATGGATATGTTTGCGGATTTAATTTTGGCAGATTTTGACAGAGACAATACTACAATGGTTATTGTGTTAGAGAAAAAAATGATGATCAATAGATGTCAAAGGGTCATTTTCAATTAAAACCTAAGATTCCACAAAACCCTGTAGGGTCTCGGTAGCATGAGTACGAGGACCCTGTAGGGAGAAAAAAAAATGGTCATTTTCAATTAAAACCTAAGATGAGACAAAACCCTGTAGGGTCTTTGGTAGCATGAGTATGAGGACCCTGTAGGGAGAAAAAAAAAGGACTTCTATAAGCACATGGAGTGCGAAGTTGTGTACCTTTAGAAAACAAATTGAGAAGGTAACTGCTGTCCGAACTAACCTGGAAAGCAAATGTGAAAAGAAAATTTGAGTTAGAAAAAGGCCTAAGTGTTCTGAAAAGGTTACCAAAATATAAATGTGAAAAGAAAAATTGAGTTAGAAAAAGGCCTAAGTGTTCTGAAAAGGTTACCAAAATATAAATGCAGTAAAACATGGTTACCATTGTGACAGAGAGTTCACTTGTCAACCAACACGGAGCCCGAATCCAAGACCTGAAGATAGAAAAATAAAATATCAGTATTAGTTACATTGTGAAGGTAGACCCTCTTTATAAAAAGAAGAGTTAGGGTTAAATTTACAGTATTAAAAGAAAACATAAGGATAATACCTCATAGGTGCCGAATGAAATGATTTTACCATCAAATCCCTGCGTTGGAAGATGGCAATGCCAGGAGACTGCATCCAAGCTAGAGTTTCTACTTGAAACCCTAGCCAAAAATACAACTAGCAGAACATAAAGAAAATAGGATAAAAAGTAATCAACTGACCAAAAAAAGGAGAAAAAGTCAATCAAGCTATTAATTACGAGAACAAAAAACCCACATTCCAATGAATTTGGTTTGTTTAGGGTTTGGATCGACACCATACAGAGGAACGACGACATAGTGCGGAAAATCATATAATTGGGAAAAGTGTGTTTAGGATAATTTTTATTCTCATCCCCGCGTCATTTTCTACGAAATGTTTAAGGTTATTTTCACAACGGAAAAATCATAAATTCATATCAATTAATCGGGAAAAGTGGGTTTAGGATAATTTTTATTCTCATCCCCGCGTCATTTTCTACAAAATGTTTAAGGTTATTTTCAGAACGGAAAAATCATAAATTCATATAAATCTCAAGTTCGGTACATCACACTTGGAACATGTTAAATATCATTTAGTTTAAGAAAAAATAGCAGTCTCCATTTCAACTAATTATAAATAATTATTTTCTGAACATAAAAGAGACACATCAAATCTCTGAATCGAAATAGGGTTTCCAATAACCTGTTCACAAAACAAAAAGCCATGAGACAAACTCAGTGGCCTTTTAATTCCCCGCATGCAAGAAAGAACCAATGGTACAGCAGCCACTAATTAATTGCATCCCATTTAATTTTAATTGATTATTGCCAATAACCAATTGAGAAGAGAAAAAGGGCATGAATTCATGTATTAATTCCCAAAGTGAGGTTACAGTGGCCATTAGACAAGCTTAGTGCCCAAACTGATGTGACAGTGCTGATTAGACAACCTTAGTGCCCTTTTGATGCCCTGCGTGCAAGTAAGAATCAATGGTGCAACATCCACTCATTTATTGCACCCAAATTCATTTTTTAATGGATTATTATTTACTATAATTTATATAAATTTGGTCATTCAGAATTATATATTAGAACCAATGGTTCCAATAGTGGCTTTGTTAATATTCCTTTTTACTTTATTTCATTGAAAATAAACATCATAATTTAGCTTCATAGGTAATATTTATGGTTTTTTTTTTTTTAATATTGTATTTTTTTCTACTTATTTTTAAATAAAGAAATTTCTTCCTTTTAGAAAAAAAATATATATATTTGTATATTTATATATATATTTTTAATATATATAATTTTATCCAAATTAATATTAATATTTTTCTTGATACATTCAACCAAATAGTTTAGTTTTCAATGTTTGTAAATCTCCTTATTGGAAGGAAATAAAAAAGATATTTTAGAATACTATAAGAAATGGGAAAGATGTTTTATAATACTATTTTAAAAGATATTTTATAATACTATTTTAATTTTTAGTTGTATAGAAAAGATATTTTAGAATACTATAAAAAATGGAAAGATGTTTCATAATATTATTTTAAAAGATATTTCATAATACTATTTTATTTTTTAGTTGTGATGCATACATTTAATATTCTCCATGAAAAATGAAATGCACAATAAATGTACAATCATCCCAACTCACTAATTTCTAAACATAACGTGAACATGAACAAGTTGTTTGAAATAAAATTATTGTTAAAGTTACTAATATACTAAAAATATACAAGGGTTTTTCTTGTAACTTTATGGTGAAAAAAATAGTTAAACAATTTCTTTTAATTTTATCTTAATATAAAAAATATTTCTCCATACCCAAAAAAAATATTTAGAGTAAGCTAAAATAAATGGTGTACTAAAGAGATATAGAGAAAAAGGTTGTGCACATTTCTAACATGCATGTCTCTAAGTCAATATTGAATAATTCAAGATTGTAAAATAATCCATGATTCTTTTATTTATAATATGTTGAATGGATTGTTCAAATCTCTCTTCCCATTTATTATAAAATATTAATTAGTAAATAAATTTGATTTTTTGTCATATTTATTATTTATAAATTATTTATAATATTAATGAAAAAGGAAGACTTAAATTTGAAAATATTAAATATTAATTATTTTAAAATTGAATTAAAAAAAGAGAAATTATTGATTATTTTCCATGGCAGGTACTTTTTCTTTGCACGTAGGAGGGATTGTGTCATTTAATATTTGTAAAAACTACTCATAGTAAGGTAATATTTTCCTCTCTCCCTTATTCATTTAGTCATTTGGTTAACGTAAATTATATTATTTTATTTACATGTTTATTTATCTATGCAAGGGTTTATTTACATGTTTTTTATTTTCTCATTGAGTGATGTTGGAGATACAAGCCTTTGTTCATAGCAGTCACGTTCATAGTAGTCAAAGAGGTTATTGACATTTTCCGAAGCGCTAAAGTTTAAATTAGAGGAAATTTCATTCTACAAGTTTTTATGAAATTTTCACATAATTTATAAAATGTAACTCAATAAAAATCCTTTAAATTTAAAAGGAGTTACATGTCTCCAATAGTTTGAAATTGGTTAAATAGGGTATAGTAATATGGATATAAGTGAAATTTTTTATTAATAACCATGCTCTATAAGAACATCAAAAAATTAGTTAAATAGTTAAAAAAACGTATTCTAGAAAGAACAACTTACAGAATTTTGGCAAAAAAGAAAATATTCCAAATGAAATTGTGGCTTCAATAGTGTTATAACCAATTGATCTTGATTGGATGCTCATCAGTCAACTCAATGTAACTGTTTCAAACCACTTCTAACTGCATATTAGCCTCTTTAGTTTGAGAGGGCTCTCTCAAAGGGGATTTATGATTTTTAATAAAGATAATGCTAGATGGCTAATTCTATGAATTGTGACTTGGTTTTGTATGATTGCAGATTGAAAAATGAAGACTTGCTACCATTGGGTTATGGAGTCAACATCAGTACCCTTAGTGACAGTGGTTCTTCACATGGAAGATGAGGTAGATAGAGGTCTTTAATAAAGATGATTCATACACACAATATAAGAAAAACACGGTAATTTCACCCCTAAACGAAGTCAGAGCATGACATCGTGAATTCTTGGTAATTAGAGATAAAGTTCATTGCAAGTGATTAGACATAAAAATACAGAGCAATAACATGTTAAACACCTCATGAGAATATCAGGTCTAGAAGTAGAATGTCACCATATATTATTGATAATGGAAAAAACATACAAGCAGCAATTTGGTGCAATATTCTCCAACCTTTTGCTCTTGAAACACCTTTAATGTGCCAAGACACCTTGCAAACAATCAATTTCACTCCATAATACTTGACAAAACTGAATCACAAGGAAAAAAAACATCTTCGGAATTTTCACTGCGTTTTTCTAGCCTCAAGCCTGAAGCACGCTACGAAATTGTCTAAAAAACCAAAATTTCCTATTTTTGTAGCTGTCTTGAAAAATTGACCTCCAGAGGCATAATTTAGGTTCTTTGCAAGTTATGAACCTCATCAAACTTGTTTCAACTAAATTTTTTACTCTTTTGGTGTTTCTTCTTCATTTACAATTAGTTGATCAATGGGTTCGTCTACCACTCTCATCTTCAGCCTTTTCTTTTCTAACTCCACTTGAATCAAATCCAGCTTCTCCTGAAGATCTTCCACTTCATCTTTTAATGCTATGTTTTTGGATTGTAAGTGCAAGTTCATCCTCTTAATGTGTTTGACCTCCCCTCTTAATGGCTGAGTCCATTTCAACAACATTTATGCAGTATCCAAAGTTTTTGAAACACTTGTGACTTTCTTATCCCATATTTTCCTCATATGTTCAAATTGAACATTTTCAGCTCTGTGCTTCTTTGCCTCTAGCTTCAAAACTGATATCTCTTTACCTGCTTCCTTCAACTGCTCTTTGAGGGTTTCTATTTATGATTTTTCAATTCTTTTCTCTTTTCCCTTTCTCTGCCTGATAACCACTTCCTCCTTTGCTGATGTAGAAAAATATATGATGGTTGTTGGTTGAGCAACTTCATTGATTTTCTCAGTCTCTTTGCTTTCCATGACCTTCTTTGCATGTCTACTCATTGGATTCCTTGGCTGAAATATAAAACCAACATCATCACCTACAAAATCTAGTTTCTTAGCAGTCTTACCTTTCTTTAGCTTCCTTCGACCATCGTCAATGTCTTCAGCTTGAATAATGGGTAACTCTTCAATTTCAATTGCATGAAGGATATGCTCCAGATTTCCTTTAGCCAATGTCTAGCTTCTAGTGACTCTCTTGCTGCCTTGTTTGCTGACTGAATGCTTCTATTTTGCATGTGCTACTAGAGGGGTGTCAATCTCTTGCAAAGGTTCTGCTCCCATTTCCACTGGTTCTGCAGGAGATGATCTATTTTCTTCTTCAACTTCTTTTTCTACAGTTGGTGATGAAGTAGTTCTAGGTTTTGAGGTTTTATTTGGAGTGACCACATCAATTTCATAACCACTCATAAACAAAAAAGAGAACCAATCTTTGTCTAACCTTCTCAATTCTTCTAACACTAATAGCTTAATTATACCATGATGAAAAAGAGATGTCTCATTGCCCTCAGTCCTAATTTGAACCTTATCTGACATTTTCCCTAGACTTCTGTATAAATAGAAAGGCAATTCAAGTGACCTCTTACCTAAAAAATGCAGAAGAATTATGAGATGGTATGAGTAGACCATGTGAAATATTCCTTCATAGGTAAAATATTTTTGAATGACCATCAACGGTTTTGCATAATTATCCTTCATAAAACTCCTAGGGATAGCGTTTGTCAAATAAAATTCATTGTGTTCTTGCTTGATAAACTCTTTACAATCCTGCATTCTGAATTTGATATCTTTAAACCACTGTTCACCACCTCTAGGGATTCCTGTAGCTGATGATATACTCTCTAGTTTCACTATAAGGTTCATAATTTGAACCTTTGATGATGTTCTTGTGAAGCTGGTAGAAAAATCCTTTGAAACTTGTAAATGAAAGCCCTGCAACCTCTGGAAAAATTGCAAGCAATCAGTCCTTTAGAAAACCTCCATAGCAGTAGGGTCTTCATTGAGTAATTTCATATCCATGGGCTCATACCTGTGACAATAACCACCTTTATTCGTTTTCTTTCTTGCAGCCATGAATACTTTATAATATTCACTGCCTCGCTTGCTGATGACACCTGCAGAATTCAAATTTTCCAACAACCTGCCTAGCTCAATGAAGTAGCTCTCCAGGGATTGACTCACATTAAAAGATAAACCACAATATGAAAAAAGCTAACTGAGGTGATGTTTAAAAGTTTAACTAATATTTCGAGCTTCAATCATAACACACACATGAAAAAAGGGTTAATAATGACATCAAACACAGCTATGTACATTTGAATTTTATCATAACAACCTTGAATGACCTCCACCTTTACTACTCTAATCAGAAAATGAAACCTCATATGACTTTGACAAGCTAGGCTATCAAACAAATTTTCTTAGGGAAAATAGATAGAATTCTGACATATTCGCTATGAAACTATTAGGCAGTTTCGTAGTGAAATCTGTGGTTTTCCTGTGTAAAACACTACGAAAATATGAAAAACTAACAAGTGTGCACTTTTGAGTTTAAATGTATGGGGAATGACAACTGACATGATATGAGACTATTTGACTGAAATGGCATGAATGAAGGTGATCATTAAACTTAGGATAGGCTTAAAAATGCAAAAAATTTCCTATACCACATTGAAGTGGCTTAGGATACCTTATCTATTTGGTGAGTAACCTCTATGAATCTATCAAGAAATGTTTCACAACTAAATGAGTGATAACAATTAGACAAAAAAAAACTAAAAAATAGTTAAATATAAAAAATATATAGACTTTTAAATATAAAATATAAATATAAATAATTAAATTTAAATATAAAAAATATATAAACAATTATTTTAATAAAAATGTGATATATTAAGATATTTCAACAAAATTAAAAACTTAAAAATAAAATACTAAAAAAAATTATTAAATAAAATATTATGGAACCTTGAAAAATGTAAACTAATATTAAAAAATTGTAACATTTTTTATTAATTAATTTTTCCTCTTAAAAATAAAATACTAAAAAAAATTATTAAATCAAATATTATGAAACATAGATAAATGTAAAAATATCAAAAATTGTATAACATTTTTTATTAATTAATTTTTCCTCCAGATACTACTTTTGGACTCAAATTTCTTATAATATAATAGTAAATTTATTCCAAGAACATGAATTCCCTTGTCCAACAATGCCAATTCACATTTCCATACATATTCATAGTTTCATACCTCAACCTCGTTCTCGTTTTGGAAACTAGGAAAACGCAAAGGCTAGGAAATTACACGTAATTCTTTAAATTCCCAACTATTTCCTTTTACTTGTTTTGTCATTTATTTAGGTATTTATATCATCATATCCAACCATGAACTCTCCTAATTGTTATTTTTTCTTTAGTTTGCTAGGTTTGACCCCTAACACCTTTCTGCACAAATTTTCGGCCTTTTACTTGTTTTGTTATTTATTTAGGTATTTATATCATCTTATCCAACCATGATATCTCCTAATTGTTATTTTTTCTTTAGTTTATTCTGAGTTTAATAAAACTCTCGGCCCTTAGGGCCCTCCATTTTTGTTCTCTACTAAATATATGTCAACATTTACTTTGGAAAAATCACATTGCATGTACAGTTCTTTCGGTCTTTATTGTTGTAACAAGTATATATATTTGTGAGAACTTCTCATGTAGTTTCGATATGGGTAATGTTAAACTATAATTGATATGCCTTCCTATTTAACCCGCTATAAATTGTTTTATATTTGTGAATACATGTTGTAGTTCATATTGTAACATAGGCTATACTTGAATCTATTGTTCTTAGTTGTTGTTGAATTGTTCTATTCACTAAATTTACTTTATTCATTTTTAGCTTTTATGTAAAGTAAAAGAAATAAACAAGAAAATTAAATATAGGTAAAGTAATTAAATTAGCAATTTGGAGAATAATTTCTAGTTACTATGATATTATGTAAAAATTTCATCTATCACAACAACTAAAAATTATTTTTTTAATTGTTGATTTATTTAACAATTTATTTGTAGTTTTTTTTTTTGAAAATACAAAATAATTCACAATGTGATTTTCACAAATAAATTTATGGAAGAAAAATAGCACTTGAAACTGAGAAAATCTAACACACACATAAAAATGACACTGTTATTTTTAGACAAATGCCTCCTGAAAAATCCAACTTGGGAAAACTGGTGCAACAAGTAAGGGTTTTATATTATTAAGCAGCAATGAAATATGAGTACAATATATTGATTCCCAAATCGCAATACAATTAGCAATAAAATATAGCATAAATTTTCTACGAGAATTTCTCTTCTTCCACAAGCAACCCCGACACAAGTCTACCTCAAAAAGCACGTCCTCCTAGACCCTCTGCATCAACCTCTACGTAGTGCTTGCACAACCCCTTGGACGTATAGCCCATAACTTCCTATGATCAAGTCATTCTACTTGTCTTTCCTAAGAAAACTAATTCTCCGTCCCCGTGGAAGACTTCCTGGCTTTTGGAAGCTGGATCAAATTTTCCTCTAGCCAAATCGAATTTCTCTTTTGAAGAAAATGCATTGCCTCATTGAGAATAACTCAGCCACTTGTTACTGCCACTTCAGATATGGAAAAATTCTTCCATATCATTGTCCCTTCCGCTCACTGACTCTACTTCCTCAATTGATCCAAAATCTTTTGTTTGAGATGTATAAAAGAATTAACATGTGAAAATTGTAGCTTTTAAAACAAGAAACTTTAAAGGCATAAGCAGAAAAAGAGAGAAGCAATTAACATCATGCACGAAGACACAAGAGTTGATATCGGAGTTCGTCCAGGAGGGACTACGTCTCCGGGCCTTGCTCTAATAGTGGGGAGGCCCTGCTTTCATTAAATGGAAAAATGAAAGTACAAGTACAAAATGAGGAATTACACCCTTATACTTGCCCAATCTGGAAATGGCCGAAAATTGCAGACCTCTGCTGACAAAATGGGCAGCACCGTTGGATTTGTGGCGTCGAGTAGTGCTGAATCCATATAAAACTTGCCCCAATCGGACAAAGTGAAAATCTGGCCCCTCTGGAAAAATGGCTCAGATCATGGTTCCGCCCCCTCCTGCACACTGCTCAAGGTTCCGCTGCCTCGTTTTTCGTGCCCGCTCCTGTCCGTCCTTGGGCGCACAAATGAATGAAGGTTTATATAATAAAACTCGGGCGGACTTTCCAAAGCCACCGTTAGCTGAAATGGTTGAGATCCACATTGTTTGGGCGGAGGTCGGGTGGTCAAATCCCGACCCCACCATAAAAAGGCCGACTGCAATATTTTGGTTTAACCATATTACATTTTAAAACATGGCGTTGGAACGGTTTGAACCGCGTTACATTTTTAAAAACCCGTATGAACCGTTTTATATTTAAAAATATCGTTGATGTGACGTGGGGGGGCCGGACCCATATTGGGCGGCCCACCCCGTATGCAAATGGGCCACGTATATGTCGGCGGGCGGTGGGGTTAACAACCCCCACCCATATTAATATGGTCGTTTCATTGTTTGGAGACCGCGGGGGTGGCGGGGTTGACCACCCGCCCCCCAACCATATTTCTTTTTAATATTATATGATATGGTTGTGCGGATGGGGTGGCGGAGTTGGTGGCCCGCTACCCTTATTACATATTTTTTTTGTTTTATTTTGTTATAAAACAAACTATTGCTTTTTAAACCTTCGAATTTTTGACCGAAGGAGTGAATTTAACGGTCCCACAAATTCGCCCAGAATCTGGCCAGGTTTGCTGGAATCCGGTGGCCGGGTTTCAGCAAAATTGTTGCCTCCTTAGTCTGCCACATCACCAAGTCAACCCCTGAACTTTGACTGCTCCTAACTCCTTCATTCGGACTCGGAATTGAGTGCCATCTGCGCAGTTGGATTCAGAATTTCGATATCTACAACTTGAACTTGGTTCGAAATATTTTCGAACAATTTGATTTCTGAGCCTTGTACTTGTACCTGTACCTGTTTAATCCACCTGGATCATTCCTCCCCACTAAGAGCTTTTGGACCCCAAAAGCCTCATCAATCAACACGCAAGTGAGGGAATTTCTCCCTCACCTTCTCCTTTTCAAGCCATTTGGATTTACTTGGGTGCATCCCTTTGAAACCAACACGGAGATACTCCACATCTCCTCGTCGCGAAGTCCTGGTCCTTCGATCGAGAATGATGTCCTCTGGCAGTTCATCAAGATATTCTGGTGCAAAGTCATCCACTGTAGGAACTGATCCTACCTCCTCAGTGTCCATAATCAATGGGGGTTCATAAAGTTTTAGGTTTTCAACATTCACAACTGAGTACATCTGAATGTATACCGGCAAGTCGAGTCAGAAAGCATTATTCCCAATCTTCTCCAATATGGTAAAGGGACCATACCGGATTGGTCGCAATTTCTTACCTTCTCCCTTCATTCGATCCTTGCTGATGTGGAACCACACTTTGTCGCCAACTTGAAATTCATGGTCAACTCGGTGCTTATCATGTCGGGCCTTGTATCGGGCCTGACTCTTCTCCAACTGCTCTTGCACTACTTGGTGAATCATCTGAATCCGCTGAATGAACCGTTGTGCTTTATCCCTGTCATCACGCCCACTGGCATCTTCATCCCTGCCATAGATCATGTCGAAAGGGTCCTTTGGTAAGTAACCAAAGCATGTCTCAAAAGGTGAACGCTGCGTAGAGGAGTGCACTGCTCAGTTGTAAGCGTGCTGCACATATGGAAGGTGTTCATCCCACAACTTGGGATGTTTGCTGCAATAGCCCCGCAACAAGTGGACCACGGTACGATTAACGACCTCTGTCTGTCCGTCGGTTTGTGGATGGAATGCCGTGCTTCTCTTCAACTTGGTATCCATCATGCGCGACAAGCTGGTCCAAAACTCTCCAAGGAAATGAGAGTCTCGATCTGACACAATCGACGTGGGCAACCCAAAGTGGACCCAAACATACTGAAAGAAAAGACAAGCAGTCTGCTCAGCAGTGACCTGCTTTTTACAAGGCATCAATATGCACATTTTGCTAAAGCGGTCGACGACAACATACAAATAGTCGTGACCCTTTCTAGACATAGGCAAACCTCCTACAAAATCCATCGACACACTTTCCCATGGATGACCCGGAATAGGGAGTGGTGTGTAGAGCCCGAGTTTTCTATTAGAGGGCTTTGAAACAGAACACATCACACATCCCTTTACAAAATGGGTTACAATGTTTTTCATATGGGGCCAAAAACAAAACCTTTGCAAATGACATAAGGTTTTTTCGACACCAAAGTGACCAGACACAAGAGAGGTATGCGCCTCTCGAATTACATGTACCCTTTCTGTTGTGGGTATGCACAATTTACCAAGGTGATACAACAGCTTCCCCTGCAAATGATAGTTGTCCACCTGTGAACCATGAGTTAGTTTTGCATAAACTTCTTTAAAGTCATCATCGTTAGTGTATTGTTCAACATAACTTTCAAAAGATAATGATGCATTATGCAAAATAATAGAAGCAGCGATAGGAGGGCGAGAGAGCATGTCTGCTACTTTGTTACTAGTGCCCTTCTTATAATTTATTACCAGATGAAATTGCTGTAGGAACCCCATCCACCTGAAATGACGAGATTGTTGTAGCTTGGTCTGTGACTGAAGGTACTGCAAGGGCTGATGATCCGTATGGATGATGGTCTCCTTACCGATCAGGTAGTGTTTCCACTTCTTCACACTTTAGACCAAGGCATACAATTCCTTGTCGTAAGTGGGGTAATTTATTACAGCCTGGGAGAACTTCTCCGAATGGTAACAAATCGGCTTCTTCTGCTGCAAAAGTACAGCTCCCATGGCGTACCCACTGGCATCGGTTTCGATCTCAAAAGGCTGCTGGAGATCGGGTAAAGCCAGAACTGGTGTGGTGCTGATTTTCTCTTTCAGTGCTTCGAAGGCCTTCTGCTGTTTTCCTCCCCACTGAAAGGCTTGTTTGATACTTGTCAGAGTGTGTAAGGGGGATGCAATAACAGAGAAGTTGGCAATGAACCTCCTCCAGTACTGTACTGCACCTAAAAAACTACGGACCTCTGTTACATTGGTAGGCTTAGGCCAATTTACAATCACCTCGACTTTTGAGGGGTCTATTTTTAATTGACCATTACCGACAATATGACCAAGGTAAACCAAAGAGGTTTTCCGAAACTCACACTTTGACAACTTTACATACAATTGTTCTTTCTTTAAAAGATCAAGCACTTTGATTACATGGCATACATGTTCTTCCCAAGTCCTACTGAATACAAGAATATCATCTAAATACACAAGGAAAAACTCATCAATGAAAGGCCTAAAAAGATCATTCATGACCCTCATGAATGTGGCTGGAGCATTGCAAAGTCCGAATGGCATCACCACCCATTTGAACAACCCCTATTTGGTCTTGAAGGCGGTTTTCCACACATCTTGCTCTGCAATTCTGACCTGGTGATAACCACTACGCAAATCCAATTTGGTGAAATAAACAACATTTTTTAATTGATCTAATAAATCATCAATGCGAGGGAGAGGGTATCGATTTTTCACCGTGATTTTGTTTAGTGCCCGATAATTCACGCACATCCTCCATGTGCCATATTTCTTGGGCACTAACACGATCGGCGAGCCACAAGGAGAAGTACTTGGCCGAATGACCCCTTGGTTCAACAGTTCATGTACCTGCTTTTTGATTTCCTCCATTTCGATGGATGACATACTGTACATACCAATGTTTGGTAATGGAGCATCATGTTGCAAATGGATCTCATGTTGGATCCCTCATTTTGGAGGCAAACCTTTGGGTTCCTGAAACAACTCATCATAGTTAGAAATAACATCACATAATTCCTGTTTATGAGCCGGATCACATCCTCGGAAAGCATCGGTTATTTCTTCATCCTTTGCTCTCACAACCATGAGCAAACACCCCTTGCTGGAATTCACCAGTCTCTTCATCTGTCCTGCACTTACAAGGCTGGCACTGACTTTTGTTTGATGAGCTCTTACAATGTATTCTACCCCATCTTTAGTGATTTGGTATTTATTTTCATGGCGAAAGAAAACTGCTTTCCTATCATAAAGATAGGGACTCCCCAACACAATGCCACAGATATCCAATGGTATTACATCCAATTCTACTTCATCTACCAGCTTAGAAGCAATAACAAATTTTACCTTACACTGCTGGGTTACATTTAGTTTCACTTTATCATGTATCCATCCAAGAAGATAAGGTTTTGGATGAGGCTTAACTTCTAAGCCTAACTTTTTAACCAAGGATTCTGAAATAAGGTTTGCTTGAGAGCCTGAATCAAATAGAGTTTCTACTTTTGCATGGTTTATAACAACTCTAATATGAAACAACTCAATTCTCTTACGTTCATTAGAAAGAGGCTCATTTGATGTACTAGTGCTTTCATGTGATTCAAAATCATGAAGAGAATGAGTACCTTTTGCCCCTGCTGCTGTGATCAATGCCTCATCGCCTGAGTCGGATCCAAGGTCCTACTGTGCGGTTGCTACCGTCTTCTGCTTACCCTTTCCTCCATATCTCTTCGGCTTCTTTTCTGGATAAAGTTTCCAACAATGATCGTCGTCATGGCCTTCCTTTTTGCAGTGAGTGCAATAAGGCTTTTCTCCTTCATCCTTCTTTGTTGACATCGTCTTCTTTTCCTTTCCCTTTCCTTTCCCTTTGAATTTTCCATTTGAAGGTTTGGAAGGTGGTTTCTTCGAATGATCGTCCTTATCATTTCTGCCCCTGTTCTCAAGATGAATGGCCTTCACACTGGCCGAGTCAATGGTAGTAGGTTCAAACATTAACAATAAATGTCTAATGTAACTATGCAATGAACCAATGTACTTAGTTACAACTTCAGGAGAATCTAAAGAGATGCCCAAACTTAATGCCTATTTTCGAAATTCTTCAGTAAAGGTTTGCACATTTTGTCCTTTACCTTGCCTTAGGTACTGCCACTCCATTAAGGCTTTCTGCTTGTAACCTAAGGGATAGAATTGATTTTTAATTGCAGTAATAAAATCTGACCAGGAAGAAAGAAGGTTACCCAAGTTACTGCTGCTTCAAAGTTTGCTCTCCCACCAGATGAGAGTTGTGCCACTCAATCGAAGAGAAGCCAATTGGATTTTTGCCTCGTCCTCCATAATCTGTTGGATCCTGCAATAGAGTTCAAGCTGCCTAATCCAATTGTTAAGCTTCTCAGCATTACTTTCACCATTATATATTGGTAGATCAAACTTAACATCTAACTTAAAGAAAGGCTTGTTAGATGCATTTCCAGAATTTTTATTATGATGGTTAGAAGAGGAGGAAGGACTTTCATTTCCTGAAGGGGGTGGATTTCCTCCACCATCTCCATGTGCTGAACCTTGCCCTTCTAAAGAATGATCTCCTGTTTTCTCTAACCTTTCAAGTCTAGAGAATAGTCTCTCTACTCGATCTACCATGGTATAGAAATTTTTGCGGAAATTGAGCTCCTCTTCATTCTGATCTTTGTCCCCCATGTTCCTTCTCTGACGTGCACGTCCTGCTTCGGGATCAAAATCCTGTAGCATCCCTTCGCCTCTTCTTAGCCTGCTTCTTGTTAGCATACAAACATGTAATTCACATCTACAAACACACGCTCCGATACCACTTGATCCAAAATCTTTTGTTTGAGATGTATAAAAGAATTAACATGTGAAAATTGTAGTTTTTAAACAAGAAACTTTAAAGGCATAAGCAGAAAAAGAGAGAAGCAATTAACATCACGCACGAAGACACAAGATTTGATATCGGAGTTCGTCCAGGAGGGACTACGTCTCCGGGCCCTGCTCTAATAGTGGGGAGGCCCTGCTTTCATTAAATGGAAAAATGAAAGTACAAGTACAAAATGAGGAATTACACCCTTATACTTGCCCAATCTGGAAATGGCCGAAAATTGCAGACCTCTGCTGACAAAATGGGCAGCACCATTGGATTTGTGGCGTCGAGTAGTGCTGAATCCATATAAAACTTGCCCCAATTGGACAAAGTGAAAATCTGGCCCCTCTGGAAAAATGGCTCAGATCATGGTTCCGCCCCCTCCTGCACACTGCTCAAGGTTCCGCTGCCTCGTTTTCCGTGCCCGCTCCTATCCGTCCTTGGGCGCACAAATGAATGAAGGTTTATATAATAAAACTCGGGCAGACTTTCCAAAGCCACCGTTAGCTGAAATGGTTGAGATCCACATTATTTGGGCGGAGGTCGGGTGGTCAAATCCCAACCCCGCCATAAAAAGGCCGACTGCAATATTTAGGTTTAACCGTATTACATTTTAAAACATGGCGTTGGAACGGTTCGAACCGTGTTACATTTTTAAAAACCTGTATGAACCGTTTTATATTTAAAAATATCGTTGATGTGACGTGGGGGGGCCGGACCCATATTGGGCGGCCCGCCCCGTATGCAAATGGGCCACGTATATGTCGGCGGGCGGTGGGGTTAACAACCCCCGCCCGTATTAATATGGCCGTTTCATTGTTTGGAGACCGCGGGGGTGGCGGGGTTGACCACCCGCCCCCCAACCATATTTCTTTTTAATATTATATGATATGGTTGTGCGGATGGGGTGGCGGGGTTGGTGGCCCGCCACCCTTATTACATATTTTTTTTGTTTTATTTTGTTATAAAACAAACTATTGCTTTTTAAACCTTCAAATTTTTGACCGAAGGAGTGAATTTAACGGTCCCACAAATTCGCCCGAAATCTGGCCAGGTTTGCCGGAATCCGGTGGCTGGGTTTCAGCAAAATTGTTGCCTCCTTAGTCTGCCACATCACCAAGTCAACCCCTGAACTGTGACTGCTCCTAACTCCTTCATTCGGACTCGGAATTGAGTGTCGTCTGCGTCGTTGGATTCAGAATTTCGAGATCTACAACTTGAACTTGGTTCGAAAGATTTTCGAACACTTTGATTTATGAGCCTTGTACTTGTACCTGTACCTGTTTAATCCACCTAGATCATCAATGAAGCTCGAACTCTCTAGCAATTGACTGTTGCCACTTTCGAAAATCAAATTCTCCAAGTGTTTCTAATGTAATATCCAAATGTCCATCGAATTCATATAATTCTCTATTGGAACACCAACGACCAAGATTGAAACTTAATCAAGCGCCAGGATAATATCAAAATCGATCCTTGTAAGTTTCTAGAGAATTCTCACATTGACTTAATTAATTATGATTAATTAACCAATGAAACATTAAAATAATAGATTAATAATCTAATTAAGTTATTTCTAGGTAGAATTTCCATAAATAATTTCTGTGTTTTGGAGATCTCATATATTCTAGCCTCTCCACCAAATTTTGTGGTTAAAACACATTCCATGCTACAAAAAATAACACCCAACTCATTCTTTTTACTTGTTTTGTTATTTATTTAAAACTTTATGCGATCATATACAACCATGAACATTTCTAATCATTGTTTTCCTCTGGATTTCTAGGTTTGACCCTGTCAAAACTCTAAAGTAATTTTGCACATGCAGTTTCCATTACCTTATGGCTTCGAGGCTTCAACCTTCATGCTTTGGTTCCTTTTCTCTATGTCTAGAAAGAGTTTCAACCCATGTAGGGTTAGGGTTTTGTAATAGACTTGTTGGAATATGTAATTCCTACTTGTCTGTGGTTGTAACTCTCTATATAAGGAGTCTTCTCCTACATCATAGGAGGTAGCTGGAACTAAATATATTCCTAGTTTAGTGTGTGGTTGAGATATTCTATCAAACACATTATTGTGCGTCCAAGATAGATTTCCTATCTTGAGACTAATTCATGTATAAATGTGTGTAATCTCTTTGATTAATGATATATAGTTTCGCATAGTGATTTTATCTTGATATCAAAGCCCGTAAGGGCCTTTGGCCCTTTCTGGGCATAGGAAAATAAATTATTGTAGTTGTATCACTTTTATTAAATTTTGTTTGTCCATCCAGAGAAGACATTGCCACTACTGTTCCTATGGGGAGTAGAGCGCTCCATGGCTAGGGCGAGAGGTGCTAGCCAGGCTAGAGTTTGTTAAGTCCCTATATTAATAGTGTAGACCATTATTATGTTAGTGTAGCCCCCCTTATTGTTATTATTGTACCCCTGTAACCCCCATATTGTTATTATTGTACCCTTACATTATTATTGTTAGGTCGGCTAGGATTACATTATGGCCCCACTAGGATTATATTGTGGCCCCATGGACTCCTATATATAGAAGGAGGTTTTGTTCATTTGTATCATCCAAGAATTGTTCATTCATGTAATATATTGGAGGTTTCCCCCTCGAAGTGGCTTATTTCTAAGGCGTTGATATCTCATTTCTTCTATTTTTGGAGTTGGTTACACAACATTTGGTATCAGAGCTTTGGATTCTAGGGTTTCGCTGCTCCAAACAGGTCATCGTGGCATTTTCGCTATAACTTTTTTTCTACGACGTTTCAGAAGCTGAAATTTTTAGGGTGCGAATCTGAAATCCCAAGGAATATTGTCTAAAAATTTCAGAGCTTTTTTCGCAATATTTTCGGAGATATCATCTGTGGAAGTTAGGTCTTGTTTCAAGCTCTTAAACAGGTCATCGTGGAATTTTCGCTATAAATTTTTTTCTACGAAGGTTCAGAATCTGAAATTAGTATGGTGCGCAGCTGAAATCATGAGGAAATTCGTCAAAAAAATTTCAGAGCTTGGTTCACAATATTTTTGGAGATATGATCTGTGGAAGGTAGTGCTTTTTCAGGCTCTTGAATTTCATATCAAAGAGGTGAGCGTGGGAAAAGTTCAATAACTCTCTCTCTGGGCATTGGATTGGAGTGCCGTAAAAAGTGGTCACAAGTACACGGACTTTAGTTTCTTGGCTATCAATTTTAGAGGCAAAGGACGAAACAGTGACACGTGGCAAGTCCTACAAGTTCGCTCTACTGAACTAGTCCAGAATTAGGTCATTGTGGGAGATTGGACACAACTTTGTCTTGGAGAATCCAAATCAGGTCATACCTGTGGCATTCAAAAGCGAATTTAGAGGGATACTACAGGGCTGAATTTTAGATATTGAAGATCCCCAACTACAGAGATAATTTAATTTCAATATCGAGCTCCTAAAAAGAAAGAAAAAGGTGTGTATTGTTTTTTCTGAACTGCATAAGTCTTGTTTGAAGAATCAAGTTGAATTGATTCCAAGGGAATATTGAAGAATTTTTGTCAGTAATGGGTTCTATTATGCCTCCAAAAAATAATTCCATACCCATGAAGCCCTCAGAAAGCTATACTATGACGCATGAGGAGGAAGAATTGCAATATGAGTTATCAAAATTACGGTACCAAGTGCAACAAATTTCGATCTTACGAAGAGCAACCGAAGATGACATAGATGGTTTAAAAGCAAAAATGGGGGCTAATTTGGATGGTTTTAAGGATCAAATAATAGCAAATATGTATGATAAATTAGTGGAAGATCACATCGAGCATCAACAACAAGTTCTCCAACTCTAAAAGGATAACGCAACTTTGGTGCAGAATCTAATGAAACAACATGAAGATCAACATGACATCGAAATAAGTTATGAAGCAGTCATAGAAAAAAGAACTCGACAAGTACGATCAATTTCAGAGTATCTCAACAAGTGGAAGAACTTTTCTGTAGAATATTTAACATGGGAGGATGAGAATTTTATACAGAAGCATCAAGAAATAATCAAGCATTGAGAACAACACTTGTTTGAAGGAGAGGGGCATGTTAAGTCCCTATATTAATAGTGTAGACCATTATTATGTTAGTGTAGCCCCCCTTATTGTTATTATTGTACCCCTGTAACCCCCATATTGTTATTATTGTACCCTTACATTATTATTGTTAGGTCGGCTAGGATTACATTATGGCCCCACTAGGATTATATTGTGGCCCCATGGACTCCTATATATAGAAGGAGGTTTTGTTCATTTGTATCATCCAAGAATTTTTCATTCATGTAATATATTGGAGGTTTCCCCCTCGAAGTGGCTTATTTCTAGGGCGTTGATATCTCATTTCTTCTATTTTTGGAGTTGGTTACACAACAAAGTTTGTGCAGTGCACGAGCATGATGGTTGTCCATTTTGGATTTTTTCCACATACTTGCACCCTACGATCATCTCGATGGATTGCAGGAGAAAGGAAAAGAGAGATCAAAGGCTGAGAGTTGAAAGAGTAGGAGTAACATTCAGATCTGATGCTCGTAGGATCAATGCAGGTCATGAATGTGAAAGAGTGGTGGTTGTGGTAAATCGCTCAGCTTCTTCCAGCAAATCCTCGATCGATCCAGTCTATGCCGCTTGGTCCAAAATCCATAGTTCCCGTCACAAAACTTAGTCTCTTCTATTTCCAAAAAAACTCATCGCTTGGGTCTGACCAGATCCTATTAATAATTCCAGCGTTGTTTGAATTAAAATCGACGTCAGAGGGTCAAAGAAGAGTTGCAATGCGGTGACCATGGAGCTCTGAAGCTGGAGCTGGAGTGTTGTGGTGAGGAGACCTAGCGTGGCACAGCAAGAGCTGAGCATCAGTGTAAGTGTGGACTGCTACTTGAGATCTAGTGTGAGAGTGAAGCAGGAGGTGCTGGTCCATTATTAACTGAGGTAGATATTCAGCAAATTGCATGTGCATGGAAAGGAACTCTAGTTGAAAAGGTGTCATCTGACGAGTCTGAAAAACTTCTGAAAATGGAAGAAACACTACACCAACGCATCATTGGGCAAGATGAGGCAGTTAAAGCTATCAGTCGAGCTATTCGCCGTGCAAGAGTTGGCCTAAAGAATCCAAATAAGCCAATTGCTAGCTTCATTTTCTGAGGACCTACAGGTGTTGGCAAGTCGGAGCTTGCCAAGGCATTGGTTGCGTACTATTTTGGTTCAGATGAGGTAGTGATAAGGCTAGATATGAGTGAATTCATGGAGGACGACTAACAGAAGTTGTTAGGAGACTCCCTTATACAGTGGTCCTTTTTCGATGAAATTGAAAAGGCTCATCCAAACGTCTTCAATATGATGCTTCAAATTCTTGAAGATGGAAGACTAACTGATAGTAAAGGTCGGACTGTGGACTTGAAGAATACCCTTTTAATCATGACATCTAATGTTGGGAGTAGTGTGATTGAGAAGGAAGGCTGTGGAATTGGTTTCTAGCTTGATTATGATGAGAAAGACAGTAGCTACACAAGGATCAAAAGTCTTGTCAATGAAGAGCTGAAGCAATATTTTCAACCTGAGTTCCTAAATCGACTAGATGAGATGATTGTGTTTAGACAGCTCACAAAGACAAAGGTGAAGGAGATTGAAGGAGTATCCAAGTGATAGCATAGACAATGAGATTCGAAGCGCATTGAATGTGGTGGAAGTCTGCACTGCCGCAAAGTGTGTAAAGTGTTTGTCGTTCACTCTCCAGAGGAATGGCCCTCCAAGCTGTAGGAGGCCATTGATACTAAAAGTCTAGTGATGGTAGATTTCATGTGAGCTGCGCAACATGAGCATGGTGAGTTGCAGCTGAATTTCATGAGCAGGTGACGCATTCCATGCCACTTGAGAATATTGAGATCTTTAAACCAGTAGAGGAGGGCGTGGGAGATATAGATTTTTTGGTATTTATTGATTAATTCTTTTTATTAGTGGTTATCTTCTCATCTTTGTATCTCAGATGTTGTCTAGCTTTAGTGTGTTCTACAAGCGGTGTGAGATAAAGTTTCACTTCAGATAATTATTTTTGGATTGTGCTAATTTATTTATCAAGGGACTACCAATCTCTGTTGCCAACAGACATGACCTTTGGAGGAATACTTGCAGAGGAAATTCTTCAAGTATATCACACTAGAAAGATTCAGTGTTTGGTGAGGGAGGCTACCTCAACCTTCAGGAGATTCTAATCATGGTGGCCAATAATTTGAAGAGAAAGTCCCTGCGAGTTTTCATGACGGGTGGAGCTATTTTGTTGGTAGTCACCTTGTTGACAAGCACATGGCAAGAGTGGGAAAGTGATATTTTTTTTTGATAATTTCCTTACAGGAATGAAGGAAGGAGAATGGCTTGCATCATTTTGAGGTTAGAAGTGATAAGGAATGATGTCATGTAAAATAGAATTATGTTGCCATTTTTTTTAATATTTGTTTAACAGATGTCATGTGAGGAATGTAAATCTGGTTGAAACAATTGATTAATTTATTGTGACATTTAGTTTGGCCAACTATTGTCACGAGTTTTGAGTCTATGTTGGAATCGACCATTCCAACAATAGATAAATTTATTTGTAGGAATGATTTACTACCAGATATGATGAAGACATGACAGTGAAAATGATATCAAATGATAGTGCCTGGAGCTACATCAGAGATTGGAGGATGATCGAGTTGGTGTGTGTCAAGTGTGATGGAAACAAATATGCATGTTCAATTACAAGGAGATTATCTCAACAATGGGTCTCTGTTGTTGCAGCCTGTCAGCGAGCATGAGGAGGCATCCTTGGAAGCAGTTACCTAACCTTGATATTGTGAACAGGGAAGTGGCATTACGTTGCAATGCCATGGGAATTTGATACTGAAACGAGAACTTTTGTGTGTAAAATCGTTGAATTTTATGCATGTTGACAGTGAATTTGTGGATGACGGAGGATCGGACCATGTAGTCCTGGATTCCTGTTTTGAGAGAGATGATTTGTTATTGTTTGGCAGTGAGTGCCTATGTCTGGATCATCTATGATGGAATGCAGTGCATTGAGACCAGTTGAAATGTCGTCAATCCGTTTCTTTATTAGTGGACCCCTCAGAGGTATCGTTGGAGAAAAATGGTTGCTGTTATGTTTGGGAAATAATCATCTTTGGGCAAAGATAGAGAAATTAATCTAAAGAGTTTATGTTTTTATTTAGTTTCTTGGAATCATGTCTAAAGTTATTGAGCCTTATTGAGCCTAGCTAACTCAATGTAGGTAAAGTTATTTTGTTAGAATTTGAGACTCTAACAAATGTGAGGTTAAGCATGGAGTTCCAAGAATTTATTTGACAAAGACAAGGATGCCCAAGACGAAAAGATGAGGTAAAGGAGCAGCAACAACTATTATGATGGACAACAAAATAAATGTTTGTTTGAGTTAGTGTGGGTTTGTGGGATAGAATTCCTAGCATGTTTTTAATTATAAGAAATTCTAGGATGTTTTTGTAGTGGTCACTATATGTACCTGGAAACTCCAAAAGTTGGAGTATGGAATGTAAGCCTTGTAAAGGCATGTGTAAAGTTCGTGTTGATCTCAAAACCACCTTGTAATCAGAGGTTTATGGTTAGCCGGAAACCATATTTTGTCACTTTAAAGTGATGGTTTGTAGTGAACTAGAAAACACATACAGAGCCTTCGTGGCTACAGGAGCCTTCGTGGCTACGGTGCCTTGGGTGCACACAGGAGCTTAAGTGCTCACAAGAGCTTAAATGCTCATAGGAGTAGGTGGATTGCAGTAAACACCTCACTCACAAGTCTCGAATATTGTTGTTTCTGAGTATAGGAGGGTCGACGCGTTTTTTCTATCTGACAGTCGCGTCGAAAGGCGGAATCAGCGCGACTGTTAGGGACTCTTATTTGGGCGTGAATATTTGGCTTAGAAAGACACTGATCTATCTCTTTTTTGGCAGCTATGCATATGGGATTCGCCCGTTTGTGGTGGATCTAAGTCGCAGACATTGTTGTCGGTTCTGCACATGGGATTCGCCCGTTTGTGGTGGATCTAAGTCACAGACACATCTCTTGTTGGTTCTAGACATGGGATTTGCCCGTTGGTGGTGGATCTGAGTCGCAGACACATTTCTTGTTGGTTCTGGACATGGGATTTGCTCGTTGGTGGTGGATTTGAGTCACAAACACATCTTTTGTTATGATTGACCACAACTAGATTTTGTGAATCGATATCATGATAAGTAGTCATTAAGAAAGGGTGTTGGAATATGTAATTCCTACTTGTCTGTGGTTGTAACTTTCTATATAAGGAGTATGTTCCTACATCATAGGAGGTAGCTAGAACTATATATATTCCTAGTTTAGTGTGTGGTTGAGATATTCTCTCAACCACATTATTGTGCGTCCAAGATAGATTTCCTATCTTGAGACTAATTCATGTATAAATGTATGTAATCTCTTTGATTAATGATATATAGTTTTGCATAGTGATTTTATCTTGTTAAATTTATTTTATATTAATATGAGAATTACTCATGCATCCTCTGAAATTTGTTCATACGATAGCATAGCACTTCATTCCTACCAATATTTACATTTGGAAATTTACCATGAGGAATTGTTTTATTTAGCTTATGGAGTTATAGTTATTGGTAATTAAAGCTTCGAACCATAGTTTAGTATATTTGTGGTCCATCTCCATGTATTTTTTTTTGGAATATATATATATATATATATATATATTATAAACGCATTTCCCTTAATATGCTATCATTGTTTACGATTATCAATTTCTCAATTTAATAAACCTCTCAACCCTTGGGCAGTTTTGTTCTCCGCTAAATATATTTCAACATTTATTTTGAAAAATCGCCTTGCATGTACCGTACTTTTGTGCTTCTGGGCTTTAATATTGTGGCAAGTTTGTAAGTTTGGGACGTCTTTCATGTAGTTTCGATATGGGAGATATTAAACTAGAATTGATATTCCTGCTTATTTTGTTGTTGGCTGTAAATTGTTTTATGTTTGTGAATACAATTGGTAGCTCATATTATAACAACGTATCTACTGGACTCTACTTTTTTTTAGTTGTTTGTCGAATTGTTTAAGTCACTACATTTACTTTATCCATTCTTCAGTTTTCCATTTATTTCTTTAAACAATTATGAAATATTTCTATTACCACTAATCTGATGGGTAAGCCCGGTAACGTCTAGGTTTATAGTCTTATGGGACACTTTCTCCAGGCCACACGAGTCTAACAAAATCGTAGATTCCTTTACAAAAGAAAACTATAACATTCAGTTATAGTAATAATAAGATACATGCCAATTTTTTTTAAAGAAAACTACACCATTGTAATTACAAAAAATCATTGATACATTTGGAACTTAATTAATTGGAACATTCAAATAACACTTATTTGTTGTTTAGACTCAAGTTTCCAAGTAATTCAGAAAGGAATAAGGTTACTCTTCTTAACCAATGAGAATAGTATCTATTACTAAAACTCTCGTTAAGCTAGTTTCGGTTTCTACTTCCAAAGTAATATTTTGATAAAAACTTTACCAAGTCAAGCTAGAACTTATCTAACCACATCATGTCATGTCTAGGATTTCACAGACTACATAAATCATATTATGGATTCCATTAGCCAACCACCTCAAGGATTCCCTTATTCCATCATAGTTCCTTCCCTCAACAACGTTCTATTTGAGGTACTAACTCTCTTTCTAGTCTCCTCTCTTAGTTGCCTCAAGTTTTCCTTATACCTTCCTTGAATTCTTTTCCACTTAAGATGATTTATCTCAATGGAGAGGATTGACTATCTCTTAACTATTTGGTAAGTGAAACTCTCATTTAGCGCCTTTTCCCGTAAGAAACTTGATGGAATTAAACATTTAAGTTTATTACTAGGCCTTCCATAGGGCCCACAATTTGTCAAGTCATTACAGTAAAAAAACACACAGTAATTGAAATATTTACAACTACTTAAGAGTATTACAATAGATCTAAAACTAAGATGAATTTAGGTTAATTTAATAATAATAATAATTAGAAATAAATTATTTTATTAGTTATAGTAAATTATTAATAAATTAATAATATATAAAGAGATTTAAGCATGATAGATTCATATTATATGGATCTATGCTAGTTAAATGATTTTAACATACCAATGTAATGTTTAACGAGAAAAAAAATGAATTTAATATAATTTTTTTGTTTCAAAAGAAGCATCCATCAAATTAAATAAAAAGTTTAAAATAATTTAAAATTTTTGCAACACATTTATTTTAGCCTTTTTCTAATTATTATACATTTCTAGCATTTGGCCAACTATGGTGAAAACTTGTTTAGTCAAATATTGATCTTTATCGTCTAAAATGGGTTTTGATTGCATATATGGATTGAACTCTGGATAGTGAACAACTCAAACTTGTGATTGTGTCAAGCCCTTGCTAGATTGTGGTCAAATAAAACCAAAAGATGTAATATTTCTATTTCAAGAGATGTGTTCAACTGCTAAATAAGAAGTTTAAAATAATTTAAAAATGTGTAACACTTTTTTCCAATATTAATTTTATTTAGAAATATCATTTTAGCATGCAAATTTTCACAACTACCAACATGATGATGAAAACTTCTAAAACACTCTCTAATAAACACCTCACTCATATCATATTAAAATTTAAATATGATACATTTATAAATTGATAATTCTAAAGGAATATTTTTCTATTTTCTATTTTATCTATTTCATTTTTATTAATAATGCTCACTTTTAAAAATATTTACTTTATTTTAAAATAAAGTTAATAATAACTTATATATTAATGTTTGGAGAATTTTCAAATATTTGTTTTTGTATATTGTAAAAATTTGTGAGAATCATAATTTTAAGTGATAAAAACTCCATAATCCAATTGTTATAAGATTTTCAAACTTGTAAATAATAATAATTTAATTTTAATATGATGATTTAGATAAACACTAAATTAATATATAAAATACCTAACCCTAATGTGGGAGAGGAATGAACTTTCTGCTTGTGCAATGTGTCATGCCCCATTTAATTCATTTACAATCTGGTTTGATCTGGAAGGTGCATACAAGTTAGGTTTCCTCCGAGGCGTAGAAAGTTTATGACACCCTCCATTATTTCCGAATCACCTCAATCACGACACCCTCATTTTTTTCCTTGATGGAGAAGTTTTTTTTCTTGATGGAGAGAAGTTATAGGAGGTGGTTGGTTATTATTTGGGTCTGCTCCCTTTATTAGAAGGGTTATGACACTTGTACATTATTGGGTGAGGATGGAGGTGGCCATCATGCATCCCCATCATTTCCAAAGCACCTCATTCACCTCACCCACATTTCCTTCTAGCTCCATTTCCAGCTTGCGTTTATTTCTATTTGGATCATGACGAATATGTGCTTTCCCTCCTCCAAGTTGTTATTTCCCTTCTCTACATAACTAATTTATAGTCTCGGTTGGGCAATCTCTTCCATTGGATTATGATGGAAGAGAGAGATTTCTCCTTCAGAGCGGCCATTAGCCCCCTCCTTTCCAACATGACTATAGAATTCTCATTTCATGTGGTCTAAGTTTTGTTTCTTTGTTCCGTTTTCTATCGTTAGAAAATGTGGTCGTGTTCGTAAGGGAAGTGGTAGTTTGAGGGCGGCAGAGGAGACGGTCCACATGCTCATCTATAGGTTGAATACTTGGCTCAAGAATATGTAGAGAAAATATTTGAAATGGTTTGCTATGATTTATGATTTAACGATGTTCGACGCCATGATGGTAGTTACTCGATCCTGCTCCTTAGTTTTAGAGGTTATGTCAAACATTTTGGAGTGGGTCCTGACCCAGGACACACAGGGATAAAGACAGAACCAATACCTCCTCAAGATTAACCTGTATTGGAACATAAAATTATTGATATAGAAATTCATTAGGATAGAAATGAAGAAAAGATATTACTTATGCTAGAGAAAGTGGTATTGAACCAGAAAGAGATGAGGTTCCATCTCAAACTTGTAGAAGAGCAACTGAGTCAAGGAATGCGGTCTTTAGTTTATATAACTTTGACTTTACTTATACATTTTTGTTTGTCTTTTTTCTAGGTAGGTGTAGCTACTATAGATTGTAAAATATATTACTCATGCTAGAGAAAGTGGTATTGAACCAGAAAGAGATGAGGTTCCATCTCAAACTTATAGAAGAGGAACTGAGTCAAGGAATGTGGTCTTTATTTTATATAACTTTAACTTTAGTTGCACATTTTTATTGGTCTTTTTTCTAGGTAGGTGTAGCTACTATAGATTGAAAAATATGTATATTTCAATAGAGTTGTTTATAACTGCTAATCTAAAACATCAAGTATGTTTACTCTTTTTTTTCCTACTTTAATTTTTTTAATGGAAACACTTTCAAAAATGCCACTTTAACAATCTATATA
Organism: Pinus albicaulis; assembly: GCA_034641835.2. Classification (NCBI taxonomy): domain Eukaryota; kingdom Viridiplantae; phylum Streptophyta; class Pinopsida; order Pinales; family Pinaceae; genus Pinus; species Pinus albicaulis. Next base: position 1,270,832,455 of record CM076582.1, read on the forward strand.
TATATACCAAATAAGACAATATTTTTTTAAAAGTTTTCACTCTAATTAAATTTAAAAGTATCTATCTCTAAGTAATTATATATATATAAAATAAGACAATATTTCTTGAAAAGTTTTCACTATAGTTTAATTTTTATGTAATTTAAAAAGGAGTAGTGTCCTGCCTCTGGCCGGCATTCCTCCAACCCCTCCAATGCTCCTTCGTTTGATCTGTCGGTCAGAATGACGCGCTTCCATTTGATGTGCCTTGCCTGTCAGAATGGACAAATAATGGGACTTGTCTGTCAGAATGACGCACCTCAGTTTGATGTGCCTTGCATGTCAAAATCGGCAACTAATGAGACTATTCCAATTCTAATCATAAAAACTAACAACATATCCAACAAATATTTTATTTTGTAAATAGTATTTTGATATATTTTTAGTAAACAAAATAATATGTTTTGTAAATTTTTAATCAATCAACCGCTCCATTCCTCGAGTCCCAATATCAACTATTTTTTTAAATGCACGAACCAAAGGATTGAAATTTATAATAAGATTTCTTACTGTTTGTTTTTTTTTTTTCCAAGTACCAAAGCCTTTTCCATTTTATGTTTAATGTTTTGTAATTGTATCTGCTAATGATGCCTAATTAATTTTTGTTTTTAACAAATTTATATTTTAAAAAATATTTTTGAAATAATCTATTTCTCAAACATTTTTTCAAATATTATTTCTTATGAAAAATTACTGAAAAATAATTTTTAGATTTTCAGTTTAATTTATTTTCTTGTTACTTTTTTTCCAATAAATTATTTTTAGCAAATTTTTTTGAAAAATATAAAAATATTTATTTTTACAAATAATCTAAATAAAAATAATAAGAAAAATATATTAACACAATCACATTAATAAATATAATTGATATGTACAAATTAACTTTGTTTTTAATTTTTACGTTGTAAGACCTCACTATTTGAAAACAACTCCTCTAGGTGCCACTATGTCTACGAGTAGTCTTTAGTGTGACTTTTTGAACGCTTTTACGGTGACTTTTTACGGTGTAATTTCTCTAAATTCCGGCAGGAATTTATTGAAAAGAGAAGATTGATTGCTATGTTTGAGCCATTGGATCAAATGTTAGACGATTGAAATGTTTTAGGCCATTATATCAAGTAAATATTTATATATATATTTTTTATAATGTTAGTTTTTTTTCTTAATTGAATTTAGGTTTTGGGGACTTTTGAGTTAAAATGTTGCTATTAAAAATTTGTTAGATCTTAACCTCAACTTTTTTAATAAAATTTAAATTAATAACCTATTAAAACTATATTTAACATAAATTAGTTTAATGAAAATCACTTTTTTGAAATACATAAACATTAAATTTTTGGGTACATAATCATCAATTTTTATTTATAATAAAATTTATATCATAAAATTAAACTCCACACAAACTAATTAATTTATATTACATGGATAAAAAACAATATAAAAAAAGGAAAATAACTATTTATATATTTAAATATTACATTTTTGTGCTACTATGCTCTCCAAAAAAATATGATAGAAAGGTTGTAATGTCATGTTTAACATTTTGACTATGTCAAATTACACAAAATTAAAAATAAGAGTAAATTAAATAAAAATATTGACATAATGTAATGAACGTTTTAACTAGGTCAAAATACAATATAAAATAAAATAATGATAAACTATAAATACAACTCCAGGTATTGACCCCTGGTATTCATGTGAAATTTAGTTTCTTTATAGGGGGAACTAAGTTGGCCTAATTCAATCTTAACTTAGGATCTAAACCAACTATTTAATAGAATTATTTTTAAGTTTTTATAACCATTATTCTTTTAAAATTTCACTTAATAAAATGCATCTAAATTTTCATACATCCAAATATACATAGTTTTCCTTGTTCTGTATTATTTTTGTTACAACTATTTTATTATTCCAAAAATACATGGCTTTTTTTGTTATATATTTTTTATGTTACAATTGTTTTTTAATTCATGAGTATTATTTCTTAATATATAAAAAATTAAATTAATGATGTTTTTTTTAAAAAATATGTGATCTTTTTTAAATTTCGAAATTATTGAAGAAACATTTACCGAAGAACATAAATAATTACCGAGATGAATAATTAAACATAACCAGCAACAAATCATAAACATAAATAGAGATGTTTAACCTGGAAAAACCCCAAACTCTAGGGAAAAGCCATTCTAATGAAATTTCATTAGCCTTGGCCAAAACCCTGGCCAATCCAGCCTTCACCACTCACATTCAGGCCTTCATTACAATGAAGTCATCCCATTCTCCATTACATGAAACACCATGAGCCGAAAACCATGGGTGTACAATACCATATGCCCCAAAACTACCCGATTGTTGAACCTGGTCAAACTTGACTCTAACACTTAGTCAATTTACTTAACATTCCCCCCTTAAACTTGACTTGGGGTTCCTTGACTAAATCAAGCCAACCTTGCCAAGTGAGTGAGCCCCACTCACTTTGGCCCTTAGCCCCCTCAAAGTTTTATATCCAGAGAGTTGTTAACTTGCAAACATACCCCTATCACCTAGGTCTAACTCAAACTTTACCAATGATTACCCATTTACATATAACAAAATTTGACTCCATTACAATAATTTTTATTTTTATTTTATTTATCCTTTGTTATTATCTAGCTTCCATTATCTCGCCTTATGCTCTCATCTTTCATGGATATACCATAGCCCATTTTCCATGCTGAAAATTTATTCACATGCCAATAAAACCCTTGGCTACAAAAGCGTCCCTCTGAAGCCAAATATGGCTATGTTACCAAATGAAGAAACATTTACCGGAGAACATCAATAATTACCGAGAGGAATAATTAAGTATAACCAACAACAAATCATAAACATAAACATAGATGTTTAAAAACCCAAAATTCCAAGGAAAACCCATCCTAATGAAATTTCATTAGTCTTGGCCAAAACCCTGGCCAATCCAGCCAAGTGAGCCTTCACCGCTCACAACCAAGCCTTCATTACAATGAAGTCATCCCAAACTTTTATAGGCTCCAGTGAGCCTTCACCGCTCACATCCAGACCTTCATTACAATGAATTCATCCCAACCTTTTATAGGCTCCATTACATGCAATACCATGATCCGAAAACCATGGGTGCACAATACCATATTACTCAAAACTACCTGATTGTTGAACCTGGTCAACCTTAACTCTAACACCTAGTCAATTTACCTAACAATTATTTCAGAAGACATGATTTATCTTGAGCAATAATGATGAATGTTCATAATTCTCATTCCTTAAATAACACTAAATTTACCTTTAAAGGGGTTAGAAACAATTCTTTGTATCAAAGCCAAGGATACAAAAGAAAGGAGACATGGTGAATAGAAGCTTCCAAGCTTACAAAAAGCCCTAAAAAGACATAACGTTGAATGTATGGAATCCATTTTCCCCGATACACACGAGAAGTGCAATGAAAAATCTTGGAATTTGGAATATGTCACGAAACTTATCTCATGTTCCATTCATTTAGATCTGAAGTATATGGAAGAAGAAAAGCAGGACAATGGATACTTATCAAGAATGTATGATTGTTTAGAAGGAAGTGACATTGATGAGGCTATGGAGGACCAAATAGCAAAATTAAAAACAGAAGAGGACTCTTCAGAAAATGGGTTACTCAAGGATTTTGGAATCCACACGAGCTAAATTATCTCACTGATTCAAGCAAGCACTCAAAAAGAGAAACGCAATAGCGATATACAGACAATTTATTCATAAACAAGAGAAAGCTAGAATTATAACCCGAGATAGAGTTATGGGAAGAGAAACATTCCAATTGTAAGCAGGAGTCAAACTTACATGAGTAGTAGTTCACTCAACATACTTCTCCACCCCTTATTATGGAGGAGAATGTTCCTACTACTTCATCAATTTAAGAAGGTTTAGATGAGAAAATCAGAAGAAATTCCTCAATGTTATTTTCATTTGGTATTCAGCCACTCTGTTTTTTTTTTTCTAATTGTCTCTTTACCTCTACCCTTAAATTCAATGACTCAGAAAATACTAGACAAAAGACACTTCCGTATTGCAATCAGTTGAAAAAAAAGTATCTCTAAAAGGTCACTTGGGGAGGAATCTATTATTTAAAAGATTGGGAAATAATTTCATTTCAACACAAAAATGTACTATCACTAGGGAGGGGAGTTATTACATTTAATATTTGTTCCCATTCTTGTCACTACAAAATTTGATTATTTCTTTTTATTTGATGGGAAAATAAATGATCTTTAAAAGGCACTAAAGTCTTGAATTATGATCCATAAAGAATTCGCTAGATTCCCTGATTATGAATTGATTTTTTCTTCTTACCTATGGGTCTTCATGATGTTTGTTATTTTGACTGAGGTGAAAAGTTCCAAAGAAGTGGAATATTGGTCCCAAATGTCTCTTATCCATAAAATTTACCATTAAGATAACTCTATGCTCTGTGTTCAAATGACATGTGAAGGTGGATTTACCATACTTAAGCTTCTTAGTAGTCTCTGATGAAGTATAACATGTCATAGTGATAGGTTTTTATTCCATTAAATAATTCTAGCTGTAGAGCATAGCGAGAGTTCTAGGAGTAGTATCAGAGGAATTCAACATTGCATGACAGAATCAAATAATTTCATGGAAGGGTGAAGTCTGCCCAACTTGGTCATAAAAACCAAGTGTATCCTTCATGAAAAAAAAAGAAACATGCAGATTTAGTCATATAGAGGTCTTCAAGACTTTGGTCAAATGTCTCATCCATTATGAAAAAAACACATCTTACATGCACTTAATAACAAAGAAGTTGTTCCACATCAATTACCCAATATGTATATTTTGATTTGAGGTCCAGTAAATATAATTCTCCACCCCTTATTCTGGAGGATCAGTTGGAGGCGAGAAAGTTCCTACAACCTCTTCTTTCTTATATGCTATTCTTTCCTATACCACAACCTTACGGCATTTACTTCGCAACATGTGGTGCAATTTCTACTTATATATTAATTAAAATGAACCCTCTCGTGCCCAACAAGCCTTCCAAATATAACTAAAAATTACACCAAAAATGTAATTCGAACAAGTTGTCATTTGAACACCTTGCTAGCATTGAAGCCAAGACCGATGAACCATGGAACAAAATAGTGAAATAAAACAGGCGTTTCAAATATAATATTGAAACATTTACTAAACTTTTTTTTTAACACACATGACAAAGAAAATCATGTAATATATTATTGAAACAAGCCTTCCAAACATAACTAAAAATTACATGTAACCACCTTATTAGCTGCTGACTAATGGTTGTGCTTTATTGATTAAGGATGAATTAATTTAAATATTTGAACAAACTATTTTTGATTTTTCTGAATAAAAGGATTTACTATGGAATTAGTTTTCATGAGTAAAAATTGATGGTAAAAAGAAATATAACTCAAGATCTGGAATTAGTTAAGGAAAAACTGTTTTTACAGTTACCCAAAAAGAAACTCTGGATAAAGGAGGATTCCAAGGGAATTTTTGGGGTTCTCGGCTAGGAAGCAAGAAGACTCTGTAAAAAAAAAATGGAAAGAAAATTCCAGAACAGAATTTTCTGTTGGGTTGGAGATTGGACCGGACTGTCCCGAAATCTCCCCAGAACTCTATTCCACTAGAGTAGGAGGGTTGGACCGGATCGTCACGAATCCCTCCTACAGAACAGAGTGTAACGCTCCAGACTTGAAGCTAGGGGGAGAGCAGTGGGACGTAATTGCCCATCTCATGGCAGGGAGGCAACAGAACCATCAGACAGTATTACATGTAAATAAGTAAGATGCAGATAACCCTTGTTTTTATAAAGTAGGAAAAGAAATTGTTTTCTGGTTGTTCCAACTCTGTGGTTAAGATAGGGCTGACAGTAAATTAGTGTTGTTTATTTAGTTCTCTATTTTATCGAATCTGTTGGAAGAATGGATGGGATTTAGAATGAAACTGTGATACTTATATATTTCTGGGTTTCTTTTATTATAAAAGCTGGTGAAGTAAATCTGAAAACCCTGAAACCTAATCTTTCTTTTCCTGAGTTAACCCTCGTGAGTAGAAGGAGACTTATAAGATAAGAAATACTGACTGGTAAACTTTGGAAAGACTGTTAACCCAAACCTGTAAACCAAAGTCATGGGTTGGTCACCTTTTTCCTCCTATGATAATTACGTGGACAGATGGCGGTCCGATCGCCGTAACCCATAATCAATAGGTGTAAAACAAGAACAAACTAAGAAGTTCTGTAGATTCAAATTTAGATAACTCCAGTAGAAGACAACCAATCATCATTCTTATAAGGTCGAAACAGCCTGACAGAAACAAAATAGGATATCGAAATTTCAGAATAAAATCACTGAGCAAGAAACCGAAATGAATCTCGTTACTTCCATTAACATAGTAAGGAAAATTGAGTATATAAACTGATGCACAGAACCATTAACCAAGAATGAAGACAACGGCGAATCACCCACAGTATGGCATATCTATGCAATTAAATCGTGAGAATGGAAACTTATATAAATAGAGTTAGGATGAACTATAATGCCATACACACAGTCATCGCATAGGCATGCAGTAAGTATCCAACGGTGAAATTATACAGGTAAATTCCAATAGTTCAAGGACAATACAGTTCTTAATTAAAAAAATCTGGGCGAGTATAACTCTAGCCCTTCAGCAACGGCATAAATTATACATATAAAAGTCTGAGAACTGAAACTCAGAAGTTAGAAACCCTTCCAAGGACTTAATCATCACATCCTGTCGGCGTGAGGCCATAAACATTGCTATTTGCCATTAAAATCCTGAAATAATACATAACAGGTGGATTACACTCAATATCGAACCCTACTGATTTCACACTTATCAGATAAGCAAGCCAAGGAGGGTTTCCACTCCTACGCAGTAAATACCTGTAGTTGCGTGCCAGAGTTCGGCTGCTGCCATGAAGAGCTTGAATAACACCGGAAACCACCAAGCGGGTATGGGAGGTTCAAGCCATACCTGCCACACCGAAATATAAAAAACTTAACAGGAGGAATGAACAGAAACGAGAAAATAATGACATTCAACATTCTTATACAGCGAAAGGGAAAACAGAAACCTCAGTTTCTAAATAGCATCGAAGGATTAAATCCCTGTAGAAGTGGTTAGCAAAACCCGAGGGTTTGTGAATATCTTCCGTCAACAAATCCAGCGAGACTGTAACGAAGATTGTTAATGAAGAAGACTGGAACGAAAACCTACCCAGAATACAAACCTGAAGTAAATAACCTCCATTATCGAACATTCAAACCCTTTCTGAAAGAGGTAGCATGAGCGCGGTGGAAGCGGAATAGTTTACCTGTGTTGGGAAGAAGGCTGCATGGAGTTCGCCTTGCATCATTCACCAAAGGAGCAGTCGAAACCCTGTGAGTTTCCTCCCAACCGCACCGCCTCCAGAACCATCGCACAGAGGCGAAAATGAATGGAAAACGGTTAGAGAACCAAGGTCATAGCAAACCCTAAACAAATAACCACCGTGGATCGAAAACCCTTCAACGGCAGATCTAGAGCCACGTAGGGGCGGTAACTTCGAGCTAAAAGGCCAGGAGTTCTGGTCATCTATATTTATCACGCAATAAACACATTGCAAATGGAGAAGATAGGTAAACCAAAATGTTTTGGAGTGCGGATAAGGCCGGTGGTACCAATAAATCTGAAGGCCCTATGTAATAAATATATGATAGGTGAATTGAATTACTGTAGCATAGTTTTTAAAACAAAATCAATCCGGTGTTAACCTATAGGTACGTAAGACCAATCACAATTACCGCAGCCCGAATTCTAATGTAATTATATATATAATGATTCCAGTTTAGTGTTTGATGGAATCTTTAACACTTGGTTTATGTATTTCTCGGAATCCGGAATTGAAATGAACCTGAGGCATTGTGGGGTAGGGAATTATGGTTTAGTTGGTAAATCTTTTAATTTTTTTTTTAATATGGTGATTGTTACAAGTGGTATCAAAGCAGTGTTACAACGCTGGGCCCTAATTGGGTCGACTGACATTACAAAATGTATGATTTCATGCACAGCCAGATAAATAATGGAACGACAACCAAGGCGAACACCGTCACAACAGCAACAACGAAATGCTGGAGAGATTCAACCCCCACCAGAAGGAAACCCCGAAATGTGGGTTCAGCTGGGAATAGAGCAGCATCAGCGGTCTAACAGATTGATTGAAGAACATCAACATCAGACTCGCATTTTGTTGCACACAGTACAACAGTTATAGGAAGAGATGGAAAGAGTACGCAAGGATAATGCAAGGATTATGCAGGAACAGGAGAGGATCTTAAAGAGCCTCTCCGATAAACAAAATCAAAGGGTTGAAAATCCCAGTGCTGACAGAGAGTTTCAAGGAGGAGACGAACAGCACTCAGAGGAGCAAGGTGCAGGCTGAAGAGAAAGAAGTGGGTCACAACGAAGTTTTCCAAACATAAATTTTAATGAGGCTGAATCTGAAAATGAAACTGAATGGAAGGCAAACAAAAAACAGAAGGTGGAACTGCACGGGGAATTCAGAAAGATAAAGCCACCTATGTTCGATGGTGAAAAGGAGGAAGTGGAAGAGGCATGGTTGATTAATATGAACAAATACTTTCAGGTGTATGATTATGACAGCGGTCTCAAGGCACGGTTAGCCATTTACCAGCTGAAAGATAAAGCCACCCTATGGTGGGAAGAAGTGAAGAATGTGCGGGGAATAGAGGATTAGGATGTGACATGGGATAAGTTCCAACAGTACTTCAAAGACAAGTACTTGACTGAGTGTTTCTATGATGAAAAGGCTCGAGAATTCCATGATTTAAGGCTGGGAAAATTGACCATGGACGAGTTCATCACTAAGTTTACATCATTACTGCGCTATGTACCGTACTTAAGAGATGAGAAGGCCAAGGTTCAGCGATTCCTGAGCAGTTTACCTGCTCACATGAAGGAACGTATCGAGTTTGTTAACCCTAAGACAATGGATGAGGCCATCAGAAAGGCAAGGCTGTGTTATCAGCAAGCAAAAAATAAAGTGGACCAAGGTAAAGGGTGGCAAACAAAGAAGGAAAATAGAAACAGTGCTGGTTTCAAAAGGGGCAAAACCAGTAAGCTCAGCCAGGAGTTCAGTTAATAAGCAGTTTGGTAGGAACCATCAGCGGATTAGATGGTCGGGGGAGGACAAGACGGTGGAAGCTTCAAATAAACCTGAGCAACCTCACAGCCAGAGGCCACCTCTGCAGTGTTGGGGCTGCGGGGCAGCACATTACTATCGTGATTGCCCACAGAGGAGTAAAGCTAAAGCAGTAAACAATTTGCAGGAGGCCTCTACTGTGGGAGATATTTCCAGAAGCATACCCAGAATTAACGCAGCATTGGAGGACCAGCAAGCTGACTTTCAACCCACCATGATAGAACTAGAAGGTAAACTGTCATCCCAAACTGTTTCTGTTTTGGTAGATCCAGGCACAAATCTAAGTTATATAAGTCCTAAATTAGTGGAAACCTGTAAACTATCAAGTCAAAAATTTAAAAAGAGCTGGTTGGTTCAGTTAGCTACAGGAGCTAAAAGAAGAGTTAATGCCAAAATACCAGATTGTGCACTACAAATCGATGGGAAGCAGCTAATGGTAGATTTAAATATTCTGCCTTTGGGATCCTATGACGTATTGTTGGGTATGGATTGGTTAGAGAAACATTGGACTCTCATCAACTGTAAGGAAAAGATAGTTTACTACAGAGATCAGAATGGTAATCGCCAGGAAATTCAGGGCATAAAGAAGCCTGTAAGTCTGCGTCCAATTACCGCTTCCCAAATGGCAAAATGCATGAGAAAGGGATGCCAACTGTACGCCATACAAGTTGGACTATCTGAGTCCAAGGATAAAGCAGCTGTGTTAGAAAACATACCAATAGTACAGCAATTCAAAGACGTATTTCCTGAGGAAATACCCGTATTACCACCTAAAAGAGATGTTGATTTCACAATAGAGCTGCTACCAGGAGCTTCGCCAATTTCGCGAACTCCCTACCGTATGAGTGTGCCAGAATTGACTGAGCTAAAAATGCAGCTTCAGGAATTATTAGATAAAGGGTATATATGACCCAGTGTGTCCCCTTGGGGAGCACCTGTACTGTTTGTTAAGAAAAGGGATGGAACTATGCGCATGTGCATGGATTACCGACAGTTAAATAAACTGACTGTTAAGAACAGGTATCCCCTACCTCGAATTGATGACCTGTTTGACCAGGTAAAGGGAGCTACTGTGTTCTCAAAAATTGATTTACAGTCTGGATATCACCAGATTCGAATTAAAAATGAATATATACACAAAACTGCTTTTCGCACCAGATATGGCCACTATGAATTCGTGGTATTACCTTTTGGGCTAACTAATGCACCAGCCACCTTTATGAGACTGATTCATAGTATTTTCCACCCTTATCTGGATAACTTTGTGTTAATCTTCATTGATGATATACTGATTTATTCTAAGAATGCGGAGGAACATGAGCAGCATCTGCGTATGGTACTGGAGATGTTAAGGAAACATCAGTTGTACGCAAAATTAAGTAAATGTGATTTCTTCAAAGAATAAATACAGTATCTCGGACATGTAATATCCAAAAATGGTATAGCGGTAGACCTAGAGAAAATTAAAACCATCATGGAATGGAAGGTGCCACAGAGTGTGGCAGATATACGATCGTTTATGGGTCTCGCTGGCTACTACCGGCGATTTATAAAAGGATTCTCGAAGATAGCCTTTCACATTACTTCTTTACAAAGAAAAGGGAAGATCTTTAAATGGACAAAAGAATGCTAGGAGAGCTTTGAAAGATTGAAGCAGTTGTTGACGACAGCGCGTGTGTTAAGCGTAGCAGATCCGGATAAGGAGTTCGAGGTTTGTACAGATGTGTGTAAGGAAGGAGTTGGGGCTGTATTATCGCAAGAAGGGAAGGTAATTGCATATGAATCCTGCAAGTTAAAAGATCATGATCAGCGTTATTCAGCTTATGATTTAGAGCTGACTGCAGTTGTGCATGCTCTCCGGGTATGGAGACATTACCTACTTGGGAAAAGGTTTGTGTTGAAGACTGATCATAGTAGTCTAACCAGCTATTTTAAACAAGCTGACTTAAATTCTCGACAAGCAAGATGGAACGCTTTGTTGAGCGAATTTGATATTGATCTACAGCACGTGGAAGGAAAAGAGAACAAAGTTGCGGATGCATTAAGCAGAAAACTGCATAACCTTTATGAGTTATATGTCAACCAAATTGAAACCATATTTTTGGAACAAATCAGGAAAGAAGCAGACAAGGATCCTGAGTATAAATACTTGTGGCAGCAGACACAAGAATCTGAAGGACAAGGTGGACAAGGGGATTATGAGATTAACCCGGACGGGTTGTTGATCTTCAAGAAAAGAATTGTCATTCCAAACAGGGTGGAACTAAAAACTAAGTTGCTGGATGAATATCACAGAAGCAATTATGCGGGGCACCCAGGATACCAAAAGATGCTGACAGCTATAAGGAAGGACTACTGTTGGCCAGGCATGAGGAAGGATTTATCAAGCTATCTAACCAAGTGTTTAAAGTGCCAACAAGTGAAAGTAGAACATCGGCACCCAACAGGCTTAATGCAGCCTATACCCATTCCCGACTGGAAATGGGAGGTGATCTCATTGGATTTTATCACCGGGTTACCAAAATCAAAACGAGGTAATGATTCCATAATGGTAGTTGTGGATAGACTAAGTAAGTCGGCACATTTCATACCTGTCCAATCCACTTATAAGACAGTACAGATAGAAAATTTATTTATGCGTGAGATCTTCAGGCTGCATGGTATTCCTAAGACTGTTATCTCAGACAGAGATGTAAAATTCACATCAGCTTTTTGGAAAGCGTTGTTTACAGGATTAGGAACGCAAGTACATTTTAGTACTGCATATCACTCGCAAACAGACGGTCAGACTGAGCGAGTGAATCAAGTACTGGAAGACATGCTGAGAATGTATGTCATGTAGCAACCAGTTAAATGGGAGGAGTATATACACTTGATAGAGTTTGCATACAACAATGGTTACCTAGAATCGTTAAAGATGAGTCCTTTTGAGGCGCTATATGGGCGACAATGCAGAACTCCCATTAATTGGAGCAGTCCCGAAAATAGACTCATGCTAGGACCAGACATGCTAGCAGAAATGGAAGCAGAAGTGAAGAAAATTCGACAGAATTTGAAAGTAGCACAGGACAGGCAGAAGGTGTACGCGGATAAGAAAAGGTCATACCGTGAGTATGAGGTCGGCGATCATGTGTATGTTAGAATTAAGCCAAAGAAGAGCACACTGAGATGGGCCTCTTGTGAAAAATTGGCACCTCGATTTTGTGGTCCTTTCCAGATACTGGAAAGAGTAGGACCAATAGCGTATCGCTTAGCCCTTCCCAGCCATATCCGGGTGCATAACGTCTTTCATGTATCGTTACTGAAACGATATGTTCATGATTCAAGACACATAATCCATTGGCAGAACATTCAGGTAGAGGGTAAGCATAATGGTTCAAATAATAACATAATGATAAAGATGTGTCTGATTAATTTAAGTTTATTGTGTGCAGGTAGAACTGGACGGAGAATTTCTGGTCGAGCCCCACAGTATAATAGACCGGAGGGAAATCATGCTCCGGAAACGAGCCATCGCCCAGGTTAAAGTGCAGTGGAAGCACTTTGGACCGGAGGAGGCTACCTTGGAAGACGAGAGTTTCGTCCGTGAGGCTTATCCTGAACTTTTTTCTGAGCTAGAATGAGAACACCGAGGACGGTGTTCTCTCCCAGAGGGGGAAAACTGTAACCACCTTATTAGCTGCTGACTAATGGTTGTGCTTTATTGATTAAGGATGAATTAATTTAAATATTTGAACAAACTATTTTTGATTTTTCTGAATAAAAGGATTTACTATGGAATTAGTTTTCATGAGTAAAAATTGATGGTAAAAAGAAATATAACTCAAGATCTATAATTAGTTAAGGAAAAATTGTTTTTACAGTTACCCAAAAAGAAACTCTGGATAAGGGAGGATTCCAGGGGAATTTTTGGGGTTCTTGGCTAGGAAGCAAGAAGACTCTGTAAAAAAAAAACTGGAAAGAAAATTCCAGAATAGAATTGTCTGCTGGGTTGGAGATTGGACCGGACTGTCCCGAAATCTCCCCAGAACTCTATTCCACTGGAGTAGGAGGGTTGGACCGGATCGTCACGAATCCCTCCTATAGAACAGAGTGTAATGCTCCAGACTTGAAGCTAGGGGGAGAGCAGTGGGACGTAATTGCCCAGCTCGTGGTAGGGAGGCAACAGAACCATCAGACAATATTACATGTAAATAAGTAAGATGCAGATAACCCTTGTTTTTATAAAGTAGGAAAAGAAATTGTTTTCTGGTTGTTCCAACTCTGCGGTTAAGATAGGGCTGACAGTAAATTAGTGTTGTTTATTTAGTTCTCTATTTTATCGAATCTGTTGGAAGAATGGATGGGATTTAGAAGGAAACTGTGATACTTATATATTTCTGGGTTTCTTTTATTATAAAAGCTGGTGAAATAAATCTGAAAACCTTGAAACCTAATCTTTCTTTTCCTGAGTTAACCCTCGTGAGTAGAAGGAGACTTATAAGATAAGAAATACTGACTGGTAAACTTCGGAAAGACTGTTAACCCAAACCTGTAAACCAGAGTCATGGGTTGGTCGCCTTTTTCCTCCTATGATAATTACGCGGACAGATGGCAGTCCGGTCGCCGTAACCCATAATCGATAGGTGTAAAACAAGAACAAACTAAGAAGTTCTGTAGATTCAAATTTAGATAACTCCAGTAGAAGACAACCAATCATCATTCTTATAAGGTCGAAACAGCCTGATAGAAACAAAATAGGATATCAAAATTTCAGAATAAAAGCACTGAGCAAGAAACCGAAATGAATCTCATTACTTCCATTAACACAGTAAGGAAAATTGAGTATATAAACTGATGCACAGAACCATTAACCAAGAATGAAGAAAACGGCGAATCACCCACAGTATGGCATATCTATGCAATTAAATCGTGAGAACGGAAACTTATATAAATAGAGTTAGGACGAACTATAACGCCATACACACAGTCATCGCATAGGCATGCGGTAAGTATCCAACGGTGAAATTATACAGGTAAATTCCAATAGTTCAAGGACAATACATTTCTTAATTAAAAAAATCCGGGCGAGTATAACTCTAGCCCTTCAGCAACGGCATAAATTATACATATAAAAGTCTGAGAACTGAAACTCGGAAGTTAGAAACCCTTCCAAGGACTGAATCATTACATCCTGTCGGCGTGAGGCCGTAAACATTGCTATTTGCCATTAAAATCTTGAAATAATACATAACAGGTGGATTACACTCAATCTCGAACCCTACTGATTTCACACTTATCAGATAAGCAAGCCGAGGAGGGTTTCCACTCCTACGCAGTAAATACCTGTAGTTGCGTGCCAGAGTTCGGCTGCTGCCATGAAGAGCTTGAATAACACCGGAAACCACCAAGCGGGTATGGGAGGTTCAAGCCATACCTGCCACACCGAAATAGAAAAAACTTAACAGGAGGAACGAACAGAAACGAGAAAATAATGACATTCAACATTCTTATACAGCGAAAGGGAAAACAGAAAACTCAGTTTCTAAATAGCATCAAAGGATTAAATACCTGTAGAAGTGGTTAGCAGAACCCGAGGGTTTGTGAATATCTTCCGTCAACAAATCCAGCGAGACTGTAACGAAGATTGTTAATGAAGAAGACTGGAACGAAAACCTACCCAGAATACAACCCTGAAGTAAATAACCTCCATTATCGAACATTCAAACCCTTTCTGAAAGAGATAGCATGAGCACGGTGGAAGCGGAATAGTTTACCTTTGTTGGGAAGAAGGTTGCATGGAGTTCGCCTTGCATCATTCACCAAAGGAGCAGTCGAAACCCTGTGGGTTTCCTCCCAACCGCATCGCCTCCAGAACCATCGCACAGAGGCGAAAATGAATGGAAAACGGTTAGAGAACCAAGGTCATAGCAAACCCTAAACAAATAACCACCGTGGATCGAAAACCCTTCAACGGCAGATCTAGAGCCACGTAGGGGCGGTAACTTCGAGCTAACAGGCCAGGAGTTCCGGTCATCTATATTTATCACGCAATAAACACATTGCAAACGGAGAAGACAGGTAAGCCAAAATGTTTTGGAGTGCGGATAAGGTCGGTGGTACCAATAAATCCGAAGGCCCTGTGTAATAAATATATGATAGGTGAATTGAATTACCGTAGCATAGTTTTTAAAACAAAATCAATCCGGTGTTAACCTGTAGGTACGTAAGACCAATCACAATTACCGCAGCCCGAATTCTAATGTAATTATATATATAATGATTCCAGTTTAGTGTTTGATAGAATCTTTAACACTTGGTTTATGTATTTCTCGGAATCCGGAATTGAAATGAACCTGATGCATTGTGGGGTAGGTAATTATGGTTTAGTTGGTAAATCTTTTAAATTTTTTTTTAATATGGTGATGGTTACATTACACCAGAAATGTAATTCAAACAAGTTGTCATTTGAACACCTTGCTAGCATTGAAGCCAAGACCGATGAACCATGGAACAAAATAGTGAAATAAAATAGGCGTTTCAAATATAATATTAAAACATTTACTAAACTTTTTTTTTAACACACATTACAATGCAGGTCATGAAATTACAGTAGTCCAAGGAAAGAATATTTCGCTAACATAAAATTCAGTCCATTCCTTTAAAAAACTGCAACCTTATATCTACATCTAGCCCTATTTGAAATATATACACATAGATACACTTATCCATTTAATAATTTTTGTGAAATAATTATTTTTTTTTAAATATTTTGATAAAAAAATTGAATAAATACTCATTACAAATTTATAGAATTAATATTTTTGATAAATATTTTTGAATTCATTCTTAATTTCTAAAATTATTAAAAATGTTTCACATTGTTTATCATATTATTGAAAGTTCTATAAATAATTGGTAAAACAAATTTTTATATATATTTATGGTTCTCAAATTTCTGTAGTTGTCGTTAATTGCAAAATCTGGATTTTCCACAATATCACTTTTCGAATCCCAATGAGATCCAGAGAATTTTTTGTATTGATTATTTTTTATTTTTACATCAAAAGAAAAACAAATTTATTTTATTTCTTAGACAAGATTATATATATATATATATATATATATATATATATATATATATATATATATTTATTTATTTATTTATTTCAATAATGTGTTTTTTAATCTATTTTACATGTATAAATTTATTTTTTAATAGATTATCTATTTTACATGTTTATTAATTCACATTTTTTCCAACTTTTGTGGTTAGTTTTGAATATTTATGAATTCACCATCTCTTCTAATAACTATAAATGTATTTTTTGACAAATAATCTATTTTACATGTATAAATCTATTTTTAATAGATTATCTATTTTACATGTTTATTAATTCACATTTTCTCCAACATTTGATAGATGGTTAGTTTTGCATATTTTTGAATTCACCATCTCTTCTAATAACTATAACAATGCTTGAACTTAGATAATATATATCTGATATGTTTTGTATGGATTATATTTTTGATGCACTATTCTAGATCCATGCACCCTAGCATTGGAGTAAATTTTTAGCATGATAATATCTATCTTTGGAGGATTCAACATAGAGGTCCAATTTTATACTTAAAGCTACTTTTTAGGGAATTGAATTTGTTATTCGTAATGAGAGAAGTGTGCTCTAGAATGGGTAGGGGTGGTTGTCATAAAAAGGTGATTACTACTATATTTGGAGTAATTTGTCCTTTTAAGGAGATTATTCATGTAAATACTATTTTATCCTGAATAATGTTATATTTCTAACATTCTATTCTTACTTTTTCTCTTTTCTTAATTTTTTTTTGTTCTCTTCTTATTATTTCTTATTTCTAGATATTGTACAACTTATGAAGGAGAAATATGGGGTTTCTTGGTGATCAATTATGTACTAGGTCTTAGTTGATTAGTGCCTTTGCACCTTTCATTATTTATTATCTTCTTGAGAGAATGATTTGAGCACTATCATATTGTACTATGATGGTTGGATAATTTTTGGTTGGATCATGAATGTACATATCCCATTCAATTGGGGAAGATTGTTCTTATGTTCTTTTTTGTTAGAACCTATAAAGGGTTATGTTCTTCCTACAACCCTTGGCAATGAAGAAAATCATGTGATTTTTTAGTAGCTATTTCTTCCACTCTACTTGCTTTCTCCACTTCGACTTTGTTAAACCATTAATTAACTCTTAGCTCTTAAATTACTTATTTAAAATAGAACAAATATTAGTCATATTAATTAAGCATGTAGGTTTATTGTTTAGCATGTTGCCTATTTTTTCCATAAATAAAATAAACCACACACCTTTCTCAATTTATGTGCACCTAGAAAACCAAAAATGGTTTTTAAAAAACTAGAAAAACTACTCTAAAGATTTACTTTTTACCTTAAAAAATTAATCACATTTGCTGTAATTTCTCTTTCACATCTAAAATTATCCTATTAAATCATTATATCAAAAATATTAATTCTATAAATTTGTAATATAAGTATTTTATTAAAAAATTTTTATCAAAATATTTAAAAAATATTAATTCTATAAATTTGTAATATGAATATTTTATTAATTTTTTTTATCAAAATATTCAAAACAAAAATTAACTATTTCATAAAAATTATTTAACTGATAAGTGTATCTATTTCAACTAGGGGTAGATGTAGATATAAGGTTGCAATTTTTTTTAAATGAATTGACCGAATTTTATGTTAGCGAAATATTAGTTCTGATAAAGCTTTGGAGGGCTGTAATTTCATGACCTGCTTTGTCATGCGTGTTAAAAGAAAAATTAGTAAATGTTTTAATAATATATTTGAAACTCCCGGTTCATTTCACTGTTTTGTTCCATAGTCCAGCGGTCTTGGATTCAATGTTAACAAAGGTAAAATGACAACTTGTTCAAATCACGCTTGTGTTGTAATTTTTATTTATATTTGGAAGATTGGTTAGGCATGGGAGGGTCATTTTAATCAATAAATGAAAATTGAAAAATAAGATTAATTTGAGTATATCAATTATATTTATTAATGTGATTGTGTTAGTATATATATATATATATATATATATATATATATATATATATATATATATATATATAATTTAAATTATTTGTAAAAAAATGTTTTTATATTTTTCAAAAATTCTTGCTAAAAGTAATTTATTAGAAGAAAAATATCCAGAAAATAAATTAAATTGAAAATCAAGAAATTAATCTCAAATAATTTTTCATAAAAAATAATATTTGAAAAAATGTTTTAGAAATAAATTATTTCAAAAATATTTCTAATATAAATATGTTATAACGACAAATTTTAATTATAAATTTTAATTATACATCATTAATAAATACAATTATAAAATATTAAAATAGAAAAAGCTTGGATACTTTGGGAAAAAAAACAAACAACGAGAAATCTTATTTTAAATTTTCAATCCTATGCTTCATGCATTTAAGAAAATAGTTAATATAAAATTCCTGTAAGAGACTCCAGGAATGGAGCGGCTGATTGATTAAAATTTTACAAAACATATTGTCCTATTCTATAAAAGAAAATGATCAAAATACTATTTACAAAATAAAAGATTTGATGGATGTGTTGTGCCTATTCTGACAGACAATGTACATCAAACGGAGGCGCGTAGAAGGGGTTGGAGGAATGCCGGTGGGATCCGGGAGTATTTTCGTCTTCACTGAAGCCGAGAAATTCCTCCGCTTGGCTAGACTATTTTATTTAAAAAAGTGTGTGTTTTGATTTTCAATATTTATGATGTTTTTGATGAGTGAATATTTAAAAAATAAATAAATTAGCAATGGCATCATCATCAGATGTTGCAAAGGAAATGCCGTAAGATTTTTAAAGAGATCCAATAATATCTAAGCAAGACATCTATAATGATTTTGGTCAATTTTAGTAAAGGCAGGAAACCAAACAACATTGAAAACACCACAAACATGAAATTTTCATTTATTTTGATACAAACAACTCCATGCTAGTTAATTTTCTGGAAACACCACAAACATCAAACTTTCATTTAATTTGATACAAACAACTCCATGCTAGTTAATTTTCTACTTATATTCCTTCTGGCCTATTTTCAAAATGATAGGTGAAGTATATGTCAACATCTTTCCAAAGGCTAAAGCCTAATTGAATCATTTGTGTCAAGGGGTGATATCTTCATTAATTTTTTTTTATACATAACTTGTCATGGTTAAATTTCAATTTTTTGAATTTTATTCTCCATCAATTTTAAATGCCTTCCAATCAAGTGATTTAACATCATTTTTTTATTGTTTTTTGGGTTAAAAAATAAAGTTTTGTGAGACTATAATTTTTGAGGGATGGTGAAATTCTTGCTAGAATTGAATGGGTTTTTTAATTTTTGAAATGGATTTAGCATTGTTAAAATTTTTTAAGAATCTAAAATACTGAAACTTGACAATTATAATTAAAATTTCCAAAAAAAATTACCAATGTTTTTCACAAACCTATTAATTTTTTCAAAAATAATTGTAACTTTTTTTAAACTACAGTAAATAATAATACCATTCTCAACATTTCACATAAAGGAGATTTCATTTGATGTCCATGTAAACACAGACTAGTATTTCATAATCCTATTCCTCATATCAATATAGCCATAAGCTTCTATTTTCCATAGGATTTTATGCTTGATTTGAATCCTTCACTCTGCAAGAAAAACAGATACACAAAATATCTATGCATGCCTAGAATTCTTTCAAATACTAATTCACCTTTATTGGTCTCAAACCTTCCTCACACAATAGATTCTTAATTAATCGAAATGTAGTTTCAAATACCACCCTAAATTTCACTAATTGACATTGAAACTTCACCAACTCTAAATTTCACCAAGATTAAGGTCATATCCATTCAGATGCACATATATATACAAATTGGGAGCATAAGAATGCTTCCATTAATTTCAATTAAAATATTGTACATATCTAAAGGGGGAAATTAAGATGGCCTAACTCTGGATCTACCAAGAGTCACCAGGATCAAATGTTTTGATATGGAAACCTCATTGATCCAACTAATTACTTAATAAATTTATTTTTAAATGTTTATAACCATCTCAACCTATTTTACACCATGAGAAGCGATGACTTCAATATGTTTTGTGGTCCAATGATAGATCAAGTTAAAACTATTTTCTTTTCGTTAAGTGCTCTATTGCTATCTGCAAATTTTGTTTTATTGTTGTTTATTGTATCTGTGTAGGCGTTCGTTAGTGCTTGTGATCTGATTTGATCTAACACCTCCCTTAAAAGAGGAGAGATTGATGCCACCTATATTTGAAATTTTTGTGGCTTTTTGGCTCCATCCACTAGCCGGACTATTTATTTAATGTTATGAAATTATTGCTTGGTATTAGTTTGGATGGATAGTAGCATTAGCTTGAGCTGCTCAGTGAAGGCTATGAACCATCATTTTTTCACGAGTAGTGAGAGATGATAACAATATTTGTTTTAGAGACCAAGGCACTACAAAGCGGAGCCTGCACCCTTTTTTTTAAGCATTCTTTGGTTAAGCTCTTATTTAAGAATTATGTGATTAAACTTGCGATTTTTTCTTCTAATGGGAAACTGAGCGAACCCATCTCTACAATTTCATGTAAGAATAGTACTTCAAACGCCAAACCCAGCTATGTCTTAACCAATAATGAAATCAGATTTCAAATAGGGGAAAAGGAAAACAACAAAATTAGGTTGTTTCCCATCTCGATATATGGGCTAAACTATGCCGAGGAAATGAAAAGATGTCCGCCAGTTACATCTAAGAAGCTCAAAGAATGGATGAGAGATTCATTACTCTCCTATGAAGAATTTGACAACGCCTGTAACTTAAGTCTACAAATAACTTTATGAAGCTCTGAAATTTGTAGATCAAGACAAATATTTCCAAGGACACATTTACCAGATCAACTCCTCAAATATGGGGAAACATATGACTATTATTCATTGTTCCAAACTCTTCAAGAATGAATTTCCAACACAATAAGTCGAAATTCTCCCTTCCTTATTTCTCTCCATAACGATCTTGGTTATAATGTGGAATTGCATAATAATTATTGAGTCCTCAATTGGAACATCACCCACAATTAATGTATTTATCCGGTAAACAAAATGCTTGCACTACAAGTTCGATTTGAAATCAATCACTATAAAATGATTTTTTTTTAAAGCATTCTTTCGTTAAGCTCTTATTTAAGAATTATGTGATTAAACTTGCGATTTTTTCTTCTAATGGGAAACCGAGCTAGCCCATATCTACAATTTCATGTAAGAATAATACTTCAAACGCCAAACCCAGCTATGTCTTAACCAGCAATGAAATCAGATTTCAAATAGGGGAAAAGGAAAACAACAAAATTAGCTTGTTTCCCATCTCGATATATGGGCTAACCTATGCCAAGGAAATGAAAAGATGTCCGCTAGTTACATCTGAGAAGCTCAAAGAATGGATGAGCGATTCATTACTCTCCTATGAAGAATTTGACGACGCATGTAACTTAAGTCTACAAATACTTTTATGAAGCTCTGAAATTTCTAGATCAAGACAAATATTTCCAAGGACGCATTTACCAAATCAACTCCTGAAATATGGGGAAACATATAACTATTATTCATTGTTCCAAACTATTCAACAATGAATTTCCAACACATATTTCCAAGGACACGTTTACCAGATCAACTCCTCAAATATGGGGAAACATATGACTATTATTAATTTTTCCAAACTCTTCAACAATGAATTTCCAACATAATAAGTTGAAATTCTCCCTTCCTTATTGCTCTCCATAATGATCTTGGTTATAATGTGGCATTGCATAATAATTATTGAGTCCTCAATTGGAACGTCACCCACAATTAATGTGTTTATCCGGTAAATAAAACGCTTGCACTAGAAGTTCGATTTGCAATCAATCACTATAAAATGTTTCCTACAGGTTCCGAGCAAGCAACAGCCGAAACGTGACTGTGGGGTTTAGATTCCCACCTTCACCAACATTATATGGTTTTCTCAAATCAAATATCAATGAATTCAGGGAAGAAAAAAATCAGTAATTAATATAATAGGATGACCACCTGAAACTCTAGTGGTGCAATACACGAGGACAAAGATCATTCTGCCGAAGGACCAGGCGATACCCAGGGTGGCCACGCCTCCAAACCGACTCTTATTGTTATTATTCCCGATGACTGTGGCAACTATAACATACATAAAAAAAAGAGTGGCCACGAACTCGGCTATGCTAGCTCTGTAGAACGACCAAAGATATAATTCATTTGCATCTAAAAGCAGAGCAGGAGGGGGGTCTTCATACTCCACCTTCTCGGATCGTGCTTCCTTATCCATACATGCGACATGACGGCGGTCAAGAAACAAACCAGCAACAGAAGTCGTGAAGGTGAAGGCGCCTATAAATCGATTCACCCTGTCATTTAGTTAAACATCAAGAATTGGTTGAAATGACAGTTTTTTTATCAGACGGTATAAAACTATTGAATTGTCTAACATTTCATCGGACGTTTCAGACTTGTACAGTGTGGCACTTAGCAAATTTGTTTTCAAATAAGATGCCTTACAACATAATTAAATAAATTAAAAATAATATAAAAATTTAAATAATAAATATTCAACCAAACATTTAAAAAATAGATCATTTAAAAAGAGATGTTCAAGTAAATAAATCAAATATATTAAGTGGATGAGTTAATGAGTTAACCTGATAGTTACATTTAAACATTAATAATAAAAATAAAATACAGAAAATTAGTAATGTAGAAAATAGATAAATAAAGACGTATGTAAGTTGAACAGATACACTTAAGCCCCGCAATGGTCGGCCGAGGAATTCATATGTTGTCATAAATTGCAGGAGGTCATTTATGAATAAAATAAGGTATTCATAAAAATAACTGGGGTAGACAGCACGTTGACTCACTGTATGGGCTGGTGATCTGTGGATTCTTCAATGACAGTAAAGCAAAGCAGCGAAGGCTGGCATGCCCGAGTGTCTCATGATTTAAAAGCAAAAGAAAAGGGATCGAGGATCGAGGAACCCGAAAAACTTTTGAGGAGACTCAGAGAAGGAAGACATGATGAACCGAATCCCATCGAACAAAATTAGCAGCCCGTCCTTAGCAATGGCAGGAGAAGAGAAGGAATTGTTATTGGTGGAGGGGCGTCGCATAAATGCAGCAATATCATTATCACGTAAGAAGGGGAAGGGTACCGGAGGATTGAGGTCATGACTGGTGATCGATGCCACAGGGAATGCCGAGCTACTTGAGGTCAACAAACATGTAATCATGCGACGCGCAGGACTTCCTGCTCGGGATTTACGCATTCTTGATCCTGTGCTTTCCTATCCTTCCACAATTCTCGGGCGAGAGCGCGCCATTGTCACAAATATAGAGCATATAAAGGCCATTATTATTTCAGACGAAGTTTTGTTGCTCAATTCAAAGGATTCTGTCGTCGCTCCTTTTGCAGATGACCTTCGGCACCGATTGCTTGTTGACTGTTGCATGCCGCCGCAACGGGTACATTTCTCTTCTTTGCCCTTCAAAGAAACAAGTCCCGTTTAACCTTTAGAAAAAGAAAATATAATTCGGCAATTTGCTGGATTAAATTCATATTTTTTAAAAATAATCTGTAAATGTAGCCTCATGAATCTATATACTATTTTGCATGATTCGTTTTGTTGCCCTTCCAAGAAATAAGTCTCGTTTCACCTTCAGAAAAGAAAACATTATTTGATAATTTCCTTATTTAAATTCATTTAAAAAAATATTTATCTGTAAAATCTAGCCTCATGAATTTATACTCTTTTGGACGATCCGTTTTATAGGATTCAGAAAAAATATAAATGTTTTTATCTTTTCCACTATCAAAATGAAGCTTTGTTTAAAATATATCTAGATGAATTTAAATTAAAGGTTCTTGATCGGATGCATGTAAATGGAAGATTTTCTGATAAATGTCATTGACCTTAAGTCCAGCATTGATCCCATTCCTTAATCAATAAATTTCTTACTAATGTTGAAAATATGCCAAAGTCGACTGCGAAAAAAAACATTAAAGAAAAAATATAGAAAATTACCATTTCTTACCAATGTTGAAAATATGCCAAAGTTGATTGCGAAACAAAACATTAAAGAAAAAATATAGAAAATATTGTATTTTCTTGAAAATTACCATTTTTTAGGAATCGCCAAATTTACATGAGGTCACTTTCCAACGATTATTCCCAAAAAGAGAGAAAAATCAAGTAACAATATGAAAGTGATTTACCATGTGAGCACAACATCACATAAGGATTAATTTTGAGATAAGTTCCGAAATATTGTTTTGAAGACTATTTTATATTAATTACTCTAGGGTTTTTCAAACAATCAATGCTGAATATTTATCTGGTTCTGGAATTGGTCATTTTCCTACCATTGTGAAAGAATGAGTGTCAATTGCAAAACAAAACATCAAAAAAAAAATAGAACCACTGCATATTATAACCTGCTATATTGTTTTTTTAGGTACATATAGAAGAATCACTACATACAACAGCGTGCAACATTGTTTTTTGGAGCAAATATAAAAAAACTGCATATAGCATCCTGCAGTTTCTTTTAGAGCATATATAGAAAAACCACATCATATAACAGCCTGTAGTAATGCAATTTAGAGAAAATTTTGAAAGATCACTGCACATAACAGACCAAAATCCGTTATTATTTACAAATGATATATGGATTCTGCAATGAAAAAATCCAATATGATGACAGAAATTTTGTGTAAATTTATAAAAAGTGCAACAACGACAAACTCCAGATGATGTGTTATAACCTGAAAATGCATGGTTCATTTCACACTTTTAGAGGGCCTCTTTCTCAGCATCACAGTGCTAGGAGTTTTATACTGTTGGAATTTGGTGGCAGATGCGGGTTGTGATCAATCCAAAGAGGGCTGCTCTACTTCGTATACCTTGTCTAATGATAGTATTACTCATTATTCATTGTTTCACTAGAGAATTCAATGGTTCTCACTGCCTTAGACCAGGCTTGAAACACTTGCTTGATCCCTAATGCTGCCTCCTATTTTCATGCGCATTCAGAGATATAATTCGTTTGCGTCTAAAAGCGGAGCAGAAGGGGGGTCTTCATACTCCACCTTCCCAGATCGTGCTTCCTTCTCCATACAAGCAACATGAAGGCGGTCAAGAAACAAACCAACAACAGAAGTCGTGAAGGTGAAGGCGCCCATAAATTGATTCAAAAAATCATTTAGTTAAACATCAAGAATAGGTTGAGATGACAATTTTTCTATCAGACTGTGTAAAACTATTGAATCGTCTAACATTGCATCAGACGTTTTAGACTTCTACAGCGTGGCACTTAGCAAAGTTGTTTTCAAATAAGACGCCTTACACCATAAAAATGATATATATGTGTGTGTGTCTGTGTGTGTGTGTGTGTGCGCGCGCGCATGTGTGTGTGTGTATGTATGTATGTATGTATGTTTTGGAGTTTTTGGCTACAATTTGGTTAAAAGTTTTTCATCAAATCTCTAGTTTTTTTAAACTATGTTTTTTAATGCATATATTGATTCAATTAGTTGAAATTTTTTTTTAAACTGCTTTTTAGTGCATATATTAATTCAACTAGTTGAAAAATCCTTGAAACACTAAAATTATGATGAGTTCCCAATTCAAAGTTGTGATTTCAACAAATATCACTTGGATTATGGGTAATTTTCACTAGAAAAAGTGCTAGATATCTAACACATAGATTATAACCATCATTAAAATAAATAAAATATAAACCTTATAAAAATATTGAAAACCAAACTTATATTTTATCAAATATTTTTTTATATAATTTCAACAAATTAATTTACAAATTTCACTTTAACAATATTTTTGAAAAACAAAAGCACATATTCTTAAAACTTCCATATAAAAAAATATATATTCTTCAAAATATTATTAAAAAAATTAAAATAAAAAATCAATAGTATTTATAATAAAAATAAATAAAAAATAGTAAATATTAAATACTATAAATATCTTATTAAAACTAACATAATATTTCAATGAAAATTAATATAGTGTAAATTCCTAGTTAAAAGAAATATAATATTTCAATGAAAATTAACAAAAATCCCTAAACTGCGAATTTAAATGAACATCATCATCTTAAAAATAAACCATATTTGAAATACCTTGAATTTTATTTTAAGAAATACAAAGTTCCCCTTAATTCCATGTAGAAATCGAAACCTGTTAATAAGAGCATCATAAATGGAAGATACGAAATTGAGATATTAATGTTTAGATTTTGCTAGGAATCAAACATATTTTGGTTAGATCTATTAAGGAAGGATTTATTAAAACAAATATTAAAATAATAATGATCTTTATTTTCAAATAGGAAAACATAATGCCTCGATTTGGGTGTGAGTTGAAAAGCAATATCCTTGCTGGGGATTGATGGGTCTTTTCGAGGAATTTCTCCATTTCCCTCCACATGCTCGATGCATATGGAGTTGTGGCTCTCTACATATGGGGAGTTATTACCCTTAGAGAAGGTGGCAAAGGTTTTCGTGCTCGGATGATTTCCATAAGTTTCGGGTGAGAGTTTGGATTTTTTCTGTTTTGCAAGAGATTGGTCAGGTGGTGTTTGGTTGCACAGGTCAAAGGTTTGACAAAGACTCATCTAATGAGGGTTCTCTGGACACGGTTCCAGTCTCGGCCTCTCGTCACTTTGGTTAACGGGTATGTGGTTATCTCTATTAAAAGTTCCCCCTTGCATCGGTCTTATTATCTGTTGGCATCTGTTTCTTATGGTTTTGATATGTCGGGGTTGCAAAGATGGGTTATGCAGAAATTTCTTTTTGTGCATGGCATACAGAGCTAGTCTTATTTCTTCCTAGTCTCTCTGTGTCTGTAATCTTCGACATATTACTCTCTCGAATGGCGTTATTTTGCTGGTGGTTTCTTCTTTGGTTATGCCTCTATATTTCTACTCCACTCCGCCTTCAGGGCCTTTTACTGTGTCTATGGGTCTCTAGTCTAATTACTGTGCCCTCGAGGCTATGCCACAAGGTTGAGTCAGTATGTAAAAATTCCCTTCGAATCTCTAAGAATATGGGGCATCCTCATGGTTTAATAGGATCAATGTATCTATGTTTGCCTGTATGTAATGAAATTCTGAATTAGATAAGGCACTTGACGATTCTATGAGTTTCTTTCCAGTAGTCTTTGTCTCACTTATGTCCTCTCGTAGGTTCTCGGCTCGGTAGTGTCCCCTGGAAGCTGGGTGTTTCTAGGTTTTTTCTTCCACCTAAGTCGGTTAAGAGTTTGTTGTTAGTTTCTCCATGGAATTGAAGGTACTGGAGGATGGTGTGCCCAGCCTCAAGAAATATAAAAGTCAATTCAATATCGAGGGGTCGCGGTAAATGGTTTATGGTGTCTCTGGTGACTAGCCAGCCCAGTTCCTATGGGGGTCGCAAACCAGACTCAAGAATCATTTATGATGCAGATGCGACATATCATGAGGGAACCCCAGAAGAATTTTGCCAACTAATGGAAGAGTGGGAAGAGGATCTAAAAAAAACAAGAAGGTATGATGGACATTGATGTGGAATATTGGGGAGTCTTGGTGTCGGATCCAAGGCACACCCGAGGTTGAACCACACATTTTAAGGAAATAATGTTCCTATACTATTAAATGAAAATAATTATGCCTAAAGAATTGGAGTATATTTCGACACACATGGTTATGATAACTCAAGGGTTTCCAAACTACAACAAGGAGTTTCAAAAAATCAAATTCCAATTGTAGAAGTAGAGTAAAAGGTTGTGATGTATTGAGGAGCATATCCCATGCATTCCACACACCGAGATTTAGGGTTCCCGTGCTAAGGACCCAACTCTGGTGGAGTCTATTGGATGATGATGACTATTTTATTGGTTGTTTCCTTAGCTTATGTTTTTATGTATGTAGGAAAACATTAAATTTCAATAATTTTTTAGTTATGTTTTCAAGTATCTAAAGTGTAGGAAGTTTAATGAGAATTAGACATATTTGGCATGGTTGGATATAGGTATTATTTTTTGTTTTTGGATGTCTTATCAGACTGTTAGGTGGCCAACAAAGTTGGTTTCGCTCTTGGAAAGTTGAGTCCACCTAACTATATACATGTCGATGTAACTTGTCTTTTTGAAGATTAGTGAAAAAGAAAATACATACCAAACTTAAAAAAAGAAAAAACATGATTAGTGTTCAAAAAAGCTTATTTGAATTGATTCTTTAGAGAAAAAATATTCTATCACTTTATATATTAATTCTTGAAGAAAAATTAGTGAATCACTATAGTATTAAAAATGGTAAAGGAAAATACAGGTTAGTTGAATAAATCTATCACAACTAATAATCTTTCCTACAATAAAGTTTTTTTTTTGGTAAGGTAATACTTCTGAGAGATTTAAAGGTGGATTCTTTACTAATAGTTTCTTAATGGTGCATTGTAATATTCCCAATTAGCAATAGCTAATTGGAAATATTAATTTTGATTACTTTTACTTTAATAAGTTAAGTTAGAAATAAAGTGGGTGAAGGGGACACTTAATCACACTTAGGATAAAGAGTATTTCCTAAAGTCACTTGAGGAGCATGATTAATTGGTAGCGTGGGGCCTAGAGGCCAAGTGGTAGCACAGGAAAAAGGGATAGCATGGGAAGTGTGGGACCAAGCCAGTGCAGAGAGAGATGGACAGCGTGGCTCCAAGGGACAACGCAGTTAATGGTAGGGCCTAGGTCAGAGAAAGGCTCTCCAAGCATAAAAAGGGAGAGGTTCTCCTCATTTGGATTCATTCTGATTATGCATATTGTTATTTTTATTCTTGACATTAAGCATGCTTGCTGTTGAGAAAAGTCTGTATGTACTGTTCAATACATCGGGTGTCTCCCTCTGGAGATCCCAACCTCAGCCCCAGGGGACTTCGAGTGCCTGCTCGGGTGAGGAGTTCCATCCTTATTTTTCCAGGGGAGTAGTAGCAACCACAGTGGGAGTAGTCACTGGAAGAGACAACATAGTTAGTGAGAGGGAGGATGCAGCCTTGGAAGGAGGTAGTTTTTGATTGGAGGTTTATCACGTGATTCAATCGAGAGAGTTGGAAAGGGGTCAACCCTTCCCTGTTCCACTATTTTGGTTCAGTGGGAGGCCACTATTCTTAGCAGATCATTCAGGGCCAGCGTACTCAGTTAGGGATAGCATAGTGCCTCAATGGGGTCATTTTCGGAGGTCAGCCATTTCCGGAAAGCTCTCTAGGCTTTTCTAGGTATTCTGTGGAGAGGCCATTCCTAGAGTTTCACAATTTTATGAGGAGGGGAGCAGCCCCAAATAGTCCTTTCATTCCAGCAGTAGCAGTAATAGCACCAACAGTAATGGAGATTACACAATCTTGTGACAGTAGCCATTTCGGGTCATATCCCGAGAGTATTTCTATGCTTGCCTAGTATAAGCCAAGGTGCCATCATTCTGACCACCTTTGTACTCATTTTCATCTTTCAATATTCATAAAATGGCTCAGCGTTCTCCATATTGGTTATTGTTCATGTGATATCTCTCTATTTGTTGTTTGTCTTTGTTTATGTGCTTTATATTTCTATCTATTTCTACTCGGAATATCATAGTGGTATCAGAGCTCATAGAATTGGCTCAGCCTATGGAGTAGATTGTCTATAACACTAGAGGGAAAAAAATACATCTGTTACATAGGGAGGAAATATAGAGACCAAGAGCGGAGGTTAGAGATCACCTTTGGAAAGGGTGACTGCATTCCAGTAGTGGACGCAGAATAGGAGGAACCGGTGAAGGGGAAAGATGCTAGGAAGGAGTTTTCAAAACTCCTCCTCAAATCAGTTCAGGATTTGTCAAAACGGGTAGAGGAAATGGGGAAAAATCTCACGGCAGACCCTAGACAGCATGAAACCCAAAGAGGTTTCTATACTGGAGAGGGATCGGGTACATCCCATCATTTCTAGGAGCACCTCACAGCGCAGCAGATGGAATCACATACACCCCCACGTTCCGTAATGCCCATGTTTCTTGCAGCAGATACTGGGGTAGGGGCACAGCAGGAGTAGGAATAGGCTCACATGGGAGATTACTTTTCCCAGTATCATTCCTATGGACATGAGTTCAGAGATGCCCTCACATTTCATGACTTTTTCCAACTCAAGCGGGACAACAGACCCCGCAACCATCATAGGGGGAACATGCATTAACATGATTCGGATATGCAGTGCAATGTAGGTAGATTCTACCTTCTGAAATTTGATGAATTAGCCAAAAGTTTGACGAAGGCTTGGGTGGAAAAGCTGGATATATATTTCTAGCTTAACTAGATGGTAGAGACAGAGGCCATCAAGGTGGCAGCGCTGCACTTGGATGGTGAGGCCCATGATTGGTGGTTTCACGGGATGGCTACATTGGGGCACTCAGGAGTGAAATCATATGCCAAGTTTACATGGAGGGTGATAGAGCGATTTTATTAGAGGGATCCAGAGGAGAAATTTTTTGAGTTGACCAAGCTCAAGAAGATCGAGAGTCTGGATACTTACATTTTGGAGTTCTTGAGACTTTCCATGATGGTGCCTGATTTATCTGTAGCCCAGATGATCTATATGTTCATCGACGAATTGGAACATCATCTTCGGGGGTTAGTTAGGTCAACGAGGCCAGCCACACTCCATGACGCAGTTGAGGGGACGAGGGATTTGCAGGATGCATTACCTCAAACTAGAGCTCCTTTTCCCCAGAGACCAACATTTCTGCCGAAGGGGAAGAACATGAGGGTTCCACCTCCAAAGGGTAACCAGGACAGAGGGCCTCTGGATGATGATACCATAAGAGATCTAAGGTGGAAGAGGCTATGTTTCACATTCCAGGAGCCTTGGGCACCCAGACACTGTTGTGTCATAGGGAAGGCACATTACATTGAGTTATTCTCTGATAGTAGCGGGGAAGAGGAGGAGTACGAGAAGATGGAGGCAGGAGGCAGTAGTACATCACAGAGAGGGGATCATCTGCCACCTCCACCACTAGGAGCAGGAGCTGCAGCATTTGCACCTACCGGGGGAGCCCTTGCATCCTTGCAAGGAGTTCCCAAATACTTGATACTGCATGTCCAAGGCACGATGCCAGCATAGCGTGTCTCAGTATTAGTGGACAGTGGGGCCACCTACAATTTCATTGGTGCCCAGCTGGTAGAGCGGAGAGGCATACTGACGGAGAGCTTTGATGGATTTATGGTAATGGTTCCAGGTGACCGGACTGCCAGGTATGTGCCAACTTTGGCAGCGACTATGGGGACATACACCCTGACAGATCACTTCTTCGTGGTGGACATTCTGGACACAAACGTGATACTAGGGGTACAATGGCTGATCACGCTTGGGAAGGTCACCACTTATTGGGAGACCTTGGATATGGAGTGGATGGATAAGAATATTGGGAAGCATGAAAAGATTCGCGGTATGCACACCTACCCACCGCAGACAGTTTCAAAACACTGGATGGAGGCCGATGTCTGGAAGGGAGACATAGAGTGGGCAGTGGAGTTTCATTTTTCATAGGTAGGATCTATAGGGCAGGGCATGCACCCAGATGTACAGTCCATTCTAGACAGGTATGCCATGATTTTTGGAGAGATACCACCAAGGCAGCTAGCATATCGTGGGTTTGAGCACACGATTGAGCAGGAACAGGGCATCCAGGCTGTCATCACTACACCTTATAGGCATCCCAAAGCCTATCGGGATGAGATTGAGAGGGTTATCCATGAGCTCTTAGCTCTTGGACACATCCATCCTAGCACTAGCCCATTTTCTTCTTCAATAGTGTTGGTGAAGAATAAGGACGACACATTGAGGATGTGCATTGATTACAGGGCCCTAAACAAGAAGACCATTAAGAACGGGTACCCCATCCCACGGATTGATGAGTTGATGGATGAGCTGAGGGGGTCAAAGTTTTCTCAAAGATTGATTTGAGATTTAGGCACCATCAGATTCGTGTGAGGGAGCAGGACATTCCCAAGACCGCTTTCAGGTGTCATTACAACCATTTTGAGTTTTTGGTGATGCCCTTTGGGCTAACTAATGCCCCGACCACTCTTCAGTCATACATGAATCACATCTTCTGAAATCACTTTAGGAAGTGCGTATTAGTTTTTTTTTACAACATTTTGATCTACAACAGGACATGGGAGGCGCACCTCCAACATATAGAGGTTGTATTGTGCATTTTGGAAGAGCAAGAATTTTATGCTAAGCTCTTCAAATGTGAGTTTGGATTGACAAAGATGCTCTACTTGGGGCACATCATCGGGGTGGATGGAGTGATGGTCCATGAGGAGAAGATCAGGGCCATCAGGGATTGCCCAAAGATGAGGAATGTGATGGAACTTCGGGGATTTGTGGGGATCTGCACCTACTACCGAAAGTTCGTCAAGGGATTTTCCTAGCTTGCTGCACCCCTCACAGACCTTACCAAAAAGGGGGCATTCATTCTGATGGATATAGCACAGAGGGATTTTGATAGGCTCAAGGAGGTGATGAGCAGCTGCCCGGTTTTATCATTGGCAGATTTTACACAGCCCTTCATCTTGGAGGGTCATGCATCAAGGGAGGGGATAGGCGCAGTTTTGATGCAGGGAGGCCATCCCATAGCTTTCGAGAGCCAGAAGCTATTGTAACATGAGAGGTTGTATGCTATATAGGACAAGGAGATGTTGGCCATCATGCATGAATTGGACAAGTTTCGAAAGTACCTGGTAGGGAACAGATTCAGGGTGAGGACAGATCACAACAACCTCCAATTCTTTCTAGAGAAGAAAAAGTTGTAGGAGAGGCAACAGAAGTGGGTCAGCAAGATCCAAGCTTATGAATTTGACATCGAGTATGTCAAGGGGAAGAACAACGTTGTGGCAGATGCACTTTCACGCAAATCGGCATCGTTGTCCTTAATGAGTTTGGAGACTGACTAGGGGGCTCAACTTCTAGTAGAGTACTCCAAGGACCGTTTTACCCGTGAGGTTTTGGACGGGTAGGTTATAGATGATAGGTACTCAGTGATGGATGAGGTGATCTACTAGAGGGAAAAGATCTTCTTGCCTAAGAGCTCCAAGCTGAAGGAGAAGATATTGCACGCCTAGCATGAATCACCGTTATCAGGCCACTAGGGGTTCACCAAGACCTATCGGGCTATCAGAGAGAGGTTCGGATGGAAGGTCCTCAAGGAGGACGAACTCCAACATGTCAGGGAGTGCGAAGTTTGGTAGTGCAACAAGGGGGAGATGAACCATCCGGCTGGGTTACTGCAGCCTCTTCCCATACCTGAGGGGAAATGGAAGAGCATTTCAATGGATTTCATCACAGGGTTGCCCATTGTATAGGGAAAGGATTGCATATTTGTAGTTGTTGATCGGCTAACAAAATATGCACACTTCTTCACCATATCAGCACATCACACGGCAGCACATGTGGCAGAATTAGTTTTCAAGGATGTCTTCAGATTGCATGGTCTTCCAAAGACCATTGTCAATGACAAGGATAGTCGCTTCATGAGTGGGTTTTGGCAGGAGCTTTTCCGATTGGTGGGCATTGAGTTGACTCCGAGTACTAGTTACCACCCATAGACGGACAGAGATAGTGAACAAGTGGCTGGAAGGCTACTTGCGTAACTATGTCAGCGGGCAGCAGAAGGCATGGTTACGGTGGCTGCACTTGGGGGAGTACTGCTACAACACCATTTATCATATGTCCATCGGTATGTCACCATTTTATGCTTTATATGGGTATCATGCTTTATCTTTTACTGACATGATGTTTGGTGCTAGCAAAGCCCCTAGGGCCAAGGATTGGATCCAAGAGAGTTAGGATATACTATGAGATCTCAAGGACAACATGGCTTCAGCATAGAATCAGAAGAAGTTGTATGCTGACAGGGGACATAATAGGAGGCAGTTTGAGGTAGGGGATTTGGTCTACCTACAGTTGCAGCCATATCGACAGTCTATGCTGAAACATGAGGGGGCTGAAAAGCTCAAGCCCCAGTTTTATGGACCATACTTGGTGACACGAAGAGTTGGGGAGGTTGCATATGAGTTGGAGCTACCCACCGGTAGTTGGATTCATAACATTTTTCATGTGTCATGCCTGAAGAAGGAACTAGGACAGTAGCTGACTGCAACAGAGGGGCTTCCACCCACAAATGATGAGGGGCATCTAGTACTATAGCCGAAGGCGATTATTGACACTAGGGAGAGGCAGCTACAGAGTAGGACAATCAGGGAGTACCTTGAGAGATGGAGGAACCTACCAGATGAGGAAGCCACCTAGGAGAGTTAGAAGATATTACAGCATCCATCATTGCAGTTTCTTGAGGACAAGCAACGTTTTTGTTGGGTGTGGAGCCTGATTATCTTATTTATTTTGTATCACAGCATTGGTCCCCTGTACCTTAATGGGGTAGCAACGCCACCCAAAATTAAACGCTGCCTAGGGGGTCCGGGGAGGCGGCTGCGACTTTATGGTGCCACCCCTAGCGGGGGGGTTTCAGGGAAACGCCCTCGAAGCTAAAAATATATGTAAAATTTCCTTGTAAAAATATAGTAATTTCTAGTCAATCTGGGCCGTTCATTAGGCAAATGATCTGACGGTAGCAGTTATGTTTAGTTTATGGTTTTTTCCCCTAGAATGCAACCCCTCGCTTTGTATCAGGGTATTGTATTGCGGTTGTGTATTTTATGTGTATTCTCAGAGCGAGAAACAGATAGGGATACTGTGAGAGAGAACAGATGATATTATAATGGATCTGCTGTAGGTTGTGTCTCTTCATTTTGCTGGATAATAGAAAGGAAGGGCTGGCTATTTGCGGTGAACATAGCCCAAACTGGGTGAACCACGTATATTTGTATCTCTCTAGTTTTATGTGTTTTGTGTGCTTGTGTTTTCCGCATATTTTATGTGTTTCATTGCTCTGTAATATATATAATTTTCTAACAGTTTTGCTGGGGAGGACTATAATATTCCCAATTAGAAATAGCTAATTGGAAATATTAATTTTGATTACTTTACTTTAATAATTTAAGTTAGAAATAAAGTGGGTGAAGGGGACACTTACTCACACTTAGGATAAAGAGTATTTCCTAAATTCACTTGAGGAGCATGATTAATTGATAGCGTGGGGCCTAGAGGCCATGTGGTAGTGTAGGAAAAAGGGACAGGGTGGGCAGTGTGGGACCAAGCCAACACAAAGAGAGATGGACATCGTGGCTCCAAGGGACAACACATTTAATAGTGGGGCCTAGGTGAGAGCAAGGATCTCCAAGCATAAAAAGGGAGAGGGTCTCCTCATTTGGATTCATTCTGATTATGCATATTGTTATTTGTCTTCTTGACATTAAGCACGCTTGCTTTTGAGCAAAGTCTACACGTATTATTCAGTACATTGTGTGTCTCCGTGCGGAGATCCCAACCTCAGCCCCAGGGGACTTCGAGTGCCTACTCGGGTGAGGGGTTCCATCATTATTTTGCTAGGGGAGTAGCAGAAACCATAGTGGGATCAGTCACTGGAAGAGACAACACAGTCAGTGAGAGGGAGGATGCAGTCTTGGAAGGAGGTAGTTCCAGATTGGGGGTTTATCACGGGATTTAGCCGAGAGAGTTGGAAAGGGGTCAGCCCTTCCCTATTCCACTATTTAGGTACAGCCAGAGGCCACTATTCTCAGCAGATCATTTGGGGCAAGCATGCTCAGTTGGGGATAGTGTAGTGCTTCAAGGGGGTAATTTTTGGAGGTTAGCCATTTCCGGAAAGCTCTCTGGGCTTTTCTAGGTATTGTGTGGAGAGGCCATTCCCAGAGTTTCACAATTTTCTGAGGAGGGGAGCAGCCCCAAATAGTCCTTTCATTCCAGCAGTAACAACAGCACCACCAACAGCACTGGAGATTACGTAGTCATGTGAAAACAACCATTCTGGGTCATATCCTGAGAGTATTTCTAGTATTTCCTAGTGCAAGCCAAGGTGCCATCATTCTGATCACCTTTTTACTCATTTTCATCTTTTAGTATTAATAAAATGGCTCAGTGTTCTCCATACTGGTTATTTTTCATGTGATATCTCTCTAGTTGCTATTTGCCTTTATTTATGTGCTTTATATTGCTGTCTATTTCTACTCAGAATATTACAGTGGTATCGGAGCTCATAGACTTGGCTCAGCTTGTGGAGCAGATTGTCTATGACAACAGAGGGAAAGAAATACATCTGTTACAGAGGGAGGAAGTATAGAGACCAAGAGCAGAGGTTAGAGATCACCTTTGGAAAGGGTGTCTACGTTCCAATAGTGGACGCAAAAGAGGAGGAACCTATGGCAGAGGGGAAAGATGTCAGGAAGGAGTTTGTAGAAGTCCTCCTCAAATCAATTTAAGGTTTGTCAAAACGGATAGAGGAAATGGGGAAAAATCTCATGATAGACCCTAGACAGCATGAAATCCCAAGAGGTTTCTATACCGGAGAGGGATCGGGTACATCCCATCATTTCCAGGAGCACCTCACAGTACAACAGATGGCATCACATACACCCCCACGTTCCACGATGCCCACATTTCTTGCAGAAGATACTAGGGCAGGGGCATAGCAGGAGCAAGAACCGTCTCACATGGGAGATTACTTTGCCAAGTATC
Source organism: Pinus albicaulis (assembly GCA_034641835.2). NCBI lineage: Eukaryota > Viridiplantae > Streptophyta > Pinopsida > Pinales > Pinaceae > Pinus > Pinus albicaulis. Next base: position 1,270,869,563 of record CM076582.1, read on the forward strand.
AGTCCTACAGATAGGAGTTCAGATATTCCCTCACATTTCATAACTTTGTCCAGCTCAAGTGGGACAACAGACCCTGCAACCATCACAGGGGGGGCAGGCATTCACATGATGGGGATATGCAGTGCACTGTACGCAGATTCTACCTGCAAACATTTGATGGATCAGCCAAGAGTTCGGCAAAGGGGAAGGAAATGAGGGTTCCACCTCCAAAGGGGAACCAGAACAGAGGGCCTCTGGATGCTGATACCAAGAGAGATCTGAGGTGGAAGAGGCTATGTTTCACATGTCAGGAGCCTTGGGCACCTGGATATCGTTGTGCTGCAAGGAAGGGACATTACATTGAGGTCTTCTCAGATAGTAGCGGGGATGAGGAAGAGTAAAAGGATATGGAGTTAGAAGGCAGCAATACAGCGCAGAGAGGGGATCATTTTCCACCTCCACTACCAGGAGCAGGAGGTGTAGCTTTTTCACCTACCGGGGGAGCCCTTGCATTCTTGCGGGGACTTCCCAAATACTTGACACTGCATGTTTGAGGCACGATGCGGGGACATCGTGTCTCAGTATTAGTGGACAGTGGGGCCACCCAAAATTTCATTAATGCCCAGCTGGTAAAGAGAAGAGGTATAATGACGGAGAGCTTTGATGGATATTCGGTACTAGTTCCTGGTGACTAGACCATGCAGTGTTCTAGGTATGTTCCAGCTTTGGCAATGACTATGGTGACATACACCCTAATAGATCACTTCTTTGTGGTGGACATTACAGACACCAACGTGATACTGGGGGTACAGTGGTTGATCACGCTAGGTAAGGTCACCACTGATTGGGAGACCTTGGAGATGGAGTGGACGGATAAGAATACTGGGAGGCATGAAACGATTCGGGGTATGCACACCTACCCACCGCAGCCAATTTTAGCACAACGGATATAGGCAGATTTATGGAAGGGAGACATAGAGTGGGCAGTGGAGTTGAGTGTTTCAGAGGCAGGATCTAAAGGGCATGCCTTGCACCCAGATGTACATTCCATTCTAGATAGTTATGCCACGTTTTTTGGAGAGATACCACTAGGGAAACCACCATATCGGGGGTTTGAGCACATGATTGAGCTGGAACAGGGCATCTAGGCTGTCATCAGTACACCCTATAGGCATCCCAAAGCCTATCGGGATGAGATTGAGAGGGATATCCATGAGCTCTTAGCTCGTGGACACATCCGTCCTAGCACTAGACCCTTTGCTTCTTCATTAGTGTTGGTGAAGAAGAAGGACGAAACGTTGAGGATGTGCATTGATTATAGGGCCCTAAACAAGAAGACCATGAAGAACCCGTATCCCATCCCACAGATCGATGAGTTGATGGATGAGCTAAGGAGGTCCAATTTCTTCTCAAATATTTATTTTAGATCCGGGTACCATCAGATTCGCGTGAGGGAGCAAGACATTCCCAAGACTACTTTTAGGTGTTATTATGACCATTTTGAGTTTTTGGTGATGCCCTTTGGGCTAACTAATGCCCCGGCCACTTTTCAGTCATGCATGAATCAAATCTTCCGCAGTCACTTGAGGAAGTGTGTATTAGTGTTTTTTGACGAAATTTTGATCTACAACAGGACATGGGAGGAGCACCTCCAACATATAGAGGCTGTATTGTGCATTTTGGAAGAGCAACAATTTTATGCTAAGCTCTCCAAATGTGAGTTTGGGTTGACAGGGATGCTCTACTTGGAGCACATCATCGGGGTGGACAGAGTGAGGGTCCACGAGGAGAAGATCAGGGCCATCAAGGATTGGCCAAAGCCGAGGAATGTGACGTAAATTCGGGGATTTGTGGGGATCTGCAGCTACTACCAAAATTTCGTCAAGGGCTTTTCCCACCTTGCTGCACCCCTCACAGACCTTACCAAAAAGGGGGCATTCAGTTGGACGGATACAATGTAGAGGGCTTTTGACAAGCTCAAGGAGCTGATGAGCAGCTCTTCGATTTTAGCATTGCCAGATTTTACACAGCCCTTTGTCTTAGAGTGTGATGCATCAGGGGAGGGGATAGGTGTAGTTTTGATGCAAGCAGGGCATCCCATAGCTTTCGAGAGCCAGAATCTATTACCACATGAGAGTTTGTATGCTATATACGATAAGGAGATGTTGGCCATCGTGCATGCATTGGCCAATTATCGACAGTACCTGGTAGGGAAAAAATTCAGGGTGAGGACGGATCACAATCGCATCTGATTCTTTCTAGAGTAGAAATAGTTGTAGGAGAGGCAGCAGAAGTGGGTCAGCAAGATCCAAGCTTATGACTTTGACATCGAGTATGTCAAGGGGAAGAACAACGTTGTGGCAGATGCACTTTCACGTAGACCAACAGTGTTGTCCTTGATGAGTTTGGAGACTGACTGGAGGGCTCAACTTCTGGTAGAGTACTCCAAGGACTGTCTTGCCTGTGAGGTTTTAGATGGGCAGGTTATAGATGATAGGTTCCGGGTGATGGATGAGGTGATCTACTACAGGGACAGGATCTTCTTGATTGAGAGCTCCAAGCTCAATGAGACGATATTGCATGCCTCCCATGAATCATCGTTATCTAGCCACCAGAGGTTCACCAAGACCTATCGGGCCATCAAAGAGAGGTTCTGATGGAAGGGCCTCAAGGAGGACGTACTCCGACATGTCAGGGAGTGCGAAGTTTGCCAGCGCAACAAGGTGGAGATGAACCATCCGACCGAGTTACTCTAGACTCTTCCCATATCTAAGGGAAATGGGAGAGAATTTCGATGGATTTCATCATAGGGTTGCCCACTGTATAGGGCAAGGATTTCATATTTTTAGTTGTTGATCAGCGAAGAAAATATGCACACTTCTTCGCCATATCAGCATGTCACACGGCAGCACAGGTGGCGGAATTATTTCTCAAGGATGTCTTCATATTGCATGGTCTTCCAAAGACCATTGTCAATGACAGGGATAATTGCTTCATGGGTGGGTTTTGGTAGGAGCTTTTCAATTGGTGGGCACTGAGTTGACTCCGAGTACTAGTTACCACCCACAAACAGACGGGCAGAAAAATATAGTGAACAAGTGGTTGGAAGGCTACTTGCGTAACTATGTCAGCGGGAAACAAAAGGCATGGTTATGGTAGTTGCACTTGGGGGAGTACTGCTACAACACCACCAATCATACGTTCATTAGTCTGTCACCATTTTATGCTTTATATGGGTATCATGCTTTATATTTTGCTCACATGATGTTTGGTGCTAGCAAGGTCCCTAGGGCCAAGGATTGGATCCAAGAGAGTTAGGACATACTCCGAGCTCTCAAGGACAACATGGATTTAGCACATAATCGATAGAAGTTGTATGTCGACAGGGGACAGATTGAGAGGAAGTTCGAGGTAGGGGACTTGGTCTACCTATGGTTGTAGCCATATCAACAATCTACGTTGAAACATAAGGGGGTTGAAAAGCTCGAGCCCCATTATTATGAACCATACAGGGTGACACGCAGAGTTAGGGAGGTTGCATATGAGTTGGAGCTGCCCACCGGTAGCCAGATTCATAACATTTTTCATGTGTCATGCCTGAAGAAGGCACTAGGATAACAGGTGAAACAGCGGAGGAGCTTCCACCCACAGATGATGAGGCGCATCTGGTATTACAGCCGGATGCCATTATTGACACTAGGGAGAGGCAGCTGCGGAGCAAGACAGTCAGGGAGTACCTAGTGAAATGGAGGAATCTACCGGATGAGGATGACACATGGGAGAGTGAGAAGATATTGCGGCATCCATCATTGCAGTTCCTTGAGGACAAGCCCCGTTTTGCCGGGGAGGATTGTAATATTCCCAATTAGCAATAGCTAATTGGAAATATTAATTTTGATTACTTTTACTTTAATAAGTTTGAAATAAAGTGGGTGAAGGGGACACTTACTCACACTTAGGATAAAGAGTATTTCCTAAAGTCACTTGAGGAGCATGATTAATTAGCAACATGGGGCCTAGAGGCCAAGTGGCAGCACAAGAAAAAGGGATAGTGTGGGCAGTGTGGGACCAAGCCAGCATAGAGAGAGATGGACAACGTGGCTCCAAGGGACAGTGCAGTTAATGGTGGGGCCCAGGTGAGAGCAAGGCTTTCCAAGCATAAAATGAGAGAGGGTCTCCTCATTTGGATTCATTCTGATTATGCATATTTTTATTTTCCTTCTTGACATTGAGCACGGTTGCTGTTGAGAAAAGTATGCACGTACTGTTTAGTCATCGGGTGTCTCCGTGTAGAGATCCCAACCTCAGCCCCGAGGGACTTTGAGTGCCTCCTCGGGTGAGGAGTTCCATCCTTATTTTTCTAAGGGAGTAGCAGCAACCACAGTGGGAGAAGTCACTGGAAGAGACAACACAGTCAGTAAGAGGGAGGATGCAGTCTTGGAAGGAGGTAGTTCCGGATTGGAGGTTTATCATGGGATTCAACCGGGAGAGTTGGAAAGGGGTCAGCCCTTCCCTATTCCACTATTTTGGTACAGCCAAAGGCCATTCTCAGTAGATCATTCAGGGCCAGTGTACTCAGTTGGGGATAGCGTAGTGCCTCAAGGGGTCATTTTCGGAGGTCAACCATTTCTGGAAAGCTCTTTGGGCTTTTCTAGGTATGGTGTGGAGAGGCCATTCCCAGAGTTTCAAAATTTTCTGAGGAGGGTAGCAACCCCAAATAGTCCCTTCATTCCAGTAGTAGTAGCATCACCACCACCAGCACTGGAGATTACATAGTCTTGTGACAACTGCCATTCTGAGTCATATCCTGAGAGTATTTCTACGCTTGCCTAGTGCAAGCCAAGGTGCCATCATTTTTATCACCTTTATACTCATTTTCATCTTTCAGTATTAATAAAATGACTTAGCATTCTCCATACTGGCTATTGTTCATGTGATATCTCTCTAATTACTGTTTGTTTTTGTTTATGTACTTTATATTGTTGTGTATTTTTACTCGGAATATTACATACATCTATTCACCATTAATCTATTACTAATTAATATTATGAAGAAAAATAAATAAATATATAATTTTATACTCGAACAATTTCAAAACATACTTTAACACTATATCTAAAAAGATAAAGCTATGGAAAAGTCCAACTCAATATATTGAGTTCTACTCGAAAAATAATTTCCGGATACAATATAATGAGAATAATCATTGTAAATGTTTAACATAAAAATCTTTAAAGAAAAAACACACAATCACACAAACACGTTTTCTTACGTAATACAAACTTACGTTTTCTTACTTAATACAAAATTTATTGATAAACAACTGTACAAACTTTATTGATAAACAAAGTGCTTTATACATGCATTGTAGTTCTTCTCTCACACACGTATATATTCAACACAGGCTCATAAATATTATTTTAATCGTAAATATAAATTTAGCCATCATAAATAAATAAATAAATAAATAAATAAATAAATATATATATATATATATATATTCAACACATGCTCATAAATAATATCTTAATTATAAATATAAATTTAATCATCATCAATATTGTTATTATATTTTAATTAATATCTATAATATAAATTTATATATTACTTTAGTTATGATTTCTCCATAAATAATGACAATAAAGTTGCAAAAGGGCGCAGTTGTAAAATTTGTATAATCATTCTCACTTATTGTTATCTTAAACTTTTACCGGATATAATAATTTAGTTTAATATTAAAGAGTATTTTTACAAAATATAAAGGATGGGAAAAAACAAATTAAAATGAGAGAATTGGCTTATAATTTATTTGGAACCAAATATTCAAATAGTATTTATTAAGAAGAGATAAATTATATTATAAATTTAAATTAAAAATAAAGTAATTTTGTACTATTTTGTTTTATAATTTTAAAAATATAAATTTCAAAATTAAATTTTATTCTTAGTGTAATATTTGATCTGAAAGTTGATGGTAAATATTTTTAATTTATTTTTTACTAAAATAATTTGATAGACTATGAACCATATAGAAGGCATGGTAATAAACCTAAATATTGAATTTATTTTAAATTTCGTTAATAAATTGGTTTTGGCTATCAATGGAAATTATGGACGAAAAGAACCATATAGAAGGCATGATAATAAACATAAATGTTTAATTTATTTTAAATTTCATTAATAAACTGGTACTGGTTATGTTAATCTATGGAAATTATGGACGTAAAATATAATACCACACATTTAGAAGATAATTATTCCTCTTCATCTTAGTTGGGTAAAAGAGCCCAAAGGGTGTGAGGGAAAAAGCATGAAGCTACCTATTAACTTGGACTCTGGTTGGAGAATACTCAACAAAGGTGGATATATTTTCATTGGTTGGGAGTGTAATACCACGTATTTTAACTGAAGATAATATTTTTTTTTACCAAGAGCAATTGGTATATCATGTTAGTAATGGATGATGGAAACTGCAAGTAAATTCTTTATTTATTGTTATGATGTACACGTTTTAATTTGTAGTATAATTGCTTTATTTATGTTAATGATGTACGTAGTTAAAATTGCCTGAAAAAATGTTTTATCTGCATGGCGTTCATAATCACCTATGTTATTTTATTTTTCTTTATATTTAAAAAAAAATCTTATTAAAGTAATATGCCTAAATCTGGAAATGGGTTATAGACTATTAGGGTGAGGCTTGAATCAAGTCACTGACTCGGAAAATAGCTGGAAGTAGTTACGTCTGAGAAAAAGTGATAACATTAGGAAAGGGGTCGCATTTAGAAGATGAGAGAAAGGTTGTGGGAGAAAAATACAACATGTGTCTTATTTAGGCAGTTCTCTGCTACATTATTGTGGGAGATAAATACAATATTTCGCTAAATTATCTGGATATAAATGTTGGCATTAAGAACCCATAAAAGAGTATGGAAATGGTATTTTTATAAGGTCGAAGGCACAAAGGAGGAGTGATCCAGGTGTATATTGGTGGCCACTCACCTATTCCACCTAGACCTCAAGTTGGTTTGATCTGTTTCCTTTTGTATAGCAGCATTTACTATTTTTAGCAGTATTTTGGATCTTGAACTTCCATAGCTTTTTTGTCTACGTAAATGGAAAATTTTAAGGTCCTTAGTATTCCCATGGCATATTACTCAGAAATATCTTTCAAACGAGGTATTGTACGAGCCAAACAAAGATAATATGACTAAGTTACGACCCCGAGAAGTTGGATTCCAACTAATCCCAATGGGGCCCACAAAAACTTAGCATTCCATCTCTTGTGGTTAGGGTTTTGGTTATTTATGGTTTTAATAGGGCCCTTGAGCGGCATTGTAACACAATTCATCGGAATGTATCTGCCACATCTCTTCTTAGAGATAAGCTACCATCACCCGAGATACTTTATTTCCATTATGTATGTAAGTCTATTTTAGTTCTTTAATATTTACTCAAATGAAGTGTTATTTCTATTGAATCTTTGTATTTATGGTTATATATGTATTTTCTTGCGTTCCTGTTTAATTTCGGATCGGCAGTATTAGAGTGATGTGTTTTTTCTTTGTTTTCCCTTGAATATCCCCAACGAGGTTAGGGTATAAGCAGTTAGGACTCGAATCAGTTGAACCTTTGAAATACTAGCCTCCCAAACTCTTATGACATCCCATTTTAGAAGAAGACAAATACGATGGAGTAGGATATCCTTTCAAAATATTACTTGAAGAAGCTCTTAAGCGACAAAGGAACGGAATGATAGAAAACTTTGCCGAGATCCTTCATGACTACCCACAAGCAATGCATCTTCTTCTAGTAGCCACTCTAGAAGCACCACTCCCTTTAAGGTACAATTTAACTTTGACATTCCCATATTTAAAGTTCATATATATGCAGATGCCATAGATAAATGGTTAAATTTTTTAGAATGATATTTCTCGTTTCATGATTTTTCCAACCAGGGAAATATTACTTTTGCACTCTTGAAATCTACCCCCCACGTCAAGGACTGGTAGGAAACCTACTATGAGAATACGGATGAGATTAGGCCATCAGTATTCTTAGCCAAACCCACTTCGAATTCATTTTTGGATTCCATCAAGGAACAATATTACCATGTTGAGAGATACATAAAGTGGATCACGCTACAGCAGGGAAGGGACCAAGACGTGCAAGAGTTCACAAATATTTTTCATACCCTTCGTACGAAGTTGGGTATCAAGGATTCTAAGTGAAATTTGGTACTCAAGTGCTATGGATTTCTACAAAATTACATCCATGAATAGATGGAGTTCATGGACATCTCCTCGCTTGACTCTGCCTATCGATACACTGACAATATCGAGCATAAATTTAAACATAAGAAGGAATAATTTATATCTGCAAATACAACGCAAGGGAAAGGCACCACCAAGTTGTAGAACAAAGGACAAATCCAAATCGGGGTGACCTAGGACAACTAGCCAAAGCCACAAGAAAAGAACAACACCACGAAGAAAAAGAAGGATATAGGAAAATAGTGTGAGTTTGATAAGAGCCTCACTCACAATACAAGTGAACGTCGGGCCAAGAAGTCAGTCATGGCTAAGCTGAAGACTTCCAAATCAGATGCATTTTCTCAATCTGAGTCAAAACCTGACAAGGGGAATGAAAAAGGGAAGTATATTATTGGCATATAGCCTAGAGCCAATGTTTCCACCACCAATATCCAAAGGATGAGCCCAAAGATCAAGAGGAAGGGGAGCGCCTCTTCCACTCACAAATGTGGCTGAAGGGTTCTTCGTTGTAGTTCATTGTTGAAAGCGGGAGCCAAAAAAACTTCATTTCAGTAGAGGTCATGCACTGATTGGGCCTACCAACCATAACACACCTGCAACCATACACCATCGGGTTCCTTCACCAAGGACAATATTTCCATGTCAGCCAATAGTGTCTCCTACCCTACAACATCAAGCCATTCACATATGAGGTATTGTGTGATGTTTCTCCTCTTAAAGTTTGTGATGTATTATTAGGTCAACCATACATGTAGAAGTGACATGATGCGTATGAGTCTAGGCCTCACATTGTTATTATTAATTTGGAAAATAAGTTGTATAGGTAGAACTGCCTACCACCGTCTCTTTGATCACTCCCAATCAATGCAATAAGATTATTTTCAAGATCGAGATTTTTTTTTCCTTATGATTCACTCTGTTGTACCTTAAGAGACAATCCCTTAGCTGTGATAAGGAATCAGTGCTTAAGACATTTATGATTATGTCACTAAAATATCTGTCTCTGTTTTAATCGCCTTCAAGTATTTACAATTAAACCCTTAGATATCAAACACAATGTATGTCTCACAATGCTATTATCTGCTGATGTTGAATGAAATGACTAGAATAAAATGAAAGAAGAAAGTCCAAACTGATATGTTGTCATATAGAATATATCATCTCAATCTTCTGAAGAATTTATGAAAGAAGTAGTTAAAACAAAGGAGCGCCAATTAAGGATTTTAACTCTTGATTACATAGGTAAAAAGAGACCTGATGCTCATCACTTTGTCTTAATCAAAGAAATAAAACACAGAATTTGAACTAAGATACATATCAACATAAAAAGATGCCAGAAACTTGCTTACTCATTCATTAATCATTGAAATTTCTGAGTACAAAAAGTAATTTGAAGGTTCCAAAACTCACACTCTTCCTTCCTCTTGAAAATAACATTAAATACAACAAAACAAATAGTTTGGAACTGCTGTAACCAATTCCAACTACCAAAACTACTTAGGACTTCAGAGGCTGTCTATTACATGCCTTGAAAATGTCTTATTACAATTACATTGTCTTTGGAAAAGCAGTAAAATGTAAAAATATACATCCCAGTCTATAGGAATTGCTGATGATGTCGCTGCATGTCCTTGGTCATCTCATTGTCTTTCTTTTATGATGAAAACCCCTTTGGCAAGTCCATTGTCCATGCTCTACATGTTTCCATATCTCTATCTTTGTCCTGGGCGAATGTGTTATATTATGATACTCCATTCTGAATGCAGTGATTCGATTATAAGATGGTCCTTCTATGAAAAGAGTTTTTACCAACAACAGTAGCTGGAAATGTTTCTGCAGAAAGTTGACCATTGTTTCTCCTTTAAGAACCTGAGTTTTTTCATGCCTATTATCAACTTTGATTTTTTCCATAACTAGAGAAGTCTCATAAGAATTCCATGGAAAAATATTTCCTTCATCTCCCCAACATGATGGCAGACCTATTCTTGTTAATTTGTCAAATAACTTATCAAATTGACTTATTGCCTCTTTAATTTCTATAAGCTTCTTTACTGTAGCTTTCCTGTGATCATTTCTGACAATCATCTTATTGATCTCCACTGCATATAAGGTCCTGTCTTTAATATTATTCTCTCCTAATTCCTGATCTGTTTTAGAATTAATAAATTCAATGAACCTTTTAGCCCAGATGGCTCTGTTAATTTCCTTCTGTTTATCTGTCATGATTGGTTCTTCACATTCCCTGATAAAACTTTTTTCCTCTGCAACTATATTCAAACAACTCCAAATTGATTTCATTTCATAAATGATATCATTCCAAATGATATCTTTGGCTTGTATCAGTGAATTGTTTCCTTTCAGTCTTTCTTTGAGATTTTTAATCTCAGCATTAGCATTCTGAATATTTGTTTTATATTTATCAGCGTCATTCTCTATGATATGAATAAGCTTTGTTGTAGTCTCCAAATCTTCTTGAGCCTTTTTCCGATCTCTTTCAGCCATCTGCAACTCAGTATTCAATTGAACAATCTGTGCTTGAGGATCTTCATTACCTGTAGGAAAAAAAAAGTACAACTATGGTTATCAATATGATTTTGAAATGATGTTGCAGTTTTCTTTATTTTGGAAATTTCTTCATTTTTTTCCATTAGTTGTTGTAAAAGCTTTTCCTTCTCATTCTCCACCTCTGCAACTTTTGTAGCCATAGAATGTTCTCTTGTAGGAAACTTTAGCTTCTTTCTCAATGTGGATATTTCTATTTCAGCACTCTGCATAAATTTATATCAGCAGTCTTGTCACTAGGGTCCAATCCAATATTTACAATGATTTCCTTTAACTCATAATTTTGAACTGTTAAAGCTCTTGCATTAGCTTTCTCTAACTTCAATTGCTTAAGTACCTTTCCCAACATATTTTCTGCCTTCATCGCCATTGCATTGGTCTTGGTCAAGTCATTTACAATTAACTGACCAATGCATATGAAAATTCATTTTATCCATTAGGGGAATCTTCTTCACATCCACAGACACATTTACAGTATTGGAATTTTTAGAAGAACCTATTGACATGTCTGTGGGATGAGACAGGGCAATTCTGAATTGATCTTTTTCAAGATCCGTGACAGTCAAGAGTCTTGTTTGATCTCGAGTGATCTGATACTCAGCTTGGGCTTCCATGCTGGCCTTCATCTTTTGATTCCTTTCTTCAATTTTTGTAAACATTTGTTTGATCAGAGGTACTTTCTCATGAGAGATTTCATGGCTCCTAGGTGAAGCAGGAACATTTTTTTCTTCTCCTAACTGTAAAGAAAACCCAGGTGGGTTAAATGTAAATTCTTTAGTAAACTTTGTTCTCTTTTTAGAGCCCTACTCCTCATTATCTAAGTCAATCACTGTTTCTTTTCTTCTTTTATTTGATTTTTTTGATATGATACGGGTCTGAATGTTTGAACCTGCTAAACTTATCCTACATCTACTTGCTAACTTCTCCAAATCTGGATTTCTTTCATGAATGAAAGTTGAATACCCATTCTCAATTCTTCTATTTGAAATTACACTGTGAGGGTCATAAGCCCAACTTTCCCCTAACAGCATATGCATCTCATCTAAAATTTTAGTAACCTCCTCAAATGTCTGTCTCATATTGACTATGAAAGGGCCTAAAATCATGGGTAATTTGTACATATGCCCCTTTTTCATGGGCACAAAGTGAGCCTGATCAACATTTAGACTCTGTCGAATAAATTCCAAGGAAAATAGCCTCATCGATACAAATGTTGGAAATCTGTAAGGCTCAATACTTGCTCCATATATCCTAATTTCAGAGTAATCCTCAAAAACAAACTAATCTCTAAATTTTCAAGTTGATCCTAGATGTAAATACTCCTGAGATTTAGGTCAAAAATAAGGTGGAGGAACTCCATTCAAGATTTTGTATGCAATTGACATGAAATGACTAGCGAAATCAAACAACCATGCTTCATTTTTCTCTCTTCTTACTACATCTGTCCAGAACACTACTAATTGCCATTTCTTGTTTACATCCATAATATTCAGACCTAAATGCATGAACTCTTCCACATTTTGATATAAGAACAAGTAGACAATTAATGAAGGAAATTTAAAAGAACCTGTTAATGAAAGGCTCATCAGCTGCGAATTAACTGCCTCATACCAATATGATGGAATATCCAGTACTGTTCCTGATTTCATCATCATGGAAAACATCCCCAAGATCGATTTATCCACTGCATTGTCACCTTATTTGCCCAAAATTTTCACAATGCTACTTTATACTGGTTGAATTTCTGCATCAAAAATCTTCATAGAAAATTATTTGCTATCTGGTTGAAATTGCTTCATGTTTGGCTTCAAGAAGTATATGAACTAATTAAACTCTTCACTTGCAAGATTATCATAATAGGTTACCAAGGAATCGTCAGAGAACTAAACATATGACTCTAACTTGGGATAGCAAAGGGCTTGATGAATTAGGTGGGTAGACACTTGGAAAACATTCTCTCCCTGACAATTCATAACGAAGCATTTCCCAGGATACATGACTGACACCAACCAATAGATAAATTCAGGAAAAAGGTGGGTTTTTGGGATACATGTAGAAAGTATTCCAGACTTGACCATGGAAGTGAAAACATGGGAGGATTTTTCATTTAGGATGACTTGCTGATAAACTGAAAGATGAATTATGGAACAAAGAGTATCTTGAATACCCCCCTCAGTGTCCATGAGAGGGATATGACTAGTGGAACCCGACAAGGATGAACGCTTAGCCATGACTGAAAATTAACGTAAAGGATATCTCACAGGGTGGTCACTTCTACTAGGTTGACAGGAAACTTAAAACAGGACTCAGAGAAAACTAATCAGGGAATATTTTGAAACAAACATGCTAATTTTGTTTAAATAGGTGGCACGGCTTTGAAATTTAATGCTGACATGATGCGCTGACAAGCCATTGATCCAATGTGGAAGACAACTGTGAAAAAATTAGCGTCCCACGTCACTGCAGGGGCTCCCCAGGTACGAAGGAAAATTTTTGTTGGTGCCTTCGCAATGAATCTTCACCGTTCATCTATGATGTCCTCGCAGTCAACGAAGTCAATTGCGGAGGCACTAATTTAATTAACTTGTGCGCTGATTGTGCCCACAGGTTGGGCCTTTTGTTGACAATTGAAACTATCGACGCTTTCCGCCCAAAAAAATGATCGATGTTTAAACATAAATGTGGAACCGACTTTCATAAAGTTTAAAGTGTTTAAACTTTTTACTTTAATACATCAACATAAATGTTTTTTTTTAATGCTAAAGTATAAAAATTTCAATACTTTAACATTTTTACAATAATTTATTTTTTTATATATTTTCAAAAATTGAAAATAAAAAGGATATTCAGATGATCCACAACATCTGGCTCCACCTGGGGATAGTGTTTTTACCATGAAACACTAAGAACCTGCAGATCATTGCCTTCAGCTCGGGCATGGAGTCAAAAATTGCTTGATGAAAATACAATGAGGGAAAATCAAATATATACAATGATGACCTTGTTGCTTTAGTGTTGGAAATAGTGTTTCAAATACTGCCCATTCATAGGTAGCTCTACAACTTCTCCATCAAGATTTTCCAACATAAAAGTGTTATTTGATCTAGCTTCAGTGATTTTATAAGGTCCATACCATAAAGGATCAAACTTGCCATGTTTCCCTTTCTCTTCTCTTCTGGTATCCCATCTTAATACCGGATCTCCAGTTTGAAACATGATCTCCTTTGCCTTCCTGTCAAAAATATACTTCATTTTTTCCTGATATGTGACCAAATTCTCTCTGACTTTATTTCTTCTTTCACTCAATTCTATTACCTTATGCAACCTTCTTATCAATGCATTAGGTTCTTCTTGAGCTTCTTGAAGAAAATAAATAACTGGTCTTGCTAACTGAGTGGGAAACAAAGCTTGAGTGCCATATACTAATTCATATGGTGACTTATCAGTGGATCTTCTAGTAGTCATTCTTACTTCTGAGAGAGCAAAAATCAGTTTTGAGTCCCAATTTTCTAGTTTTCCTCGATTTTTTTCTTTAGGATATTTACCGGTTTTTTGTTAGATGATTCTGTTAATCCATTTCCTTGTGGGTGATATGTCGTGGAATGAGACAATATCACATTATAAGTTTGAAAAAATTTATGAGTCTAACTGAGTTGAATTCCTGAGCATTGTCTGTTATAATCTTCACTGGACATCCAAACCTCCTAAAAATATTCTCTTCTAAAAACTTCATTACTACCAAATCATTTGCCTTTCTGGTAGGAATTGCCTCTACCCATTTTGTAAAATAATCTGTGGTAGTTAGAATCCACTTAAATTGCACACTTGATTGTGGATTAATTTCCCCAATGAAATCTAATCCCCATTGTCTGAATGGTTCTTCAATGAAAACATGAAGAAGAGGTAAAGGAGCTAACCTTTTCTTTTCTGCAAACAATTGGCATTTCTGACAACTTCTAACAACTTTGTATACATCAGCAAATGAAGAAGGCCAATAGAAACCTGATTTAAGAATCTTATGAGTAGTTACTCTATAGCTGTAATGACCTCCACACAAGCATTCATGGTATTCTGTGATAAATTCCATTATTTCTTCTTCTGTCAAGCATAACAATAGGACACTGGAAAGATCTTTCCAATACAGTTTTGAATCAATTATAACATAAGGTTGAGCTTTAATTTTTAGAGCTCTGTACTTAGCTCTATTAATTGAGGGAGGACAAGAAAGGAAAAAAAAATAGAGAATTATGTCTTTATACCAATCTGAGAAAATAAATTTGTATTTGATTGCAGACTTTGACTTGACCTGATCATTTTCCTGAGCCACTTCATTCAGAGGTGCAAGCAAGTTAATCCCCATAGCTTGAAAATTAGATTCTGTCAAAAATTTAGCTAGTCGTTGTCCTTTGACTAACTTAGTAGGTTTAATGTCCAAATCATATTCTTTGATTTTAGCAATCCATTTACCTCTTTTCCCCTCCACATCACTCTGTACTAGTACATATTTCACTGCAGAATTAGGTACATATGCTACTATTTGAGAATGAAGTACATAAGTCCTGAAAGATTTTAATGATTTAACTAAAGCATATACCTGCTTTTCCAGAATATTATACTTAAGCTCTACATCTCTGAGGACTTTACTGAAAAAAGCTACAGGTTTCTCACCTCCTTCTTCATCTTTCTGTAATAACACAACATCAATAGTAGATGATGATGCAAATGAGAATATTTGGAAAGGCTTGAAGTAATCTGGACTGATCAAAACTTGAGCTTCTTGGTGAGCTTCTTTAATTCTAGCAAAGGATTCTCTTGAATCCTTGTCCAATTTTACATCGGCATTCTTTTTCAACATATTTGTTATTTTCCTGACCATCTCTGCATAATTTGGAACAAATCTTCTCAGAAAAATAATTTTCCCTAGAAACCTTTGGACAAATTTTTTACTTCTAGGTAGTGGAATTGTTTGTATAGCCTCAACTCTTGGTGGATCAATTTTCACGCCCTGATTTGAAACTATATGACCCAACAACTTTCCTTCCTCTATAGCAAACAAGGATTTCTTAGGATTCAATGATAACCCGAATTTTCGGCACTTCAAGAAAGATTTCTGCAAGTGTTCTAAATGTTCATCATCAGAACCTAAAAAAATAGTAACATCATGAAGATAAATGAATACAAACTTGTCACCCACAGAAGAAATATCCATTGCCCTTTGGAAAGTAGCTCCTTCATTCATGAGGCCGAATGGCATCCTAGCATACATGAAAGTTCCCCAAGGTGTGGTGAAAGTTTTTTTCTTCTAATCTTCCTTCTCCACAGCTACCTGATTATATCCAGAAAAACCATCAACCATGGACAACCTGTAAGCTCCAGTCACTTTCTGCAAAACAAAATCCATCTTTGGCAAAGGATAATTGTCTTTTAGAGAAGCTCTGTTTAACTTTCTGAAATCCATACATAATCTTATATCTCCATTTTTCTTCCTGACTGGTACCATATTAGAAACCCAATCAGAATATCTGAGTGGGACTATGATTTTTTCTTTCAAAATTTTCTTTACTTATTTTTCAATTGGGGTAAGTAATAGTGGGTTAATTTTTTTGAGCTTCTGTCTGTGTGGCTTGACTCCCTCTTTCAGTGGTATTTTGTGCTGAACAATATCTAGATCATAAGTCTTCAAATCTTCATATGACCATGAAAACACATCCATGAATTGTTTGAAAAGATCTACATACCTTTCTTTATATTCCTTAGGAACTCCTTTAAACAACTTGACTATTTTAGGCTCATGATGAGTTCCTAAATTACATTCCTCCATTTCTCCATCTTGAGATACCTTTTTCTGATTCTCTGCCACATCATTAGCATCGAACAATCTCTCAAGAGGCACCAAACCTCTGGGTAAAATATTATCTTTCAACTGAATTATCTTCTGATCCCCAATTGTTTTCTTCAGGTTTTTAGACATATCACTTTGATCACTTTCATCAACCTCTAAATCAATTTGACTATCTTCAAAATTTCTAATCATTGTTAAAAATTGATTAATTTGGTCATCATCCTCAAAAACCTGCCAATGCTTTACATTATCAGGGATTGAAGACCTGTGTTTCAACTTAATTTCATATCTTAACCTTAAATTAATTGGTGGTTGAAATGTACTAGCTGCAACTACCAATGAATCTGCCATTCTATTTTCTTTTCTTGGAATAAATTGAATATTAAAGGCTTCAAGATAATTTTCAACTAGATCCCACACCTCATTTCTATAGGACCTCAATCTGGGATGCTTAGTTTGACACCAATTCTTAATCTGTCTGATTATTAATTCAGAATCACCAAAAACAAAAATAGACTAAATTCCCATTTGTTTGGCTGTTTGCAGGCTTAAAAGCAATGATTTGTACTCAGCCACATTATTAGTAGATTCAAATTCCAGTTTAAAAGAAAAAGGTGAAAGGCTACCTTTAGGAGATATAAATATGAATCCAGCTCCAGTCCCTCTTTAGAAAAGGCACCATCGAAATAACACTTCCAAATTTTATTTGAATGCAGCTCCTTGTGTATATTGGCTGAAGAAAGCTTCTCTTTCGAATCTTCAGAAAATTTTGCATCTTCATGTAGCACGAAAGAAGAAAGATCTTCTTTTTCTTGGCCATAAATGGGGGAATTACCTGCATCTTTCTTGGTTGTAGTTTTTAGAAATCTAGTTTCTCTGTATAACCTCCTTTCCTCCCAATTAAAAATAGGAATGATGGCATATGTAAAATCCAATTTCCAGACACCCCCAAGCTTTGCTCCCCAGGATCTAGACAACAACATACCAAATCTGGCCGGAATATCTGCTACTACAACATCCATCATAATACTCTTGGAAGGAATTTGAGCTAAGGAAACAACCATGTATTTGATAAGACCTACACACTTCACCCTTTTTGAATCAAAGGAATAAAGGTCTCTATATGGCTTAGAGATTTGTAACTTTATCTCATTCATCACGGACAGTGGCATAAGATTATGTGATGCACTAGAATCTAGCATACAATTATGTAAAATGAAATCATGCAATAAAACTGATCTATAAAAAGGTGGAACAGAGGAATCTACCTCTTCTACATGAAGCCCAAAAGTAACCACTGGCTTTTCTTCATGCAAATTCACGATATCACCCACCTCATCAAACTGAGATGAATTAATAAATTCTACAATTTATTTATTATAACCCGGTGTTTTAGCCAACTCAAGAAGATGTACTTGTATTTTAACTTTTTCTAGCTCTTTCAACAAATTGAAATTTTTATTTTGTTTTGTCTACTTTTTAGGTTCTTCTTGATTTTTTTTTAGACTTGCATGTTGCTCAGGAATAGTAACAATCTTTTCCAAAATATTAGAGTCATTAGATTTGACTGGGGAAGCCTCAGTTTGCTGCTTCTCCTTTTCTTCTACTGGATTCATGGGCTACTTTCCCTTGTTTGATTGTTTTATTGAATTTTTTAGTTGTGGAGTCGCCATTGGAGAAGGAACTGACTCTGATTCTGTTTCTTCATCATCCTGAATCCTCAACCTATTTTTAGATTTCAATTCATACTTTTTATGTAATTCAGCTTGCATAAAATCAGTAAATTGTTTACAATAGTCATCCATCTCTTCCTGATCAAATAAAATATCAGCTTCTTTGCATTGTTCTTCACATTATCTTTCACATTCTTCTTCTGTACTATCTTCCATGTATATGGCAGAAATTTTCTCTTCATCTCCCTTCTGATCATCATCAACAGACTGAGAAGGAGCTGCTTCTATATATAAGGGTGCTTGAACTTGATCTTGATCTCTTCTTTCCCTCTTCATAATCTGCAGGGGTTTCTTTCTAAATTGGGGATAAAAAAACCCTTTGTTTTGTTGTGTAGGTTTCTTGTTATCCAATTCCAACTTTACTAATTTGTTGGATAGATTTTTAATGACCTTGGTCATGTCATCAATCCTTTGATCTTGTATTGACTCTTCTTTAGCTTTTCCTTTATCTTGAACTGACTGTTTCTCTTGGGCCTTCCCAGTGGCAGTCATATTTGCTTCACTTTCTAAGGCATCGATTTGGATCTGTTCAAGAGTAGGGGAACTTATTTCCCTCAAAGTAAAACTAAAATTTGATACAAAGGCCCCAACAAAAACAAATCTTGCTCCAATAGGAGGAGGTTTCATTTCTGCAGGCAAAATATTGTACAACTAATTGAATATTTTAATGAAATCACTCATATTTTCATCTGGTTTTTTCTTGATAGAATTAAACTCAGTTAAATAATAACCATGGTCTCCCTTTTCACCCCATATTTGGATGAATTGTCTTTATAACTAATTCCAATCATTAATTGAGCCATTTGGTAATCCTTTAAACCATTTTCTTACCTCTCCATTTAGAGGCTGCAAAGGTGTTCTACATTGAAATTTTCCACAAAGGTGAAAAACAAAGGCAAGTGTTGTTTTGCAGCTATTTCATCTTCACCAGTAAATCTGGGAAGCAACTTAAGATATTATTGAAGTATTTCATTCATTGGTTGAGGAATATTTAGTGGTGTATATCTGTTCATCAAGAAAGTAGGTTCTGCCATGTTTATCCCTTGATTGACTGCTCCTTGAGTAGTGTGAATCTATGTACCAGTTGTAGGTATGGACGAATGGGGTGAAACAACTGATAAAGGAGGCTGTTGATAAAATAAAGCAGAAGAACTGGAAACTGTATTAGGTTGAGTTTCTATAAATGAAAAAGATACAGATTCTAAAGACTGCTCTTCTAACTTTGGTTCTTAGAAATGACTGGATGAAGACAAGGATTTTTGTTCCCAGAAAGTGAGTTTTCGAGAAATATCCTTGGATGAAAGAGTATATGAACTGCTGCTAGGTGTAGAAAGGGTTTTTGGTTTCTTTCTCTTTTTAGAAACCAAATTTTCTAGATTTGAAAGGGTAGGAACCTTCTGCTGAGAGGTATCAGACCTTGTATGTGGCTTCTTATAAGACATAATTTAGAAAAATAAAACATAGCTCTTTAATATTTCCTCCTCTCTGATCGACCAAAGGAAATACAAATAAAACCTAGGGAAAAGACTTCATTTCTTTGCATCCCTGGCAACATCGCCAATTAATATTGTACCTTAAGAGACAATCCCTTAGTTGTGATAAGGAATCAGTGCTTAAGGAATTTATATGATTATGTCACTAAAATATCTGTCTCTGTTTTAATCACCTTCAAGTGTTTACAATTAAACCCTTAGATATCAAACACAATGTATGTCTCACAATGCTATTATCTGCTGATGTTGAATGGAATGACCAGAAGAAAGTCCAAACTGATATGCTGTCATACGAAATATATCATCTCAAACTTCTGAATAATTTATGAAAGAAGTAGTTAAAAAAGAGGAGTGATAATTAAGGATTTTAACTCTTGATTACATAGGTAACAAGAGACCTGATGCTCATCACTTTGTCTTACTGAAAGAAAGAAAACACAGAATGTGAACTAAGATACATATCAACATAAACAGATTCCAGAAACTTGCTTACTCATTCATTAATCATTGAAATTTATGAGTACAAAAAGTAATATGAATGTTCCAAAACTTAGACTCTTCCTTCTTAATGAAAATTACATTAAATACAAAAAAAAAAAATTTGGAACTGTTGTAACCAATTCCAACTACCACAGAGGTTGTCTATTACATGCCTTGAAAATGTCTTATTACAATTACATTGTCTTTAGAAAAGTAATAAAATGTAAAAATATACATCCTAGTCTATAGGAATTGCTGATGATGTTGCTGCATGCCCTTGGTCATCTGATTTGTCTTTATTTGATGCTAAAAACCCTTTTGGCAAGTCTATTTTCCATGCTATGGACTTTTTCCATATCTTTATCTTTGTCCTGGGTGAATGTGTAGATTATGATACTCCAATATGAATGCAGTAATTCGATTGTAAGATGGTCCTTATGTGAAAATAGTTTTTACCAACCACAGTAGCTGGAAATGCTTTTGCAAAAAGTTGACCATTGTTTCTCCTTTAAGCACCTGAGTTTTTTCATGCCTATTATCGACTTTTCTTTTTTCCATAACTAGATAATTCTCAAAAGAATCCCATGGAAAAAGATTTCCTTCATCTCCCTAACATGATGGTAGACCTATTCTTGTTAATTTGTCAAATAACTTATCAAATTGACTTACTACCTCTTTAATTTCCATCAGCTTTTTTTGTGTAGCCTTCCTGTGATCATTTCTGACAATCATCTTATTGATCTCCATTACATATAAGGTCCCGTATTTAATATCATTCTCTTCTAATTCCCGATCTGTTTTAGAATTAATAAATTCAATGGAACTTTTAGCCCAGATGGGTCTGTTAATTTCCTTCTGTTTATCTGTCATGATTGGTTCTTCACATCCCCTGATAAGACTTTTTTCCTCTGCAACTATCTTCAAACAACTCCAAATTGATTTCATTTCAGAAATGATATAATTCCAAATGATATCTTTGGCTTGTATCAGTGAAATGTTTCCTTTCAGTCTTTCTTTGAGATTTTTAATCTCAGCATAACCATTCTGAATATTCGTTTTATATTTATCAGCTTCATTCTCTATGATATGAATAAGCTTTGTTGCAGTCTCTAGATCTACTTGAGCCTTTTTCCAATCTCTTTCAGCCATCTGCAACTCAGTCTTCAATTGAAAAATCTATTCTTGAGGATCTTCATTACCTGTAGGAAAAGAAAAAGTACAACTATGGTTATCAATATGATTTTGCAATGATATTGCAGTTTGCTTTATTTTGGAAATTTCTTCATCTTTTTGCATTAGTTGCCGTAAAAACTTTCCCTTCTCATTCTCCACCTCTGCAACTTCTGTAGCCATATAATGTCCTCTTGTAGGCAACTTTAGCTTCTTTCTCAATGTGGATATTTCTATTTCAGCACTCTGCATAAATTTCTGTACAATAGTCTTGTCACTAGGGTGCACTCCAATCTTTACAATGATTTTCTTTAACTCATCATTCTGACCTGTTAAAGCTCTTGCATTATATTTTTATAACTTCAATTGCTTAAGTACCTTTCCCAACATATTTTCTGCCTTCATCTCCATGGCATTGGTCTTGGTCAAGTCATTTACAATTAACTGACTAGTTTGCATACGCAAATTCATTTTATCCATCAGGGGAATATTCTTTACATCCACAGTCACATTTACAGTATTGAAATTTTTAGAAGAACCTATTGACATGTCTGTGGAATGAGACAGGGCAATTCTGAATTGATATTTTTCAAGATCCATGACAGTCAAGAGTCTTGTTTGATCTGGAGTGACCTGATACTCAGCTTGGGCTTCCATGCTGGCCTTCAACTTTTGATTCCTTTCTTCAATTTGTGTAAGCATCTGTTTGATCAGAGGTAATTTCTCATGAGAGATTTCATGAATCCTAGGTGAAGCAAGAACATTTTTTTCTTCTCCTAAATGTAAAGAAAACCCAGGTGGGTTAAATGTAAATTCTTCAGTAAACTTTGTTCTCTTTTCAGCCCCCTTCTCCTCATCATCTAAGTCAATCAATTTTTCTTTGCTTCTTTTGTTTGATTTTTCTGATATGATAGGGGTCTGAATGTTTGAACTTGATAAAATTATCACACCTCTACTTTCTAACTTCTCCAAATCTAGCCTGCTTTCATGAACGAAAGATGAATACCCATTCTCAATTCTTCTATTTGAAATTACACTGTGAGGATCATAAGCCCAACTTTCCCCTAACAGCATATGCATCTCATCTAGAATTTTAGTAACCTCCTCAAATGCCTGTCTCATATTGCCTATGAAAGGGCCTACAGTCATGGGTAATTTGTACGTATGCCCCTTTTTCATGGGCACAAAGTGAACTTGATCAACATTTAGACTCTGTCGAATAAATTCCAAGGAAAATAGCCTCATAGGTACAAACATTGGAAGTCTGTAAGGCTCAATACTTGCTCCATATAGCCTAATTTCAGAGTAATCCTAAAAAATGGACCAATCTCCAAATTTGAAAGTTTCTCGTAGATGTAAATACTCCTCAGATTTAGGTAAAAAACAAGGTGGAGGAACTCCATTCAAGATTTTTTATGCAACTGACATGAAATAACTGGCAAAATCAAACAACCCTGCTTCATTTTGCTCTCTTCTTACTACATCTGTCTAGAACACTACTGATTTCCTTTTCATGTTTACATCCATAATATTCAGACCTAAATGCATGAACTCTTCCACATTTTGATATAAGAACAAGTAGACAATTAATGAAGGAAATTTAAAAGAACCTGCTAATGAAAGGCTCATCAACTGCGAATTAACTGCCTCCTACCAATATGATGGAATATCCAGTATTGTTCTTGATTTCATCATCATGGCAAACATCCCCAAGACCAATTTATCCACCGCATTGTCATCTTCTTTGCCCAGAATTTTTGTAATGTTGCTTAATACTGGTCGAATTTCTACATCAAAAATTTCCATAGAAAATTCTTTTCTCTCTGGTTGAAATTGCTTCATGTTTGGTTTCAAGAAGTATATGAACTAATTAAACTCTTCACCTACAATATTATCATAATAGGTTACCAGGGAATCGTTGGAGAACTAAAC
This sequence comes from Pinus albicaulis, assembly GCA_034641835.2. Lineage (NCBI taxonomy): Eukaryota > Viridiplantae > Streptophyta > Pinopsida > Pinales > Pinaceae > Pinus > Pinus albicaulis. The sequence continues at coordinate 1,270,893,027 of CM076582.1, forward strand.
AGATGACTCTGACTTAGGATAGCAAAAGGGACTAACGGATTAGCTGGGTAGACACTTGCAAAAAATTCTCTCCCTGACAATTCATAACAAAGCATTTCTCAGGATACATGATTGACACCAACCAATAGATAAATTCAAGAAAAAGGTGGTTTTTTTAGGATACATGGAGAAAGTATTCCAGAATTGACCATGGCAGTGAAAACATGCGAGGCTTTGTCATTTAGGATGACTTGCGGACAAAATGGAAGATGAATTATGGAACAAAGAGTATCTTGAATACCCCCCTCAGTGTCCATGAGAGGGATATGACTAGTTGAACCCGACAAGGATGAATGCTTAGCCATGACTGAAAACTAACTTAAAAGATAACTCACAGGGTGGTCACTTCTACTAGGTTGACAAGAAGCTTAAAATAGGACTGAGAGAAAACTAATCAGGAAATATTTTGAAAAAACAATGCTAATTTTGTTTAAATAGGTGGCACGACTTCAAAATTTAATGCAGACATGATGCACCAAGAAGCTGTTGATCCGATGTGGAAGACAATTATGAACAACTCAGCGTCATACGTCACTGTGGGGGCTCCCGAGGTATGGAGGAAACTTTTGGTTGGTGCCCCTACAATGAATCTTCACCTTTCATCTATGATGTCCTCGCAGTGAACAAAGTCGATCGCGGAGGCACTCATTTAATTAAATTGTGCACTGATTGTGCTCGCGGGTTGGGCCTTTTGTCGAAAATTGAAACTATAGACGCTTTCCGCCCAACAAAATGATCAATGTTTAAACATAAATGAGAAACCCACTTTCATAAATTTTAAATTGTTTAAACTTTTTACTTTATTACATCAACAAAAATGTTTTTTTATATTTTTGATGTTAAAGTATAAAATCTCAATACTTTAGATGATCCACAACACACCCTCATGGAATGAAGAAGACAAAAAGGGACCCTTTGCATAAACTCTATATATGGACAAAGTCGTGGATGATTACAGGGAAATATTCACCTAACCCATAGGGGTAATTCTACACTTTCAGTTCAAGCACTCCATAGGCCTCACCCTGGGCGCGTCGCTACCCAATGGACTTGATCTATCGATGCTCTGTTCTGGAGAACGATAAAATCAAGAGGCATATTTAGGAGATGTTGTAGAAAGGGAACATTAGTCCAAGTTCATCACCTCGTGGGAGTCTAATTATGTTGGTATAGAAGAAGGACATGACCTAGAGACTCTGTATTGACTTTTGGGTGTTGAACAAGATCACTGTCTACAATAGGTATCCAATCCCATGGCTTGATGACCTTCTGGAGTAGCTCAAGGGGGCCAAATATTTCAGGAAGATCGACTTGAAGTCTTTTTATCACTAGGTACCAATTGAAATCTTTGATACGTGGAATACTGCCTTAAAATCCAACGTGGGCCTTTTTGAATAGTTTTACATCTTAAATATAAAAGGTTTTTTTATCTCTCATTGTTTGAGACCATGGATATGAAAATGAAAAACTTCTATTTAGATCTATTCTAGAGATATGGCTAATTTTTGTTTTACATACATTGAATATAAAAGGTTTTTTCTCTCGTTGTTTGAGACCATGGATATGAAAATGAAAAACTTCTAGATATTTAAAACTATTCGAGAGATTGATTGACTTGTAGGGGCAGTTACTCTTCTAGGTTAAAACCTATGTTTTGTATCAAATCACTTATGGTTTCAATGGGAAACTTTTATGGCTAATTCAAGTGTTTTACATGTTGAATATAAAAGGTTTTTTTCTCTCTCATTGTTTAAGACCATGGATATGAAAATGAAAAACTTCTATTTAGATCTATTCTAGAGATATGCCTAATTTGTGTTTTACATACATTGAATATAAAAGGTTTTTTCTCTCATTGTTTGAGACCATGGATATGAAAATGAAAAACTTCAAGATATTTAAAACTATTTGAGAGATCGATTGACTTGTAGGGGCATTTACTCTTCAGTTAAAACCTATGTTTTGTATCAAATGACTTATGGTTTCAATGGGAAAATTTTATGGCTAATTCAAGTGTTTTACATGTTGAATATAAAAGGTTTTTTTCTCTCTCATTGTTTGAGACCATGGATATGAAAATCAAAAACTTCTATTTAGATCTATTCTATAGATATGGCTAATTTGTGTTTTACATACATGTGAATATAAAAGGTTTTTTCTCTCATTGTTTGAGACCATGGATATGAAAATGAAAAACTCCTAGACATTTAAAACTATTCGAGAGATTGATTGACTTGTAGGGGCATTTACTCTTAGGTTAAAACCTATTTTTTGTATCAAATCAGTTGTGGTTTCAATGGGAAACTTTTATGGTTAATTTGTGTTTTACATGTTGAATATAAAAGTTTTTTTCTCTCTCATTGTTTGACACCATGGGTATGAAAATGAAAAACTATATAATTAGTTAAAACCTATGTTTTCTATTAAACTAATTTTTGTTTCTAAATAAGGTATACGCACATTGAATATAAAAGTTTTTTTCTCTCATTGTTTTCAAGTCCATGGATATGAAAATGAAAAACTTCTGTATTTAAAACTATTCAAGAGATTGATTGACTTGTAGATGCATTTACTCTTAGGTTAAAACCATGTTTTGTATCAAATCAGTTATGGTTTCAATGGGAAAATTTTATGGCTAATTCAAATGTTTTACATGTTGAATGACTTGTAGGGGCATTTACTCTTAGGTTAAAACCTATTTTTTGTATCAAATCACTTATGGTTTCAATGGGAAACTTTTATGGCTAATTCAAGTGTTTTATATGTTGAACATAAAAGGTTTTTTTCTTTCTCATTGTTTGAGACCATGGATATGAAAATAAAAAAATTATATTTAGATCTATTCTAGAGATATGGCTAATTTGTGTTTTATATGTACATTGAATATAAAAGGTTTTATCTCTCATTGTTTGAGTCCATGGATATGAAAATGAAAAACTTCTATTTAAAACTAATTCAAGAGATTGATTGAATTGTAGGGGAATTTAATCTTAGGTTATTTAAACCTATGTTTTGTATCAAATCACTTATGGTCTCAATGGGAAAATTTTATGGCTAATTTGTGTTTTACATGTTGAATATAAAGTTTTTTTTCTCTCTCATTGTTTGAGACCATGTATATGAAAATGTAAAACTTCTATTTAGATCTATTCTAGAGATATGGCTAATTTGTGTTTTACATATATTGAATATAATTTTTTTTTCTCTCATTGTTTGAGACCATTGATATGAAAATGAAAAACTTCTATATGTAGGGGCATTTACTTTTAGGTTAAAACCTATGTTTTGTATCAAATCACTTATGGTTTCAATGGGAAACTTTTATGGCTAATTTGTGTTTTACATGTTGAATATAAAAGGTTTTTTTCTCTCTCATTCTTTGAGACCATGTATATGAAAATGAAAAAATTCTATTTAGATCTATTCTAGAGATATGGCTAATTTGTGTTTTACATGTACATTGAATATAAATTGTTTTTTCTCTCATTGTTTGAGACCATGGATATGAAAATGAAAAACTTCTATATGTAGGGGCATTTACTCTTAGGTTAAAACCTATGTTTTGTATCAAATCACTTATGGTTTCAATGGGAAACTTTTATGGCTAATTTGTGTTTTACATGTTGAATATAAAAGGTTTTTTCCTTTCTCATTGTTTGAGACCATCGATATGAAAATGAAAAACTTCTATTTAGATCTATTCTAGAGATATGGCTAATTTTTGTTGTACATACATTGAATATAAAAGGTTTTTTCTCTCTCATTGTTTGAGACCATGGATATGAAAATGAAAAACTATATACTTGGTTAAAACCTATGTTTTGTAACGAATTACTTTGTGTTTCTAAATACTAGATACATGTGACTGTAGGGGAATTTACTATAGGGGAATTTAGATCTATTCCATAGATTGACTATAGGGGCATTTACTAGATATGTCACCTTTCATAAAAGAAGAGATCCAAAGGCTACCTAGCCCTTTACATACTATGCATATAGAAATACCATGGATATGAAAATGAAAACCTTCTAATTAGATCTATTCTAGAAATTGAATGTAGGGGCATTTACTAGATTAGGTTAAAACCTATGTTTTGTATCAAATCACATTTGGTTTCAATGGGAAAATTTTATGGCTAATTTGTGTTTTACATGTTGAATATAAAAGTTTTTTTCTCTCTCATTGTTTGAGACCATGGATATGAAACTCTTAGTTCTATAAGATAATTTTAGTCTCATGAAGTTAAAATTTCTTTCATTCATACATTCATAAATAAAAGGGCATCCGAACAGTTAGCCACGCAATGACAACTGTTTTACTGTTTTCTTGCAGACTTAACTATTTCTTGTAAAAGGATCTAAGGATCTCCTCTAATATCTAATGAAAAAAACTATTTTACTTTTCAGAGAATGACATGCTTGCACGCTTAAATTTTACTTGCCATCGATCTAATCTTCAATGAATCACAACGATTTTAATTTCCAAACTATTGTTTTCTTTTCTTCTAAACTCGTTTTCTCTGCAACTAAATAATGAAACACTCTAGTTCTATATTTCGGGTATTCTCCCCCATTTATGATGCAATGTTGATGTTATATAACAAAGATGAGCTGCCAAGGACACAGGCCTCTACTATTCTATTGTGGAACAACATGAAAAAATACTCCTATCATATATTCTAAAACATATTCCCACATTTATGCTAACAATGTCATTGATCTATAAAAGAAGAGGAGCATTGTGCCTCAGCAGCCACCAGCCTCTAATGTTTTTCTATGAAACTACGTGGTGAAACTCCCATAACCTAATGGCTGTGAATCCAACCCGTCGCAGCAGATCCTACCATATTTGGTTAATGTATTTTTAATTAGATCCTAAGCTGAATAATAAACCAGGTGAGTAAACCAAATTTCAAAGTGTTTTGATATTTTTTGGAAGTTTCCAGATCACTTTCCAACCAGTTTTAGGGATTATTTTCAGGCAATCACAAAATTCATAATAAATATAGAATCAACTTTCAGACATAACAGATGTAATACATTTAAGAATATCTACAGTCATAACAGATGCTGCTAATAATAGTCATAATAGAGGTTGATAACATGACATACACTGTCAAGTTGATTATAACAGGACACACATTGTCAAGTTTTTGTGGGTTGAGTAGTGGATATGAATGTTGTCATCTTCCCCCACCTAGTTCTAGTTTTTATTGTTTAGTATAGATTTTCATATCATTGGTATGGGCCCAACGACAGATGGTAGCTGATGAGTTACTCCATTAATGCTAAGTATTAAGGTAAGTATTAAGGTAGTATTCAGTGGGAAACTAGAACATTTAAATAGTGTTTAAGTTGAACTGTATGTGCAGGTATGAAATTGGATATTATAAATTTTTACATTTTACTTGTGAAATTAGACTTCATTTTGACAGGTTGGAGAGTTATAACACACGTCAAACCTGAAGTCGCAGCCAAAAAAATAGAGACAAGACCAAAAAAACAGAGACAAAGCCAAAAAAGTAGAGACAGAGCCTCTCTCATTCATAAATTCCCTACTGGACGCTAAAGACGCTGAAGACGTACCTAGACGCTAAAGACGTTGAAATAGATGTAGAGGATGCCGAAGTCGCAGAAAAGGACGCTAAAGACGTCGCAGAAGACCTCTGCAACAAAAAAATCAATAGAAATTAAAAAATCAAACAAAAATTAAAACCAAATTACAAAATCAACACAAATTAAAACCAAACTAAAAACAACAACAAAAAAAAACTTACAAAAATTTAAAATCTTACATCCTTGAGCTTAATGTGCACGAGAATGCTAGACATAAGTGAGCATGTGAAAATGCTGGATAGAAGTGAGCACACGAGAATGCGACAGATAAGAGCGCGCGACAGAATGCCAGACAAAAACGAGCACGCAAATGTGATCAAAAACCTACAAAAGGTCACGGGCGATATATTTATAAAATAATAGTTCGGCCGAAATTGTATTGCTTGTTTTTCAAACTCAGGCGAAAAATATATTCGCCATTGCAGTCAGTACGCCGTCACTGTAAACGGAAAATGAAGTTCGACTGAACTAAATTCTATAGTCTGGACGAACTCCTGAATTGTTCGGCCGAACTATGATGAGAGTTCAGCTGAACTATGGAGGAAAAAAATTTTCCACCCTGAATTGTCACAAAGTGTTACCCATATTCGCATTTTCACCCATATGTCATTATAATTTCATTCATTTAAAGGCGGGAAAGAGTCATGTTCATCATTTGAGTCATCATAAAGGGTGTTAGCAGCTTAGGAACAAAAGGAATAAAGGTAAAGGTAAAATTTCATTTCAAATAAGATCATGCTACACTCACGTCACATCATTTCTCAAAAATATCAATGATGCCACCTCCATAACTCCTCCTTTCATCAATTTTCTCACAAAAAGTCAGTGAATTACCCTCTCTTAGGGTTTCATTGCACTTTTTGTCTCTTATTCATTTTATTTCATTCTTGTGATAAAAACCCTACATTTTATTCTTACACACCCTCATCCATACTCCATCCATCTCCCATAACCTTTTACCATACCCATTCCCCTCATTTTCCTCACTTTCCTACAACCCCTATCCAATTATTACACTTTTGACACTTTCCTGGGCTAGGACATTGTTTCGCACTTTTATACCCCTTCCCCTCACTCATTTCAAAAAATTTCACCTCCCTACACTCCCTAACATATATCCCTACCCCAAAAAAATTTCCCAATAATTTAAACACTCTTAAACAGTTTCATCTCCCTCCATTCATAAAACTTCCCCAAATCCCCTGTTTTCCTAAAAATAAACCCTAATTCCCCTTCCTTGTGAGATAGGGTTTCACAATGGATCCAGAGGAAAAAATCCACTGATCAAAGGGAGCATAAAGGAGGGAATATAGTTAAGTATTAGCCCACCAAAGTCCAAGAAATCATAGCCTCACCTTACCTCAAGAAGTCTTTCCAAGAATTGGGTTGTCGAGGGTTTACATTGCATAGAAGGACAATTCTACTTCAAAATTCGTTTATGAAGTAAGGAGTATAAATTTGAAAAAAGTGAGAGAGGTTTTTGTTGATAATGGACCAGTAAACCAAAACATTACTAATTTTCTGCATAAGTGTTATTATTTGAGATAAATTCCCAAATTACATTTTCTAAAGGAGGTTTTCTGCACTTTTGGAAAGCTTGAATTCAATTTTGTTTTTCAGGGTCTTGGAGTAGGGGTATGCAGTGCATGATAAATCCATCATGTAGTAGACGTCCTCATATTTCCAATAATACCACTTGCATCCCAATAATACTCTGGGAAGGCCTCCAAACACCCTCTCAAATATCGCGTTGCGCTTCTATAATTTTGAGTGATCAACTTCAAACATGGATTCTGACCAGATGGGAAGGTATTTTTGAAAAGTGGATGTGGTTGTTATTCATGAGATGCCAAAGAAAAAAAATTTCTCTCAATTTTGAAACAAAATTTATGGTTAGAGAGATATTGGCCTACCTTTGACCCCTAGTTTTGGGAAAGTTTTGGTCATTTTGGCAATTTTTAGAAATTCATCATTGCCAAAAGCACAACACCTTGGTGCTACGCCTTTTCCTCATGGCTCCAAATCACCAAAAATAGACATGCATTGATAGGTTATGACCTGGACATGTCAGATATATATTTTTTGTGCCATTTCAGCATTTTGCGTGGAAGAAAAATGCAAAAAATGTGCTAAAACCCACTTTCTGCCTCCATTTTCACCCTGGCGCTGCGCTTTTGGAAAAACCTTGGGCGAATCCATTTTTATCGGACTTGGAGAGGCCATTTTATTTCTGAATTACTCTATGGAAAAATATACATCCTTATATCTCTAATGGTACCTTCAAATCAGAATTTGGAGCAAAGGAAGTCAGTCAAAATTTCCCTTCAAGTTGGCATTGCACTTTTCCTAGATGGCACTACACTTTTGCTTGAATGTGCTATGATTTTCCCTGGAGGTCAAATTTTTGAGTTTCTTCAGTCAAAATTAATTTCTCATGATGTAATTTATATTTATTTTAGTTTAAATGATTTATATGAATTTAAATTGATCTTTTTAATGTAAATTTTATGTAATTATGAAGGTCATTTATGATCAACAAGTCAATCAAAGGCTAAAAGGAGAGTTTATTTTAACCTCCCTAGTCTTAGGTTTGGTTAGATAAATTTGTGTGAATTGTTCCTATCAAGTGGGATTCAACCCCTGAGAGAGGGGAAGATGGTTTTGGTATATATGTATCTAGTTTTTAGTCAGATTCAAGGTTGGACATCAGAGAGTAGAAGGCATGGAGCTTTTTGTACAGTTGATATTTGCAGAAATACAAGGGTAGTTGCAGTTATTATATAAGGATTCATGTGTTATGATTTTGTGGTAGTGTTTTTATTTTTAATTCACTTTTATGAATGATTAGTTCATATTCTTTCCATATGTATGCTTTCAATGACCTTCTTATAATATGTTAAACACAATGCTTTAAGCTTATGCTCTGTATTGGTTGGAATTTTATATTTATGTTGTTCATATAATGATAAATGAACACATGCTTGTCATGCTCATTTTGAAATTTTTTTTTCCACCCTACACTATAATTGACAACCTTAAATTCCCACTAAACATATATGACATGCCCCTTTGTATCCCGACAACTGAAATATTTTAGATGTGACCTAGTTTCCTTGGCCTCTCCTCCTGATCCAACAAAAACCATAAATTTGAAAACCCTAGAGCTCAAAACTAGCATAATATATTTTACCCTTCTTCAGTCACCTTTTGGCTGTAAGATCACAGATAGATCCCTCTCTGATTTGGTAGGGCTATCTAGCAAATCCTAAGTGGTTCGAGGTTACCTCCGTCAGTTTCAATTCTCAGCCTTAGGACATTGTGGAGGATATCACCCTCCTTCCTCACGACTGCTAAAAATATTTTGACAGAGATTAAATTTAGGTTTTAATAAATTAAATGCATATGTTAAATTTATATAATATAAATAATATTACACAGAACTAGGATAGATGCATTTTAACCAAGGATCCAAGCAAAGAGAGAAAACAAAGTGACTAACAATGATAGAGGAAATATAGTGCATGATTATTTTAATTTTTTTATTATTGTATTTTATTTGACATGATTGATCCAAAATATAGCTTTAATATTTTACAACCAATTTTTTTTATTTTATTTTTTTATTTTTTTAAATTTAGATACATTCTTAAAAACAGTACAATGGGACCATATTTAAGAGAGAGAGTGAGATGGAGGGGGAATAAAGTGGGGGAGAGAGACAAGGAGAGATAGGAAGGAAGAGAGATATGATGGGGGAGAGAGGAGAAGAGAGGGAGGGAGAGAGAGATGGATTTGGAAGGGGAGGGAGAGAGAGATGGATTTGGAGGGAGAAAGAGAGGGAGGGAATAACGAATACATTGAGATATAGAAGTGGAGATAGAGGTAAAGTGATAAGGGAGATATGAATATTGAACGAGGGAGAGAGGAGACAAGGGAAGGGAGAGAAAAGGAGAGGATAGAGATAGGGAAATAAGGGGAAGAGAGATATAGGAAGACATATATACAGAGGGGGGAGAGAGGGGGAGAGCGAGAAGGGGAGAGAGAGTGATATAGTGATTGAGTTGGAGGATGGAGAGAGAGAGAGTATTTGATGGGGGGGAGAGATAGAGGGAGGTGGGGGAGAAAGGAAGAGAGAGGGGACCTAAGAGAGAGGAGGGAGAGGGGGTATAGATATGGATTTGGAAGGGGGCAAGATAGGGAGGGAAGAAAAAAGACATTGATAGATAGAGGTGGAGAGAGAGAGTGAGTGATAAGGGAGATATGAATATTGAATGAGGGAGAGAGGATATGATGGAAGGGAGAGAAAAGGAGAGGATAGATATAGGTAAATAAGGGGAAGAGAGATATTGGGAGACCTAGATATGCAGGGGGGGAGAGGGGGAGAGAGAGAAGGAGAGATAGAGGGATATAGTGACATAGTTGTAGGGTAGAGAGAGAGTGTGTGTGTGATGGGGGGAGAGAGAGGAATTGAGAGAAAGGAGAGAGAGAGGGGGAGAGAGAAATGGAGTTGGAAGGGGAAGAAAGACACACACACACACACACACATATATATATATATGGAAAGGGATTGACAAGAGAGACGATGAGAGAGAGAGAGAGAGAGAGAGAGAGAGAGAGAGAGCATGACATCTATTTGGGGGGCTAAGATAGAGATACAAATAAGGGGAGATATATAGAGGTAATAGATATAGGTGGCAGGGGGAGAGAGAATAATAGAAAGATAGAGAAAGGGAGAGAGAGATGGAGAGAGAGATAGAGACAAAAAAGAGAGGGAAGGGGAGAGAGAGAAGGATAGAGGGAGGGAGATAGAAACATAATGGAAGGTTTAAATGGAGGGAAGAAGAAAGAGACACATAGAGACAAATACAAACATAGATGTTAGATCTAGAAAGTCATGAATATTTTTGTTTTTTACTAAAATAGAGGTATTGATTTCAATGTAGTTATTAATTTCTAATCCTATATGATTGCTTTCACTACGTGAATTGATTTCAATGTAGATGTTGATTTCTAATCCTATTTAATACCTTAAACTAGATGCGTTGATTTCAGTGTAGATTTTGATTTCTCCTCCTATTTGATTGCCTGAACTAGATGCATTGGTTTTAGTGTAGATATTGATTTCTTATCATATTTGATTAATTTCACTAGATGCATTTATTTTAGTGTAGATGTCAATTTATAATCCTATTCAGTACCTTACAGTAGATGCATTGATTTCAATGTAGACTTTGATTTCTATTCCTATTTTATTCTAGAACTGGATGCATTGGTTCAGTGTAGATATTGCTTCTAATCATATATGATTGCTTGCACTAGATGCAGTTATTTCAGTGTAGATGTTGATTTCTCATCCTATTTCATTGCTTTTACTGGATGCATTGGTTTCAATGTATATATTGGTTTGTAATTTCTTGGAATAGATGTTGTAAATATTGTCATTGATCGCAAAGGAGCACAAAGGAGCAACATTAGACCATTAGCAAAGGCACCAAAGGAAGCTAAGAACCAAAGGCAACAAAGGAAGTTAAGGTAGAAAAGGAGAGAGGTGAGAGTCGAGAGGAAGAGGCCAATTAAACAAGGAAGATTAGGCTAACAGAGAGAGGTGAGAATTGAGAGACAGAGAGGGCGATGTAGGAAGAGAAGGCCATGAAAAGAGAGCATTATCCAAAGCTAATTTGTAAGTATATAAAATAATGTGCAAGTCGAAAGGAATAAATTCCAAATTCTAGCTTTAATCAATATGAAAAGGTGTATTTCGAGTGTGATAACTCGGGATGAGATTCAATAACAAATACAAGCTCAGGAGAGATTCTCTTTGAAGAATACAGAACAAGATTAGGAGGAGTAGTGTGGAGGAACCGGTGTAGCAGAGTGGCAATAGTATAAACAAACAAAAATCGACTAAGGTAGAGAACACTTAGAAGATTTCCAAAGAAGGTGAACTAATGGTCAGGATTAGATCGCAGAAGTGAAGGCAAGAGATGAACGGTTAATATGACTTCACAAGCTAAGGTAGTTGTGATGTGATGTGACGAGGGGCGACCACATTTCAGCGTTGCGCACTAACGCACACTGTAGATTTTAGAGGTTACTGGTAAGAGTCTGCACGATATGGTAAGTTGTTTGCCATGTGATGCGGGAAGGATGGAAGGATGTGATATGATGAGGGAGGACCACATGTCAGCACTACGTACTACACACTAGCACACATTGCAGATTATTTGGTATAGCATTATCGATAAGAGTTAAACTTGTGGGCGAGCGATTGTGATGAGACAAAGAGGTATAACGAGACCGTTAGATCTGGCAAAGATCTACGGTGGAGATTACATCGCAACTTTGCATCGTCGGAATCATAAGTTCACTATTAAGGTTGTTTGGTAAGTTTTCTGAAATGCGATAAGTTGTTATTGGTTCAAGGTATTGTGGGACCCTCCAGTAGGAAGTTCCGTGTGTTAGTAAGAGATTTCGGTTTATGTGTAGTCTAGTTTAATGTAGCATTGTTTTATCTCTAATGTATGTATGTTGTATTTAACTCTGAATTTGTATTCCGCTGCATGTAAAAGGAGAGTTATGTGGGCCCTAACCCACAAATCCTTTGTTTTTTTTAAAGAATCTGACCAAGATAAAAAGTGTCATGTAGATGCGGCTGTGTGTTAAAAGAAAAGGATGAATGCGCAAAAAAAGGCTCGGGTAATAAAAAGGACCGAGATCTCATGCAGAACAGTGCAACAACATGGTTCAGGTTGGAAAAAATCTGTGAACTACAGAAACACAAAAGAGAAAGGGACAACAAGCAAAAGAGGAAAAACACACAGCAAGTCTAAGAAGCTAAAAGGGCTAAGTGAAATATTTGATTGTAGATGTAAATGTATTAATTATTTTATATTGTTTGTGGTTCAAAGGAAAGTCTCAAAGGAAAATAAAAACTCCAATTTAATACTGAAATGGGTGTATATGTTGTAGTAACATCCCGAATGCGCTGAGTGAGGAAATGAGTGGGTGGAAGGAAGGAGTCATGCCTGGTCACTTCATATTCCCATATAGAATGGAAACAACCATGAATTGTTCTCTATAAATGATGTTATTGTAATATGCATTGAGAGGTTAGAGAGTGGAAGAATGAGAGAGAGAAGATAGAGATTTTGTGCATATCCAGAGTTGATATGAAGCAGATTTGAAGGTTGGAAGGGCAACATTAAAGAAGGAGAAAAACAGAGCTGATATCTAGGTAAATCAGCATATGATTTTTTTGTAGTGTGAGGGAGTTGATGCTTCCATATCAAGTTGTAGCTTTATAGATGTCTAGTTGTATTTGGTTGAGGTTGGAGCCTCCTGTGGGTTGTAGCTTGCAGAAAATAGATGGGTGTTGGAGCTTCTTTGCAAGTTGTAGCTTGTTGAATTTGGGGTAGAAGCCTTTTGTAGTTTGCAGCCTACAGAAAATCAGTTATGAGAGGGAGTTGGAGCTTGCCTTTGAATCACAAGAATAATAATATGTGGTTTTCTCCCTTTATGGGTTTCCACTTATATCTGATGTCTATGTTTTTTATGATTAAGTGTTGATGTGATGTTTTAATTTGTTTAATTAATTGTTTTACACACATTATGTTTGTTGATCCATTATGTATTAAGCTGCTTATGAAATGAAGGTGTAAATGAGTTGAATGAAAAAGTTTTAAATTTCCATGAATGTATTAAACTAATTCACTCCCCCACCCCCCCTCTTGGTTTAACTAAGGTTTCATCAATTGGTATCAGAGCCATCTCCTTCTGTATCGGTTTAAAAAATGGAAGGGCATCCTAGGTCCCCAAAATGGCTAGCCTAGAAGGATGCTCAACAAATAAAGCCCCATTGTTTATTTGCACAAACTATGCCTTCTTGAAAAGAAGAATGAGGACATACATAATGTGTCTAGGAATAGAAGTTTGGGCTACTGTGGAAGAAGGATATGCTCCAAAGGAGGCTGACAGAGAGAAAGCAAGCAAGCAAAATTTCATACCTAATGCAAAAGCCATGAATGCACTCTTGAGTGATCTTTGTGAAACAGAATTTATCAAAGTAATGCATAGTGAGAATGCCAAAGATATCTGGGATACATTATAAAATATTCATGAGGGAGATAAAAAGGTGAAGATGGCAAAAATTCAAGCCTATAGAGCTCAATTTGAAAATGTAAAAATGAATGAAGATGAAGATGTAGCCAGTTTCTTCTTAAAGGTTGCAGAATCTATGAATAAAATGAAATCTCTAGGAGAAACCATTAAATAATGTGTAATTTCACAAAATATATTGAGATATTTACAATCCAGGTTTAACCCTAAGGTTTCTACCATAGAATAAACAACAAACTGGGAAACACTAACCATGAACTAATTTCTTGGAAACTTGATGACCTATGAGATGAGACTTCCAAAGGGGAAGTCAAATGTAAGCGAGGCAGGTTGTAAGGCAGATAAGTGCAGAGAAGAGAAGGAAGGTACATGCTCCTACTCTGATGAAGAAGATGCCAAATTGGTAAGAAGATAGGAGAAAGGCATGGGTAAGTATAAAGGTAAACTTCCATTCATGTGCTTTAATTGTGGAAGAGTGGGGCACTATGCATCTAAATGTCCTCATAAGAAAATGTAGAATAAGTCAAGAGGGAAAGAGAATTTTTTTTTAACAATAGGTCAAAAGGGAACATTTTTAATAGAAGAACATTTCATGCCCAACAAGAAATTAGTGCATATGGGAGATCATATGAATCCCCCAATGAAGAAGGAACATCAAAATTCATTTTGATGGCCAAGGAATAGCTTGAGGAAGATCTCCAGGAATTTGAAGAAGAAGGTGAGGTAGATCTTGAGGGGGAGCTAATTAGTGCCCTAGATAAAATATACATACTTAAACTTAAGAGTAAGAAACAGAAAGACATTATTCTGAAATATGCAAAGACAGAACCAGATTCCAAAGATATTATTAAATTGATGATTGAAGTAGAAGAATAAAGGAAAATAGAGGATATACTGAGAAGATAAATAAAGGAGAAAAATCAGGAGCGATAAATACTAGAAGAAGAAGTGGTAAGCTTGAGGAATAAATTATAAAAGGCCAAACTAAATTAACTATGAATAATTCTCAAGGGAAAAGCTTTGGACATTTGGAAAAAATTCTAAATTCTCAAAGACATCCTCATATAAAGGTTGGGATATGCTATGAAGGACAAACCATCAAATCCAAGTCAGAAGATAACAATAATATCATTTTTGTAAAATATGTAAACAATAATGAAGGAGAAAAGAGGGAATTGGTAGAATTAGAATCCAGAGAGACCATGATAAATAATGAAACAAACAGAAACAAGAATCAACCTCAAGTGACAAAGAAATAAATGAAGAAATAGTCAGTTGCAAAAGACTCATACGGTCCTAAGGATGAATTGAACAAGTTCGGAAGATGTCAAAGGAGGTTCCTTCCCCCTTTGAGAAGCATCACCTAATTTTTCTGTCACAAAACTGGACATATTGTGGCATACTTTAAGACAAAGAAAATCTAGTCCAACCAGCAAAAGATGCAACAAATGAGAAGACTACCTCAAAAAAATCTCCCTGTAGAGATAGATACTACTTCCATGGGTATTGTTTTTGTTGTAAAGGGTTTATTCATAAAGCCATGGAGTGAAGAACATATATACGGAGTCTGGAGTATGGAAACTCAAGGGGAATTAGGAACAATGACTGATTCACTCGTCTACTCAATCTATTCAGAAATATAATAAAATGTTTTAACTGCCATAAAAATAGGCACAAATCTAATGAATGTCCTCTCAAAGAATGTGATCCTTATCGTAAAAATATTATAGAGAAAACAACTGAATGAAATGGAAAATGAAACTAAATAAATGTGATCTAGTTCTAATTTCTCAAGATCAGAAAAATCAATGGTATCTGGACAATGGGTGCTCAAAAAATATGACTAGATACCGAAGCAATTTTGCATCTTTTGATGAAAATAAATTTGGGAATGTAACATTCGATAATGATGAAGCAGGAAAATTCATGGGAAAAGGCACAGTCAGCCTGAATAATGGAAGAGGAGAGGCTCGGGATGTACTGTTTGTAGACGGTCTAAAATCCAATCTACTAAGTTTTATTCAAATGTGTGATAAAGGATGTGAGGTCCTTTTCAAAGCCCAAGATTGTGAAGTAAGGTCAATAACCATAGGAAAGACCTTGGTCAAAGGTGGTTGAATAGAGAGTAATGTTTATATATTATAAGAAAATAATGAAGCATGCCACATCAACAAACTTGACGAATCTTGGCTATGGCATAGAATATTGGGACATCTAATTTTTGACCACATCATCAAAGTGAGAAAAAAGGAAGATGTGAGAGATTTTCCTACAAAAAAGAAGCCACCAAATACCATTTGTAAGTCCTGCCAACTAGGAAAACAAAATCGCACAACGTTCAAAGCCAAATACCAACTATCAACAAGTAAGCCTCTTCAGCTTGTACACATGGACCTATGCGGACCTTTAATAACAAATGTACCAGGTGGAGAATCGGATTTCATGTTGATAGTCGATGATGTTTCTAGATTAACATGGGTGGAATTTCTTAGATATAAATCCGAAGTGTTTGATAAATTTAAGATATTAAAGGCATTGGAAGAAAATCAAACTTGATGTAAACTAAAATGCATCAGATCAAAAAGAGGAGGTGAATTCACAGATGATGATTTTGCATATCTGTGCAATGAATGTGGTATAAAGAAATAGTTTATAGTTGTAGGTACACCTCAATAGAATGGAGTGGCAGAGAGACAAAACAGGCCAGTACAATAGATTTCTAGAGCAATGATGCAAGAAAGGAACATTCCTCAAACCTACTGGGAAAAAGCAGTACATACAGTTGTCCATATTCTCAACAAATATCATCTTAGAATAAATTGTGACAAGACTCTATATGAATTATGGCATGGTAAACCGACATCAATCAAGCACGTTAGCGTCTTTGGCAGCAAATGTTTCATAAACAATAATGATGAAAAATTGTGGAAGTATGATGCAAGGCTGATGAAGGAATATTTTTTGGATATGCATCCAAGAGTAAGGGATACAGGTGCTACAATAAAAGACTGCATAAAATTGTGGAAAGAAACAATGTGACATTCATCGAAGATCTACTTGATAGAACAAGAAGCACAAATTGCACCAATCCTGCATATGATCATGAAGATGAGAATCAAGAAAATGAAGAACAGAGTAAGAAAACAAAAGATACAGAAATAAACTCAAAAGGACCCTCGAGGCACACTTAGAAGAACCATCCTAAAGAACAAATTATTGGAGACAAGAGTGTAGGAATCCAAACTAGAAGACAGCTAGTTGAACCGACTGAGGAAGTTTACCTAGCCACCTTGTCACAGAAAGAACTGAATAATTTTGATGAAGAATTTGGGTAACTGCTATGAATGAAGAATTATACCAAATTTAGAGGAACAAGATATAGGAGTTAATTCCAAGACCTGCTGGGAAAAATTTCATTGCCACAAAATGGATATTCAAGAATAAGATGAATGAACAAGGTTAGGTAATAAGAAATAAAGGCAAAATTGTATGTAAGGGATACTCTCAAATTGAAGTACTTGACTATGATGAAAATTTTTCCCCTATATCAAGAATGGAAGAAATCAGAATGTTTTTGGCTTTTGCATGCTATCATGATATCAATGTATATCAAATGGATGTGAAGTTTGAAGTCTTGAATGGAGATCTAGAGGAAGAAGTCTACATGGAACAACCTGAAGAATTTTCTTTAGCAGATAAACACAACTATGTGTGCAAATTAAACAAAGCCCTATATGGTCTCAAACAAGCACCACGTGCATGGTATTAAAGGATGGACAAGTACTTTCAAAAACAAGGTTTCAAGATGGGAGAAGTAGACAGAAATATATATATATAAAGGTTGATGAAAATGAACTCTTTTTTTTAGTAGTATATGTAGATGAAATCATGTTTGGTAGCAAGAAGGATGAGTTAGTAAAAGGATTTGTAAAAGAAATGAAGTCATAATTTGAGATGTCCATGATTGGAGAGCTTACCTACTACCTAGGACTTCAAATTCTACAAAAGAACAAAGGAATATTCATTTCACAAGAAAAATACTTAAGAGATATGTTGAAAATATTCTGAATGGAAGACTACAAACTTGTGTCTACTCCCATGATCACTGGATGCAAGTTATGCACTGATGATGGATTCGCAGATGTATATCAAATACTTTACAGATCTATGATAGGAAGTCTTCTATACCTAACTGCCTCTAGACAAGACATTATGTTGACAGTAGGACTTGTGGCAATATATCAAGTAGCACCAAAACAAAATCACTCCCTAGCAATCAAGAGGATATTTAGATACGTGCAAGGAGCTGCAAATTATGGCCTATGGTATCCAAAAAGCAAAGACTTCATATTGAAAACATATATAGATGCAAATTGGGCCGGATGTGTGGATGATAGGAAAAGCACAAGTGGAGGTGCATTTTGTTTGGGAGAAAATATGGTGGCATGGTTAAGAAAGAAGAAAACATCTGTGTCTCTATCTACAACATAAGTGGAATACATAGTGGAAACAACTTGTTGTGCACAAGTAATGTGGATGAAACAAACTCTCCAAGACATGAAGGTAAGCATCTATGAACCTATTTCCATAAAATGTGACAATACAAGTGCAATAAGTATATCAAAAAATCCAGTACTTCATTAAAAAATCGAGCACATCCCAATAAAGTACCACTTCCTCAGAGAACAAGTAGCAGAGAAAATATTAAACATGGAGTATTTACCAACAAAGGAACAAACAACACACATATTCACAAAAGCTCTTGCTAGAGAACCATTCGAATATCTAAGAGACACACTAGGGGTAGTGTCTACATATGATACTCTATGATATGATCAAAAAAAAAAAAATGATGGAAGTACACCAACAAAGGATGCAATATAAGGAACAGAAAGAGTGCAGTAGACAAGTGATAGTCAGCATCAGACAAGAAATCGTGATTCCAGGGGGAGAGTACGCCATAAAGGTTGTCATAGAAGAGCTATAGCTATGAATCTGGTAAATATCTACAAAATATGGTATGGTACAAGTCCTCAAGATTGGAGTATTATGATAGAAGTACATCAAAAGTCTAGCACATATCACCTCTATCAAGCAGTAGGGGGCCAGAATACAGAACATTTGGTGGTGACATGCCTTCTAGAATTCTCATGAGTTTGGGATAGCATCAATTTTTTGTATTCATACAATTTCAATCATTCTCAAAGTGTTATCCCAACAACTATTATACACCATCTTGGAGCAGAAAAGTATAAAGACAAAAGAAGAAGGCCTATAAAGTGAGAAAAGAAAATGAAAGGATAGAAACTACACTAGGAAATGTGGAACCCTTTGACATTGATGTCAAAGGGGAGGAAAGTGAAGCAGAAGAAAAAATACTCTTTTGAAAAGAAAGCAAAGGAAGAAATACACATCTCAGAATGAAAGGGGGAGGAATTCTTGGAGGAAGTTTTGCCATCAAAGCCATAGTGGGAGATTGTCTAAAATATTTTCATTTATGGAAAAGGAGCACAAAGGAGCAGTATTAGAACATCAAGAAAGGAACCAAAGCAGAAAAGGCAACAAAAAGGAAAAGGAAGCAAAGGAAGCTAAGAAGCAAAGGCGGCAAATGAAGTTAAGGTAGAAAAGGAGAGAGGCGATAGAGGAGAGAAAGAGGCCAATTAAACAAAGAAGATTAGGCCAAGAGAGAGAGGCGAGAGCTGAGAGACAGAGAGGGCTATGTAGGAAGAGAAGGCCATGCAAAGAGAGCATTAGCCAAAGCTAAGTTGTAAGAAAATAAAGTTATGTGCAGGTTGAAAGGAATAAATTCTGAATTATGGCTTTAATTAGTATGAAAATGTGTATGCCAAGTGTGATAACTCGGGATGAGATTCAATAAAAAAGACAAGCTCAGGAGAGATTCACGTTGAAGAATACAGAACAAGCTTAGGAGGAGTAGCGTGGAGGAACCGGTGTTACAGAGCGGTGACAATATAAACAAACATAAATCGATTAAGGTGGAGAAAACTTAGAAGATTTCCAAAGAAGGTGTATAGACGATCATGATTAGATCGTAGAATTCAAGGCAAGAGATGAACGGTTAATATGACTTGGAATGTTAATTTGGTTACGATGCGATGTGATGAGGGGCGACCACGTTTCAACATTGCGCATTAGTGCACATCGCAGATTTTAGCCATTACTAGTAACAGTTCGCATAGTATGGTAAGTTGTTTGCAATGCGATGCGGGAAGGATAGAAGGATGCGATGCGATGAGGGAGGAGCCACGTGTCAGCACTACGCAATAGCACACATCACAGATTATTTGATTTAGTGTTATCAATAACAGTTAAACTTGTGGGTGAGAAATTGTGATAAGACAAAGAGGTATAGCAAGACCGTTAGAACTGGAGAAGATCTACGGTGGAGATTATAGTGGAACTTCACTTCAGTACACTACAAGGAAATGACCCTCTAGAAGATGTTTTTGAAGAATCCCTTATAAAAATAACCAAGACATCTGTTTCTAGCGGAGGTTCCTAAAGGAGGTTGGCAGTTGAGGTTTTTGCTGATGTATTTCATCTGGTGCTCCTATCACTGTACAACGCATTGGTGCGTTCAACATGAGAAAGCACCAGTGTGGTTAAAACATTGGCACACCAGACACTATGCGCTCTGTACGCATCCGCCTGGTGCGTGATATTTAGTGCACCGATACTTTACATAACTTCTGCATCGACGCCTCATAAAAAGTGCGCAAAAACGAAAACCACCCAGGTCACCCTTAAATGCACTAGGTCACCCTGAAATCCCTGTGCATCAGCACAGGGTTAAATAAATAAAAAATTATGGCCAAAAAACTGCACAAAACATAGGCACACAGGACACTGTGCGCTCCTATTACACCCGCCCGGTGCGTCATATTCCTATAGAGCACTAGTTCCTCACAACTCTTCTGCCCATGTGCTTCAGAAAACATGTGCGAAAACATAAACCACCCAGTGTGGAATAAAGCAAACGCAACGGGTCACCCATAAACCCCATGCATTGGTAGAGGGTTAAATAATAAAAAATTACGGCCAAAAAACCGCATAAAACATTGGCACACCGGAAACCGTGCGCTCCGTACACACCCAACTGGTGCCTTATCTTAAGGAACCACACCGATGCATGTCATATCGTCAGCACTGGTGCATCATAAAAAGCGCGTGAAAAATGAAACTTCCTGGAGCAGAAAGACGGAAACGCACCAGGGAACCTATAAACTACGCGGAGCAGAACAGGGTGAAATAAAAAAAAAAAATTACGGCCAAAAAACTGCACAAAACATTGGCTCACCGAACAATGTGCCTGGTGTGTCATATTACTGTAGAGTACCGGTGCATTACAACTATGCCGCATCGGTGCATCATTAAAGCACACGAAAACAAAAACTGCCTGGGACGGCATAGTGCAAACGCACCAGTATGCCAATAAAAACCCTACGCACCGGAACAGGGTTAAATAAAAAACAATTACGGCCAAAAAACCGCAATTTTCACTTTTTTTAGTGCTACAGAGCTCTCAAGCACCGGTGCAAGTTATCCTTGCTTGAGCCACCCTAACATCCATGTTCCCATTGCACTCATTGCACGCACTGTTGTTGTGCATTGCCACCAATCTCTAACTTGAATTTTGTAAAACGGTGGACAAATTTTATTTTGCAAATTCGATAGCCAATATACCTCCTCGACGGGTAAATTTATAGGTATTTTTCTTGTTTTTCCATAATTAAGCCTTTTAGCATATTAGAATTTCAAAAAACCTTAAAATTAACCATTAAAAAAAAAATTGTCGTGCGGTGCGCTTGAGCCGTTCCACTCGCACTGGTTTTTGTTGCTACTTGTAAATTTACAGGCGGCACCACCACCAGTGCTAACAGTATCTGCACCGGTTCCGGGGTGGTACCGATAGGCACACCGTGTAATTTTTAAAAATTTGAAAAGGTGCGGTGTGGTCGTTTACCAGGCTGCACCATTGAGAATATGGTATCAGGGCAACACAATGCGTTGACAAAATTATCCACCCCGAGGGGTGTAATGTTGTCAGTACACCGCATAATCCAATTCAACATTGTCAACAGTTCGGCCTGGTAAAATAGTGCTAAGTGTATCCACACCGGTTCTGAGGCAATACCAAAGGTGCACCATGTTATTTTAATTTTTTTTAAAAAGAGCGGTGCGGTCGGTTACCTGGTCGCACCATTGACCTATTTGAATAGAGGTGATGCGGTGCATTGACCGAAATAACCGCCCCGGGATGGATATTTTTTTCAGTGCAAGGCTTACCTTATTTTCCTGCGTCAACGGTGTGGCCTTTTAAAATACCGCACCGACGACTATGTACAGTGGGAGGAGGGCAATGCGCTGACTTAGATATATGCCTCGGGGAATATAGTGTACTCAGCACACTGCCCTCCTGACACCGCACATAGTCAACGGTGTGCTAAAATTTTTTTCTTAAGCAACACCCTCGATGTACTGAATATCATTAGGTGCACCGTCCCGGTGTGCTTTGTTGAAAGATGCACCGGGACCGGTGCCTGACTGTGTTTTTTTGTGCACCGACTATTATTTTATTTATTTTTCAAAAAATACTTATATACGTATATTTCTAAATACATGTGTCATTTAATAAAAAAATTGTGTTTAATATGTCAATCATTCAGAGACGTGAAAGGAGAGAAGAGGGGCAACAACAACAACAACAACATGCAGAACAGTATAACATGGTTCACATGTGGGAGGAAAGAGAGAGGGAGAGGGATGCGTACCCTTGCCCTATTACAGCAGTGATGCAAGGGCTCCTAAGGCATGTAGGCCTCCTCAAGTTCTATGAGGAGGCTACTTCCCTAAAGTCCCATAGTTTGTTTTTTGAGACATCTTATCCGAAGGTGGAATGCCCAACAACACGCTTTCCGGGTTGGTATCAACTAGTGGTACATGCCCACTAAGGAGGATATATAATTTATTACGGGGATATTGAGGAGAGAGGTGGATTTTCCCTCGTTTCCTGAGGTTCCAGCTGGATTTGTAGCAGCGAGTTAGTTAGTTTAATCCCAGGGATACATAGGAGAAAATTTAGTATCTCCTGTAGATTTTCAGGTCCCTGGAGGGAAGTTATGTATTGGTGTGTTTGGTCGTGAGGAGGTCCAGTGTCTCTCACTTATCATTTCAACCATTTCGCAAAACACTAGTGACAAGAAATGCATTAGTTGATCACTTTTATATTATTTTAATTCTTTAGTACAACAGCCATGACTTGTTAGGTGGTCTGCCAATTTTTTGCGGTAGTTCTGTACAGAATTAGATAGATGTCATTTTCATGCACAAGGGAGGGTCAACCTCCCTTTTTTGTTTATTTTTTGAGAGGTTTCTAGAGACAAGGCCTAGTTTTATACGACAACCTCGTAGGTCGATTACTGAGGCATGTATGAACATGTGGGGACAGATGATGCCCAAGAGGGAGGAGACTCTATTTCCAACAAGGATATCAGATGATGCACTGGAGTTGTTAGCCAGTGTTGATGAGCATCCCTTCATTATGGTCCCCTGTCCTTATGCGGGGTTGGATTAGCGAGGGTGTGCCAACATCCTCTTCACAACTGATGAGCTGCCAGATGATAGAGGTAATATTACTATTTTATTTAAATTTATTCTAAAATGTTCTTTAACTTTTTTTTATTAAATTGTGTAATGAAACTAATTATTGTTGTGTAATTGTATATATTTTTCAGACATTGGCTCTTTTGATGGCGAGGAGATGCTGCCACCACCACATGATCCAGGTGTGGATCTTGATGACAATGAGGGCATGCCATATGCTGAGGATCATCAGGAGGCCGGTGCAAAGAGACCTACTCCTGCTGGTGCGCGGGTGCACGGTCGACTTAGTGATGCTAGATACAGGATGGAGTTGGGCGACCAACTCATTGCATTGATTATGGAGGCGGACATCAGGCTCGCTCATTACAGAGACATAGAGGCTCATGATAGGATATTACTGATGTGGAGAGGCATGTCGCGTGACATGTACAACCTGATGCGGCATGTCGTAGGAGTTACGATAGATTTTACGCGACTGACGAGAGCTGTTGCATGTTACGATTGATCCGAACATGTGATGGACAGTCTGCGAGAGACATCGTACCATCATCGCATGATTGTTCACCTCGCACCACGTGAGATGAGCATGAGCCTCCACTAGGATCTACCTACAATCATCATGGAGATGAGGTTGGACCATCGACCACGTCCATTCAACACCCTGTAGCACCCATCAGTACTCATGATCATGAGCAGGCAACATTGACTCATGAGCAGGCCTCCACTTATACTGACATTGATGTTGTACTGCCACCAGCTGATCCATGACATTTATATTATAGTTGTATATTTTTAACATTATTCAATTATATATATATATATGGTCCATGTATTTTCTGTTCATGTTGCAGTTGTACTTAATTTACATGTTGGTGATCATCATGATGTGTATGTTGTTAGGTCATGTTACATATGTTCATTTAATGTGCAGCTTGCAGATAGATGTGTATGTGATAGCATGAGTTATTTGACATGAGATGTATATTTGATGTTTGTGTTGTGATGATGTTAATATATAATGTTAATTGTGTTTTGTTAGATGATCATGATCACGATGATGCAATTAGCGATATTGAATTTGTTTTTTAGTCAAACATGATGTTTATACGATGGTTATCATGATCGTGATGTTTATTAATTAATTTAATACTAAATGATCATGATATTGTAAAATTGTAATATTTGTAATTGTAATTGTATTTAAAATTCTAAAATTGTAAATGTAATGGTATATATGTAAATTTGTAAAATTGTAATTGTATATATGTAAAATTCTAAAATTGTAATTGTACGTGAAATTGTAAAATTGTAATTGTATTTGTAATTGTAATTGTAATTGTAATTGTATGTAAAATATTTGTAAAATTTTAATTGTATTAATGTGAAATGAATTTTTTAAAAATTGTAAATTTTAAATAACTGTAAAATAATAAATCTAGAATAATATGATTTATTGTGACATAATAAAGTTTAGAAAATAATGCAAATAAATTCCTGTACTTTAGAATTATCATTATTTTATTATGATCTTAGATACAAAAAAAAAGAATTAATTTATACAGTATGCCATTATTTTTGAGATCAACATAATTGCAAATTATCAAGTGAATTATTGATTTTAACATTAACACAATGAAAGTTACCAATTAATTCAAAATACATATTATATTAATATTTCGAAAAACCCATCTTAAAAAGTATAAATATTGATGAAATAACACATGTACCATATCACTCTTGGTTCTCATGATGACCCTCATTATCTTCTAGCTCGCATGGCATGATAACACTATTGTTCTCAAAAATATGTTTTGATCTAGGGTTATGTGTCAATACAAACCATCAATCCCTATCCAACACATCTGGGTAAAAAAAAACCTGGTTGCAGTGTTTATGGAAAACATAGGGCTCCTTAACTTCATCCCACATCTTTCTAGAGTTGATACATATCAACCTACTATCGCGATCTTCCTTTACATTATTCCGATAAAAGGTGTCCCACCACTTGCTCCTAAAAATAACAAATTGGAAAGAAGAAAAATCCAGTTCAATGATCTTTTGTATCTTTTCGACATAACCTAACGTCCCTCGTACTAAGTTTTTATCACGATGGCTAGATCGACTAAATTGATCGAACTCTACTTCCACTCCACAATCTTGTGTGTTGTTTCCAGCATCGACATTTTCTCTGTGAAAATGGTGTCCATATGCCCTCATAGGTGGGAAAAAATGCACCTATTATAAAAAAGTTTAAAAAATCATAGTGTCATGTGTCTTACAAATAATAATCCAACAGTTAAAATTAAATATGAAATGTAGATTTCTTAATATAAGTTTCAAATTTACATATAAATTAAAAATATTATTATCGAGTTGCTGCACCCAATCCCTACGTTTAGCGCATCGTCTTCAGCACATGGATAACGACTGATAGCACCATATTTCTCTCTGATTTGGTCAACAACCCAACTGTTGGGGCATATTTTTGGCATATTTTCTTTTAAATGATAGGGATAAGGCACACTTCTACCATTCAACCATCTGAATTCTTTCCTGTCACTATCCCATTTCATCCTGTTTTGTTCGTACAATGCAACCCACGGTTGTGTCTCTTCAGAATTGTAAAGAATGAATTTATTGATTTCTTTAATTTTTGCATTCGCTGATGAAATCAAACCAACATTATATAGTACTTAGAGATCAAAATATACATTATATCAAATTTCAACATGAATATTCATTACTTTTTGTAAATTTGAAAAATTATAAGTCTCTTACTCTTTATCAAGCGCTTTTTTCCACTCGTTTGGAGCAACTCTCCTTGTCTTTTGTCTTCATCCATTTCATCATCCCAAATCACCACACTTGTTCTATTGTCGATCTTCTTGATGTACTCACTGGCATAATAGAAAGAATCATATGATATGTACCCCTTTACCATATACCCCTCGGGTTTTTCCCTTTATTGAGCAAAACCTTTCAATTTCTTCATGTACCTCTCTAAGAAGAACATCCAACGACAAGAAACAACCCCAACTAATTCAACCTCATCTACCAGGTGGATTAGAAGATTAACCTGTAAGTCCATGAAGCTCGTCGGCAGTTCCTTCTCAAACATACAAAAAATCTCAATTATCTCTTGACGCCACTGTGGAATGCTAGCCACATGAATCTCCTTTGATGTGATCCAATGTACAAATGCAGATAATTGAGATATGGCATGCCCTAGGTCTTGAGGGAATTCATGTTTCACACACCCACGCACGAACAAAGCATAATGACACTGTAAAGTTATAAACACGTGCAATAATATACAAAATTAGTTATGTTTTATGATCCCCACATGGGATAAAATTTATTAATATAAAAAATAATAAAATCATGCTTTTGACATTATACGTACTCTTAGAAGATTCAAATGGTCATGTGATTTCAACCCTGAAAAATGGTCATCCACAGTGAAGCAGAGCCGTAGTGAAGACCCATATGAAGTTGGCACCCTCACATCCATTATAACTTCCTTTGCCAAAGATATGTCATATTTTTTAAAAATCCATGGGACATCACCTTCTTTTAAAAACCTTGAATTAGAGGGACCAATGTTTGCCTCTGATCCCATACTTTCTAATCATCTTGCCCAATGTTTCTTTTTAGTTTTTGAAGTGATAATATCTTTCCTAACAACCAATGTGTCACTTTGTTTCAATGATATGCGCCTCCATAAAGAAGATGAAACATTTTTAAATATATGCATGGGATATAATACATGGGCAATCTTAAGATGCTCCCAATATGGGAGGTCATAAAATATAGATTTCCTTTTCATCCCAATGGGAAATTTCTCAACATAGGTGTCGAATAAATCTGGATCATCGAACATAGGCTCCCCATTTGAATCGAACATTTCTATGAACTCCTTCTACTTCTCTCTCTCATATTCTCTAAGCCATTCAGCTGGTGTCATTATTGGAGGCCTTTGGGTTCTCTCTCGTTTACCATGGAAAGCGGATGCTGCTCTTTTGTATGGGTGTTCTTCTGGTAGGAATACCCTAGAGCAATCATACACTAGATTTCGTAGGTCCTTGGACCATCTAGCTTTCAAAGAAGGTCCACAACATTTACATCCAAAATACCCTTTTGTTATAAGACCTGCTAGATTATAATTGTATACATTAATTAATATGCATGGAAGATTGAAGAATATCATGAAGATTAAAACAAATACTAAAATGAATCAAATAACTAATATGTGAAAGAATATTGTTACATATATAAACAAATCAATAAATTAAACATGTAATTTACCAGAGCAAACTCCTAAGCCTTGATAATCATGTGTCGTGTAAGCACATATGCCATACAACAAAAAGTCCTCTTTGTTGTGATGGGTCTTGATACATCGTATACATTTATCCCATCCCATAATTCCTTTAATTCATCTACCAGTGGTTGTAAGTAGACATCCATATTTTTCACTTGTCTTCTACCAGGGACTATGAGAGCCAACATAATATGTTCATTCTTCATGGAAAACCATGGGGGGATATTGTTATTGATCACTACTACAGGCCAAACAAAATAGTTGGTGTTCTGGAGGGAATATGGGTTGACGCCATCCATCCCTTTTGTTACAAGATCTGCGAGATTATATTTGTATACATTAATTAATATGCATGGCACGTTAAAGAATATCATGAAGATCAGAACAAATACTGCAACGCATTAAATAACTAATATGTGAAAGAATATTGTTAAATATATAAAAAAAATCAATAAATTAAACATGTAATTTACCAGAGCAAACTCCTAAGCCTTGATAATCATGTGTCGTGTAAGCACATATGCCATACAACAAAAGGTCCTCTCTGTTGCGATGGGTCTTGATACATCGTATACATTTATCCCATCCCATAATTCCTTCAATTCATCTACCAGTGGTTGTAAGTAGACATCCATATTCTTCACTTGTCTTCTACCAGGGACTATGAGAGCCAACACAAGATGTTCATTCTTCATGGACAACCATGGGGGGATATTGTTATTGATCACTACTACAGGCCAAATAGAATAGTTGGTGTTCTGGAGGGAATATGGGTTGACGCCATCCATGGCTATGCTAACTCATAGACTTCGTACTTCATCCTTGAATTTTTTGGGCCATGTATCCTCTATATGCTTCATGGCTATTGAATCAGTTGGGATTCACATAACTCTAAACTCACTTCTATGTGAAGCATGCCATCCCTGCAACATAGCTAATTCTTTGCAACAAAAAATCTTTTGAATCCTTGGGATTGTAGGCATGTGCCTCAATATCTTAAAAGAAGGACCAATACATGATTTACCCTTATTTTTTGATTTATCATACCATTCATGCCCCCATTTTGGGCACATCTCTTTGTTTGCATATTCTCCTCTATATAGAATACAATCATTTGGACATGCATGATATGATATGTATTCAACACCCAAAATTTTCAACAATTTCTTTGCCTCTTCATAGCTATCGGGCAAGACATTATCACTCGGAAGAACCTTATCTTTGAATACCCTGTAGTTGGTGATCATGGAAAAATGTATTAATAAATGTACATTAATGTCGATATAATTATTAACATTCATAAAATTTACCATTTGTAATGTTCAATGTAGTGTACTGATTATATTTAAAATTTATATAAGGGGAGTACTTTATGGTAACTTACCTCAAAATTTCAGAGAAACATGCATTTGACAAGCCAAACTTTTCTTTCAAGTTGTATAGTAACATCGTTGTCCCCACATGGGTAGACTTTGACTGACTGCCAAGTCCAAAGAGAGGGGTGGTGGAAGAAAATTTAAGGCTTTCGAAAAAGGTGTGAGCGATATGAGCGTCATCCCCTAGTTGATCATCATTTTGGAATGCATCTAACAACATTGTCTCCATGGTAGTCGTATCCCTTAAGTAATCATCCATACCAACCTCTATTTGATTGCCTGCTTTGCCAACTTGTGAATAACTACTATTGTTGTATTCATTCCTAATTGGTGAATCTGGACGTAGCAGGAATTGAATTGGTGGTTAATTCAACCATTCTTGGTATCGTTCCTCTTTGATTTTTTCTCTTAATTCAGTCTTCTATCGATTTGACATTGTCGTGGGGTGCAACGGAAGATGGTAGGTAGGTCATTCATCATCACTAGAATCCTAATAATTAAAAAAAAAAAAATTAACATGCTTAGTACAAAATATATGATATCAATTAGTAACCACGTTGATAGTATTGCAAGATTATAAATTGCTTTGACATTGAAATAATTACATATTAATCAATATATATACCAAATAACTATAATTATAATTACCATGATTGTCCCGAGATTATGTCTAGAAGATGCAGTATTGTTATAATTGGCAGGGTGATGCGGCTATCCATTTTCATCTACCAAATGTGCCTTGCTGTATGCAGCTCCTAATAAGAACTTCCAACATTTTAGAGTAGTTTGAATACTTTGTGCATCTGAAATCGATGTTGAATCTTCATGAATCTACAAATTTGTATACATTATAAATTCAATTAAGTTGTGCAAGATTGACTGCATGGATAAAAGACATCAATTCAATTAGATAGTGAAAAATAAAACAAATCTGAAGTAAATATTACATCTCCAGATGGATAGGGAAAAATCCACGATGGAATTTGAGAAATATTATGGAACGAGCTAGATTTTGAAGAATTGTCCATTCCATATAGTATATGATATTTTCTCCCTACATTTAAGAAAAACAACAATAAATTTTGGTGCACAAAACTAAATATAATTTTGGTGCGTAATGTACAGATAACCGCACCGGTGCATTTTTGGTATTGCACACTGGTGTCGTTATATAACCTTACGCATCGGTGCAGTTCAATTAAAGAACGCACCGGTAAACGAATAGCCACAAATAAAAAAAATCGTAACCCTATTCTATTTAAGTGAAAAAAAAAGTGGTAAATTGAAAAATGGACGACAAAATATTTTTGAAAATCTAATTTCATAAAACATTTCTTTAAATACTAAACACTTTTCATTATTTCACTATTTTTGCAAAAAATTTCAGCCAGAGATTTGCAGGATACATACCCGGAGAAAACAGATCATCAGAGCACTGTGGAGCAGGGAAATACGTTCGAACAGAAGTATTCAGACAATCAGAATTCCAAACCTCTGGTGATTCAAACCTTGTACCATAGAATTTCAAACTATGTGAGTAAAGTTTATTGTTTTTTTGTACTTATTTCTGCAGTAAAAGAAAAAATTGAAGTCTATTGTTTTTTTTTACTTTTTATACAGCTTTTTTTATTAAGTAAAATAACAAAATCAAAGTTTATTGTTTTTTTAAACTTTTTTCTAGAGTTTTTTTACCTTTTCTGCAATTTTCAGAAACAAAATAAAAAAAGAAATCCATTTTTAGAAACAAAAACTCTAGGTTCTTTTTGTTTCTGCCCTTTCTTCTCCCTTGTTCTATAATTTTAGAATTAGGTCTTTTCAATTTAGATTTATAGGGTTTCTATAGTCATAATACATCCAACCCATGTGACGAATTTCATAGTTAGTGTGCCCTGCTTAACATAGTGCACCGGTGCGCTCTGTTAGACGAATGCACCGCGAAAGTATAGTGATAAAAAATAAAAAAATAAACAAAATATGTTTTTATTAGTGCGCCATATGTAACATATGGCACCGATGCACTATTTCATTATGGTGCACCGCAAACATGATGTTTTGCTAAAAAAATAATTTTAGAAACAAACTCTACATTCTTTTTGTTTCTGCCCTTTCTTCTCCCTCTTTCTGTGATTTAAGAATTAGGGCTTTTCAATTTATATTTACAGGGTTTGTATTGCTAAATATAAGCCTACGAAATCCAACCCACAGGAGGACCTGCATAGTCATATCCAAATCCATGTCAGCCCTTGCATAAATTAAAAAAAAAAAAAAAAATTCGGTGCGCCATGTGTACTGAGCGCACCAGTGCGCTCTATTATCCCAGCACACCACACAAGTACTGTGCTAAAAAATTAGAAAAATAAAATATTTTTTCTCACTGTGCCATTTGTAAAATATGTAGCCAGTGCGCTATTTCATTATGGCGCACCGCAAACATTCTGTTTCGAAAAAAAAAAAACTTTTAAAAAATACAAACCTTAAATTCTTTTTGTTTATGCCCTTTCTTCTCCTTCTTTCTGTGATTTCAAAATTAGGAATTTTCAATTTATATTTATAGGGTTTGTATTGCTAAATATAGAGCTAAGACATCCAACTGACGAGACGATTAGCATAGTCGAATCCCAATCCATGTCGGCTCTTGCATGAATTTAAATTTTTTTTTTTTTTTAATCGGTGCGCCTAGCATAACATAGCACACCAGTGCTTTGTACTACACAAATGAACCACATAAGTAATGTGATAAAAAAATAATAATTTTTTTTTTATCGGTGCACCATATGTAAAATATGGCACTGGTTTATGCTACAAAAACTAACACTGGATGATTTTTATTATTTTATCATGGTTAACTGGTGTGGTGATTGACATGTAATGCATTAGTGCTCCTTGTTGACATAGAGCACTGTACGGTCTATTATACTATTTGTGCGGTGCATTTGGAGGACAACCATGCACCGGCATTGATGTGTACACTATGAATGGCGCACCGATTTCTTGAGATTTTTTTTTTACTTAAAAAGTTGACAATTTATTTATAAATATATTAATGAATGATATGATATATGTTTGAGATTGATAAAGAAATGACTAAAAAGAGATCAAGTAACAAAAATACTTATAACACATCAAGAAAAGAAAAAAAGGCAAGTTCTTTGTAAATTTTTACAAAAAATATTATTTTTGAACTATATGTAAGTTTAACTAATATGTATTTTTTACTTTTTATCTTGCAGAGCCACAAAATGGCGAAGCTCGATAAGGTTAGTTCTGATCTAGGACCAGAAGAGCGTAAAATCTTGATGGAAAAATTGCAAAAGGATGATTCAGGTGAATGAAAAAATACTATCGATCGAATATGAGTTTATTTTTTTAGTTTTCATTAATAAGATAATTAAAATTGTTAGATAACATGTGTGAAATAGTCTATTAATTCACATCTGTTTAATGTTCTAGAGGGACCAACAACTCAGAAAAGGAATTTTTTTCTAAGAAAATAAACAAAATAGAACATGCAAATGAAAACGAATTTCTCCTTATCTCATCTGGAGTGGTGTTGGAGGTTAAAAAAATGGAGAAAAACTTTTACAAAAGTTTGAGGGATCTAGTGGAACGAATGTATAGACATTCTTTCCACTTATAATACAAAAACCAATCCAATGATTCCAAGAACCAAATTTTATCTAAACTATAGGAAGCATTACTATAGAATTGGTCAATTAGACCTGTTAGACTTTTAATAGAAAAAATGTACACAAAAAAAGAAGAAGGAATGAAAAAGTAATATTCCTTTAGATGTTTGTCTGGAATTATTTATAAATATCACTTTTGTTATACTTACGTTTCATATATCAATATAAAAATTAAATAGTTTATTGTCATGTTACATTTTCAAGAAGATTATGAAAATCTCAAAAGATAAATGAGCTGATATCAGAAATATGCCAGTAGGAATGTCCAAAAAGGTGTACAAGGAGATGGCCAAAGAAATGGACAAAATTGCATCGCAGGAGGAGCCATCTCAACAACAATGTGCTTCAAATGTAATATGTAATCATTGAATTTTTCGATCATTAGGTACAATAAATAAACAACTTAACATTAAATATTAATTTTCAAGTATTTTCTTGCAGAAAAGAAAAGAAAATGGAACCCATTCAACACATAAAATAGGATGACAAGGAAGAAAAATATTGATATATAAGTTTGTGAGTAATTGTTACTTCCTTATAACAACTTAACTACATTTCATTTTTGTATTTTTTAAGTTGTTTTACAAAAATCATCATTGAATGTCTTCAAAAAGGTGCTAACATACAAAGAAGAACCATCAGAGGAATTGATTGAAATTGGGTTAAATATGGGTTGTGAGTATATGTTGGCATATCAGAACTTAATTGTGGAATTTGTAAGCATATATTGATCTTGTTTTACTTATCTATGTCTATAATTAATAGAAAAAATAAATCTTTTATATTAAATATATGATTTGTTATGGGGTATAAAACTTGCAGGAAACAAAGTATGGCACTGCGCTAATAGATCAAATCTTGAAAGATGGCATGTTACATGGTTTTGAAAGAACGTGTATAGTTTATGAGTTAATTGTTGCACTCGTACATCATTTCTTTTCGATTTACATTGATATATATTATTTAATATTGCAATTTTCATTATTCTCACCAATGTATATAAACTCATTATAATTTTTTTTTTTGGTTTGTAGATGGAAGGTGAAGAAGAAGAAAAAAATCAACACCGTGAACAAAAAATTCTTGAAAATAACCCAAGTCATGGAAGTAGCTCTAGCAGTGACAACATTTCAAGCAAAGAATGATGATCACTATGTTTGGATATCAAAGCAAGGTGTTGTATTTTTTGAAAAATGTATGTGAAATCAGAAATTTTCTTTAACGTAATGGACATAGTGTCCCAATTGAAAGATAAAGGAATACCAATAATTGTCCCATTTTGTATGACAAAGAATGTCTTATATATATATATATATATATATATATATATATATATATATATATATATATATATATAATGTTTAATTTGATACATTGCATTCTTTATTATCGCTATTGTGTTCTCCATTGTCATTCTCAAATGCACTAATAAAAATTTAATTCATATGAATATTGTTATAATATATATATATATATATATATGTGTGTGTGTGTGTGTGTGTGTGTAAAGTTTTTATGAATAATGAATTTTGAACAACCACAATAATTATGATATGATATAACAAATTAATCCAAACATCACATTCAAATCCATTAATAAAAATTTAATTAATATGAATATTGTTATAAGATGTGTCGACTTTTGATGAATAATGAATTTAAAACAATCACAATAATTGCACTATCACAGGTCGATGTTTCTAAAAAATACAAAATGAAAACCGGTGTGTGTATTCTTATACCAGTGCGCTTGTATTATTAAGCGCACCTATGCATTTTTATGACCTATGAGCATCGCACAAATACCAAAACCAATTAAAAATATCGAGGCGTTTGTGCGATACGGTGCTCTGGTGCGTTTATGTCTATATACGCACCGGTGGCATTTTACGACCCATGAGCACCGCACAAATACCGATACCAATTATAAATCTCAGTGCGTTTGTGTGATACTATGCACCGGGGTGTTTTTGTGTCTATACGCACCGGTTTAATTGGATGACCTATAGGCACCGCACGAATACCAATACCAATTATAAATCTCGGTGCATTTGTGTGATATTGTGCACCGGGGCGTTTATGTGTCTATACACACCAGTGTATTTGTATGACATATTTTCTCCGCACAAATATTGATACCAATTATAAATCTTGGTGCATTTGTGTGATATTGTGCACCAGTGCGTTTCTATAAGTCTACGCACTGGCACGTTGATATGACCTATGGGCACCGCTCAAATCCCATGACCAATTAGAACGGCCCCGTGTGTTGTATCACCAACACTACGACTTGTGTTGTTTTATACCTTAACGACCCGGTGCATTCTCCTTCGACTACCCCAAGGCTCTGGCTACAGGTACGCACCGATGTGTATAATCCTGATTAGCGCACCGATGAAAAAACCATCCGTAATAACCTCCGGCCACCCATTTTTTTAGTTGTGTTTAATTTCTGTTAAAAGCTCCTCCAAAACCTCCGTAACCATAAATAGATGTGGTAGCATATGTTTTTTTGACAATTTTGGCCAGTTTTATAACACTAAAAACCTCCTTTATAACCTCTGCTAGAGGGTATTTTCCTTGTAGTGGTAGAGTGATAAGTTCACTATCAAGGTTGTTTGGTAAGTTTTCCG
The DNA here is from genome assembly GCA_034641835.2 of Pinus albicaulis. Taxonomy (NCBI): domain Eukaryota; kingdom Viridiplantae; phylum Streptophyta; class Pinopsida; order Pinales; family Pinaceae; genus Pinus; species Pinus albicaulis. Next base: position 1,270,928,437 of record CM076582.1, read on the forward strand.
AAATGGTATGTGTTGTGATTGTGTTAGGTCCCTATATTACTGGTATAGTCCCTTATTGTTGTTAGTGTAACCCCCTTATTGCTATTATTGTACCCTTGTAACCCCCATATTTTTATTATTGTGCCCTTAAATTATTATTGTTAGGTCGGATAGGATTACATTGTCGCCCCATGGACTCCTATATATAGAAAGGAGGTTTTGTAATTTGAAACATCCAAGAATTGTTCATTCATGTAATGCATTGTAGGTTTCCCCCTCAAAGTGGCTTATTTCTAAGGCATTGATATCTCTTTTCTTCTCTTTTTGGAGCTAGTTTCACAACATTTGGTATCAGAGATTTGAGATTCTAGGGTTTTGCTGCTCCAAATAGGTCATCGTGAAATTTTCACTATAAATTTTTTTCTACGAAGGTTCAGAATCTGAAATTTTTAGAGTACGAAGCCAAAATCCTGAGGCTCATCGTTGCAAAATTTCAAAGCTTGGTTCGCAATATTTTCGGAGATATGATCTGTGCAAGTTAGGTCATTTTGTAGGCTCCTGAATTTAACCTAAACAGGTCATCATGGGAAAATATTCATAACTCTCTCTCTGAACATCGGATTGGAATTACGTAAAAAGTGACTAGAATTACGCGAGACTTTATTTTCATGTCTATAAATTTCAAAGCCAAAGGAGCAAATAGTGACACGTGGCGAGTCGTACAAGTTCGCTCTACTGAACCAGTCCATAATTAGGTCATTGTGGGAGATTGGACATAACTTTTCCTTGAAGAATCGAAATCAAGTCAGACTTGTGGCATTTGAAATAAGCTTCAAAGGACTACTACAGGGCCTAATTTTAGATATTGAGGATCTACAAGTATATATATAAGTCAATTTCAATATCAAGCTCCTCAAAAGTAAGTAAAAGTTGTGTATTTGTTTTCCGAATTGCATAAGTCTTGTTTGAAGAATCAAGTTGAATTGATTCCAAGGGAATATTGTAGAATAAATATCAATATTGGATTCTAAAATGTCCCCTAAAAATAATTCAACACCCATTAAGCCTTTAGAAGGCTCTACTATGACTCATGAAGACGAATAATGGAAACATTCCATATCAAAATTACAAGAGCAAGTGCAACAAATTTCTCTCTCACAAAGAGCAACAAAAAATGACATGGGAGTTTTGAAGAAAGGCATGGAATCTAAGATGGATGGTTTGAAGAATGGCATATAAACTAAGATAATAGGCATGGAAGCTGGCATGGAATCTAAGATGGATGACATGGAAGCTAAGATAGAAAACATGAAGAATGATCTAAAAAAAGACATGGAAGGTTTGAAAAAGTTGATACAACAAATGTTTCCTCATGGTGAAAATACAGTAGAGGAAAATCATGATGAGAACAAAATAGATGCTAATCGTGATTTCATAAACTCTAATCTTAGCGGGAAGAACCACCATATTCTAAAAATGGATATGAGGAAGTTTGATGGAAAGGATCCTGTAACATGGACACTACAGATGGAGCAATATTTTGATCTCAATAATGTGCAAAACACACAAAAGGTACGCATTGCAACTTTACATTTAGAACAAAATACATTTGTATGGTATCGATGGCTTTGCTCCCGTAAAAAAGTTGTCACTTGGTCAATTTTTATGGAGGAAATGATAGCACATTATGAGGATACAAAGAGCAACACCTTCTTTAGCCACTTGATAAATCTCAAACAAAAGGGTTTAGTGGGGAAGCACATTGAGGACTTCCAAAAATTGAATATAAGGGTAACTGATATTTCAGAGGAACACAGGATTAATCTCTTCATAGGTACTTTAAGGATAACATCTAACATGAAGTTCGTGTTTTGGAACCTGATTCATTGGAAAAGGCATTCAGGTTGGCAAGAAAAATTGAATGTAAAATTATGGCAACAAGGAAGCCTACCACTCACATATATAAAGATGGAAGTGTTGCTACTCCTAGACTTCCACAACCTACAAGGTTGGCACCACAAAAATTGGAAGAAAAAAAGAGCAAAAGGGATTTGCTACATTTGTAATAGAAATTACACTAAAGGTCATAAGTGTGTTGAGAAGAAATTATTTTACATAGATTGTGAAGAGGAAGAAGAAAATAAACAAGAATCTTCAAAAAAAGAGGATATACACCAGGAACCAACTCTAGAAGAGGAAGAAATGAGTTTGACCATATCATGTAATGCATTGGCAGGAATTACCACTGCTCAAACTCTCAAGATAAAATGACATATCAAGAAGAAAAAAGGTAATAGTGTTGACTGAATCGGGTATTACCCATAATTTTATTCATTGTAAGGTGGCCAAGGAATTAAATTGCTTCCTATAGCCAACACCATAATGTGAAGTGATGGTTGCAAATAGAGGAACTATAAATTTCTCTGGAAAATGTCATAATATAAGGCTAACCATGGGGGAATATGTATTGAATAGTCCAATTTTTTCCATTCCAAAGAGAGGTGTTGATGTTGTACTAGGATTACAATGGTTACAATGTTTGGGGCCGGTAGCTTTCAAGTTTCAAGAACTTTTCTTGAATTTTTTTCAGAAGAAAAGGAAGTCGAATTATAGGGTATTGTAGGGAAGCCGAGAAAGATAATAATCTCTAATGTCATGACAAAGTTTCTAAAGAAATAACAACAAGTCATAATTGCACAATTATGCTCACTAGATGTTCCAACATCAAAATCATCTATTTCTACAGATCTCCAAAAAGTCTTGGACCCTCATTCCAAGGTTTTTGAAACTCCCAAAGGACTCTCACCTATTCGTGATCATGATCATGCTATTAATTTGATTCCAGGAAGTGTTCCTCCAAACATGAGGCGTTATATATATCCTTATGTCCAAAAGAGGGAAATTGAACGTATGATTGCAGAAATATTAGAGGCGGGTATAATTCAACCTAGTCAAAGTTCTTTCTTTTCTCCTGTAGTATTGGTGCACTAGAAGGATGGATCATGGCGCATGTGTCCAGATTATATGGAGCTCAATAAGTTCACTATTAAAGATAAATTTTCCATTCTTGTGATTGATGAATTATTGGATGAATTACACGGAGCACTTTATTTTACCAAGTTGGATCTTCGTTCGGGATATCATCAAATTAGAATGAAGATTGAAGATATTCCGAAAGCAGCATTTTGAGCTCATGAGGGTCATTGTGAACTTTTGTTCATGCCTTTTGGCCTTACTAATGCACCTTTTATATTTCAAGGGTTGATGAATTCCATTTTCAAACCCTTCCTTAGAAAATGTGTGCTAGTATTTTTTGATCATATACTAATCTACAGCAGGTCTTGGAAGGATCATGTTCAACATGTTCACGGGGTCCTCAAAGTTATTACGGGAGAAACAATTATATGAAAAAGCATCCAAATGTTTCTTTGGAGTACAATAGGTGGAATATTTGGGTCATATTGTATCTCACAAGGGTGTTAAGGTAGACCCTAACAAAATTAAAGCCATTAAGGAATGGAAATTCCCCACAACCCTTAAAGCGAGTTGCGAGGATTTCTGGGGTTAACACGGTATTATCGCAAGTTTGTTAAGAATTATGAGAGAATAGCAGCACCTCTAGCAACATTATTGAAGAAAGATGCATTTCATGGACTCCTGAAGCAACTAAGGCCTTTGAACATCTTAAAGAGGCAATGTGCCTAGAACCAATCTTAGCTACGCCGGACTTCACAAAAACATTTATTGTGGAAAGTGATGCCTCAGGAAATGGAATTGGTGTCGTTTTAATGCAAGAAGGAAGACCCATTTCTTTTGAAAGTTGTCCAATCAAAGGAAAGTATTTACAAAAATCTATTTATGAGAAGGAAATGTTGGCAATACTACATGCACTAAAGAAATGATGACCTTACCTAATGGGAAGACACTTCAAGGTAAAAACTGATCATGATAGTCTTAAACACTTTTTGGAACAAATACTATCTTCAGAAGAGTAGCAAAAATGGGTCACAAAGATGTTGGGTTATGACTTTGAAATAATATACAAAAAAAGGGAAGCTAAATGTTGTTGCAGATGCACTCTCAAGAAAGAATGAAGAGGTGGAAGCATTGCTTTGTGCCATTTCTATTATCCAACCAGATTGGATAACCGAAGCAAGAGATGAATGGAAGAAGGACAAAGAAGTGTGGACACTCATTCAAAAGTTGTAGCAAGATCCTAGTACATCTGATACATTTAGTTGGAAAAATGATTCCTTATGGTATAAAGATTGCTTATGTCTTTGTAAGAATTCCCAACTAAAACAAAATATTCTTTTGGAATTGCACACTTCTCCTTTAGGAGGACACTCAGGATTTTTAAAAACTTATGATAGGGTGAAGAAAGAATTTTTTTGGGATGGCCTTAAATTTGATATTCAAAATTTTGTGGCGGAATGTTTGGTTTTCCAATAAAATAAAGTTGAGACAATTAAGACCCCGGGTATTCTACAACCTTTATCCATTCCAAGTCAACGTTGGGAGGAGATTTCAATGGATTTTATCACAGGTTTACCAAAGTCTGAAGGAAAGAGTGTTATCATGGTTGTAGTTGATAGACTTACCAAGTATGCACACTTTTGTTCATTATCTCATCCATTTAAAGCAAGTACAGTTGATACTACATTTATGGAGACAATTCAAAAGCTACATGGAAACCCAAGGGTTATTGTGAGCGACAGAGATCCCATTTTTACTGGAAATTTTTGGATGGAGTTATTTTCTTGTTTGGGTACTAAATTAGATCATAGCTCATCTTATCATCCTCAATTCGATGGTCAAACTAAGATATTAAATAAATTTTATGAAGGATATCTTCATTGTTTTGTATCTGATAAACAAACACAATGGGTCAAGTGGTTACCTCTCGCTGAATGGTGGTATAAAACTTCCTTCCATACTGCAGCAAAAATGACCCCAATTATGGCACTTTATGGATATCATCCACCATCCATCACATCATCTTTAAGAGAAAATTTGAATGTTCAAGTAGTGGAAGATCACATCGGGCATCAACAAGAATTTCTCCAACTCTTAAAGGACAAACTAAATTTGGTAGAAAATCGAATGAAGCAATAGGGAGATCAACATCGCAGTGAGAGAAGTTTTGATGTAGGAGACTGGGTATTTTTATGGCTACAACCATACAAACAAATGTCCCTCAAGCAAGCTAAGAAGGATAATAAATTATCGCCAAAGTACTATGGTCCTTACAAGGTGTTGTGAAATATTGGTACTATGGCATACAAATTGGAGCTTCCTGCTTCTTCACGAGTGCATCCAACTTTCCATGTTTCATTCTTAAAGAAGGTTATAGGTGAAAATATTCCAGTTCAAACAATATTTCCAGAACTTGATGAGGAAGGAAAAATCATATTGGAACCTGAAGTGTTCACGAAAACAAGAACTCGACAGCTACGAAATCGATCAATTTCAGAGTATCTCATCAAGTGGAAGAACTTACCCACTGAAGATTCTACATAGGAGGATGATAATTTTATGCAGAAGCACCCAGAGCTACTCAAGCGTTGAGGGCGACACTTTTTTGAAGGAGAGGGGCATGTTAGGTCCATATATTACTAGTATAGTCCCTTATTGTTGTTAGTGTAACCCCCTTATTGTTATTATTGTACCCTTGTAGCCCACATATTATTATTATTGTGCCCTTAAGTTATTATTGTTAGGTCGGCTAGGATTACATTGTGGCCCCATGGACTCCCTTATATAGAAAGGAAGTTTTGTAATTTGAATCATCCAAGAATTGTTCATTCATGTAATGTATTGGAGGTTTCCCCCTCAAAGTGGCTTATTTCTAAGGCGTTGATATCTCTTTTCTTCTATTTTGGGAGTTGGTTTCACAATAGATTGGTTCAAGGTATTGTGAGACCCTCTAGTAGGAAGTTCCACGTGTATGCAAGAGATTTTGGTTTATGTGAAGTCTGGTTTAAAGTAGCGTTGTTTGATCACTAATATATGTATGTTGTATTTAACTCCAAAGTTGTATTCTACTACATGTAAAATGAGAGTTATGTGGGCCATAACCCACAGATCCACTGGTTTGGTTAAAGAAGCTAACTAAGATGAAAAGTGTCAGGTAAATGCGGTTGTGTATTAAAAGAAAAGGTTGAATGCGAAAGAAAAGGATCGGGTAAGAAAAAGGACCTAGAGCTCATGCAGAACAGTGCAACAAAATGGGTCGAGTCAGGAAAAATGGCGGTCATGCAACACGATTGAAATATAATTATAGAAACAAAAAAGACAAAGAGACAATAAGCGGAAGAGGAAAAACGCACAATAAGTCTAAGAAGCTGAAAGGGATGAGTGAAAAATTTGATTCGAACTGTAAATGTATTAATTATTTTATATTGTTTGTGATGCAAAGGCAAGTCTCCAAGGAAAATCAAAACTCCAATTTAATACTAAAACAAGTGTATATATTTTTGTAACATCCTGAATGTGTTGAGTGAGGAAATGAGTGGGTGGAAGCCAAGAGTCATGCTTGCTCACTTCATATTCCCATATAGAATGAAAACAACCATGAAGTGATCTCTGTAAATGATGTTATTGTAATATACATTGAGAGGTTAGAGAGTGGAAGAATGAGATAGAGATGTTGTGTAGATCCAGAGCTGATATGAAGCAGATTTGAAGGCTCGAAGGGCAGCATTGAAGAAGGAGAAAAACATAGATGATATCTAGGTAAATCAACATATTATTTTATTGTAGTGTGAGGGAGTTGGTGCTTCCATATAAATTTGTAGATTGATAAATGTATAGTTGTAGCTGGTTGAGGTAGGAGCCTCCTTTGGGTTGTAGCCTACAGAAAATAGATGGGAGTTGAAGCTTCCTTGCAAGTTGTAGCTTGTAGAATTTGGGGTAGAAGCTTCTTGTAGGTTGGAGCCTACATAAAATCAATTGTGAGAGGGATTTGGAGCCTGCCTTTGCATCACAACAATAATAAGATGTGGTTTTATCCCTTTACGGGTTTCCACTTATATATGTTGTCTATGTGCTTGATGATTAATTGATGTGATGTTTTAATCTGTTTAATTACTTGTTGTCCACACATTATTTTTGTTGATCCATTATGTATTAATCTGCTTATGAAATGAAGGTGTAAATGAGTTGAATGAATTGTTTTTAAATGTCCATGAATGTATTAAACTGATTTAGCCCCCCCCCCCCCTCTCTATTTAACTAAGGGTTCATCAATAGATGCATTTATTTTAGTGTTGATGTTGATTTCTAATCCTATTTGATTGTTTGCATGGCATGCATTTATTTTAGTGTAGATGCTGATTTCTAATTCTATTTGATTGTTTGAACTAGATGCATTATTTTCAGTGTAGATGATGATTTCCGATTCGATGAAACTAGATGTATGATGTACTTTAATTTCAAAATAATTAGATTAATAGTGTGCATTGATTTTAGTGTAAGAATTCTATGACCCCACCATCTATATCTCCATCTCCAAACTTCTCTCCTTCTCTATCTCTATCTCACCACACAAACATACACACTCTCTCTCCATCTCTCTCTCTCTCTCTTTCTCTCTCTCTCTCTCCCTTTTCCACTCCCTCTCTTTCTCTCTTCCCCTTCTCTTTGTCTCTCTCTAACACTTCAGTCTGAATGTATATATATTTCTTCCTCCCTCCATATATTTTCCTATTTCTTCTTCCCTCTCTTCCCCCCTCGATCTATATCTCTATTTGACCCCCAAAATTTACACACTCTCTGTTAGTGTAAGCACATAAAAATTATTCATGATGTGAATTGACTTCTCTGTTACATTAATTAAACCATAAATACAATACTTGAATTTTTATCCTAAATAAAATGTTAGCTTACATGAAATATATTCTTCCTAAATCTATAAACTCTTTGTAATTGACTACATTCTTATTATTCCCATTTTCCATCATTCAACATTTTTAATTGCCTTGCATTCAAACGTGGTAATAGAAAATAACTAATAGGTGTGAAAATAAGTACAACAGTAGAAGAAATTAATTTGAGATTAATTGCAATAAATATTGTTTGTAATTGATTCTATTCTTATTATTCACATTTTCTATCATTCAACATTTTTACATTGTCACTTTGCACCTAAAATTTTTATTTCATCATTTTTCATCATTCAAGTTACTAAGAGTCTCTCTCATTTCAAAAAACTGAGGTAACTAAGAAAATTTAAAATTAAATTTACCAAATTTATATTAGACATATTTAGTATATTTAAATGATCAAAATAATTATATGTTCAACGAATTTTGTATGACCGCACATGACTTAAACTAGCCTAGATTAATCTTAACCCTGACTCTATCAAGTGCCGAGAGGGATCAAATATATTGAGGTGCAAACCTTTTCTCAAGTAGTTCACTCAAAAAAGAGGTTTTCACCCCGAGATATTTGATCCCTCTCGATGCTTGATAGATCCCATGTTAAGATGGATCTACGTTTATTTTAATACTATCATTTTCTAAGATTATATAACATGGCTTAGTTGTAAGTAATTTTAAAACAACAGATTCATCATATCTAGGGGTAGTACTCTCACAAACCATACTATAAAAGTATATTATATGTTCTTTGGGCATGATCACGACATTTCCCTATATGTAATGGGCATGCCACTATGGAAAATAAGGATCCTAAACATATCTAAGGATTAATAGAAAATTTTAAACTAAAGTTGATTGGCTATGATTATTGAGCTTGAGTTATTAGTGAAATTGTTTCTTATGTATTCTCGGATTACCGGGTTGTTGTTTAATGAGATTTAAAACCATTCTTTATTTTTGTTCTATAAAAAATTTTCTCATCAAAATACCACAAAAATGACTTTGTTAGTAACTCTTTGTCACGCATGTTCTACTTGAATTTTCTTCTTGTCAATTTCTGAGATGATTTTGCTAATTTTTTTTTTTTTTTTTTTTATATGACTAAAAGTGTTCAATCATAATATTCTAAATCTATGGAAAATATTTTATCCCTAGAAATGGTGCCAAAATGGTATCAGTTAAAGTTACATCATTTAGTCTAACAACTTCACTAGGTCCTAATATCAAGTGTAACTTTAAATAGTTTCCATTGTCACATAAAGTGAAACTTCCCTCTAATTAGGACATGTTATCCAACCAAAGGGGAATACCCTAATAGAAGCTATGCTCCATGTTAGGTCTTCGTAATTTTCTAGATTGGCAAGACCAAATGTTCAAGGGTAACATCAAACTAGTCTTTGGAGTCCTAGGACCTAGCCTTCCTGGACTCAGAGAGGGCTCTCTCTATGTTTGTGTAAAGGATGTAACTTGATATTTTTAGGTTTTCATTTTAGGTGAGTTATTAGGATTAGGGTTTGTTTGTTTGTTTTGTTTGGTTGGGTTTCTTATCAAGCAGAACATATAGAGTAGGATAGGTTTAGACCATTGGGCTATGGAGTATGCAAAAGGTCTTAAAAGTTACAACAATAGGTCAAGGATGCTTTGGAGGGAAAGTATAACAAATTTAAATTGATCTTCAAGGCTTAGGTGAGTGAAGTGAACATTAAATTGTGAACAAAGTAGGTGCAAAGGGCAGTTAAGAATCCTTAACAAATACTACAACAAGAAAGGTCTTTAAGATCACTATGCATAAAGAAATAATCAAAGACAAGGCATACCATTCTTATTTGACAAAACCCTAGCAAGAAAACCTTTAAGAAAACAATCCAGTAAACCTAGAGAGCAGGGAACTCCTAACCTCTCCAGCTATCTACCTTCAGAGAAAGAAAACATGAAAGATAAACATATAGTAGTGATCAAAGAAAGGGAACTCATAAAATTATTTAATCATACTACAAATAACTTCAAAGCAACCATTCAAGATGGATAAAAGGGCAGGGAAAAAATAAATCCCTTCAATAAAACCCTAGTTAGAAATACTTCAAAGTAAAGACCTCAAAAACAATGTTTAAGTGATACCAAAGGGCAGGGCTAACAATAAACTAATTTGGCACTGACTCCATTAAATCATTATTGAGATAAAAAAATCTGAGTGGGATTAGAGAGAAACTAAGAATTCTCTAAACTGACCTGGCAGAGGAAAACATGAGAGAAAAAGAAGCAGACAGACTTAATGTGCTTTTGACAACATACCTTAAGCTAAACTTTCTATCTTATTGGAAGAGAAAGATGAAACAATATGTAAAACATAATATGACAGGTACAAAATGAGAAATACATCACCATTAGCGATGTTCATGAATCCTAGAAAGTTCTTGTCTCATTTATATTCAGTTCAAAACCTTCACAATGCTCCAAAACCAAAAACTCCTCGCAACTCAAAGTCTATGAGGTTATTCTCCACAATCAACCAACATCCAACCAACATGTACAATGAGGCATCAATGCATTATTTAAATAGAAAAGAGGACAAAAACCCTAACTAGGGTTTGAAAAAATCATTAACTACTCATAAATGCCAAATTTGTCCTATGAGACCATGCAAGGCCCAAGGCACAATTATCCTAATATAATAAATGAAAATTATATCCTAATATAAATTATGAGCTAACTAGGAGTGATTTTCCTTAAAATTCCTCAAAAATATATTTTTCAATAAATTTGTGTCTTTTTTTGACTTTGCAGGCAAGGGCGCAACACCAAGGCCAAGGGCGCAGTGCCTGCACCGGAAAAATTGCCTGTTTTGTGACTAAGATTTGGAGGCCTTCCACGTGTCCCAAATAGCTCCTTCATATCTCATTGGAAAGCTTATCGAGTCTATATTCCAAATCTTCCTTTGGTTTTCCATTTGGTGTCCATTTTCTTTCCCAAAAATTAATTTTCCCAAGACTTCTCAGGGCGTAGCACCAACTCTGAAAATAGGGTAGATTGGTGGTTTTTTAGTTGTTTTTGGCACTTTTGGAGGACCAGTTTGGATCCAAATGAACTGAAACTTTGTGAGGGTGATGTCCTTAGCCTAAGGATTCCAAAAATGGCAAGTGTTCCTCCAAGGATGCCTCAAGATAAAGCGCAGTGCCACTGACGCTGCGCCCTTGGCCCTCCTTCCTGTTGTCTAACTGTCAAGGTTCCAACATTGTGCAAAGAGGGATTTTGTTTGTTAGGAACTCATCTAATCTGCTTTGTCTTCTTTTATCTTCATCTCTGCCCTTTGATTTGTCCTTAATAATTTTGAGTTTGTGCCTTCAAACTTGAATTACCTTCTAACTTCTATTTTTAAGCCTCTAAGCTTGATTTTCCTTTACTATTTTCCTTACTGCTATCTGCACTTCCCTCATCACTGTTCTCATGTCTCTTTGACCTACTGCCATGTTCTTTACTGTTTTTCCCCCCAATGCGATCATTATCACTGATATGTGCTTTATTGTTTTCAAGTTCATTTGCATCTTCTTCACTACTTTATTTCTCATTGTTCCCTTCCTCATTGGTATTACCCTCATTTGCATTGGCCCCACTATTTCCTTCCTTCTTGCTTGATTCTTCATGGCCATCATCTTCACGGTTAGATGGAATTGTATCATGAGATTATAGTGAAGGATTTGGAGAGGGTGATGAAGGAGGGTCACTATGAGGTGAGGGTATGTGAGTGAGAGGAAAAAATCAATGACAACTCTCTGCTGATTGTTTAAACTTTGTTTTGAAACACCTTGTGCTGATGACAATTTGAGATGAAAGAGGGCAATGTAAGGTAAATCTATTTCCATTGTAAGGGATGAAGCTTATGAGTGAAATGGAGTGAATGTAGGCAAAACCTTAGGTGAATGAAAAAATTTCAACAATGTACCCTTTTGGCTATCACCGGTCTTCTTAGCATGCAGATGGAGAAATGTTTTAAACAATGACGTTTAAGCACGAAAATTAGGGTTTCCTCCTTAGGTCTTCAATTTCCCTTAATTACAAATCACCACAAATTCTTGAAGAAGGGCTTTATGAGCTATACTTACCCTTTAACATCGCTTTGGAGGTCCTTTGAGGAAGATGGAAGGTGTTTTGAGTTGATTTAAAGGTTTGCAGGGTGTAGGAGGCCCTCCTGGCTAAGTGCACACCATGTAGGCCAAACGCCCAGCGCCTAGGCCAAGTGCGCAGTGCCGAAGGAAAAATGTGGGTCAATCAGTCAAGGGTGCAATGCCATGTTCTATGCGTGCATAGCCTTAATAAAATACACAGAAAAACTGGCTAGGGGAAGAGTGCCCGACACCAAGCGCGCAACACCTACCTAAGGGCGCAACGCCTCAACACTTAGTAAAATTTTGGCTCAAAAACTCACAGTTTCTTCTTCGTTTGAGATTTCTAGTTCTCTGCAAGGCAACAATGAATGTATTGAAGTGTTAGATGGGCTTGATGGGTAGATATAATTTTAATTTAGTCTTTGAAACCCACTTCCTACTTTGTTAAACATTATTTTCCCTCTTCACTAATATTTTTTACTTTTTCCTTGTAGGTGACTGAAAACACTGTCTTGGATTTGCTTTCCCTCCCTTGAGATTTGACAAATGCATTTTTATGATTCTATAATTATTACACATAACAGTAGCTTCAAGATCTTTTGTTGTCTCCATCATCAAGTTAACTCAATTTTCACCTCTTCTCTTTTAACAAATTTACACTATTTGTATGTAGGTTTGTTAAAATGATGAATTTGACTTCTCCTTTGCTCATTTGTCTTGACAAGCTCATTAACACACCTTTGGGAAGATTTCTCATAGTAGTAACCTCACAATCCTTCCTTTATCTGCACTATGGAGCTCAAACCATATTTTGATCATTTTGGCATGACAAAATCCTTTTGACCAGTATGGAAACTGATCAAACAATGACATCTTACAAATCCTTTGCTTTCATCATGGAGTTTGGCATACCATTTTACCTTCTCTAACCCTTCTTAATGCAAGTGTTTGAAAACAATAAGCTCACCTTTCTTACTGATATTCTTTACATATTTTCCCTTTGAGGCAATGAGACATTCACTTTGGCAAACTTTGGGATGCTTGCACACAACAAAACTTTCACAATCATTTCTCTGTTGGAATCATGGAGTTTTTAACCTACACTCTGCTCATTTAGGCATGGAAAAATCATTTTTGAAAATTCTAGGATCTGATCACATTGGCATCTTCATAATATTTCTTTTCTATCATCATCGAGTTCAAACCGTGTTTTTCACCTTCTTTAGCCTATTTCTACAATTGATTATTGTGTTGGCATTCTACTAGACTATTAAGTGCAAAACCCTAGTTTTCCTTAAGACCAAATTTCTTCCCTTTCTTCTGGCGTGAGTTTTCTTCTCTTAGGAACATACCATCTAGCTTATCAAAACCTTCTATTGATGGAAATTTCAACACTTCTACAAAAGTGTCAAGCTTGTCCATAACCTCATGTGCAGACTCTGAAACTGAATGATTGTCTTCTTTGGAAATGATGAACTTGGAACATATGAAGCCCTAATTGACCTAGTGTGGGGGTTCTTTGACCTGAACTTGACTAAAAATTGGCTTTGGAGGCTTCAAGTGAAAACTAAGTATTTTTCAAAGTGGTTTATTGAAGATCCAAAATCCAATGTACTTGATTTATCTAAAGAGCCTTCAGAGATATTTTTGAGACCATCATTGCTTGAGGGACCTGGGGAGCATGGTAATGCATTATCCTACAGGAAAACCTAGATGGAAAGTGTAAATATGGGCAAGGGAAAAATAGAGCAACAAATTCAAAGGCAGGGAAAAGGATGGAGATGAGTGGCACAAGCCCATAAGGATTTTTTTGGGAGTGGGAGGGTGACCATGAAATGACAAGGTTGATAGAATAGTGAAAATTTTTCTATGAGGATAATGAAGGAAGTGATATTTATAAAACTCACAATATTCAGGGAATTTTGTTTTTAGAAATCTAGAACCAATCTATTAGCGATCTACAAATAGTAAAAATTACTGATGACTAACAGTGTCTCCACTTGGGGAGGGCAGCTCCTTCTCAGGATGTATGAAGAACCTCAGAGTTCGGATCTCTAAGTTTTGAAGATCATTACCTTACTTTTACTTTGGGGATATCTCTTCCTTCATTTTCTGATGTTCTCTTGAAGCTATGATCTCAAAAATCTGAAAAGACATGATTTCTTCAATATCAGTTCTACCTACCCATCTTATTTTGCCTAACATTTTTCTTCTTTTAGGTGCACTTGGACTGGCAAACCCTTGACATTTTTTTCTGTTGAAAGCATTAAAACTGTCTACTTGTACCCTTATCACTTCCAAGAGTTTAGATTAGGCTTATAAAATCTTTTATTCTCTACTTAGTCTACTTATCTGTCAAGGTTAAGCTATTCGACAGATTCTCATTCTCCTACCTACTGACTTGAAATTCAAAATATGACCAAACTAGGATGAAGCAATCTGATTTTCCATGGGCTGTGGCATTTGAACAAGCTACACACAGGCATTATTTTTGTACAATAAAAAATTAGAAAACATGAGGGGTGTGATTCAGAGTTGGTTATGCATCCCTCTCATTTCTCCTTGGTTCAGATTTATGCTTTGGGAACCAACAATTTCTTTTCCTAATCTAATCTACTGACAAGCCAAGTTTAAATGGTTTGGAAAATCTTCTTTCACTAACCTATTAGCATAAATTTAAAACATGTCCAATCATGATTAGGCTAAATGACTGAACACAACTCTCTTTTCTTCAACCGTAGTGGCATTTAGGCTTGCACACTTTCAGAAATACTCTTTTTTGGTATGGAATTGTACCTCTTCTTTTCTCCTGCCCTATTTTTCCTTCCTTTCTTGGTTTTTATTTTTATTTTTCTTCCTTTTTTTCAAAACAATTTGAAACTAAAGCTAGAAAGATTCTCATAGTGTTGATCTTATTTGCATACCTATCTATCCTAATCTAACTTACATGGGATATATATTCATTTGGTGAACTCTATTTTCCAATATAACCAATCAAGTAGATGATTCCATGAGTGATCTTTGTTCAACTCTTTGAGTGTACTGAAAAAATCAAAAGGCCACTCCCACCTTACTTGTGTTTGAACAATAGTTCCTAAAATTTTCTTTAAACCTTGCATCAAAATGCTTTTGAATATTTTACTCCCTCTTCAAATGTCTTTAAGAAAATAGAAAAGGGGCCTTGAAATAATACCCGACTCTGAGGATTTGAATAACTAGCTGTATCCAGGACCGTTCCTTGTTCCAGCTTGTTAAGATTGGGATTATTTTGAGAAAGAAAATCCACCTCTTCTTCATGATCATCTGTGCTGGAAACCTCATCATATATTTCAATTTTGTCCTATAGAAAACCTGATATTCTCTGATTGAGTGGGCTGAATTCTGGGTGAAGGCCATCATGTTGATGAGAAGGAGTACTCTTTGGCAATAAATATTCTTGAGAAGGTAGTACAACAACTCTCATGTGATTATCAATTTCTAAGCCTTCATCTGCAATTTTAAATTCAATGGAACTTGGTGGCTGAAAATCTGGAGCTAAGGAAAATTCGATGTCACAAATGATTTCATCAACCATTTCAGGAAAAGGCTTCTTGTTAACAACTTGTTCAAGAAGTTCATTATCTTTCCCAACCTCAACATCAAAACTAAAAGACTGTTGATTTCTAATCACATGAAAGTTATTTCTGATGGACTGAAATGAAGTAGAACAAAGAGTGAGAGATCATTCACTTACTTTCAATTTTTCTAGACTTTCCTCATCAATGTCATAGCTGATATCTATTATTTGATTATTGTTTTCAAGTTGATGAAATTGAACTTCCTCCCACAAACCAACTACTGATTGATATGCAAGATTAGCTTCTGTTTGGAGAACATAACCATCATCATATTGATCAAAATTTAGAAAATCATCAACATAAGTAATGTCACCAATCATACATATTGGATTATCATATTTTTTTTCTTCGAATTGATCTACAAATCGATTTTTTGATCTGTGGTAGCTGGGATTAGCAGGAAAATAAATAGAGATGTTTTGTTCACATGAAGGTTTAGAGGCTCGCTGCATGTTTAGAATCTGATTTATTTCCTCTTCAGTTAAAAGAGGAGGCATTTTTCTCTTTCTTTGGACAGAACTACAATACTTCTCTTTCTCTTGTGAAGGCTGATTCTGAGGCTGAATGTCTTCTTGAGCCTCACTTAGAAGAGATGATGGATCATCACTTGTCCTTTCAGAGAGATCTTGTGGCTCTTCCTTTATTTCCTGATTGATTTCACCTCAAAAAAATCCTCTTGGTTGTCATGACAATTATCTTGAGTATGAAATGCATGAATTTCCTCTAATAGACTTTCAGGATGCTAATTTCCCAAATCTTCATCAATTTTTACAAGGTATTGTATGAGATCTTCAGATTGATCACAACAATTTTTAGCTAATGATAAATATGAACAATTTTCTTTATAATGTTCATAAAATACCTTGTGGAAATCCTTTAAAGAAAACAAACTACCAGGGTCTATGCCTTCATACCATTCCCTTGCCTTTCCTTCTAATGTCCCCATGAACATTTTCATGAGGCAGTCCTCATGCAATTCAACTTTTAACCTCCATACATGTATATGAAATTTGATGAGATGTAACAAGGGGTCATCAAATTCTTCATCTTGAAACATAGGCAAGTTTGAAACCCAGTTTATCTGAGGAATTTTGTGTGGGAACCCAGGGATGTGATTTCTTTTCATTGGAGCATATCTCCGTTGTATCCTTGGATCCATATTTTTCAAAAAAGGTTCACTGCAACTTTTCAACTAGTCTAGAGTCTTGTACCAGTGGAGTCTTTAGGTCTATTGAGAGTTGTGGGTCGCCAGGTGTAAGATTTGAACTTTTTTTTCCACCATCAACAATATGAGGATTGATTAATGCAATCCCAGGGGAGTCTGTGAGAACTAGTGGGGTCAACAGGGCTACTGAAGACTAGTAGGGTTACCAGGTGGATGATGTTTACTATTTTAAGGATGTACTTGTTGTCCACCATCAAAATATAAATACCAATCTAAGGATGTTTCTGGGTTTTCTGAGGTCCTAAGGAATGCTTAGATGTTATTGACTCAGAAAGTCCCACCGTGATCGATATTATGTTAGTATTGAGAATGCAACAAGATGATGAGCTTAGTGAAAATAAGTCACTACTTCGAGGCCCACAGTTATTTTTTTGGCGCAAAGTCTATTTTTAGACTATGTCTATTTTTAGACATATGGATCATGTTCTATGAGTTGCAGGATGCTATTTGTGGATGCTTGGTCAAGTCGGAAAAATAGATGGACTTCTATTTTTAGACATATTGGGTGGAATCTGTTTTTAGATTGCCAGTCTAAAAATTGATATGTCGAATATTATTAGCTCTTAATAATATTTGGACTATAAACATTATCTTATTCTCTTGGAGCACTTCAGTTAAGTGCACAGATGTGGCACACCAGCAAATTACGTTGCATGAATCTGGCTATTCTTGAGGGTTAAGTGAAGCCAATATCGTATGGAGACTTCGCTAGGAACTCATGATGAACAAAGAGAGTTGATTGAGGAAGTTAGTGGAGTTGTATTCAGTTTAACTCAGTTAAACATAGTTGAGCTAGTTGTATCTAGTCTAACTGACTGATACACTAGTGAGAGTGGTGTGAATTAATTATTAATTAATTCACTAATTATTAACTCATAAATCAACTAAATAATACATCAGTTAACTTCAGTGCATGGACAATTTCAGTGGAGACCAGTGAAGAGGTGGGTGAAAGAACAGTGTGACTATCAGTTGTGACCATACTGGTGCATGAGTTTTGCACCACACATTGATGGAGATGCCAATGATGATTTTGAAGTGCATACCAGAGGGATTCTAACTCAGATTGGGCCATTATTCATATTGGATTGCGCAGTAGATTCAGGCTAACAGGTGGAGCAGATTGGAGCATGTGTTTTGCTAGATCTAAGCTTGTGTAGTGCGTAACAATTGGAGATTCTACTGAGAGCTTGTGAGGAGTTTGTAAAATTATTGTTACATGATCTCTATCATTATAATATACAGATAGTTGGGGGTTTTCATCTTTAAGCTTTCCCATAAATACTGTGTTTATATGTGTGATTGTTTATGGTTTTGATGTGCGCATGCGATTGTTTATTTTTCCTCAATTAATTATCAATAGTAGAAGAGGTTATGTATTATGCATGAAGCTAAAATAGTGTGTGATCAGGATAATCTCAGTGAATAATTTAACAGTTATTCAAATTTCTACAGTTAGGTCCCCATAATTTCTCATATTGGCAAGACCAAATGTACAAGGGTAACATCAAACCAGTCTTTGGAGTCCTAGGACCTAGCCTTCCTGGACTCAGAGAGGGATCTCTCTATGTTTGTGTAAAGGATGTAACTCGATAGGTTTTAGGGTTTTGATTTTAGGCTAGTTATAAGGATTAGGGTTTGTTTGTTTATTTTGTTTGGTTTGGTTACTTTTCAAGTAGAATAGATAGAGTAGGAGAGGTTTAGACCATTTGGCTTTGGAGTCTGCAAAAGGTCTTAAAATTTACAACAATAGGTCAAGCATGCTTCAGAGGGCAAGTATAACAAAGCTAAATGGATCTTCAAGGCTTAGATGAGTGAAGTGAACATTAAATTGTGAACAAATTAGGTGCAAAGGGAAGTTAATAATCCTTAACAAATACTATAGCAAGAAAGTTCTTTAAGAGCACTATGCATAAAGAAATAACCAAAGACAGGGCATACCAGACTTCTTTGACCAAACCCTATCAAGAAAACCTTTAAGACAATAATCCAGTAAACACTAGAGAGTAGGGAACTCCTAACCTCTCTAGCTATCTACCTTCAGAGAAATAAAACATGAAATATAAACATATAGTAGTGATCAAATAAAGGGAACTCCCAAAATTCCTTAACCATACTACAAATAACTTCAAAGCAACCATTCAATATAGAAAAAAGGGTAGGGCAAGCCATAAACCGCTTCAGTCAAACCCTAATTAGAAATACTTCAAAGAAAAGATCTCAAAAACAATGTTTAAGTGCTACCAAAGGGAAGGGCTAACCATAAACTAATTTGGCACTGACTCCATTAAATCATTCTTGAGATAAAAAAGCTGAGTGGGATTAGAGAGAAACTAATAATTATCTAAACTAACCTAGCAAAGGAAAACATGAGAGCAAAAGAAGTAGATAGACTTAATGTGCTTTTGACAACATACCTTAAGCTAAAATTTCTATCTTATTGCAAGAGAAAGATGAAACAATATGTAAACCATAAGATGAAAGGTAAAAAATGAGAAAGACATCACCATTATCCATGTTCATGAATCCTGCAAGGTGCTTGTCTCATTGATATTCAACTCAAAACCTTCACAATGCTCCAAAACCAAAAAATCCTCCCGACTCAAAGTCTATGAGGTTTTTCTCCACAATCAAAAAACATCCAACCAACATGTACAATGAGGCCTCAATGCAGTATTTAACTAGAAAGCAGGACCAAAATCCTAACCAGGGTTTGAAAATATCATTAACTACTCATAAGTGCCAAATTTTACCTATAAGACCATGCAAGGCCCAAGGCACAAATATCCTAATCTAATAAATGCAAAATATCTCGTAACATAAATTATGAGCTAACTAGGAGTGATTTGCATTAAAAGTCCTCAAAAATATATTTTTTAATAAATTTGTGTGTTTTGTTGACTTTGCAGGCAAGGGCGCAACGCCTGCACCAGAAAAATTGCCTATTTTGTGACCAAGATTTGGAGGTTTTCTAGGTGTCCCAATGCACGCCATGATAGCTCATTAGAAATATTGTCGAGTCTATTTTCAAAATATGCCTTTGGTTTTCCATTTTCTGTCCATTTTCATGCTCAAAAACTGATTTTCCCAAGATTGTTCAGGGTGCAACGTCAACTCTAAAAATAGGGCAGAAAGGTGGTTTTTTAGTTGTTTCTGGTACTTTTGGAGGAACTGTTTGGCTCCAAATGAGCTGAAAATTTATGAGGGTGATTTCATTGGCATAAGGATTCCAAAAATTTCAAGTTTTCCTCCAATGGATGCCTCAAGAAAAAGCGCAGTGCCAGTGGCGCTATGCCCTTGGCCCTCTTTTCTGATGTCTAATTGTCAAGGTTCCAAAATTGTGCAAAGAGAGATTTTGTTTGTTAGAAACTCATCTAATCTACTTTTTTTTCTTTTATCTTAATCTCTGCCCTTTTATTTGTCCTTAATCCTTTTGAGTTTGTGCCTTCAAACTTGATTTACCTTCTACATTCTATTTTTAAGCCTCTAAACTTGATTTTTCTTTATTGTTTTCCTTATTGCTATCTGCACTGCCCTCATCACTCTTCTCATGTCTCTTTGACCTACTGCCATGTCCTTTACTACTTTTTTACCCAGTGACATCATTATCGCTGATATGTGCTTTACTTTTTTCAGGTTCATTTTCATCTTCTTCACTACTTGGTTTCTCATTGTTTCCTTCCTCATTGGTATTAGCCTCATTTGCATTGGCCCCACTATTTTCTTCCTTCTTGATTGATTATTCATGGCCATCAACTTCACTGTTAGATGCACTTGTACCATGAGATGATAGTGAAGTATTTGGAGAGGGTGATGAAGGAGGGTCATAATGAGGTGAGGGTATGTGAGTGATAGGCAAAGCTCAATGACAACCCTCTGCTGATTGTTTAAACTTTGTTTTGAAACACCTTGTGCTAATGACAATTTGAGATGAAAGAGGGCAATGTCAGGTCAATCTATTTGCAGTGTAAGGGACAGAGCTTATCAGTGAAATGGAGTGAATGTAGGCACAACCTTAGGTGAATGAACAACTTTCAACAATGTACCCTTCTGGCTATCACTTGTCTTCTTAGCATGTAGATGGAGAAATTTTTTAAACAGTGATGTTTAAGCATGAAAATTTGGGTTTCCTCCTTAGGTCTTCAATTTACCTTAATTAAAAATCGCCACGAATGCTCTAAGAAGGACTTAATGAGCTATAATTACCCTTTAACATCGCTTTGGAGGTCCTTTGAGGAAGGTGGAAGGTGTTTTGAGTTGATTTGAAGGTTTGCAGGGTGTAGGAGGCCCTCTTGGCCAAGCGCGGAGCGCCTAGGACAAGGGCACAGCTCCAAAGGCAAACTGTGGGTCAGTCAGGCAAGGGCGCAGTGCCTTGCCAGGTGCGCAACGCCTTAGGAAAATACACATAAAACTGGATAGGGGCGCATCGCTCAACTCCAAGCCAATAGTGCCTACCTGAGGGTGCAGCGCCTCAACACTTAGTCAAATTTTGACTCAAAAGCTCACAGTTTCTTCTCCCTTTGAAATTTTTAGTTCTTTGTAAGGCAACAATGAATGTCTTGAAGTGTTAGATGGGCTTGATGGGTACATAAAAGTTTAATTTAGTCTTTGAAACCAACTTCCTACTGTGTTAAACCTTCTTTGCCCTCTTCACTAATATTTTTTAATTTTTCCTTGTAGGTGTCAGAAAACGTTGTCTTGGATTTACTTTCACTCCCTTGAGATTTGACAAGTGAATTTTGATGATTCTGTAATGATTACACATAAAAACAACTTCAAGATCTTCTGTTGTTTCCATCATCAAGTTAACTCAACTTTCACCTATTCTATTTTAACAATTTTACATTGTTTGTATGCAGGTTGGTTAAAATGATGAATTTGACTTCCCCTTTGCTCATTTTTCTTAACAAGCTAATTAACACACCTTTGGGAAGATTTATCATAGAAATAACCTCACAATCCTTCCTTTATCTACACTATGGAGCTGAAACCATCTTTTGATCATTTTGGCATGAAAAACTCCTTTTGACCAGTATGGAAACTGATCAAACATTGACATCCTCCAAATCCTTTGCTTTCATCATGGAGTTTGGCATACCATTTTACCTTCTCTGACCCTTCTGATTATAGGTGTTTAAAAACACTGAGCTCACCTTTCTTACTGATACTCTTTAAATCTTTGCCCTTTGAGGAAATCAGACATTCACCTTGGAAAAATTTGGGATGCTTGCACACAAAAACAATTTCACAAGCCTTTCTCTGCTGACATCATGGAGTTTTTAACCTACACTTTGTTCATTTAGGCATGACAAAATAATTTTTGACAATTTTGGGATCTGATCATAGTGGCATCTTCAGAATCTTTATTTGCTGTCATCATGGAGTTCAAACCATGCTTTTCACCTTCTTTGGCTTATTTCTGAAATTTATTACTGTGTTGGTATTCTGCTGGACTATCAAGTTAAAAACCCTAGTTTTCCTTAAGAAAAAATTGCTTCCCTTTCTTCTGGTGTGAGTTGTATTCCCTTAGGAACAAACCATCTACCTTATCAAAACCTTCTGTTGATGGAAATTTCAACATTTCTGCAAAAGTGTTAAGCTTGTCCATTACCTCATGTGCAGACTCTGAAACTGAATGATAGTATTCTTTGGAAATGATGACCTTGGAACATATGAAACCCTAATTTACCTAGTGGGGGTGTTCTTTGACCTGACCTTGACTGAAAA
Organism: Pinus albicaulis; assembly: GCA_034641835.2. Lineage (NCBI taxonomy): Eukaryota > Viridiplantae > Streptophyta > Pinopsida > Pinales > Pinaceae > Pinus > Pinus albicaulis. The sequence goes on from CM076582.1 coordinate 1,270,950,971, forward strand.
TTGGCTTTGGAGGCTTCAAGTGAAAACAGAGTATTTGCCAAAGTATTGTATGGAAGACCCAAAATCCAATGTACTTGATTTATCTAAAGAGCCTATATAGATAGTTTTGAGACCATCAATGCTTGAGGGGCATGAGGAGCATGGTAATGAGTTGGCCTAGAGGAAAACCTAGATGGAAAGTGGAATTATGGGTAAGGGAAAAACAGAGTAACAAAGTCAAAAGCACGGAGAAGGATGGAGATGACTGGCACTAGTCCATAAGGATTTTTGTAGGAGTGGCAGGGTGACAATGAAATGGAAAGGTTGATAGAATAGTGAAAAAATTTCTATGAGGATAATGAAGGCAGTGAAATTTCTAAAACTCACAATATTCAAAAAATTTTGTTTTTAAAAATATAGAACCAATCTATTAGTCATCTACAAATAGTAAAAATTACTAATAACTAACACTCCCAAAGGTAAAAAATCTAAGATAACTTAGCTTACTACTTACTTGAATTGACTATGTATAGTTTTTTTTTTTATGAAGTTGTTGCACAATGATGAAATTCACATCTAATTAATTTTATTTTATTAAGGTAGAAATAGGGTTAGTGAGGTATTCCCAATGTTTATTTAATCTTTTAACTACTAGATCTACCATCTAGATAAGTTCTTTTATAAACTTGCTCTGAATAATGCATTATTTTTAATTGGAAGTCAGGTTGGCTTTAAATAAATGTTAATTTAGTAAATGTAAAGATAAAATAATTGAAAATATGAAAGAATTAGTTTCTCACTAAATATGAAAATTGCAATCAATAAATAGCCATTTAAGATTATCTATGTTTATGATATTAAATTACATATGTTTGTGATCACAATGCATATTCCCATAAAGGGGTAATTTCTAGGTTGAAACTAAGGCAATCTATTTGGAAACCTAGGGTTAGTCGGGTTGAATTTCATGTGTGAGTAAAAGCAAAATTTTAGACATGCATAAAATAAAAAAATAAGTAAATGAAATGTATACTTGTTTGGCTCGGAGATGGAGCCTTAATATGGACCGATAGATGGAGATGATTAAGATGTCAGGGAATACAAATATTTTATTAGATTAGTTGATTTTAGAAATAACAAAGGAAAAATATTCACAAACGTGTGAGGAGTCCCACTATGCAAAATTAAAGAGACTGTACAACCATGCGTTGAAAAATATGATACACTCGACTATTCCAATGGAAAATACAACAAAATTTAGAGAAATAAGACCGTACAACCATCCATTGAGAAATATGATCACACTCAACTATTCCAATGGAAAATGTAACAAAATTTAAAGAAATAACTTACTTAAACATTTGTAATTATTTATAGTATGAGCTCTAGATATTGTTTTCATATTAATAAATGTATAGTATTATATTTCATATTTTCTATTTTATTTTTATTTATTTATTTTTTTGGATATATATTTGAGGTTAATTTGTAATTTGCAATATAAATATTTCTATTGGATACATTACAAGTTGTATCAAAGCACTTTTTTAGTGCATGTTTTAGAGTAATTTTTCATTTGTTTTGAAATATATAAATAATATGGAAATATATCATTAAGTTGGTATACTTATGGTGTGGGAAAGAAACAAGTAGGAAATATAATAGGTGTCACTTTGCTGAAAATTCTTATAACCCCTTTTAGTAGTAGCACATTAGACAACACTTGTATATATAATGCAACTTCACACACACTCTGACATACCAAAAGTCTTGTAAGTGTCCTAAAATTAGCCATAGATAAGTTGCTTGGCCACTTCACTATTATAGTGGAACTCGGAGTAACAATTTCGAATATTACTCTCTTATCCCTAGGTAATCAAGAAATACAATTAAGGGTGTAGTAAAAAAAACTTAGGGTGCAAACTAAGGTTGTAACTTCATACACACTCTATACCAAAAGTCTTCTAGGTGTCCTAAAACTAGCCATAAATAAGTTGCTTGGCCACTTCACTATTATAATGGAACTTAGAGTAACAATTTGGAAGATTACTTTCTTATACCTAGGTAGTCAAACAATACAATTAAGGGTGTAGTCAAAACAACCTTAGTTTGCACCCTAGGATATTGGGCTAAATAATATTGACTCTACTTGTATATCATAGGGCACTCCCTTCCCAATATTGATAACCTATCTCAATAGGCTTTGTATTTCATGTTGATAGCATTAATCCAACCCTCTATTCCATTAAGATAGGTCACCAATAACCTAATAATAACATTAAGAAATTAATATTAATAATGCTTATAATGATATTAACTTTAGTATTATTATTATTATTATTATTATTTACAAGAATAACATTAATATTATTCCTAATAAATATTAATGTGAATTCTTTTAGTTAACATTTTTATAGTTAAAATATTTTTTCTTTCATTTTGTTATTCATAGAAAAGTATTGTATTGAAGAAAATTTATGTTATATTTGTATATTTTTCTGTTAGTATTAGATTTCTCAACACTTATTAACCATAAAACCCTAAATCCAACAACTATTTCCTATTTTAATATAATGTGAATTTTTCTAATTAGAATTTTTTTTCAAATATAGTATTAAAGGAAATTTCTGCTATTTTTATAAACTTTTCTGGTATTAAGTCAACTAAGCCTTATTAACCAAAAAAAAATCCTAATCCAAAAACTATTTCCTATTTTCATATTTTTTTTTTTATATTAATAACATTATTATTAAAACATATACTCTTTCTGGGGTCGTTAAGTGTGAGCGGTGGCAGGAAAACTATACATAGATTGATTGAACATTGTTGAGTACATATTTCGCAGAGCAGTGATCGGTGCCTTCGAAGAGGCATAATGACCACTTAGCCGTTGTGGCGTTCATACTTGGATATCATTATTACTTTGGGTTGCTGTAAATGCGTTATGCAGAGTTGGAGCGTTGAGCCTTTTTTCCAACAGAAAGCTAGACAGTTACGAAAACAGAGAACCAGAAATGAAAAGCACCGACGGCGAACGCAGGGGCGGAAGAGAGTTGTAATTCGGCAGACGCGCTTTAACGCCCATATATAGCCGAGTTCGCGGGCCTCTGTAAATTCTCGATTAGCCCTTACATGCGTCAAAATCGACGGTTGGTAGTTTAAGTAGACGGAATTAACAGATAGTAATAGGATGGCATCCTGGTAGGGGAAAGGAACAGATAGTAATAGGATGGCATCGTGGTAGGGAAAAAGGAAACAGTGGAGTGGATTTATAGGAAAGTATATAATTTTAGAATGGAAGAATTTTTGATATTGAATTAGTAATTGTTTGTTAATTTGTAATGGAGTTGTTTAAACAGACTGAAGAATTGCATGGATGGCCAAAATTGGCCGGAATCTGGGCTAAAAAAAATTAAGAAATCTTAATGTAATAGTGTTTGAATCATGATTTTGATGGTGGAAATGGATTCAGCACCATCAAAAACTTCTAGGGCACCCAAAATATTAAAGTTTGATAGTTATAACATGAATTTACAAAAATCGCTGCCGGATTTTCTTAAAATCTTATCAGAATTTCCATGATTTCCAAGGCGAAAAAGCAGTCTAGTTAGACTACGACATTTGTAATAAGTGTTAGTTTTCTCTATATTTATTATAAAATCTTATCAGAATTTCCATGATTTCCAAGGCGAAAAAGCAGTCTAGTTAGACTACGACATTTGTAATAAGTGTTAGTTTTCTCTATATTTATTATTAAGGATTAGACATTTTAGACATTTTTTAAAAATGTCTATATTTATTATTAAGAATTTTAAATAAATCAGTTTTGAAATTAGAAAACTATTTTAAATGTAAATTTAAAACTAAAAAAGTATTAGACAACTCAGTTTTGAAATTAGAAAAATATTTTATATTTAATTTAATATTAAAGAAATATTAAAAAGAAATGGTAAGTGTGGTTTTTTTTAATTGTATTTATAAAATTATTATCTTATCTAATTTATTGGATGTTATTCGAAATTCAAAATAAATAAATAAAAAAACCCTAAAATATAGATGTTAAAACAATAAATTCTAACTTTATAACTTGGTAACTATGGGTTTTAATTGTTTTTTCTAAAATTATAATATTTTAAATTAAATATATAAAATATTTTGTGGGGGGTTGTATATTCATTTCTAATGAGATTTTTGTCTTTAGACTTTTTACATAAATACCATAAATATTGTGTTTCTATATTAGAGTGAATTTGTTACTGTTTATTAATTTTTATAATTGTACAACAATATACATTCATATTATTAGCTCGTAAAAATTGCTTAGAAGTATCATGTTTTCGCATAAAAGTAGAGCTCATTGGCCTTTACAGCAAGCAAATAATATTTTAAAATAAGTATAGTGTTTCTAAATATTAAGTTGACCTATTAAGTTGAATCGATCTGTATTCACTAACTTTTATAGTTTGGAAAATGATATTCATTCATGAGAAACCATTTAATGCAATACATGCTAAATCCTATATGGAAAGAGATTAGAGAATCCATTCCAGAGAAACCATTTAATGCTAAATTCTCTGAGATAAAAGTCTTCCGAGTTGTTTTTAGTTTGATTGTTTGGAAGTTTTTTTAGTAGAGTCATTTTTAGTTTGATTTTTTGGATTTTTTTAGTAATTTTTTTATTTAATTTCTCTAAAATTTTGTAAAATTTTGTTGAAATTACAAGTTTGATGGATAATTTTTGTACAATCTAAATACCCTAAATTTTTTTGAAAATACTAAATCCATATAGAGTAAAAAAACCAATTAATTTCACCTAAATTTTTATGGCGGACTCATACACTAGCAACCCAAAAAAGAGCACTAAAAACAATTCCAAAATCCTCTTGCAACAAGAGATGCTCCGAGCTAAAAATTAATTTGAATGTTGTTTTATATTTTAATTTGATTTTGATTTTAAAGTTTATTTCTTTGGATCATAAATGTCAATTCAAATCCTCTTGCAACAAGAGATGCTCCGAGCTAAAAATTAATTTGAATGTTGTTTTATATTTTAATTTGATTTTGATTTTAAAGTTTATTTCTTTGGATCATAAATGTCAATTCGTAAATTTTATTATAGATGGCTCTCACATTCTAGATAGAACATGGCTACGCTCACTTCCGTTTTCCAAAATTGAGATTTGAAAAAAAAAGATAACTTTTAGTGCTTTCTTAATATATATAGAATACAGTAAATGTTAAGATATATATTTTTAAATTATTATATATATTTTTTAAGATTTAGTGTATTTTTGATAATTTAATTTAATTATTTAAAATTATATATATATATATATATATGTTTGTTTGTTTGTTTGTTTGTTTGTTTGTTTGGTGGTTGTATATTCATTGTTTATAAAATATTGGTGTATTTAATATTGGATTGGTTACATAGATATTGTCTTTCCATCGTATTATTGGAGTCACTGGAGTCACATGCTAGATAGAACATGGCAACGCTCACTTCGGTTACGCAATTTGAGATTTTGAAAAAAGCTAAGTTATAGTGCTATATATATATATTATTTTTAAATTAAATTTATTATTATTTTTTTTGGGAGGATTTAGTGTATTGTTAATATTTTAATTTAATTATATAAAATTTTAAATATTTTTGTTGTGGTTGTATATTTATAGTTTATAAAATATCGGTGTATTTAATATTAGTTTTGTTATATAGATATTGTTTTTCTATCATATTATTGGACTTGGGTTAAATTTGACACTTATTGATCAGTTTTTTTACTTTTTATCAGTAAAATACAGTTTATTTTGAAACAAACACGTTGAGGTTAACTTGTAAATAATTTTGAAAAATATCAAAGTGAAGGGTATATAAAAAAATCAGAATTTTGTATATTTTTATTTATATATCCTTGGTACTTGGATATGTGATTTTTTCACACCATACTTACTTGGTAAGTTTTGCGTAACTTATGACTTAATTCAAATTACATAAAAATAAAATTAAAATTAAGATTAAAACTAATAAAATAAAATTATAAACTAAAATAAGATTAAAGTAAAATATTCAATTTACTATATATAGTTTTTGTACTCTACATTTTGAATATAGTTTTTTGAAATGTAATATTTGTATTTTAAAAATTACTACAATATTATTGTAGTCGAGAGGCGCTCTACACCCCAGTATATAGCGATGTGTAGATATAATGTGTGTAATGTAAACTTTTGATATGTCAGAGTGTATATAGATGTGTATATGTCATGTGAGTAATGTAAACTTTTGATATGGGAGAGTATATAGAGATGTGTAGATGTCATGTGACTAATGTAAACTTTTGATATGTGGGAGTGTATAGAAATGTACCACTTTAATACCATGGACTGATTACTATGGTCCAAATACCATATTTATAAAAGAGGTATGGTAAATAAATAAAATATAAATAAACCATAGATATGGTAAATAAATAAAACTTCTTTTTATATTTACTCCATAGTCCTATTTATATTTAGGAACACTCAAAAAGTGGTTTATTTAGGTGAATCCTGAGCTATATACCATGGGCCAAATTATTATTAATACGATGCCAAAAAAACATTATCAATCCTAATATTAATATTAATATGATTATCAATTCTAATATTCACATTATTATATTATGATATTAATACTATTAAATTTAATTAATGTAAACTTTTAATTCTGGGAGTGTATAGAAATGTACCACTTTAATACCATGGGCTAAATACCATATTTATAAAAGAGGTATGGTAAATAAATAGAATATAAATAAACCATAGGTATGGTAAATAAATAAAATATATTTTTATATTTACTCCATAATCCTATTTATATTTGGGAGCACTCAAAAAGTGGTTTTAGTTAGGTGAATCCTCAGCTAAATACCATGGTCCAAATAAACTTTTGATATTTCTGAGTGTATAGAAATGTACCACTTTAATACCATGGGCTGAATACCATGGGCCAAATACCATATTTATAAAAGAGGTATGGTAAATAAATAGAATATAAATAAACCATAGGTATGGTAAATAAATAAAACATCTTTTTATATTTACTCCTTAATCCTATTTATATTTAGGAACACTCAAAAAGTGGTTTTATTGAGCTAAATACCATGGGCCAAATTATTATTAATACCATGCCAAAAAATCATTATTAACCCTAATATTAATAATGTTATAGTAAGGGAGAGAGGGGGAGATATAGTAACATAGTTAGAGGGTGAAGAAACAGAGAGAGAGGGAGATAGAGAGAGAGATAGACGTGGGAGAGAAAGGGATAGAGGGGAAGTAGGAGAGAGAGAATGTGAGAGAGTGGAGTGAGGGAGGGAAAGAGAGATGGAATTGGAGGTGGAAGACAAGGAATATTATTTCTTGCACTTATGCATTGTTTTCAGTGTGGATGGTTATTTCTAATCTTATTTTATTTCTTACACTATATGCATTGATTTTAGTGTATATGTTGAGATATAAAGAGATAGGGGGAGAGAGTATGTGTATGTTTGGGGGTGAGATAAAGAGAAAAATAAGGAGATATGGAGGGAATGGGGGGACAAGGAGAGAGGGATGGATATAGTAACATATTTGGAAGGTGAAGAGAGGGAGAGAGAGGGAGGGAGAGAGAGAGAGAGAGAGGAAGGAAGAAATAGAGGGTGTGAGAGAGTGGAGAGAGGGAAGGAAAGAGATGGAGTTGGAGGGGGGAGAGAGGGAGGGAAATAGAGATGGAGTTCGAGGGGACAAAGAGGGAAGATGATTTCTTGCACTCGATGCATTGATTTCAGTGTGGATGGTGATATTTGATCCTATTTGATTTCTTGCACTATGTGCCTTGATATTAGTGTAGATGTTGAGAGAGAGAGAGAGAGAGGGGATTGGATGGCAAAGAGAGAGAGAGAGGAAAATATAGAGCTTGAAGGTAAGAGAGAAAGGGAGAGAAATGGAGAGAGAGGAAGGACAAGAGAGAGGACATAAGAGAGAGAGGAAGAGATTGATGGGGGAAGAGAGAAAATTGGAGGGCAAAGAAAGAGAGAGAGAGAGAGAGAGAGAGAGAGAGAGATAGTGGGGGAGAGAGAGGAAGGACGAGAGAGAGGAGGTGAGAGGGAGGGAGATAAAAGGAGAGATGGAAGGATAGAGAGATGGAGTTAGAGGGGGGGAGAGGGAGGGAAGAAGGAATACATAGAGAGTGAGAAGTGGAGAGAGAAATGAAGTGATAAGGGAGATATGGAGAGAGCGTGTGTATGTTTTTGGGTGAGATAAAGAAGGAGAAGGGATGATGGAAGGAGAGGGGGAGGGATATAGTAAAATAGTTGGAGGGTGAAGAGAGAGAGAGAGAGATAGGTGTGTGAAAGAAATGGAGAGATAGGAAGGAAGAGGGAGGATGTGAGGGAGTGGATATATGGAGGGAAAGAGAGATGTAGTTCGAGGGGGGAGATAGGGAAGAAGATTTATTGCACTACATGAATTGATTTTAGTGTAAATAGTGATTTATAATCCATTTTAATTGTTTGCACTAGATGCATTGATTTCAATGGAGATGATTTCTATTCCTATATGGTTGCTCGCACTAAATGCATTGATTTCAATGTAGATGGTGATTTTATATTCTATTTGATTTCTTGCACTAGATGCATTAATTTCAGTGTATATGTTGATTTATAATTATGTTTGACTGCTTGCACTAGATCCATTGATTTCAATGTAGATGATTTATAATCCTATTTGATTGCTTGCACTAAATGAGTTTATTTCATTGTAGATGTTGATTTCTAATCCTATTTTATTTCTTGCACTAGATGAATTGATATCAGTGTAGCTATTGGTTTCTAATCTTATTTTCTTACTTGCACTAAATGCATTGATTTTAGTGTAGATGTTGATTTCTAATCCTATTTGATTACCTACATTAAAATCATTGATTTCAGCGTAGATGTTGTTTTCTAATCTTATTTGATTGTTTTCATTAGGTGCATTGATTTCAGTGAAGATATTTATTTCTGATTTGATGTAATTGGATGTACAAAAATGGTACATTGATTTTTAAAGTGATTGAATTAACATTGTGCATTGATTTCAGTGTAAGCACACAAAATTATTGACAATGTACATTAATATTTGTGTTATAGTAAATCAACCTATTAATATTGAAGAGAAAGAGAGAAAATGTATGATGTTTAGTACAATAGTTCAAGCTAAATATTTAAATGGTTTATGATTTCAAGTATCCTTTTCATATAATTGATATGAAAAGGTGACAAAACTAACAAAGGTGACAATAAGAATAGTAAAAGAAAATAATTTGAGATTGATCACAATGAAGACTATTTGTAATTGACTGCATTCTTATTGTTTTCATTTTCTATCATTCAACACTATTACATTTTCACTTTGCATTCAAAAAATTTATTAACAATATTTATCATCTAAAAAAACAAAGGTAACTAAGAAAATTTTAAAATTAAAAGTACCAGATAAATATCAGACATATTTAGCATATATAAAATGATTACATTTATATTATATGTATTTACATATTATTGATAAAATTAATCATATGTTCGATAGATTTTCCTTGGCCTCACACGACTGAAACCAGCCTAGATTCATATTTACTCCGGATCTATCAAGTGCCGAGAGGGATCAAATCTCTCAAGGTGAAAACCTTTCCTCAAGGTTTGCACTGAAAAAAGAGGTTTGCACGTCGAGAGATTTGATCCCTCTCAGGGCTTCATAGATCTGGAGTTAAGATGGATCTAGGCTAGTTTAATATGATAATTTTTTATTTTTTTAATAAAATTATTTATTTTTGAAGTGAGTGAAAATAAAATGAAATTAAAAATAGCTCTATGCAAAGACATTTTTATTTGGTCAATGAATATTAAATTAATAAAAAAATAAAGTCAAAACAAAAATAACTTCATGGTATCGACCCATGTTATTCATGTGGAATATAACATATTTAAAGGGGGAATTAAAACAACTTATTATACTGTAAAGCGTCCTTATTTGAAAATAACTCTCCTAATTTCCAGTTGAATGATTATACACCATTGATTTAGATGTTATACGATTGAAACATTCTCAACCTTCAGATTAAACACAGTTATTATTTAGTTACATAAGAAAATAGTTTTAACCAGATGAAAATTTGATGTAGTCGAATCAAACTAGCTGCTACCTCGGGTGCCCAAAATTTCATTCCTGTCTTGCGTTTTGGAAGTTGGGTCACATAAAAATAGCATCAACTCATTTAAGGAGCTCACTGGAGCCATTCTCAAGTTCGGCGAGATCTACGAGCGGGTCGAGAATAAGAAACTCCAAGAGTTCATGCTACTGGAGAAGTAGCAAGTGGCAGTCTTGTTGCGGATGCATAATCTATGAGGTTTTTTGTAGCTTGTGGGATGGAATTTTTTGTTGCTCAATCCTACAGCAAGAGGAGATCTGGAGGATGCATCTGTTCATGGAGACTCTGGTGGAGCTCAACAAGATGAAGCATGGGAAGCACGAAAACAATACTGGTAAGCCATCAAAACAATTTTCCCTAATTTCCATTTAAGTTTGCCCTAATTTCCATTAAATTTTCCCTAATTTCCATTAATAAATCTGACCAACAACTAGTTTGTATGATTACAGAGCATTATCACTGATTATGTGGTTGAATATGCTTGCTCGGTTCACCTTCCTCTGTCCTCCTCTATGCAGCCTCTCTGTTGTTGTGTGTCTAGTAATCCTTTGTTGTAATGAACTGACAATTGGTCTGAAAGGACCCCTATTTTTTCAATTTAATATGAGATTTTACCTAAACTTGCATGGATTTGCAAGTGGCAGTCTTGATGTGGATGCATCATCTATGAGGTTGTTTGTAGCTCATGGGATGGAAGTTTTTGTTGCTCAATCCTACGACAAGAAGAGATCTAGAGGATGCATCTGTTCATGGAGACCCAGGTGGAGCTCAACAAGATGAAGCATGGGAAGCACAGAAACAATACCGGTAGGCAATCAAAATGTTTTTCCCTAATTTCCATTAAATTTTCCCTAATTTCCATTAAATTTTCCCTAATTTCCATTAATCAATCTGACCAACAGCTAATTTGTCTCAATGCAGAGCATTATCAATGATTCTATAATTAAATTTTCCCTAATTTCCATTAATCAATCTAACCAAAAACTAATTTGTCTCAATGAAGAGCATTATCTGTGATTTTGTATCACTCTGGTTGTCAGCTCTAACTCGAAGTCTTGGTTTCCTCTCCAACTTGGGGTAAGTCAGACATTCTCAGTGAGATGTTGAAATCTGAATGATGTATTTGCAGTTGCCATACGTAGTTGACAGTTGTAACGTAATTTCATGCAAAGTAATATTCCATCATTCGAAAGCTTTTTTATTCTATATTAATTTGACCAGGAAATCACAAGAACATTTTCAATGATGCTGGGGTTCCTTGGTCGAAATACCTTTACTATGATCCTAAAACTATAGGGCTAAACTTTGAAGGGATGATTGCAGACATTAAGGAAAGATAGTTTATTTTACCTGCCTTTTCACAGAATTAGATGTTAGGTAAATACACTATTAATTTTTTGATAGTAGGCTGCTAATTATTTGACTTGTTGTAGGCTGCACCAAGTGGTTCTTTTGTGTTGCTTCATGGTTGTGCTCACAATCCCACTGGAATTGATCCAAATCCCGAGCAGTGGGAGAAAATAGCCGATGCCATTTTGGAAAATAATCATAATACTTTCTTTAATGTTTCTTATCAGGTTCATGATGATTCACCAATATGTAGGTTAAATTTACAGTCTTCATATTTTATATGAATTGTCCAGTGTGTAGATTATTTTTTGCAATTAGTTTGTATGTATTTTTCTACCTCCTTGCCAGTTTCCTTTTACTTCGATTATTTTTTAAGTTATACTACTTCATTTTGAAGCCTTGATGAATTCAATGGAAATAACTTTAGAATTCGATGCATTAAAAGCCCTTTTTAAATGAAAAAAATCATTTGACATGGTTAGTAATGCTTTATTGAATGCAATTATTTTTATGAAAAAATCCTCTCGAATTTGGGTTTTATTGATATGACCTTATGGTTATTAAATGTATATGAGTTCACAGTTCTATTTTTTTTACTCATTACATTGAAAGAAGCTAAGTGATCTTATAGCCCAAGTGGAAGAGATCTGTGATGTTGTAGTATTAGAAGCATTTCAAAATTCCATTCATGAGGTACTGGCCTTTATGCCAATGGGCATCCATAGAGGCCCCCCTGGGTGAATACACTTGCTTGGTTCACCTTCCTCTCTCCCCCTCTATGCATCCTCTCTGTTGTTGTGTGTCTAGTAATCCTTTGTTGGAATGAAATGACAATTGGTCTGAAAGCACCCCTATTTTTTCAATTTAATATGCAATTTTACCTGAACTTGCAGCGATTTGCAAGTGGCAGTCTTGATGCGGATGCATCATCTGTGAGGTTGTTTGTAGCTCGTGAGATGGAAGTTTTTGTTGCTCAATCCTACAACAAGAAGAGATCCAGAGGATGCATCTATTCATGGAGACTTAGGTAGAGCTCACCAAGATGAAGCATGGGAAGCACGGAAACAATAATGGTAAGAGATAATTTGTTTTTTCCCTAATTTCCATTAATAAATCTAACGAACAACTAATTTGTCTCAATGCAGAGCATTATCAGTGATTCTGTAATTAAATTTGCCCCAATTTCCATTAATCAATCTAACCAACAACTAATTTGTCCCACTTCTTAGCATTATCTGTGATTTTGTATCACTCTGGTTGTCAGCTCTAACTCGAAGTCTTGATTTCCTCTCCAACTTGGGGTAAGTCAGAGATTCTCAGTGAGATGCTGAACTTTGAATGATGTATTTTCAGTTTCCATGCGTATCTGACAGTTGTAACGTAATTTCATGCAAAGTAATATTCCATTATTTGAAAGCTTTTTCATTCTAAATTGATTTGACCAGTAAATCACAAGAGAAAATTTTCAATGATGCGGGGTTCCTTGGTCGAAATAACATTACTATGGTCCTAAAACTGTAGGACTAGACTTCGAAGGGATGATTGCAGACATTAAGGTAAGACAATTTATTTTACCTGTTGTTTCATAGAATTAGATATTAGGTAAATACACTGTTAATTTTTTAATAGTAGACTGCTAATTATTTGACTTATTGCAAGCTGCACCAAGTGGTTCTTTTGTGTTGCTTCATGGTTGTGCTCACAATCCCACTGGAATTGATCCAAATCCTGAGCAGTGGGAGAAAATAGTCGATTCCATTCTGGAAAATGATCATACTACTTTCTTTGAGGTTCCTTATTAGGTTCGTGATGATTCACTAATATGTAGGTTAAATTTATAGTCTTCATATTTTATATGAATTGCTGAGTGTGTAGATTATTTTTTGCAATTCGTTTGTATAATTTTTTCTAGCTTGCCAGTTTCCTTTTACTTCGATTTTTTTAAGTTATACTGCTTCTTCATTTTGAAGCCTTGATGAATTCAATGGAAATACCTTCAGTATTCAATGCATTAAAATCCCTTTTTAAATGGAAAAAATCGTTTGAAATGGTTAGTAATCCTTTATTCAATGCAATTATTTTTATGAAAAAATCGTCCAGAATTTGGGTTTTATTGATATGACTTATGGTTATTAAATGTATATGAGTTCACAGTTCTATTGTTTTTACTCATTACATTGAAAGAAGCTAAGTGATCTTACAACCTAGGTGGAAGATATCTGTGATGTTATAGTCTTAGAAGCATTTCAAAAATGCCATTCATGAGGCACTGGCTTTTATGAAAGGAACAATTTCGGTAGGTTATAAAAAAACCAATTATACTACTATTTCAGACACCACTCTATGAAAGTATAAAAAACCCAATTATACTAGTATTTCCTATGTTACTACTTTACAGCATTTCCCTTGCAACATATGGTGCAATTTCTAGTATCCATCTTAACTCTAAATCTATGGGATGAAATCTCCTTTCACTCTAAAGAGGTTTGCATCTCAAGAGATTTGATCCATGTGGGCCCATTGATAGCTCTAGATTTAAGATGGATCTAGTTTCATTTTAATGTAATGTAATGTGTTGTTTATCCCTAAAAATAAAAATCACATTATGTGAATTTTTTTTTTAATTGATCGAAATAAAATAAAAATAATAAAAAAATAACATTAAAATCAAAATAATTTCATGGTATTCAACCATGTTATTGTCACATGGTATGAGAACCCATGGTATTTACCCATGGTCTTCATGTCAAATATAACATATTTCAAGGGAAAAATTTAACCAACCTATATCCTTCTTAACTCAGGCAAGCACACTGAGAGATATCAAATAGCTACGCTAGTCACATTTTGTAAGCCTATATGATGCTTTAGAAGTGGGTATTTTTTTTATGTTATACATTCCTAGATGAGGCTTTAGATGTGGGTATGTTTTTTATGTTATACATTTTATTTTAAAATATTGTTAGGAGTGGTAAATAATTCATTTCCCTATTAAACTAGAGATTTAAAGATAATAGGGCAATTGACATTATGTGAGTTTCAAGATGATGCTTATATAAATAGTTGTTTTCTTTATGTGAGTGAGTTATAGCTTATGTAGGAGTTACGCAACGGAAAATAATTAAAAAACACACACAGCATACAGCATAAAATGAAGACAATAGATTTAACGTGGTTCACCCAACCAATCTGGGCTACATCCACCAAACAGAGGTACCGACAATATTATTTATCAACAGGAGATTACAACAGTAGATTTGCTCATCTACACTTCCTCTTCCTCACACCTCACATCTCATATATTTTTCCTCTACAAGCTTACAATTTATAGAAGAGAGAAGAAACTGAATAATTAATTCTATCACACCAAACTAGGATAGAATATCTCCTCATGCTGATTTGATGCCAGTAGTTTTGCAGCAAAAAACTATTGTTGGCATATCCAAGAGATTTTAGCCAGCTAAATCTCAACAATCTCCACCTTGAAAAAAATTAGCCTAATACCTCGTTCTTTATTATTTTTATTTTCTTTGCAAGCCAAGAGAATTCATACACCATCATAGCTTCTCTAATAAAACTGGTTTCGTGAACATGTCTGCACATTTTTCCTTTGTATGCACTTTTTCAAGAGAGACTCCCCGTTCAGTGATAACCTGTCTTACAAAATGGTACTTTATAGGTATATGCTTTGATTTACTATGATAGGCTAGATTTTTAGCTAAGTGAATTGCACTTTGACTATCACAAAATAACTTAATGTTGTCTTGCAACCTACCAAACTCACCAAACAAACCTTTCAACCAAACTGCTTCTTTGCAAGCATGTGAAGCAGCTATGTATTCTTCTTCTATAGTCGATAAAGCAAAAATGATTTGTTTCTTTGACATCTAGCTAATAGCTCCACCTGCAAGAGTAAAGACATATCCTGAATTTGACCTTCTCTTATCCAAATAACCTGCAAAACCAGAATCAACATATCCGCAAACAAATTCACTACTTATGTCATAAGTGATACAATAATCACTTGTGCCTCTCAGATACCGAAGCACCCATTTCACTACTACCCAATGTTCTTTCCCTGGATTTTCCATATAGCTACTGACAACCCTAACTGCATGTGAAATATCTGGACGTGTAAAAACCATCACATACATAAAAGTTCCTACTGCATTAGCATAAGGTATTCGAGACATATATACCTTTTCTTCATTTGCATTAGGACATAAACTCGAAGAAAGCTTAAAATGGGAAGCTAAAAGGACTGAAACTGGTTTCACATTGTTCATACCAAACCTTAAGAGTATTTTCTCAATATACTTCTCTTGTGATAACCACAGCTTACCATTGCTTCCGTCTCTGAAAATATCCATGCCCAAAATCTATCTTGCTGCTCCTAGATCTTTCATATCAAACGTCCTAGCCATATGATCCTTTAACCTATTGATCTCAGTTATGATTTTTCTTGCTAAAATCATATCGTCAACATACAACACTAAGATAATGAATATTCCATTACTTAATTTCTTAAAGTAAACACAGTGATCATGAAAGAATCAAATTTCTTGTACCATTGTCGAGGCGATTGCTTCAGACCATACAATGATTTCTTGAGCCTACAGACAAATTTCTTGTTGCGATTTTTAAAAAACCCTTCAGGTTGTTCCATATAAATCTCTTCATCTAAATCACCATGTAGGAAAGTAGTATTAACATCTAGTTGTTGTAAATCTAAATCAATTAAAGCAACTAATGCTAAGACAATCCGAATTGAAACAATTTTAACAACTGGTGAAAATATCTCATGAAAGTCAATTCCTGCTTTCTGAGAAAAACCTTTTACGACCAGCCTCACTTTGTACCTAACTTCTTTATCATCAACACCCCTTTTCAATTTGTAAACCCATTTACATCCCACAGTTTTTCTGTCTTTAGGAAGTTCCACCAGATCCCATGTGGCATTCATGTCTAATGCCTTCATCTCGTCCTTCATAGCCTCTTTCCACTTATTACTGTTAGAACTTCCTACAACTTCCTGATAGCATAAAGGTTCATCATCATTAGCAGTTAAAGCAACTGAAGTAACATAATCATCATACCTTTTAGGAGGACGTCTGATTCTCGTGGACCTCCTTAAATATGTTTCTGGTTCTTCAACAATTTGTTGATTATTATCTGTAGGAACTTCTTCATGATCTGCATCTGAAACTTGTTCATCTGAACTATCATCAGTATTTGAACTGGTTTCAAACTGAATATGTTGAAACTTAGGTACATTTTCCTGTTTCAATTTATTATCTACATCTGGATTATCAAGTGAAGATTCATTGAATTTAACATATCTGTTAATGATGATCTTGTGACTAGTATGATCCCACAACCTGTATCCCTTAACCCCATCACCATATCCAACAAAGATATATCTTTTTGATTTAGGATCTAATTTAGAATGCTGATGTTTCAGAATTAGAGCATATAATCACAATCAAAAACTTTCAGTTTATATTAATCACAAGGATGACCTTTCCATTCCTCTTGAGGAATTCTTCATCCTATTGCAGTTGATAGTGATCGATTTATCAAATAGCAAGCAGTAGATACTGCTTCTGTCCATAATTCCTTCTACAGATTGGCGTTACTTAGCATACTTCTTGCTCTTTCTAAAAGAGTCCTAGTCATGCGTTCAACAACTCCATTTTTCTGAGGAGTATAAGCAATAGTTCTATGTCTTTTGATCCCAGCGTCCTTGCAATAATTATCAAATTCATTTGAAGAAAACTCACCACCATTTTCAGTTCTTAAACATTTAATGGTTCTTCCAGTGATGTTCTCTACTAATGCTCTAAACTGCTTGAAAACTATGAATACATCAGACTTTCTTTTTAACATATAGACCCATACTTTTCTAGAGAAATCATCTATAAAATATACAAAATATTATGATCCTCCATATGAGGTTTAAGGAGATGGACCCCAAACATCAGAATGGATATAATCAAGGATTCCCTTACTATTATGTTTTCCAGTTTTAAATTTCTTCTTGCTTTGTTTCCCGTATATACAATGTTTGCAGAAATCTAACTTAGAAGATTTTAAACTAGGAAGTAACATATGATCAGACAAAATTTTTAATCCTCTTTCGCTTATATGGCCCAACCGTTGATGCCATAGTAGAATAGAATCATTGTCATTTTCAGATACTGTAGAAGCATGATTTGATTTTGTTCTTCCTTCTAACTGAAAAATATTTCCAACCTTCTTTTCTTTCATTACTAATAGGATTCCTTTGTAAATTTTCATTACTCCACCTTGAATAAAAGTTTTATATCCATTTGTGTCTAACACTCCCAGAGAAATAAGATTTTTTCTGAGTTCAGGCACATTTCTTACATCAGTTAAAATTTTATTTGTCCCATAAAACATTTTAATCTGGATGCTTCCAATTCCCACAACATTACATGAAAAATAATTACCCATCTAAACAACTCCATCATTGATTGATTTATAATTTTTAAACCATTCTTTATGAATGCACATGTGATTGGATGCACCAGAATCTAATAGCCAATGTTGATCATGATTTAACAAATTAACTGATTGAACTTCATCACTTATACCTGATCCAGATGCCGAACCTGAACCTGTATTTGTCATGTTTTCCTGTTTATTTTCTGTTGAAGAGTCTCCTTTGGATGTTTGTTGTCTCTTCCAATAGTCCTTCTTCAAATGTCCCTATTTGCCGCAAAACCAACACTTTAGCTTACTCTTCTTCCCTTTCGATTTTGACCGAGAGTTTTTCTTCTAACTGAAGCATTTTTCTTTAGATCGACCTCTAACCATCATTTCTTCGGATGTAGAGGTTTCTAAATTTGACCTTTTCCTGGTTTCTTCAGACAGAAATGCTCCAACAACATCATCAAACTCAGGGGTTTCTGATGAACTAAGACTTATAGAGGTAACAAAATGATCCCATGACTCAAGCAGAAAACATAATAAAGTTACAGCTTTATATTCTGAATCAAATTTTACTTCTATGATTTCTAACTGCACCAAGAGAGTATTAAAGGTATTCAAATGATCAGTTATTGTCATACCTTCCTTCATGTGCAAGATGTACAACTGTCTTTTCAGAAGAATCCTGTTTGTTAAGGATTTTGTCATGCACAACTTCTCTAACTTTGTCCATAAACCATAAACTGTTTTCTCTGACATGATGTTAAATAACACATCATCCGCCAAACACAACTGTATGTCGCTCACTGCTTTATTATCGATGTCACTCCATTCGTCATCTAGCATGGTGTAAGGTTGTTTGGATTTTCCCAAAAGCGCCTTCGCCACACCTTGTTGTACGAGTAGATCATGCATCTTAACTTTCTAGATCTCGAAGTTATTTTTCCCATTAAACTTCTCGATCTCAAACCGAGCACTTTGAGTTTTTGACATTTTGAGTAGTTTGTGTCAAAAAATTTCGAATTTCAAATCTTAATAAATGAAGATTTTGTTTTATTCAAAATTAATAATTTTGATAAAAATGCCCTTTTTTAGGAAATAAAAATAAAAAAATGCAATTCCTTTCACACATTCCACCGTCGAAAAACTAATTCCTAGGCTCTAAGCCCTACCCAATATAATGGCATATTGCAAAAAATCGATATACAAGGTATCGATTTTAAATGGAATTATAACACAAATCTTCGTTTAACATTTTCAACACAAATTGATTTAAAAAATGGAATTAAAATGAAAATCTATTTACACATTAATGCACCTCCTTACCATATCATGACTTGGCAATTTCAGATCTTGGAAGCCAAATGCTTAACAACACTGGATTATACCTCAATCCGATTAGATCATGTATAGGTGGGCCGACCAGGAATATCTTATTTACGTAGAACTGAAATCTCCAATCTCTGTAATATCTCAAATTTACACCTCCTTTTTCAAGATCGTTCACAGCTTCATAGCCAGATTCGTGCCCCCACCTCATGTGTTGTGGCCCCTCACGATGCTTTACAAAACTGCTTATGAATTGTGGCCAGACTTCTTACAAGCTGTGGCTCTTCCAGCTCTTGTTTAATCCACCGCAACCACGGTCCACACTGATCTAGGCCTAGTCAACAACTTTTGAATTATCTACTCCTGCTCACGGGGATGAAATCTAGGCATATGGTCTCTGCTCTTGTACATTAATATAGGCTCGGTCAATGGCCACGCTGATCAACAAAGAAAAAAACGCAGATCATAATGTTGTAGATCCATCTCACAGCTCTCTGTTTACCATACAACTGAGTCAAATATATATTCTCCACGCTATCAGTCCATGGCACTTCATGAATTAAGTAAAACAGACAACGACTTCTCCAATCGATTTTGCAGGCAGCATATCGATCATAAAACTGTCTCTTCTACCATAAAAATTAGGCGTTGTTCATTCACGAGCACAACATCCTTCTTCCTTGAAACTCACGCTCCGATACCAATTGTAGGAGTTACGCAGTGGAAAATAATTAAAAACACACAAAGCATACAACATAAATTGAAGACAACAGATTTAACGTGGTTCACCCAACCAATCTCGGCTACATCCACCAAACAGAGGTACCAACAATCTTATTCATCAACAGGAGATTACAATAGCATATTTTCTCATTTGCACTTCCTCTTCCTCGCACCTCACATCTCATATGTTTTGCCTCTATAGGCTTACAATTTATAGAAGAGAGAAGAAACTGAATAATTAATTCTATCACACCAAACTAGGATAGAATATCTCCTCATGTTTATTTGATGTCAACAGTTTTGCAAAAAAAAACTATTGTTGGCATATCCAAGAGATTTTAGCCAGCTAAATCTCAACAGCTTAGTGAGAGTCTTTATATTCCAATATCTTGATAAGTCTATCAATATGTATTTGGTGAGTGAACACGCATACGCCTGATTTAATAAAGTCTTAATTAGTATATTTTTGTGTAGGAAATATTTTCAAATATATCGCATCCATTGTTGATAGAGTCGAGGTTTTGAATCAGTCTGCCATGGTACATCTTCAGGAAAATATCCATGAGTAAGTTATATCTCACAATAAGGTATAAATAGGAGAACGAGAGAGATGAACGGAAAGGAAAATAAGGGGAGGTGGACCAAGAAACTCAAGAAATAGATTGATGAAATGTCTCACTTGGGTAAGTTCGAGTAGATTTTAATATATTTAAATAATTTATATAGGAAAAAGGGAGGTGGACCAAGAAACTCAAGAAATAGATTGATGAAATGTCTCACTCGGGTAAGTTCGAGTAGATTTTAATATATTTAAATAATTTATATAGGAAAATTCTGATATCTAGACGGTAGAATTTTTTTTAAAAAAAGATTCTTGTAATTTGCTCATAATGTTCTATTTCATGGAATATTTTGCCTCCTCCATGGAATTCATCCAAGACTAGGCTCCTCCTTTAAGTGAGCCTCATGAGTAGCACACTCTTCTCTAGGAAAGGATTCATCTTAAATTTAGTAAGTTTAACTAGCCTTTACTTTCATTAGAAGACCTTTATTAACCATATCTAATATCCACACTTAAACAACATTTTTGCAAAATGTTATTGAAATTTAAACTAAAATGTTATATTTTCTTAAAAATAGATCTAATTAAAAATGAAACTTTGGAATAGCATGTTGTATTTCACCCTAATCTCTTCAAAGTTTAACTACATTCGCTTCAATATTTCCAGATATAAGTTGTGTTTTTTTTCTTTCTTTTTAACTTAGATGAAACTCGTAAAAATAAATATTAAAAGTGATATGAAGAATCGTTTATAAATAAAATCGTGATAAAAAATTCTATGATCGATAGCTAGACCCATCAAATTTAACCCCTTATTGGAGTGAATTTATTAATGTTTCTTAATTTTTAAAATCAGAGAACTATACACTATGACTAGATCGTCCTAAAAGTTAGCGAGCCTTATTGGATTTTAGATAAGTACCATGCTTCCATAATATTTGGTTGATTCTATTAAATTTTATCGGATTTTATAGCTAAAAAACAATATTTTGTTGCTTAGTCTATGATCTGTTTAATAAAGGGTAGTCTAACTACACTTTTTCTAGTTAACTTTAACTAAAATTAGGCACATTTTTAAAAAATTGAGTTTAAGTTGTTTAATATGTAGAATTCAGTGGCTAGGAGGTTTTCCATAGTGTTGAATCTATTTATGCATTAAAAAATTCATTTTAAATAACAAAAAATCACATTTTTTTGAAATTGTTTTGCTTGATTTTCATGAAAATTTTGTCTATAAATTAGCCTATGCCTTTTCAAGATGCCATTAAAAATTGTATTTTCAACAACAAAAAATCACAATCACCCTAGAATTGTATTTCCAAACCAAAGATTCATTTCATCTATTATTTACATTTTACGATTTTTAAATAAGTATAGTACTTCTAAAATATCAACTTTAGTTCTTCCAAATATTAAGTTGAACCAATGAGTATGCACTAGCTTTTGTAATTGGAAAATGATATACATTCATAAGAAACCATTGAATGAAGTACATGCTAAATCTTCTATTGCAAGATTCATATGTTTTTGTGAGATTTACCACTCATGGTGCGTAGACACTACTAGGTAATGTTATGTTAATTTACATGACCCAAAAATAAATAAATAACTATTTTGTACAAGGCTAAGGCTATTCACATCTGTAGAGTTTAGGATGGATGAAATGATGTCAAATCTAGATAAATATAAATAAATAGATATTGTGTATGTGATAATAATTAAAAAATAAATCATTTTAACCTTATATTTAATTATGTGTGGATAATTATTCAATTTCTTTTAAGTGTTATTAAATAGGAAAAAAATACACTTTTACCAATTTTATACTATAAAATGATTTATATTTAAAATTAGTCTCTATGTAAAATGTTTATAGAAATATTTTATAAAGTTTCACGGTCATAATAACCTTGTTGTTGTTGGGGATTTTATTATTATTATTATTTCATGAATATATTTTACATTTTTAATTAATTATTTTTTATAATAGTAATTAAAGTAGAATGCTTTTAATTAAATAAAATATAATTGTAAGAATGTAAAACAAAAGGAAAATATGTTGACATAAGAAGTTATTTATTTATTTATTATGTAAATCTAGATGAAATTTATTTATGCAATCATGTTGAAGTCATAATTTTGAATTAATGAAATTATTATTTTCGGATGCATAAATATATGTAATACCCTTTAAGTGTTAAACTAACTGGTTTTTGTTTGGTTTATCATGGTGATGCAAGTTGGAACTATTTGTGTTAATTGAGACACATGCATAACATTTACTTTAAATCCCATGTAGGGTTCTCATCTTCACAAGGGTACATGAATCTTTGGGTGATTGTTACATGAGGGTTGTTGTAACTATCTCTTATTCCTTCATTGGTTGGTATTTGGTCTAAATACATTAGGACTTATTTTTGAAATGATCTTTCTAGCTCTCCACTAAGTGTGGAATTAACAATTCATCACATTGACATGTAAGTATTTGGACTAGTGCACTTATTGAACTTAGGACTTTGGTATTGGGTGAATGTTGTGTCCACTGTGTTAGGTTCCTATTTTTCTAAAGATGTTGATTAGACACTTCACCGATCTCAAATGAACTAGGATCTTTCCCTTGAGCTCATGAAGGAGACTTCAATGAGGAGTAGATTATTAACCTTTTAGGTAATTCTCAAGATGAAGTGAAAACTACTTTTAATTTAGTATAGTTGAATAATTTCTTCTTATTGAGGAATTTCTAGTTGAAGGTGTAAGTGAGAAAATTGTTCCACAGGAGGTGGAGGTTACTGATAGTTCTACATTGGCTTGGTTTCACTCTCCTCTGGCTAATTACCAATCCATAGATTAGTGGGAGTAATCCTTTTGGTAACTTCCCTAAATTTGTTATATATGGTCCTTCTGGGATGTCATTTGAGAGCATTAATATATGTCCATAATTAGGTTTCTTTTCAATTATACTATTGACTAAGGGAATTATTTCTTACAGTTCCAAATTTACTTTTATGGGTTTAAATATTTTTGGATTTGGATCTTACCCTTAAAACTGTATTTCCTCGTATATTTATCTTTTCACATATAAGTGCATTCACTGATATTTCTAAAATTCCCATAGAAAGTACAACCATACCTAACATGGTCCTTTTGGTGGAGGGTTAATTATTCCTAGCACTAGGTATCAAATTAACTCTAGACCTATCTCTAATAGTTGAAGCATGACTAGCGGTAATTTTCCAAGAAGTAATGTGACATATGTTGGGGTTCCAAAATTTTCATTTAGAAACCTAAAATATATTTCCATGACCTAGTTTCCACTTTTGCTCATGTTAAACTTGCCTAATTTGTTTCATCTTAAGAATAGCTCAATCATCCATAGTTATTCATGGAATGCTATTTTTTTAAGTTTCCTTTATTTATATAACATTTAAGGTGTTATTACCTAAGCCCATGGATAATCATAAAGTCTGAGATCACATCGGTGTGAGTTTTTAATCCTTATCTATGATGATGCATTGTCATGATCTAGTGATGATATGTTAGTGAGATCTAGATTTAGAATGGTGAAATTCATGTTCTATAAATTCATAACACGATTTCAATAATGTGTTGAGAACTTTGTTTGGCAGAACTATTATTATTTTAATTTAGAGCAATATATCTAACTTTCACATTAATTTTCAATCCGGGTAGAAACTTTTATTTAAAGGTTATTACACAAAGTATATTTAAGAAAATGGTGACTAGTGCTAATGAATCTCAAACCCAATGATTGTAATAACACTCTCATCAACCCAAAACTCTAGTTGTTACACTTTTAAATCTTTCTACCACTTTTAGAAAATAAACACACATTGCTGAATAAACCACTTTGTCACAAAGTCACTCTTATTTAGACACAAAAAACACTCCTGGAAACCGCTCACTCATGTAAATTTTGAAACAAGCAATCAATTAAAATAAAAACACCACTAAATTGTAACAAGAATTAAATAATTGTCACACCCACAAAGAGACCGGTCCACCACCTATGTTATTACGTAATACAAAGGTTGGAATTCTACAATCATTAAAGTATGAACAATATTAACAATAACATTAATAGTAATCATACATGAATCATAACTAGGAAGAATGAATACAATTTCTATAATAACTTCCTAACCACTAATCCTTGCTAAGAAGGAGGGCCCTTCATCCCTAGTAGGGGATGGTACATTGCATAGCACACAAGATAATAAGTGGAAAGGTATGACACAACAAATAATTGAGATTTTGATTAATTAAAAATACATGATTACAATGAGGGTGAACTCTCCCTCTATCCTCTTTTATATATATATATATATATATATATATATATATATATATATTCTCTCGAGTAAAGCACACCTCTTTATAATTTCAGACTAAAAAATAAGATCAGCATAAGAATCTCAATTCTCATATGATCTAAATAGAGAATACACATTAATAGTTTTAATAACAATTAACCATGATTCTCATGTGATCTAAATCGAGAACACACATTAATAGTTTTAATAAAAATTTCCATGGTTAAGACAAAGATGTAACAGATTTTCAGATTACAATAATTCATCTATAGGAAATCCTAACTACTTCATGTGTGATGTCTGCGAATATTTCCTTTAATAGTCGAACGAACTTTTACCATATAAGTTTTGCGATCGGTCTTCATTACTGACTGAAGGAGATTAAAGTTTACAAAATAAGTGTCTCGTGTATTAGCAACATTCAACAAGTCCTTTTCCCTTACTTAGTGCGGAAAAACAGGAAAGTGTAATATTGAAACAACACTTGAATCGACCACATACCCTAAAACAACCCATTTGTCATTTTTATGATAAAAATTTCCTAAAACAGTAATTCTGATGCCAAATTACAACCAAAATTAGATAATAAGTATGACATATAAAAAGAAACATACATAGGTTGATAGTGGTTATTAGATAATAAGAATTCCATATAGAAAGAGAAATACCTCGGTTGAGAGTGGTTTTAATATTGATGAAGTATGGTCTTGATACTAAAAAAGGTAAAGAAATAATAGGAAAATGGATGCAAAAGAATGAAAATTCAACATCCCAATTTCTCCCCCAACTTAAGCATTTTAATGTCCTCATGCAAACCTTATAACTGGTTTATAATGCGTCGAAGATGGAATTCTGAAAATTGTAATTTTTTGCAGTATCCTCTGAATCCGCTTCATAGCCTTAGAAAAGAACCAATTCCATTTCCCATAATTTATCAAATAGTTGAGATGGATACCAATATTTGATAAAAAAGATCCAAACAAGATTAAATATGACCTTAAGTCCAAGCCAAGTATGCCCACTTCTTTTGATGCATTCTACATACTAAGAAACCGTGGAGAGTGCCTTTATGAAATTTTGAAAATAATAAGGGTACTCATCCCTCAATTCCTTCTTGAAACATCCCATATAAGCCTACTCCCCTCTAATCCATTATATTGTATTCCTAAAATATTCACGAGACGACATTCCAAATGTATCCTCCTGAATTCCATTAGCATCTCTCTATTATACTATCGATTAGGGGAATTATTACTTTTAGTTTCATATCTACTTTTAGGGGTTAAATTTATTTTTGGATTTGGATTTTACCTTTACAAATATATATATTTTTTTGCATCATATTATTAGAGTGAGTTTATTAATTTTTATACTTGGAGAAAAATATTCATCCATATGATTAGTTCGCTCCAAAATTTATTGAGATTTACTAGATTTTGGATAAGTATCATGCTTCTATAATACTCGATTGAATATATTAAAGCTTATCAACTTTTACAGTGAGAGAAAAAAATTGTTGTTGGGATGAGTAGTCCATCTAATAGAGGAAATTAAAATTGTTGTTGGGATGAGTAGTCCATCTAATAGAGGAAATTATAAAGGTTTATAGTCATAAGAACTTCGTGTTATTATTATTATTATTATTTAAATTTTTTATGAATATATTTTACATTTTTAATTAATTATTTTTTATAATAATAGTTAAAGTAGAATACTTTAAGTAAATAAAATGTAGTTGTAACAATGTAAAAAAAGAATAAAATATGTTGTAATACATAGTTTTTTTTTTTGTTATTATCTAAATTTAGTTGGAATGTGATTATAGCAGTAGTCTAACTAGACTGCCTTTTTCCCCTGAAAATCATTGAAATTCAGGTAAGATTTTAAGAAAATCTGGTAGGGATTTTTGTAAATCTAGATTATAGCTATCAAACTTGAATATTTTGGGTGCTCTATAGGTTTTCGATGGTGCTGAATCCATTTCCACCATCAAAAACATGATTCAAACACTCCTATTGCAAGATTTCTTTAAAAAAAAATTACCCAAATTCCAGCCAATTCCTCTAGCTAGATAGACAACTCTGTGATTATACAATCTTCATTGAAGTGATAAATTTGAATTACTGAAATTGTTGTTTTTGGATGCAGAAATAGATGCAATACACTCTAATAATCTTAATGAAACCTAAATTTGTATAATTAAATCCAATATGAATCCTCTTAAATTTTATGCCAAAAATACCTTATTTCAAGAGATACTTGTGCCATCTCAATACTAATTTTCTAGAAAAAAATATCAGTTCCTTATATTGCATTGAAAAATCATATAAAAAATAACATCACTAAAACCAGGGAAACTGGGAACTCTTGGCTTGGCAAGTGCCAAGATATCTAAAGGCACTCAGATATGGGGGTCCCATTCCAAGGGGAAATATAAATCATTCAACATGTATAAAATATACCCCCTCTAGTTCTAAATGTTGAGTAATGTAACTGTTTTTTCTCTTCATAATTGTACTTTTCAAAAGAAAAATTGTTATTAAATAAAAAAACTTATTAAATCATGTGTTTCATGCTTGGGGAAATGTTTTTTATGTAAAAGTCTCCATTGAAGGCTTCTAAGTTTTTTCTTGAGTCATTAGATTTATTACCATATTTATTATACCCTTCTTGGGATTTTATATCATGTAAAAATAATTACTTTTTAGTTAAAAAAGGTTATTTTTCACTTCCACACCAAGTCGGCCCTGTCCCCATGAAGCTAGCCTACATTAGGGAAATTTGACCCAAAAGAAAGGTTATATAAAGAGAGGAAAATCAACCTATTTAGATAATTCACTCAAGAATTTTGATCTTTAAGGAAGAGAGACATAAAAATAGTGTGAAATCGCTGGAGAAGGATGAAGTTTGCTGGGAAGAGCTAATTTTATTTTCTGGGCTATCTATCTCCCACGTGTGTGAAGTTTCTAGCTCGTTTCTCGAGTAGATAATTATGTATCTACTGTAGGCCCGTAATGTTGTTGTTGGGGTCAAAGTTTTGCTGCCGAGGGGCCAAAATTCTGGACTAAAACTGCTGCAAGAGAGCTTTCACTTCGATATTTTTTCATGGTTTATTTATTAAATGGAAGGGATAACTTGGTGGCAGGAGGAGGACTTTCTCTAGGTCTAAGAACTCTATAAGTGCCTCATATTGATTTGAATCTACTCAAGGAAGAGTTTGTGACTAGGTTTTACCCTTGTAGGGGTTTTCACTAGCTGAGCTCCTACTGTTGGAAATACTGAGAAGGGGGGGTGAATCAGTATTCCTTTCAATTAGAGCATTAGTTAATCTTCAATTATTATCAATGTTTGTACAATGATAGCAGCGAACAAGAGGAACAAAAAATGCAAACAATTTTTTAAGGTGGAAACCCACTCCAGGACAAAAACCACCGATTGCTTTTCTAATAATTCTTTAATATTCAACTCCAATTGAAAATAAATCTCCAACTTCCTAGAATCTAGAAAAGAATTCTTCTCCAGATCCCACTGGATGGATGCTCCAATGCCCGAGATTCTTCAGTAGTCAACTGAATGGATGCCCTGACACCCAATGAGCTACAACTCACCCTAGCACCACCCTACCACCCTATAGAAGAATAAAAGAAGAATGGACTCCCGTACCATGTTACAATGATATAGAATGATGTAGAAGAAGAAGATATACTAGACCATAACCGCAAATTTGACACAACCACCTAATGATGATCCTAGACTACTCAACACTGCCTCTTCAACCCTTGGCAGATAGATACTAGTACAATTTTTACAATAATGTATTTACAATGACTTAGTACAATGATACCTTTACAATGATTGTATGCAGTGCTGCCTACTTAAAGACTTCATATGATGAACTTCTTGCTGTTATTATGCACCTTGGTTGCTTCTATTGTCATTTTACCTTCTGCTGCACCTTGCTTTGCTTTGCTGCCATAGAAAGTCTGGTCCTTTGCAACCCTTGACAACACATGATTTAGCTTTTTCTTGCCTTCTAAGAGCTCGATATTGAATCTAGTGTATTTTTGTTATTTCAGATCCTCAATATCTGATTTTTGGTCCTGTAGTATTCCTCTGAGTCGTCTTTCCAATGCCACAGGTCTGACCCAATTTGGATTATTCAAGAGAGAGTTATACCCACTCTCTCACAATGCCCTAATTATGGACTGTTTCAACAAAGCTAACTTGTATGATGTGCCACGTGTCACTGTTTATTTATTTGACTCTGAAATTGATAGAGTGAAAACTATAATCTGTGTGTTATCTGTAAATTTTTACGGAATTCAAATTTGATACCCAAAGAGAGAGTTATGACGATTTTACCAAGGTCACTTATTTGAGATTAATTTCAAGAGCCTACAAAAACCCTGACTTCCATAGATCATATCTCCAAAAAAAATTCGCACCTTGATCTAAAATTTTTACAGTAGCTTCCTCAGGATTTTGGCTTTGCCTCATAAAAATTTCAGCTTCTGAACCTTCATAAGAAAAAATTTAGAATGAAAATTCCACAATGACATGTTTCAGATAGCGAAATCCCTTGCATAAGAAAGAAATGAGGATCACAATTTATATAAATGCTTAGGTTGGGAGGGGCTTCAACAAGTGAACATGGGAGGGATTTTAGGAGCTTAAAAAATATTAATTATGACTTTTCAATGACCCATGCCCCAACCCCATGGGGTTTTAGCCCACTATCTGGGGGTACAAACTTCAAACATGAATATCTCTCAAACCTACATGGCATGCCATATATCAATAGAAACATCTCGACAATTAGAAACCATCAAAAGAATTATTTACCCAAAGTATATTAATTTTGTAGGTAAAAATTCCCATGCAATATTAAGCAGCTCCATGGTGTCGCTTTGGGTTGACATCAATGAACACTCGCTGATCAAAAATCTCACAATCTCCCCCTTTGGCATTGATGGCAACACAAGTACTCCCCCTGCGATCATGACACCTCTTCTTACAACATTCTCTCCCCCTTTGACATCAATGGCAAAGGGTAACTCCCCATGAAACACAACCATCCTACAGACCTGTACACACTTCCACTCCCCGTGACACACAACTATCCTGCAGACTTGTAATCTACTTCCACTCCCCTTTTATATTTTGAAAAAAAAGGAAAATATAATGAGAAATTGGGAGAATCCCAAGCTTCTGGCAAAGATATTCCAATGCTGGCGAATATTTAATATGTGATTCTTTTGGTGCTGCTTGGAATCTTGCTACTTTTCCAACTGCTTGCATAACATCTGGTTAGGAGGCTATTACATATAGAAGACTACTAATCATAGATTTGTACAACCTTTGATCCACATCCTTAGATGAGTCGTCTATGCTCAATTTGCAACTTGTTACCATTGGAGTAAGGATGGGTTTGCAATCTTCCATTTTAAATTTCTTGAGCATTTCCTTGATGTACTTGGCTTGACATATAAATATTCCTTTCTCTTGTTGAGATATTTGAAGCCCTAAGAAGTATTTTAGCTCACCAAGTAAATACATCTCGAAATCACTTTGCACCTTTGTAGCAAACTTCTTACTTAGTCGATCATCATTGCTACTAATTATTGTATCATCATCTTTAGCTATTAGACATGCTTTAGTTTCTTCATCCAGAACATATATGTCATTTGGAGCTCGACTTGCTGTAGCCACAATTTCACCATACACGCCTTTCCTGATTTCACATTTTTTGGAGTTGAATAGTATTGTGTGTCCTTGATCACACATTTGTCCAACACTGAGCAGACTGTGATTCATGTTTTCAACCAGTAGAACATTCTTGGCTAGAGCATCTTTGCTTTCGAGAGTGACAGTACCTGATCCTATGACATTTGGAGATCCATCATTTCCAAAGGACACGGTTCGATCCTTCTTCTCTTTCAGAGATACAAATTTATTTCTATCTCCAGTCATATGCATTGAGAAACCACTATCAACATACCAAACATCTTTGTTCTTTTGAGCCTTGAAAGCGAGAGCACAATTATCATTCTTCTTCTTCTTCCATGTTCGTTCGTTTTGTGGCTTTGAAGATTCTTTTGGAGGATTTTCAAGTCTGCAGTATTTGGCTATGTGTCCAAAGTTTTGACAATTGTAACATTCAATATTATTTCGTAAATGTTCAAATCTATTGATATTTCGCTGAGCCCTGGGAGGTTCATATTTGAAGAATCTCTTGGAATTGTATTGGTTCCTACGGTACGTGCAACATTCTACAGCTTTATGACCAAATTTTCCACATGAATAACAATAGCCATGAAAAATATTTTGGTACCTGGATGAAAATCTTCATCGAGGAATCGTCTTCCAAGGATGTGCTTGCGAATATTGTCCAATGAAGTCTACATGTATGTCAGATCTCATAGGTTCATTGTATTTTGTTGTAGAAGGTCCTGCTTCTTCTTCTTTGTAAACAAGGCCAGTTCTGTCATTGTAAGATCGTTGATTGTTGATGAGTTCTTCCAATTCCCTTGAGTTGTTTGCCTAGTTTTGGATAGTTTTTCCCTTCTTCACTTCCTTACGCAGCAAGACTACTTTAGCTTCTAATGCTTCCCTTTCTTGGTTGCTTTCTTCCAACTTATTTTGAAGTGACTCTTCAATACATTTGTGTTCTTCAACCTCAATTTTGAGACCTTGAACTTGTTCTTCAAGAGTATTGAAATGGATCTTCTCAGCATTGAGCTCTTTTATATGCTTGATTTCCTCCTCATAAAATTCTTCTATGGTCAACCCTTCTTCTTCATTGTTTGATACTTCATGTTTATTGTGCTTGGCCATAAACAACACTTTCTCATTGGCTTCTTATTTGCTTTCAATTTCTTCATCGGATGATGAGATATCTTCTTTAGAGAGAAAGTTCCTTTTGGATCCTTTCTTTTTGCCTTGCTTGTTGAATTTCTTAAAGCATTTCTTTCCTTTTGAGTTGCCATCACTTTTTTTCGAACATTTTTCTATAAAATTCCCAACCTCACCAGAACCGAAACATATCAATGGAAGTTTACCTTTGAATTTTCCCTTACCAGGTTTTAGTTTTATCGTAAAGTAGGCATATTCTTTATCTGAAAGACCTTCTCCATCATCTCCCTTTTCTTCACACTTGCAGGTGCATTCCATTTCAATTGAAGGTTGTTTGTCGTTATTGGTTTTATTATATGCAACGAACGTAGTTTCTATATTTGAAGTACCCTTTTCTTCATCAAGTCTCATTTCATATGCTATGAGAACTCCATGTAATTCTTCCTTGCTGAGTTTTTCTAGATTTACACTGTATTCTAAGACCGATACCTTTGGGTTGAATCTCCCTGGTAACGTTCTAAGAACCTTCTGTATAACAGTCTTCTCGTCAACTGGCTCTCCCAATCATTCTAGAGTATTGGTTATTTCATCAACGTATTGGAAGTATGCAGAAATGTTGCAATCCTCTTTCATTTTGAGTTGCTCAAATTTTTCTCTATAAATTTGAAGCTTTTCTTCTTTGACATTTGAGTCACCTGCATATATATTATCAAGCTTGTCCCATGCATTTTTGGAAGTTTTACAACCCAATACCTTATGATAAGAAGATTCAATAAGTCCACTGATAATAATATTCTTTTCTTTTGCATCATTTACCAAATTATTCTTACTTTGTTCATCCGCAGTTGATGTAAATCCATTTTGAACAGTGTCCCATACTTTGTAACCTTGCACCAAGAGATAGACCTCCATTATTCCTTTCCAGACTGCATAATTATTTTCATTGAATAGAGGTACACGATTCTTGGTATGCTCCATGACCTCCTTCCAGCTGTTAAACTGTTATTGAAGGAACCAAGCTCCGATACCAATTGTTGGAAATACTGAGAGGGGGGGTGAATCAGTATTCCTTTCAATTAGAGCATTAGTTAATCTTCAATTATTATCAATGTTTGTACAATTATAGCAGAAAACAAGAGGAACAAAAATGCACACATTTTTTTAAGGTGGAAACCCACTCCAGGATGAAAACCACCTAATGATTTTCTAATAATTCTTTAATATTCAACTCCAATTGAAAATAAAACTCCAACTTCCTAGAATCTAGAAAATCATTCTTCTCCAGCTCCCACTAGATGGACGCTCCAACGCCCGAGATTCTTCAGTAGTCAACTGAATGGATGCCCCAACAACCAATGAGCTACAACTCACCCTAGCACCACCCTACCACCCTATATAAGAATAAAAGAAGAATGGACTCCCGTACCAGGGAAAATGGTCCACCTTACAATGATATAGAATGATGTAGAAGAAGAAGATATACTAGACCATAACCCCAACTTTGACACAACCACCTAATGATGATCATAGACCTCCCAACATTACCTCTTCAACCCTTGCCAGATAGACACTAGTACAATTTTTATAATAATGTATTTACAATGACTTAGTACAATGATACCTTTAAAATGATTGTATGCAGTGCTGCCCACTTGAAGAATTCATATGATGAAATTTTTGCTGTTGTTATGCAACTTGGTTGCTACTCTTGTCATTCTACCTTATGTTGCACCTTTCTTTGCTTTGCTGCCATAGAAATTCTGGTCCTTTGCAACCCTTGACAGCACATGATCTAGCTTTTTCTTGCCTTCTAGGAGCTTGATATTGAATCTGGTGTATGTCTGTTATTTCAGATCCTTAATATCTGATTTTCGGTCCTGTAGTATTCCTATGAGTCTTCTTTCCAATGCCATAGGTCTGACCCAATTTGGATTCTTCAAGAGATATTTATACCCAATCTCTCACAATGACCTAATTATGGATTTTTTCGGCAAAGCGAACTTGTACAGCGTGCCATGTGTCATTGTTTCTTCATTAGGATCTGAAATTGATAGAGTGAAAACCAAAATCTATGCACTATCTTTCATTTTTTATGGAATTCCAATCCGATACTCAGAGAGAGAGTTATGAAGATTTTACCAAGGTCACTTCTTTGAGATTAATTTTAGGAGCCTGCAAAAACCCTAACTTCCACAGATCATATCTCCAAAAATATTGCACACCTTGGTCTAAAATATTTACAGCAGCTTCCTCAGGATTTCAGTTTTACCTAATAAAAATTTTAGCTTCTGAACCTTCGTAAAAAAAAAAATTATAATGAAAATGCCATGATGACCTGTTTCAGATAGCGAAATCCCTTGCATAAGAAATAAATGAGGATCACAATTTATATAAATGCTTAGGTTGAGAAGGGCTTCAACAAGTGAATGTGGGAGGGATTGTAGGAGCTTAAAAAATATTAATTATGACTTTTCAATGACCCATGCTCCAACCCCTTGTGGTTTTAGCCCACTAACTGGGGGTACAAACTTCAAGCATGAATATCTCTCAAACTGTGAAGAATTACATGGCGTGCCACATATCAATGGAAACATATCGACAAGTAGAAACCATCAAAATAATTATTGACCCAAAATATATTAATTTGGTAGTTCAAAATTCCCATGCAATATTGGGATAGCCCCTGGTGCTGCTTGGGTTGACATCAATGACAACCGCTGATCAACACCTACATCTTGTGTCTCATGTTCCTCTGGTACATATAATTTGGTAATTTCTTGATGAAGGATAAGATAATAAATATGTAAAAGAATCCAACATAATTAACAAGTAATTATCAAGAAAGAGGAATCAAACCCTAATTCCTATAAGCATTTATTTCTCATTATGGTATGAGAGATAATTTCAAAGAAGGTTCAAGATCAATTCGTTGGACTGGAAGAAAAGGTTATTCCCTTTATGGAAAGTTACTTGAATATGGGATTCAATATCATAAGATCATAGGAATTTGTACTGGAAGGATCACCTACAACCTATCTAGGTAAGTCAAGAGTGAAGGATTCTTGGCTGCACTTACAGGTACTATTGATGATGACAACACATGGGTCATTGATAGTGTAGCATCAAGACATATGGTGAGAGAAAGTGGAGAAATTCATACTCTATCAAGGGATCCATCATCACATGCAATGTATCTAGGAGACAACAATAGTTATGTAGTCAATGGCCTCAGATATTACATCATTAAAGCTAGAAAGTGGAATAAAGATACACCTCGACAATATACTTTATTTCCTAGGTTTGAAAAATAATTTACTTTCAATTTCTTGTTTAGAAGATAAAGGAGATAGGGTTTGCTTTGTAGATGGTAAATTTTTGGTTTGGGGAAAATTTTCAAGTATTGAAAAGGAAAAAATTATTGGAGTTTGTGAACGAAGGCTATATATCGTTATAACACCATATCCTCAATCCCTAGTTCACTTGGAGATCAATCCTATCAAAATATGGCATAGAATACATGGGAATATTCCTTACAATATAATACCCTCATCGATTGAAATGGTAAAGGGCATCCCACAACATCAAGGAAGATCATGAAGGATTATTTAAGGGATGTGCTTTAGGGAAGAATATATGGAAACCTTTTACAAGTAGTGATACAAGGTCTATGGAAATATTAGAACTCATACATTATAATGTGTCTGGTCAAATGACTAACAAATCCCTTAGAGGCCATATTTATTATGTAACCTTAATTGATGATCACTCTAGAAATACAAGGATCTATCTTCTGAAGACAAAGGCTGAAGTATTTTAAAATTTCAAGAAATTCAGATCTAAAGTGGACACCTTAACCAAAAAAAATATAAATACTTTAAGATCTGACAATGGCGGAGAATGAAATTTAAAATAATTAATTGCATATTGTACAAAAATAGGTATTAAAAGGAATCTCATTATTCCCTACAACCCCAAGAAAAATGGAATTGCAGAAAGGAAAAGTAGAATAAATGAAGAATGTATAGAAAGGACGATATTTGATTAGGACCTACCAAAGTTTCTATGGGGAGAAGCAACAATTATGTAAGTATACATACAAAATAGAATTCCTCGTAGAATCCTTGATAATATGATATTGGAATAAGAATTCATAGGGAATAAGACTTGTATATACAATATTCAAATATTTGGGTGTCCCGCATACATTCATGTCTGAAAATACAAGTGAAAGAAATTGGATTCTACAAGTATGAAAGGGATTTTTATTGGTTACAATTTATTCATAGGCTTATATAATATACATCAATGAAGGAAGAAAAATTGAATTTAGAATGGATGTTATATTTGATGAAAAGTATGCCTACAAAATATCCAAGGACATACCATTTGAATCCAATGATGAAGATGTACCACTATTTGAAGAAGAAGATCCTCATGACAAGTAAACTAAAACCCAAGAAGAAGAAGAAGAAGAAGAAGGAAAAAGTTAGCCTATTCAACCTATAATAGTCCCGAAAACAAAGAAGATACAAAATTAGTTAAAAGTTACACTAGAACATGGTGAAGGAAATGCAACTACTAATGGAACATTTATAGAAATTGAAACAGTAAAGAGATATTTAGGTTATGCAGCATACATGAAAAAATTGATAGAAATTGAACAAAATACATTTGAAGAAGTTTATCATCAAGAGGAATGGAAGAAGGCAATGCAAGAATAGTATTATTTCATAATGAAGAATAAGGTCTCGGAAATCGTTCCTAGACCAAACGAAAAATTGGTTGCTACCTGAAAATGGATATACAAAATAAAGCATGTTATTGGTGGAAGCATAGATAAATAAAAATATACATTTTGGGGAAAGAGTTTCTCACAAAAGGAAGGCATATAATATGAAGAAATATTTTCTCCTATTGCTAGGTATACTACTATAATATCTCTGGTTTCGCTAGCTACTGCTATGGGATGGAATATACATAAAATGGATGTCAAAATAATGTTTCTAAATGGAACCATTGATGAAGAACTCTACATTGAACAACCATAAGGTTTCAAA
Organism: Pinus albicaulis; assembly: GCA_034641835.2. Classification (NCBI taxonomy): domain Eukaryota; kingdom Viridiplantae; phylum Streptophyta; class Pinopsida; order Pinales; family Pinaceae; genus Pinus; species Pinus albicaulis. The sequence goes on from CM076582.1 coordinate 1,270,987,814, forward strand.
ATAAATATTAGAGATACACATGTTTGCAGAATTAAGAAAGCCCTATATGGCTTAAAGCAAGCTCCTAGGGCATGGTATGCAAGAATGGATTCATATATCTTAAGAATTGGGTTTCTCAAAAGTTCTATAGTTTAAAACTCTACATTAAGGTGGTAAAGAACGAACCAATCATTATATTACTATATGTGGATTATTTGTTTATTATAGGTGCGGAGTCTAAAATATTGTAATGCAAGCAAATCATGGTTTCTGAATTCGAGATGAAATATTTGGGAATCATGCACTATTACATGGGATTGCAAGTATGGCATATGTAACAACCCTAGTGTAAATTCCATGTAAAAAAAGTTAAAAATAATAACCACGATTGATGGGACACTTATTCCAAGCTTAATTTTGGGAAAAACATCATAGTGGGTGTTCATTTGATTTATTATGGCTAAGGATATTGGCAAAGGAAAAGGAAAATTCTTTAGAAAGGAAAAATGATATTTTTGGCATATTTATTTGTGAAAGTAATGGAAATTAGGAGAAAAGGGGGGTGAAAGGTAAGAGGTTGCATGTGAGGAGAAAAATGAAGGAAAATATTGTGAAATGACGAAAATAGAGGCCTCATCAATAAAAATTATTTTTAGGATCAGTTGGTACCTTTTTTCAGTTTATTTTTGGAGCTCTCTCATTATTCTCTCTCTCTATCTCACTCTTGGAAACTTAGAGGTTTATTGGAACACTTTTGCATTGGAATAAGAAAGGAAAAATAAGGCAAGCGGAAGGAAGCATGAAGGAAGGAAGAGAAGGATCATGTCGTTACAACAAGATTATTTGCAGGTATTGATTTGAATATGTGATTTCCTTACAAGATTTGGCATGCATGGTATTGTAGGTGGTTTTTTTCTATCAAGGCATGGGTTTTTCCATGTGTGACAGTTTTTTTAGCCTAGCCTTGCCATTTTTTGATATCCATGGTTTTGATGGAGTTCTCATGTTTTGGTTGAGATATATTTATGAATGGTTTGAAAGTTGAGTGAGGTGGATATGTGAAACGATATAATAGATGGCCTAGTAACCCTTGAATCAAATTTTGGGTTGCATTAAAGCTGGATAGTGTGTTTCCTAGGATTAGGGCCTAGTGATTCATTGTGGATTGCAATAAATCAGGAGAAGTGGATTTTTTCCATCAAGCCTAAGAATATTGGGTTGGGATATACAGTAAATCTTGGAGAGTATGTCTCGGTTTAGGGCCCATTAATCTTTGGATCATACTATGGATTGCAGTAAATCCTGAGAGACTAGGAGATGGGAAAATTCCTCATGGTGTAGGTGGAGAAATCCGGTGGCATACATGATTTTTTTGACCTAGTGATCGAGTGGAGATCATGGTAAATCATGTTATGACATGTTCATTGTTTAGGCCCAGTGATCCTGTGTGGATTATGGCAAATACTGATTTCTATTGATGAGGGTTAGGTGGTTTAGCCTCATAATGCCTTGGTTTGTTCTTTTGGTTTGAGTCCCATTTTAATGCTTGGAATATCGAAAGGGGGTGATTGTATGAAGAGAGATTTGGATTGGACAATCTATGGCTATGTGGAACATAGTAGTGCCATCTCTTATTTGTTTTTACATTCATTAATGAGAAGTCAATTTCCTTGGCATTCGATGTGCAAATGTAATAGTTTATATGTGGATTATATGGCTATTGTATCCTTGATATTTATATTGTTATTAAGATCATTATAAGAATGTATTATGAAAGTGATGATGTATGTCCCTCCCCATGTTTTTAATTGTAAATGAATAAACAATATAACTATGACCTAATAGATTATACTGTAGCTAATGATGTAAGGGAACAATGCTTCCTAGAAATTCTCAGATAAGTATGACAACCCTATGCTCATGTTTGGGATATGTTCGATGAAATTATTTTCATGGCTTGTAGGGGTCCAGTCAAGTCCTTGTTCAAGTATTTTCTTTAGAAACATTGTTTTGGCTATGTTATTTCATTCCCGAGCTTTTCATTGAGTTATGGGAAGTGGCCTGGACTCTAGGCCTGAAAAAGAGCCTTAAATCCAGTGAACGTAGGCACAATTATAGGAAATTTATTCCCTGGATGTATTCATGTAGGCTTATGCATGCGTCCAGAGCCTTCTAGACGCATGTCTGCAAGAATGTGCATGTGTCTAGCAGTTTTTCTTCATGAAATCTCAGTGGGACGCGAGGGCTAGAGGCCTGATCAGTTGGGTTATCTCCTCGGAGTTTTGTTACTCATGTTTAAGGTTTGTGTGTTGTGTTTTTTTCGATTCCACTTCCTTAAGGTCATCCTCAAGTCGAATTTGATATTAGTAGCCTCTGGTCACGTGGTTACCCTGGTTGATCAGTTACTCTTGTAGATGTTTGATGAGGGTGTCAAAGAGTGGTACCAAAGCATGGTTCACCACTTGGAGTAGATGGGAAGTGTGTTGGCCATGTTTTTCTGTTGGTTGCATATGTGTTTCTCATACCTCTCGTGTATCTGCTTGTTGCATCAACACAGTGTTGGTCATGGTTGCATTGATGCGACCATTTGTAGACAGATGTTTTTGTTGTGGAATGTGTTGTCATGAGTGCATGCCTAGTTACATTTTGTTCATATATGTCAAGTTATAAGATGTATTTTTTGTGTGTATTTGGTTACATCTCATTACATGTTGTTACATATATTGTTCGTGTATGAGTGGTTACATGTTGTAGCATGTTGTCATGGGTATTTTCTATGTATCATTCGTTACATGTTTCTTATGCTTGTGTATTTTCTGTGCTTATGATTTTGTATTTTTCACGTACATCGGTATGGTTGATGTTGTCATGCATGAGATCACAATATGCGTAGTGATATGGTTATGAAATGATGAATAAAATCTATCTAGAACGATGCTTATCTGATTGGTACATTCATTTTTTATATGTTTATATGTTTTTATTATTATGTTTATACACGTATCACATTAATTTATATTATTTTACAGATTAGGTGTCCTCCCAAAATTATACTAAGGTATGTTGGTTATTTATGATTTTTTTTAGTTGACATATTATGCCTTCGAGGAGAGATAAAAATTAATAGCAAGATGGTAGACTACAAATACTCTCCCTATGATTCAGATGATCAGCATGGTGGGGACTCTTCCAATTTAGTAGACACATTGATAATCTTAACAGAAGAAATAAGGAGTTGTAAGGCATATAATGATAGGATCATACAGGAACAGGAGAAAAAAACATAGGTTATTGCAATATTTATTCAGAGCTTTTTAGAATTGGTGTGGCAAGGGCACGTTGGATCAGCCATGGACAGAAGGAGAAAACTAATGAGTCATATGGAAGCATGTATCCTCATAGACACAAGTCAGATACAGCTAACAATGTGACATATGTCAGGTTGTTGGACACTCCCTATAGCAGGGTTGATGAGTATAGGTACTATTCTAGTTTTGGTTCAGATAGACATTATGATCACGATTAGTATCATCCTTACGAGAGGAGTGACAAGGGATACTTTTCAGATGAATTTAAGAAAGAAAAGCCACCTTCTTTTGATGGGGACTTGAAAAAACCAGAAGTGGTAGAAGCCTAGATACTTGGGATGAAGAAGTTGTTTGAGTTGCATAATTACATAGATAATATGAAGGCCATAATAGTTATCTTCAGCCTTAGAGGTAAAGAAGATATTTGGTTGGAAGATGTGAAGTGGGTCAGACACATCAGGACAAAGGACTTGAGTTGGCACGATTTCATGAGTCTTTTTAGGAAGAAATAATTGTCAGAGAGGTACTACGATAGTAAGGCAAAATAATTCTATGGGATAAATATGGTATCAATGAAAAATGAGGAGTATACAACCAAGTTCTTGGAGCTATTGAGGTATGTATTGTCTCTTGAAGAAGAGAAGGCTAAACTTAAGCTATTTGTCAGTGGTTTTCCATTAGCATTTAGAGATCGAAGTGAGTATGATGAGCCTCATTCACTTGAGGAAGTCATTAGGAAATTGAAGCATTATTGTGAACAATGAAAGTGTAAGAATGAATCTAAGAAAGGATGGAAAGGGAAAGACAAAGGTAAAGGTAAATTGCATCATAAAAGAGAAAGGCCTCAAAATGCAGAAGATAATTAAAATGTTGCACCGAAAAAGAAGTTTAATGCAAATAGAGAAGGACATGGATCACAACAACAACATAGAGGTGATGGTACTGGATGGTTGGAGCATTGTACATGTGGTAAGAAACACCTTAAGATATATTTTCTACAAAATCAGGGTGGAAACCCTCATATATGTAGTGCACATGAGGTTCAAACTGTTGGAGATGTTGGCTAGATCATTCCTCTTATTTATGCAGTCGCGGAAAACATGAAGGCAGATCGATAGGTATCTATCATTGAGATGGATGGTCAGCTTTGTGACCAAATTATTTCTATTTTGATTGACCCTGGATCTAATTATAGCTATGTTATTCCTGACTTGGTAGATAATTGTGGTTTGAATAAGGAAATACATGCATAATCTGGGTTAGTGCAGTTTTCTATATGTACAAAGAAAAGAGTTCACCATTTCGTAAGAGCTTTTACATTTGAGTTAAATGGTATGCCTACAACAACACACTTGAACATATTTCCATTGGTATCATACAATATATTATTTGGTATGTACTAACTATACCTTCACATGACAAACGCAGATTATTATGACAAAGCCATTGAGTGCTTGGATGAGAATGGAGAACCAAGAATATTACAGGGAAAGAAGAAAGACACATAAGTTAGGATGGTAATAACCATGTAGGAAACGCCAAGTCATAGGAAAGGGTGTGTATTGTTTGCAGTCCATAATTCTAGTGAAAAAGATAAGGATGTTGAGGATGCAGATGTTTTGAGAAGGTACCCAATTCTACAATAGTTTCAAGATGTGTTTCTAGTAGATATTTCAGAGTTTCTACCTCATAGGGAAGTAGAATTTTCTATTGAGTTGGTACCAAGGGAAGCTCCAAAATAAAAATAATGTTACATGATGGGAAGACTTGGGTTGGTAGAGTTGAATTTGCCACTGAAAGAGATGTTTGAAAAAGGTTACATTAGGTCGAGTGTATCACCATGGGGTGCACCAATATTGTTTGTGAAAAAAAAGGATGATACTCTCATATTGTAGATTAACTATAGGAAATTGAAGAATGTGACCATCTAGAACAAGTCGAAGATTGATGACTTATTTGATTATATGAAGGGAGAAATAGTTTTATCTAAGATTTACTTGAGATCATGATACCATTAGGTATGGATCAAAGAAGAGGAAATTTACAAGACCGCATTTACAACCAGCACTACAAGAAAAAAGGACATTGGTGAGGGGTGAAAAATGTCACCATAAGCTCATTGGTGACAGTTAAAAGAGCCTTCATCACCAAAACCTGAACGTCACCAAAGGTGGCGTCGCCAAAAGTATAAGTGTTATAGTGACATTCAAGGTTCATCACCAATAATTATTTATAATGACAGATAGTGACCGTCACCATTTCATATGAGAAATGGTGATGGACAATAGCCTCGGTCACCAAAAAATTGAACGTCACCAAAGGTACCATCACCGAAAGTATGTGTTGTGGTGACATTCAAGGTTCGTCACAAATATTGATTATAATGACGGATAGTGACCGTCACCATTTCATACAAAAAAACAACGATTTATTGTGATGGACCTTTCATGGTCGTCACTATTGGTGCATATATATGGTGACGTTCATTGACCGTCACCATTTCATATTTGGTGAGGGTCAAAAAATGTCATGATAAGCTCATTGGTGACTTCAAGGTCCGTCATGAATAATGACTATAATGACGAACAATGACACTCACCATTTCATATAAACAACAACAATTTATGGTGACAGACCTTTCATGGTCGTCACTATTGATGCATATATATGGTGGCATTCGTTGACCATCACCATTTCATATTTTGGTGAGGGTCTAAAAAATTCACCATAAGCTCATTAGTGATGGTCAAAAGAGCCTTTGTCACCAAATAATAATCGCCTCCATTCTAGAGGAATATCAGGGCACGGTGGAATCGAACCACCAACCTCCTGCTTGTAAAGCAAGTGCTCTTCCATTGAGCTAGCACCCTTTAAAAAAATATACTTTAAAAAATTATATCCTGAAACTTTATAGATTATAATTTCTACAACTTTCAATAAATTAAAATCTCGATAATCTTTTACTAAACAATCAAAACATCATTGAAGTTGCAGGTCCCTACCTAATTGTTATGGAAGTTATGAAAAGTGGGCGGAGGGAAAAATAGTTACCTATAAGAGACTCAATATGTTGAGTTGAATACTCAATTAGAATTGAAAAAATGAAGACATTTATAGCCTACAAATGACCTATAACTCGCAAATGCACCAATTATTTCAAAGGAAATGTCATAAGTGGATAGCATATGGAAGAAGAGCATTGATGAAGAAAGATGCAATATGTTACAAGTTGAATGAAAGAAAAATATCAATGTTGTTGTTGGGTGACTTTTTATAATTGGGACATTTGTCTTTCCTTTATCACGTAAATATTCAAATTAAAATTAGAAATTTTAGGTATCTGAATAATATCTAAACTTTTGTGCAAGTGTAACATGGATCTCCAAGGAACCACAGGGGAAAAAAAAAACAATATATATATATATATATATCTATATATATATCCCCTTCACATAAAGTGACATGCAATTTGGAATTTCACAAGCCCACACTCAAAACATGACAACAACCAACAAATAAAAAATATTGAAGCTTATCATAATAAGAGTATCTTTTTTCAGTAGTGGACACCAAAAAATAACATAGTAATTAGTTCACTTTAAGACTGCAAAACATTGGAAAAAAAAATGTGTTCAATTATTTGCCAATACAAAATGGAATTAATTCTAATGAAGAAAAATGGTTTATAGTAAATCACAAATAGTTATGTATAATATACTCAATATGTTTGATTGAATACTCAATTAAAAGTGAAACTTTGAAGACAATTACAACCTATAAATAACCTATAATTATAAAACCTAAAATCTGCAATTATACTAAAGATCGATTTCTCACCTTGTGAATCATGTAAATTTGTTGTGACAACATAAAAATCTACCTTTAAAAGGTTGATTTTCATGCCAAAAAGTAAAAAAAAAAATGAGTATATATGACGCAGTTATGAATAATGGCAAAGATGACAATCCCATTGATAGGATTCATAAAGAAGAAGATGTCTTATATTGTTTAGCTTTGAAATATCAGCAACAAGTCTTCCAGCGTGCCCATCACTAATGATGGCATCTTGCAACAAACCTTGTTTGAATTTGATAGATTGCATTAAAAAAATGAATTACCCTAATAAGAAATTATTTCCAACTAGGAAATTTATATAAAATGGACTTAATTCTAAGAGTATCTCTTTTCAGCATAAGAGTATCTCTTTTTAGTAGTGGACACCAAACAATTGATAGATTGCATTAAAAGAATGAATTACCCTATGAAGAAATTATTTCCAACTAGGCAATTTATATAAAATGGACTTAATTCTAACAGTATCTCTTATCAGAATAAGAGTACCTCTTTTCAGCAGTGGACACCAAACAATAACATAGTAATTAGTTCACTTTAACACTGGGAAACATTGGAAAAAAAAAATGTGTTCAATTATTTGCCAATACAAAATGGACTTAATTCTAATGAAGAAAAATGGTTTATAGTAAATCACAAATAGTTATGTATAATATACTCAATATTTTTGGTTTAATACTCAATTAAAAGTGAAACTTTGAAGACAATTACAACCTATAAATAACCTATAATTATAAAACCTAAAATCTGTAATTATACTAAAGATCGATTTCTCACCTTGTGAATCATGTAAATTTGTTGTGACAACATAAAAATCTACCTTTAAGAGGTTGATTTGCATGCCAAAAAGTATAAAAAAAAAATGAGTATATATGACGCAGTTATGAATAATGGCAAAGATGACGATCCCATTCATAGGATTCATAAAGAAGAAGATGTCTTATATTTTTTAGCTTTGAAATATCAGCAACAAGTCTTCCAGCGTGCCCATCACTAATGATGGCATCTTGCAACAAACCTTGTTTGAATTTGATAGATTGCATTAAAAGAATGAATTACCCTATGAAGAAATTATTTCCAACTAGGCAACTTATATAAACAAATATGGAAATATTCATTAAATAGAAATATTATTCTATCATAATATCATGTTATACAACCTAAAGTATACTAAACATTGTTTATATACATCTATAATATCACCTCAAATTCAACTATCTCTTTATGCAACATTCCTTCAAGCTCTACAATTTGTCTCCTTGATTCAGTAACCTAATACTAGAATAACAGGATCCATATGTGGCAATCTTATGTACTATCTAATAGAGAAAATTAAAAACCTCTCTAAACAACATTTCCACTTTATTTGCAACCTATAAATTTGCATCAAAATGAACATTAGTTTGGATTTGGGGGGTCCTATGCCATAGGTATGATAGACATATGAATTAATTAGCAAAAATCTACCCATATCTATAATCTGTATCATAATGTACCTCTGCAGCTTCCTTTCTAAACCAATATTGTTGATGTGGATCATGGAACTCTAATTTTGAAGGTGGAAAATGCAGAGACAAAACATTTATGGAGGAATATCATAAACATGCAATCATACTGCCAAATCTCTCACATTGAAATTGGGAAGAATATAGGTCCAATATATTAGTATAGAATAGCCATTAACTATCATATACAATTACGGGTACTCCAGAAAAATCATGAATTTCATAAATTATGTAAGATATCACAAGGTCAAAATAAAAAAATAATATGAAAACTGCTTCGCAAATATAAAACAACAAAATTCAGTGGCATAAGAATAGAGAACATTTTGGCAATGACTTAGGTGTAGATTTAAAGTTTAATTCATGGTTTATTATGTTTATTAAAGCATTGTGGTTGAAAGGACTGGCAAAGGGTAAGTGGAGAGAGGAGTCAACAATGCATGGTACATTTGATGAAAAAAACAATAATTTTTTTTACAAGCTCACATAGGAAGCTTTGAGGCCATAATTTGAAGAATTTGTGGTTATCTTAGAAGGAGAAGACAACATATAATTGGAAAGAGACAACATTGATGGTGCATTTGGAGAGGGTATTGCAGATCCAAAGGGAAGATACCATGTCATCCCTGATTTAGAATGAGATCTAGACACTTTTCTTAAGAAAAACAGTCTGAAATCATATGTGGTGTGTTTCAGTGGTTCTCCCATTCATAACACCTACAACTATTATGATAAAGAAGTTCATGGAAAAATAAAGCAGGCTAAAAATGAGAATAAAAAATTATGGTGAATGGCCTTGTCTTGGATATCTTTTGGTAGAAATTCAGTTTGGTCATTGAAAAATGAGTCATTGCCTTGTGTCCAGGTCCACATTCAAACACCACTCCAGCTTGAGGTTACCCTTGTAAAGTTAAATAGTGAACTCAGCAGTGAACAAGTGAATGTTGGAAAAAGAGAGAATGGTTAGATAGAAACATATAGTTGAATTTTCTGGCAGAACTGAAGCAAACTCTTGTGGTTAAATCATCTTAGCATCTCTGAGGGAGTAGTAACATTAAATCCATTTTTATTTTCAATAAGAGTAGGGAGCTAAAAATTCCACTCAATATTTTCAATAATTTATGTAACTCGTAATTTTTATGGAGTACCCATAATTAGTTTTCATACACAATTATGGGTACTCCAAAAATCATGAGTTACATAAATTATGTAAGATGTCACAAGGTCAATATATATATATATATATATATATATATATATATATATGAAAATTGCTTCCAAACTATAAAGCAGTTGAATTCAATGGAATAAGAAGAGAGAACATTGTGGGAATGATTTAGGTGTAGCTTTAAAGTTTACTTCATGGTTTAGCATTTTTCTTAAAGCATGGTGCTTGAAAGGGTTAGCAATGGGTAAGTGGAGAGAGGAGTCAACACTGCATGGTACATTTGATACAAGAAAAAAAAATCCATTTTTTTTACAAGGTCACAGAGGAAGATTTGAGGCCATAATTTGAAGAAATTGTTGCTATCTTAGATGGAGAAGGCAACATATAATTGGAAAGAGATATCAGTGCTGGTACATTTGGAGAGGGTATTGTAGATATAGAGGGAAGATACCATGGCAAGCCTAATGTAGAATGAGATATAGACACTTTTCTAAATAAAAAAATCTCAAATCATAAGTGATGTGTTTCATTGGTTATCCCATTTATAACACATACAACTATTATGATAAATAAGTTCATTGAAAAATAAAGAGGCTAAAAATGACGATCGAGAATTATGGTGAATGGCCCTGTCCTAGACATATTTTGGTAGAAATTCAGTTTGATCATTGAAAAATGAGTCAATGCCTTATGTCCAGGTCCACATTCAAACAACACTCCACCTTGAGGTTACTCTTGTAAAGTTAAATACTGAAATCGGTAGTGAACAATTGAATGTTAGAAAAAAGGGAGAATGGTCAAATAGAAACAATATAGTTGAATTTTCTGGAAGGACTTAAGCAAACACTTGTGGTTAAATAATCTCAGCATCTTTGAGGGAGTAGTAGACAAGAAATCCATTTTGAATTTCAATATGAGTGGGGTGTTAAAAATGGCACTCAATAATTTCAATAATTTATGTAACTCATGATTTCTCATGAGTACCCATAATTAGTTTTCATACACTGGTGGTTGAAAGGCTGGCAAAGGGTAAGTGGAGAGAGGATTCAACATTGAACGGTACATTTGATGAAAGAAAAAAATAAAAAAATTTACAAGCTTACAGAGGAAGCTTTGAGGCCATAATTTGAAGAATTTTTTTTTATATTAGATGGAGAAGGTAGTGTATAGTTGGAAAGAGACAACACTACTGGTACATTTGGAGAGGGTACTATAGATCCAGGGGGAAGATACCATGACAAACCTAATGTAGAATGAGATCTAGACACTTTTCTCAAGCAAAAAAGTCTCAAATCATGTGGTGTGTTTCAATGGTTCTCCCATTTATAACACCTACAACTATTATGATAAAGAATTTCATGTAAAAATAAAGCAAGCTAAAAATGAGGGTTGGGAATTATGGTGAATGGCCCTATCCTTGACATATTTTGGTATAAATTCAATTCGATCATTGAAAAATGAGTCACTGCCTTATGTCCAGGTCCACATTCAGATACCACTCCACCTTGAGGTTACTCTTGTAAATTTAATTAGTGAACTCGGCAGTGAACAAGTGAATGTTAGATAAAAGGGAGAATGGTTAGATAGAAAGAATATAGTTGATTTTTTTGGCAGGACTGAAGCAAACCCTTGTGTTAAAATCATCCCAACATCTCTGGGAGAGTAGTAGAAAAGTTTTGAATTTCAATAAGAGTGGGGAGCTAAAAAATGACATCGTTAGTGAGGTACTGGAAAATGATGGTGAGGTTGATGATATTCATTCCAGCACTATGTTTTCACGTAGAGACAAAAGTTACGAGGATGAGTTTCTTCCTAAGAAAAAGGCTCGACCTTGTCCTACAACACTTGAATTAAATTTGAGGAAGAGAAACCAATACTGTATGCTCCCAGATAGTTGCAAGGGAAGAATTTCATTTTTGGAGAGATACTCATGGTCTGGAATTTTTCATTATGCCCATTTTCAAAAATGTGCACTCAAAAGTTATCTCAATTTTGAAGTATGATGGAATTTGTGTTGGGTTGCACACCCATCAATGTCGGGTGTGACAAATATCTCTGGACCTTGTTCGTGCATAGGGAATTGAGGATTCCATCACTATGTTTTCATGCAGAGAATAAAGTTATGAGGATGATTTTCTTCTTATGACAAAGGCTCGACCTTATCCTACAACTCTTGAATTAAATTTGAGGCAATAGAACCAATAATGTATGCTCCCAGATAGTTGCAAGGGAAAAAATTCAATTTTGGAGAGATATTCATGGGCTAGAAGTCTTTATGATGGCCATTTGAAAAAATGTGCACTCAGAAGTTATCTCAGTTTTGAATTATGATGGAATTTGTGTTGGGTTGCACACCCATCAATGTGGGTTGTGAAAAAGATCTATGGGCCTTATTCATGCACAAGGAATTGAGAATGTCCTTGAATTGGGGATTCCAGCACTATGTGCACTCAAAACTTATCCCAGTTTTGAAGTATGATGGAATTTGTGATGGGTTGCACACCCATCAATGTGGGGTGTCACAAAGATCTCTAGACCATGTTCGTGCACAGGGAATCGAGGATGTCCTTGAATTGAGGATTCCAGCAAAAATGTGCACTCAGAAGTTATCTCAGTTTTGAAGTATAATGGAATGTATCGGGTTTGAACAAATCAATGTGGGGTGTGACAAATATCTCTGGACCATGTTCGTGCACAGGGAATTCAGGAAGTAGAACCAGTACCGTATGCTCCCAAATAGTTGCAAGGGAAGCATTTCAGTTTTGGAGAGATATTCATGGGCTCGCTAGAATTCTTTATGGATATAGCCCCAACATTCCAGAAACTCACACAATATAGAATATCCTTTTGTAAATGTCTTTATAAAAAATATTTCCAAGGTATTAGCAATGACATTTAATGAGGCCTTTTCAGAGGTAATCTCTCCTAAACAATTTGGATTTCAAGTTGGCAAGAAAATCCATGAAGCCATAGGATTTACTCAAAAATGTCCATGCAAAACCAATCCAGAAAGATTACAACCTTGGTAATCAAGTTGGACCTTTTCAAAGCATATGATAGGACAAACTAGTTATATCTCAGGATGGTGTTAATACACATGGGGCTCAATTATCTGGCGGTCAAGTGAATTATGAGATGTGTCACCACTGCAGAAGTGAATTACGAGATGTGTCATAAGTTATAACTGCCTCTTCTGCTATGCTCATCAATGGAGCAACCTTTGCATTCTTCACACTCCCAAGGGGTATAAAATAGGGTTGTCCACTCTTAGCCCTTCTGGTTTTGTTGGTAAAAGAAGGGTTATGTTGAGAAATTTTGGAAGTAAACAAATTGGTATTCTTAAAAGGGGTGAAAGTAAAAATAAAAAATAAAAAATAAGTGCTTTTAACTCATTTATTATTTTTCGATGATATATTATTGTTCTCCGATAGTTTAAAGAGGGGAGCTAGAAAATTCAGAAACTTCTCAATCTCTATTGTGTGGTTATGGCTATGGAGATGAATGTACAAAGGTCATACATTTGTTTTAATGGTTTGAATCATTGCTGCAAATATCACAATGTTCCAATTTTTTCAATGGAATGATAATATCACCCACAAATATTATGATATTTTCATCCCCAAAAATATCACAATATTAGTGCACAACAAACAAGAATATCACAATATTACTGCACAACAAACAAAAATATCACTCACCCGTAGAGGTGTATAAATGTGCTTTTTTTTTTTTTTTTTTATACTTTTTTCATCATTTTTGTATTTATTTTTCCAATTCCCCCAATATTTTCTTTTCCAAACCCTCGCTTATATTTTCACTGACATGATGTTTTCAACATTGGTTGGAATGTCAACTCCAAAGGAATCCTAAAGGCATTGTTTCCTTTTAGGCTTTGACTTAAAAAAAAAGATTCAAATACCTAGGTTTCATTATCAAGACAAATGGATACAGAAAAGGTGATTAGGGATGGTTGTTGAGAAAAATAGAAAACCCAATTCATTTCTTGTGTAATAGATGGTTCTCAAGATGTGCAGATTAACCCTTGACAAGGCTATCCTGGAGGCCATCCCCATGTATTAGCATTCTCTAGCTTGAGTCCCAAAGGGAGCACTTGAAATAATTAGAAAAATCTGTTGAAATTTCTTATGAAGTGGTAAAGGTGAAGATGGTGGGAATCAAGGTTCCTTAGGATTTTAGTAGTCCATAGCTCTTCCCCAAAAAAAGGAAGATGAGGTTTGAAGAAAATACAGGTATTTGGAAAGGCTTTGGTTGCAAAATGTCCTTGGAATATCATTACAAAGGAAAGCCTTCATAAATCTGTTAATTATTAAAATTCAAGAAGTATGTAGCCCATGTTTATTTATTGAACTAGATAAGGACTCCCTAGAAAAGTATTAAGAATATTTCAAATCACTAGAAATCCATGGCACTAGCCTTTCCTATCATTGGAAATTTCTTTACTTGGAAAAATGGCAATGAGAAGAATGTAAGGATTGGCTTAAATCCAATTACGGGGTGTGGTGAACAAATTATTCTAGGTCCTAACCTGATAAACCATTTTTCAAAAGAAAAAATTAAGTGTTTTTTACTTTACATCAAATTGTGTATACTAATGCTACAAGTGTTTGTCAGTGGGGTTGGGAATCAACATAATCTATCAATTTGGGTGGTGAATGGAAGAATTTAGAGGCTTCCTTGATGTGGGCTAAAAATAATGTTACAGGTATGTACACTATAAAGTTAGATTATATATCTTTAATGGATATTTTTGGTCAAGAAGATATCTGATGGTGGATTAAAAAAAAAAAAAACCGAAGAAACAAGAATATTCCTATGGCTCGCAATCAGATATAAGGTTCCAACATGGGAAGGCTTACAAAAAGAGGAAGATAGGGACCTAGGATGAGAAATTTTATTCATTGTCCATATGCTCAATATTTGTTGAAGGATCTAGAAAAAATAATTGGTATGGGAAATGCATGAACAGGTACTTCGATGGAAGAATGCCTTAGATCTTGGTTTCAAAAATAGGAATTAAAAGTTCTTAGGGAAATTCTGTGTCCTGCTAAATAGGGTATTTGGTTGGTATGTGATGCCATATCTTTGAAGGGAAACAAATTATTACTTCCAAGGTTTGCAATAAGGTCTATGGAATTTTTCATGAATGCAATTCAACTTGAAAGATAAGACAACCATTGGAGATGGGAGACATATATATTGACAAATCCTCTCCATGAAGTTTTTTTTTATGGTGCTAGACAAGGAAAAGATAATTTTAGAAATGCAAGAGGTTATTTATTCCAATCTGAGGATCCGCCAATCACATTCAAGGTTGGTATAGGAATTGGGTCAAAAAATTACACTGAAATAATGGTCCTTCATCTTCTTTTGAAAAAATCCATGGATAAAGGGCTAGGAGACTACATGTATATGGGAACTACCTGGTTATTCAATGGATGAAAGGGGAGATTAAAATTCAATGTACTCAGTTGGAATATTTTACCAATGGATTATCTATTTTGGAAAAATATATCTCTAGTGCCTTGACACAATCAAGGTCTTCTGTTTTTATATTTGAAGGCTATTTCTGAGGAGTCATTATCATTGCTATGATTCTGCATTGTATATTTCTCAAGATAGTCATGAGACTTACTTTTGGCACCTATTGTTAGAAGATAATCTCAAGTTCTCAACAATAGAATGTAAGGGGGATTTCTTTGTTTTAAACTGTGATTTTTTTAATACATGCGTATCTAGATGAAAAAATGAAAAACCTTTTTATGTTCATCTTTTTTTGTACACATGCCTAGTGTGAAAAAAAAGAATGTGATTTCCATTCTTTCTTTTGAATATAATTTATCATTTTTTCTGAGGAAAAAAATCTAAGCTTGTACTATGATTTAGACAATCTAGGAAGCAAAGAATTCAACTTAATATGTAGCTATCTAGAAATTTTTTGTTAATTTAAATGAAGTTTCAAGTGGAAATTATAAATCCTCTTGCAAAAAATCCATTTAGTTAAAAATATAAATCAAATCAAATCCAATATATGTAATTTTTTGGCTAAATTAATGCATGAGAAAAAAGATATAAAAAACCAAATTTTGGGAAATAACAACATTCACATTTACAAACCATGACTAACTTTGACTATCATATTTCAGATTTGGAAAAACTTGGCCCTTTCCTTCATTAATGCTACAATGGATAGGAAATTGTGCTAAAGATAGATGGAAAAGAATTTTGGTGCAAAACATCCTTGAGGAGATTGAAGAACTAACTAGCTAATACTTCTATAATTTTAGGAGATACTTCCATTTAAGATAAATGTATAAGATATCTAAGGAGATATTACAATTTACATACTTGACTTGTTGAAGATATTCAAGTCCACCCGGAGGTGTTCCAGAATCGAATTCAAGATTTCCAACAAGGATGACACTATCGTCAAAATCATCCTGCTCCTCATATGGAAGATTACTATTTTGTTGAAGGTTTTCAATATTGCTTTCTGAAATTTGAAAAGGTAGCTCTTCGTAGCACTTTTCATTTGATTTTATCAGCATCACTGGACCTACAAAATAAATTTTGACAAAAATATAAGATACTCATTGGCACACTGGCAACAATGTTGGGATGGAGATGGGTAAATAAATGCAAGGGCTTCTGATGTGTTACTTAATTTATACATATTAAGAATTCAAGAAGGCTACATAGAACACTATTGCTTAGGGAATTGTTTCCTTGAACAAAAGAAAAGTGATAATTAAGAAAAATTTCTAACAAATTTTGAAATTTGAAAAGGTATCCCTTCATAGGACAGTACATTTTATTTTATCAACAGCAATGGACCTACAAAATAAATTTCGACAGAAATATAAGATACTCATCAGCACATTGGCGGTGATGTTTTGATGGAAATTGGAGATGGGAAAATAAAGTTGAGGACTATTGATATGTTTCTTACTTTATACATATTAATCATTCAGGAAGGATACATAGAACAATAATTATGAGAGAACTGTATCCTACAACAAAAGAAAAATGATAATTAAAATTAGTTTCATAACACAAGCAAACTATAAATATTTAAACTACAAAACACAACATTTTCTTGTCGATGTCTATAATAAACCTCATGACGGTATTGAATTAGAAATCAAAACACTAACATCGTTTGAGAGAGATAAGTAACAATCGATTTTTATTTTGATCAGGTGAGACTATGTTCTCAAACATAACTATGTACAGGGAAACAAAGAGTTATGAAGTATCAGTTAGACAAAAATTCCAATAGTATGTATATCCATGCGGTAAAAATTGTCATTGATGAAAAATAGTTGAATATCATGAAGAAAAATTATCTCTGCAAAAGCTAAGAACCAACCTATCTTTGTTGTCTAAGGAACACCACTCTGCAGCTATGAACCCTAGGGTTTCTGGCTCGCTAACTTTGCTGCAGACCTGATGTTTTGCAGCCCTACTCTCCAGAATATTTTCATAGTGAAAAGGGGGCCGAGTTTGAATTCCATGGCAGGGACTCTAGATATCGTTGGCTTGATTTTGGGGCTATCTGTGAGTTCTCAGGCTGATCAATGACCTGGAGGAGGAGCCTCAATCAAAATCTTGTTGTCTGCCATTTTTTGGAATAGAGTTTTTCCTTCTGTGAAGAAAAAATATTGGAGATAGATTTGTTGGGGACCATAAAGAATAAAAAATCTTGGAGATAAATTTGTTGAGGACCATAGGAAGGATCAGAGGAAAAATAATTTAGCCGTGGTCTCCTTGTTGACTGATGTTTCCAAAGAAATCCTGGGAAATTGTAGTGGGCATGGCCACAAAAATTTGATCCAAAATTCAAATGAGAGAGTCACCACTCAGGCTGGATCTCATGCAATATATGTTGGGTTGACCTTTGTACATGGTCCTGACGGTGTCGTAGCAGTCAAGGGCACTCTTTTAAAAGGCTTGGTGTAGGCCCACCCTCTCCACAGTCATTGTGAGGGCAGCCTACTTTCCTATTTGATACATTGTCTTTTACACAAGTGTAAGTGTTTCATAGCCAGAAATATCCAGGAAAAAGATTATTGAGAAGAACATCTAAAATTCCATGAAAAATGTTGTTGAGAAGAACATCTAAAATGTGTCGAGGCAATTATCACAATCACATTTTATAGCAATGTCATTTTTTCCGGCTACCAGAAAATCTTACTAGTATGTCTTAAACATAACTACAAGTCCAAAGGCTAATAAGTAATGCGCAGATTCCAGTCGAATATTCAATTTTAAGTTTATGTCTCACAAAATCCACCCGGTATCCAACATAATTATAGTAATAATCATGCTATGTCAATTGGGATCAACCCAACCAAAATAATGGGGTTGACATCGATGAGGGGAAGATCCCTTGTGCGTAGAGGTCAGCGAGACCCCGTGAGGGTAAGGAAAGGAATAGGAGTGACAAGTAACCAATATAACAAACTGTCACTATGACATAATACAATAGGTATAGACTATTATTCGTCGGTTTGCTTAGCAGATCTTATTGGTGTGGGAGATGGATTCAATATTATCTTGATTGGCTTCTAATGCTGCATGAACTACACTCAGTGTATGCTTTAAATTCATGATCTGCTTTGTTACAGATTTGACAATCAATAAGTGGTTCACGACCCTTCCTTTGATCCTTCCATGAGTGGGAGGCAGATATGAATGTCGAATCCTGAGTTCTTTCACACAATGTAGAAGACCCAGTTTCCATTAAATAAAAAATTTTCTTGAATATAAAATCTCAAACTGAAATGTAAAATATAGTACTGAAATGTCATGTAAATGGGTAGGGCTTTTAAGAAAATGAATAAATATCTGTGGTCTCACCTTCGCCATTCCTTCGGCACCTCCGAGGGTTTCAATAGCTCATGAAATGGAATAGGATAACCGGCATAATTTACAGCAAAATATGTGGTGTCTGGTATCACTCTGACATGCTTCCATCCTCATATATGCCCACCTCTGCACCATTCACAACACTCTGTGACGCTTAGAACCCCGCATAAACCCTGTTCATAAATATTTTGGCTTGGATTTGACCTACATCCGCTCTTTTTCAAATTGGAATTCCCGCATTATGACTATCAAACTTTTCTCTTTTTCAAATTTGAATTCCGGCATTATGATTATTTCCGCTCTTTTTCAAATTCGAATTCCCTCATTATGACTATTAAACTTTGCTCTTTTGCAAATTCAAATTTCGGAATTATGACCATCAAACTTCCAGAAAATAATGCTTGGCATGGTCAATGTACATTCGATTTTAAACAAATTATCTAGATAATTTCATTTTGGAAAAGAGAGTCGAATCGATAATTTCATTTCGAAAAAAAGAGTTGAATCCTGGTGGTTAAAGTCGTGGGACAATTTATGGAACAAGATATATATAATTTATAATTTATATGGTAGGAAATTATGTTATCTATATATATATATATAACTTTAATTGTTATGTATGGATAATGTGACTCTTGTAAACGAATCACATTGGTGTGATAATGATAACTAGTGGACATTATAGAATATAATATTTTTGGGAAAAGTTAATTGGTCTTGAATTGTTTTTTTGGTTAGGTTTAAAGGTGGTTTTTTCTTGCATTATTTGAAATTTAGTCAACTAGAGAAATTATACATGTAACCATCCAATGAGGGATAGAGTTCAAACCCTATAGTGTGTAAATTTTTAATTCCATTAGAATGGATTAAACCATTAGGTTTATTGAATTTAATTCATTTTTTCTAATTTTTATAAAGTGTGAAAATATCTCAAATAGGGTGAATGACTTAATGTGTAAATGTCTAATGGCTTTAAGTTCAAAGAGACCAATGATCCAACCTATAAAGGACAACCAATGGCCATAGTTAGAATGACCAATATCTGGAATGGCTTGATGGATGTGTTCAAGAATGGGTTGATAAGTTTATTTTTGAAAAATCCCTGATGGCCCAAAGTCAACCATAAAGAATTGGAGTCTTTGCTTTATTAAGTTTGCAAAGTAAAAAAATGCTTTGATGTGCTAAAATGGGTTAAAGTTCAAAATCCTCAAAGTTTAAAAACCTTGCTTCAAGTTGCAAAGTGGTTCAATAGGCATTAGATTGGAAAGGGCCAAAGCTTCGAAAGGGTAAAAGTTAAAAAAAAACCTAATGTTTCAATAGGGGTTTAAGTTGGAAAATTATTCAAATTTTCGTAAGGAATTGGAGTTTGAAGTGGCTGTAGTGGGCCAAATTTACCACATTTCTAAATGTATGATGTTTAAAAATGACTCAAGTGGATTAAGTTCAAATATGGCTAATTTGAATTGCTTGAATATGTTTGACACATGTTATGTCTAAATGGCTCGATGGGAAAATGACCCAAAGTTTCAAAATAACCCAATGTTTAAAAAATGATCAATGGTATGAAGTTTGAAAAAGAGACCTTGCTAAAAATACTCCAAAAAATTGATTTTTTAGTTGGATCTAATCACTAAGCTTGAAAGGGGGATGATACTTTGGAGAGTTATTGTCCTCCTTTGAAAGTGCTTGGTCACCATGGTTTGAATGAGGTTCATATCCTTCATAAAAATGAGTTTGATGCTTTAGGTGGGATTAATGTTTCAAAAGTGATTTATAGCCTCGTATAGAAGCAACTGATGTTTGAAAGAGGCATGTTTCTCAAGTGAACCTAATCTCTTGAAAGGAGTCAATCTTCAAAATAGATTTCATGTTTGAAAAGCTTTGATCTTTTGAAAGGGTTCAATGGTTTAAGTTTCAAAGGAGGTTGATGGCCTATGGGGGGAAAAGATACATCATCAAAAGAAAATCACTAGCATAAAGGGAGTTGATGCCTTGGATTAGCTCGATGAACAAAGCTTCGTATTTATAATAAGGCCTTCGAAAATTAGTGAAAATGCTATATGGTGCAAATTATGACTCAAAAAATCTTATTTTAGGCATAAGTTGAACAGACAAATTCGAATGAAGACAAAATTTCAAGTGAACATTGTATTGATCTTCACACTCACCCTTGGGTTAAGAAAAAGGATAATTTCCCTTGAAAAATAAATAATTCAAATGAAAGGAAGGAACCATGGAAACTTGAGTTGATGGGTAGGAATGAATGAAGATTTTTTTATTGTAAGAGAGAAATTTGTTGGACCAAAGAGAGAGGACACACTTCTTTTCTCTTGACTGAACATGTCAAGAAGGGGAGGAACCATGTAGGCCTATTATTTCAACTTCTTGAATTGGCATGCACTTTTATTTCTTTCTGGATGATGACCATTATCTAGGAATTATGTGCATTAGGATAATTAGAGTATCGTAATATGATAAATAAAAGAGATAAATCATTTTATTTATGCTTGCCTCTTGTTATTAACAATTGACTTGTTTACTAGCACACTACAACAGTAATGCAAAAAAGGACAGAAGAAAATGACCAAAAGAGTAACGAGTAAATTTATTGCAAAGGTGAATAAAAACCAAGCACAAGAGGCATGCAATAAAGTAAGCCCTCTCTTTATTCAAATTTTAGTTATCTTTCCTCATGCCCATGGAATGGAAAATAAGGATTCATTACTTCTTGTTGCATTTGAGAGAGATAATTTACCTCTACATGCACATCAACATAAGATGAGTTGGCAAGGTCAGATTTAACTAAGCTCCTTAAGGTCAATGGGTGTTGATCCTATATTTTTTCTACATGGTTATGAAAATTTTAGAGTTGTTATCGAGGATATTACATAAAAGCATGATAAAATATATAAAGATCATATAAGTCACTAACATACTTCGAAGTAAATGGGCCATGAGTCAAAAGCTTGATAATTATTATGCTAAGTGATGGTATTACCTTAGTTTGAAGGTAAGGTTCTCCTTATATCTTCAACCCCCCCCCCCCCCCCCCACACACACACTTCAAATGTTAGACCAAATAAGAAAGCATCGACACCCTTATTCTTGTGAAAATGTGAAGAATCAAGACTTGACTAGATTGACCTCTCCTCATCATTTCTTGAAGCATTAACTCACCTTACCGAAATGGTTAGATGATATTTTAGTTTCACCTTTATTCATAATCGCACTCTCATTAGGGTGGAGAGGGCCTCCATGTTTGTTGTGATAAGTTGTGGAAAAACTAATTTCAGAGAAAGGGAGACTTTGGGTTCGGCACAACATTGTTTTTCTAATGACTTGGTTGGGTTCCCAAGTTTCAAAAAAAGTAAGGCTATCTATGGGGTTATGACAGCTAGGCAATGCAAATATGTTCTAGGGAATGTAAGGTTCCCAAGTAAGGCTATTTGTGAGGGAGTGCTTTTCACATGGTCGATCCGAAATTCTTCTGTCACGGCCTGTATTGTTTCATTAACAAAGTGCGTACCTCTATCGCTCATTAAGATCTTCAGATAACCAAATCTGGTCAGAATATTCTCAAAAATGAAGTGCGCAGTGGTATCTGCAGTGAAATCTATCACAACTTGTGATTCGGCCGATCTGGTGACATAATCATTTGCAATGGTAATGTAGGGCGCACCTGTCTTCTTCCTTGGCAGGTTGATGGGCTCGACGAAGTTGATGGCCCATTTGTCAAATGCCTGCAGAACCATTTGTGGTTGCAAGGGAATTCTGTCTCTGCGCGATGGCCTTCTTGCTCATTGGCACGTATCATAGGATTTGCAATAGTCATGAGAGTCACTATGCAGGGTAGGACACCATAGTCCAGCACTCAAGATCTTTTGCGTCACTGCCTTCCCTGCGTAGTGACCTCCTGTTATGCCCTTGTGAGATTTTTCTAAGATAGCGTGCCTTTCATGCTCCAAAACATATCTTCACAGCACTTCGTCAGCTCCCAACTTATACATATGACCTGCGATGATGGTAAAATTTGTTGCATGGGTTACCAACTCTTTCTTCTGTTGTACCAAATATTCCACAGGTGCCATCCCTGTAGTCAGGAATTGAATGATGTTGGTGAAGTGCGCATCAACTACCTTAATATCGAACAACTGTGCATCAGGCAATCCCTCTTCAAGGTTGGTCAATTCTTCACCACTTTCGATTCGAGACAAGTGGTCCGACCCAACATTCAACTTCCCCAGCTTGACAATGATCTCAAAATCATACTCTTGAACCGGTAGTAGCCATCGGCAGATTCCCCCCCCCCCCCAAAACAAGCTTATTTACCAGGTACTTCAAAGTCGAGTGATCTATAAACATTTTGAAGTGCCCTCCTAATAGATAATGTCGATACTTCTAAAATGCATAGACCATGGCCAATCCCTCACACTCTATAGTGGATTAGTTGCGTTCCGCACTAGAGAGTTTCCTACTAGCCAATGCAACAGGATGATCAATGTCTTTGTCTCCAGGCTGCATAAGGATAACTCCCAGGGCGATCCTCGATGCATCTACTTGAACATGGAATACCTTTGCCCAGTCAGGAAAGATGAGAATAGGCACAGAGACCATCTTCTCCTTGAGTAGCTCGAAGCTCTTCTGACACTCGTCATCCTAAAAAAATGAAACATCCTTCTTAAGTAATTTTTCCATAGGCGATGTTATCACCATGTAACCTTGAATGAAATTCCTGTAGTAGCCTGTGTGTCCGAGGATCTAGCGCAGCTGTTTCTTAGTGGTAGGTACTGCCAATTTTATGATAACTGTGACTTTGGCAGGATCAACCATCAATCCTTGTCGACAAACTATATGCCTGAGCAAGATTCCAAAGGCTATGTAGAATATGCACTTCTTGATATTCAAGGAAATATGGTGCTTTTTACAGGCATCCAACATCATGCACAGGTTCAAGAAGTGCTTCTTCACCAATCCGAAGACATTCCAGTCATCAAAATATACCTCCAAAAACTTGTGGACGAACTCTTTGAATAATGTGACCACCACCTGCGAAAGTATGGCAAGGGCATTCTTGAGCCCAAACAGCATGAAAATTTATTGAAAGGATCCCCATTCAGAATAAAACGTAGTTTTGTTGTGATCCTGATCTCATGGTAGCTCGAGAACTCATTTGTAAATGAGTATGCTTCCTGCCCTCCTACGCTGTCCAGGATTTCATCTAAGAATGGCGTATGGAAGGGATCATGTACGCAGACATCATTCAACTTGTGCAAGTCAACGCGGATTCGTATCTCTCCCTTAGTATTTTTCTCCTGAACCACCATCGGACACACCAAGTCTGACATTTCGACCAGTTCGATGATACCTGCAGTGAGAATTTTGTCGATTTATTCCTTAACCTTTTTCTTATACTTAGGGTTCAGCCGATAAGGACGCTACTTCACAGGGCACACATCTAGTTTTAAAGTGATGTGCATGACCCCTAGGTCCCCTGTAATCCCTTTGAGTTCTGATAACTTCGTCGGGAATAACTCCCAGTATTCCGTGAGTAGCTCTGCAACTTTTCCTACTGTATCATCATCCCAGTAGTCCCCAATTTTAGCCAACTTAGGTTTCTCTTCCATTCCAATGTTGACTTCTCATAGCTTCAGAGACTTAGTAACATCAATAGTTTGCAGTGGGGGTCCAGCAACTGTGCACTCTCCCTCTGACTCCGGGATAGAAACATTTCGTGGATCTTCATCACACTCTTCTATTGATAAATTACGGTAGTTGAAAATATCATGCATCTATGTTTTCCATGTTGGTGCCCCAAGTTCTACATAAGGGTGTGATTCATCAAATGCTAAGGCATCTATATACTACAAAGCTTCGTCAAGCGCCTCTGTTCCACCTACCAACCCAAATTTCCCTACAAAATCATCCATCAATGTTTCCCAGTGGCAGGTGTGTTGGTATAGCTTCGCATCTAAATACCATGCAGTGGGGATTGGTCCCAAGGCATGAATAAACAAGTGAACCCATTCTTCTGTAGTTTGTTCGCACCATTTCTCCATCCAAGTGAACAAGTGCTTGCGTAGGTCCCATAGGCCAAGAAATTATTTACGCGCAGGTGAGCTGGAGGTTCAAATCATAGGACCATCATATCTATACATTCTTCCCAATATTGGAACATCCCTTTATGCGTGGCCCACCACCTTGCAGGTGTTGCACACAAGGCTAGATTAAGAGCCCATAACCTTCGCTCTCTTAGGACCTCAACTTCAAATGCTCACGAAAATTCTGTAATACTACCAGAACCATCAGAGTAGGGTAGTTCTCTTACCTCTGAGGATATGCATCAAAATTTCTTTGTGATTCTAAGCCATCGCAGCGCAGATACATCATGTAGTTGATTCTACCAATTTTCCATCTCCCCGTTGGAGTCAGTGAAAAATTCATTGTCCTTTTCCTAGCAAAGCATACCGTCAGCCGTAGGATTGATCCAATCTTCATCATGAGTAGTCAACATGTAGATGTGATTCACATCCTCTTCTTTACGCACTAGTTTTGTATATCGTTCTCCTTCCGTAGGGTCTAGTGGGACTATCGCCCTCTTACCTTCATTCTCAAACACCACGCTTCGTTTCTTTAGGTTGATGATGCCTCCCATATCTATGGCCTAGTCCAACCCTAGGAGCGCAGGATAGGAGTGCACATCTTCCACAATCTGAATTACCTCAAAGTCGGCCTAGACCTTAACTCCTGCAATATCTACCATAATCTTTGACAACATCCCCAAAAGTATGATCTTCTACTGGTTGGCCATCCGTAGCTAGATAGTGGACCATTCCAACTTAGGTTCTCCCATTTGCTGTCAAGTTTTCTTGGGAAATACGTTCGAATATGATCCTAGGTCCAAAATAAGCTAATCCATTTCATAATCACCAATCTCCTCTGTTAGTCGGATTTCCATACCAGTGCATTTCTTATGCTTGAACAGTTTTTGCACATCCTTAACTTCCAGGGGTGGATTAGTTCTTTCGGCACAACTGTCTATTAATGCCTGCAGATTCTCTATTGCCTTTTGGTTGCGCAGCAACTTCATACATACCTATAGAAATGGTTTAACTTCATCGTCGGTTTTTAGGCTTGCTAGAGCTTTTCAAATAGGTGCCTCATCCTTAGTGAAGTCTTTGCGGGCTACGATGAAGGTTTCCTTTTCTTTTAGTAGTTCCAAGTTTTCCTGTTTGGCGGTTGCTTTCCGGATAAGAGGTTCAGCTTCATCTTTCTCTCCAGCCCCTCCCGTAACCATACCATTGTGCGTTATGACATTAATACTTGTTCCTTCATCACGCGGTTCTGCTTTAACGCTCTGTACATTCTGCGTAGGTGTTTGCAACTTTTCCTGCATTTTTGCTATCAGAATTGGATAATATTCAATCACGTGGTCCAGTTGTCTGCAATAACGGCAAGTTTGTCACACAGGGTTCAGAAAATCTCTCGCAAAGTGCCCTATATCCCCACAATTGTAACAAATCAATTGTCCTCTTCCCCAACCTGTGCTTCCACCCCTTCCCCCTCCCCTGCCCCTAGCTGGGGAGCCTCCTCTACTTGAGGGAGATAGTGGTGAGGAAGGGTTAGCCTACACCCTTCATAGGTTTCCTCGATCTATCATAAAATCATAGGTCCAACAATTATGCTCTTCATGCCCCACAGAGGAGCAAAATTGACACCATTGCTGCTTCAATTCTGGAACATAAGCGCCCAGGTGGGGACAGTACTTAGTGTCATGTAGCCCAGTGACACGACAATTAGCACACCACAATGTTGGACTACTTGGTCCTGCAGCCTCCTTAGGACGTAACAGGCTAGGTCCTCCAGACTGCATGTAATCTGCCAGCAAGGGACACTAATCCTTGGTATGACCAGACACGCTGCATATTATGCACCATATGTTTGGACTAGCCTCTTTTCCCTGTTCCTTTCGCAAGTTTTTTATTTCAATGTGCATTGCCTCCACCTGTCCCTAGATTTTCAATACCCCAAACTGAGCATTGTCCCTTGGTGTAGCCTCTAGTTTCATAGCAATATCCAAAGCCTTATCCTGCATTATGATCGATTGCTGACCCATAGGTCTGCGCAGGTGAGGTAGCAGCATAACAATAAAAAATTCTTTTTGTTGCCTATAATCATACTAAAATTCATCATCTCTGATAAAAATTTTCAACAGTTGATCAACTTCCCATACTGATTCAGTGGGTCCTTTTCTAGAGTCTTTTAAGTCTACCACTATTTTTCAGTAGGACTCCGGCTTTTAAAACTGTTGTTTTAACACTGTCTTGATCTCTAGGATAGATGGATCTACGTGCTATCCTACGTATCCCATATACCAATATAATGCCCTTCCTTCAAAGGCGAGCGATAGCTGTGCTCTCTTTACAGCATCGGTGGCCACATTCTACGCAGCCCATACTGATTCAGTGAAAAACCAAAATCGGTCCATATCCTCATCCCCTACACCCTTGAAGGTAGGTAGCTTCATGTGTGAGGCCATATCGTCTTCTGGTGGTGGTGGAGGTATGGGTGCGTATTTACCCTTATGTTGACTTGATAGTGGTGTAGCTGGAGGGTTATGCACAGCCGATTCTCTTACTGGATTGTAGATAGATCTATCTCCTTCTTGATTAGTACGGTAGTACTTACCACTTCGTGTTGTGATTTCACCTAGATCGGAGGTCATTCACTTGGTGTGGCTGCACAGAATGCCTTTTTTGCATAGAAAATTTTTGATTAATAATGGAAGTGTTTCATTAATAATGCCTACGTATCCCATGTGCATACTATCAAGTACCAACACAAAGCACTATGTTCACAGCCAATAACAGATCGCAGTTAAACTTATGCCAGAAACACAGATATGTTCATAGCTCAAATCAATAACAAAGATGCATTCGTAGCTTAAGAAAATTCATAGATATATTCGCAGCATAAACATATACCATAGATTTGCATCAACAATAACACATTAGATCTAGATTACATGAAGATACTTCAACTATATCCGCATATATTAGCATCCAAAACCCAGTTACAATCCAAAACACAGCATGTGCACATAGCCAGCAGGGTCTGCACACAACAAGACTGAGGATATTCGCACACACAACTAACAGGAGTCCTTACCCAAACAATCCAAAACATATCTAACGGTTCGCACGTAGCATTCATTCTAATTCCTTCCTACCTCTAGGCTCAAAATGTTCATATATTTATAATGACTTAGCCTACGCTTTCCTATGGTTCGCAAACGATGGTTTGCGGACTCTAGGTCTACCCTCGACCCATTAAGATGCATTTGGGGCTTTGACTCACCCCAAAACCCCTGCGTCACTACTAATTGATACCAAAAATATACAAAATTGTACAAAATTCGTAGCTTTAGGGGACCCTATTCCAACACGTGCTTGGGAATCCTAATATGTGACAGATAGTGTGAAGGCATGTCAAACATGCTAAGATGTTCCAAGTGTTAAGGCATGCAAATATGTGCAAGGGTGTGACAATGCATGTTAGGGACGATCAAGAAAACAAAACGAAAAAAAAAGTTAACCTACAAGGAGATGAACACATAAGAGGGTTAATAAGTCATCAATTTACCTTTTCCGTGAGGGGATGCTAGGCACACCAGCACTAGGTGCTAATAGGTGCCAAGTGCCAAATCTTCCTCTATTACTTCTCATCCACTTTAGAATATTTGATCTCAAATAAACTTAATATTATACCATGCCAAAGCATACCAATTCATCTTGATGCATTTCAAACATGCTAAGAATTTCCAGGCGCTAACATGTGCCAAGTGCCAATGTGTGTCAAGGAATATTATGCATGCTATGAAGTGGAA
Source organism: Pinus albicaulis (assembly GCA_034641835.2). Taxonomy (NCBI): domain Eukaryota; kingdom Viridiplantae; phylum Streptophyta; class Pinopsida; order Pinales; family Pinaceae; genus Pinus; species Pinus albicaulis. Next base: position 1,271,016,395 of record CM076582.1, read on the forward strand.
GGGCAAGTCAAAAAAGTGCTAAGTAGAGAGTGCAAATGCATGTTGAGGAGTGTTGGGGAGTACTAGGAAGCACAAGGGAGCAGTAGGTAAAAATTCATGGAAGTGAATGACTATGAGGGTGTGTCAGGGAGTGGCAATAAGTGCTAGTTTTCATGCCAAGGAGGGAGTGAGAAGGTATTCAAAGCATTCACACACCATATTGACCACTCACTTGTTCCCATTCCCACACTAGAAAAAAACCCTAAAAATGTCATTCTTAAAATCTCTTGTGTAGTTTCCTAATGTCATTCAAGTATAATCTTGTAATTACTTATGTGAGTAATGGTGCGATCATTTTTTTATTCTCTTAAAGGAACTCTTTCTAGGCATGCACCCCATCAAAAATAAATCATCTAGTGAAAATGAATGGAAATGAATGAATAAGAGGGTGTGTTGGGGAGTGTCAGTGAGTGTCATACATGCAAAGGGGGGAGTGACAAGGCATGCTAGGGAATGTTATGGAATTTCAAGAAGTGCCAGTGTGTGCTAACATGTGCTAGATAAGTGCCAAGGCATGCCAGTGCATGCCAAGACATGCCATGTGTTAAGGCATGACGAGATGTGACAGGTGTTAGGGTATGCGAACGCATGTTAAGGAGTGTCAGACGACAAAAGGGAAGACCAAGTTAAAATGAAAATAAATGAACACATATGAGAGTTAATAATTCATGACCTTAAATTTTCAAGAGGGGAATGCTAGGCATACCAACACTATTTCCAATACATCCCAAGGGCCAAGTTTTACCGTGTCTTAAGTGCCAAATCATCCTCTATTACTTCTCTCTTAATTGTGAATAATTGATCTCAAATAAATTTTATCTTAAGCGATGCCAAGGAATTCTAGGGCATCCAAAAATATGCCAATAATTTTCAAGTGCCACTAAGTGCCAAGGAGTTATAGAGCGTGCTATGGAGTTCCAGGTTTGCTAAGGAGGGAGTGATGAGATATGCTATATATTTCCAAGGCATGCTAGAGTGATAGGGAAGCATACCAAGATGTTCGAAGTGCCAATGTGTGTTGAGTGTTAGTGATTTCTAGGGAAACACAAGGGATAACTATGTAAAAATTCATGGAAATGAATGAATAAAACTATGTGACAGGGAGTGTTAGCAAGTTCCAGGTGTGGTGAGGAGGGATTTACATGGTATGCTAGGCAATGCTAAGTCATGCTAGTGTGTCAAATTGGCAGGTGGCCAAGATGTGCCAGGTGCCAGGGTGTGCAAACATATGATAGGAAGTGTTAGGGAGTCCTAGGGACACATAAGGGAGCACTAGGTTAAAATAATGCATGTAAATGAACAATTAAGAGATTCTGACAGGAGGTGTCACTGAGTTCTAGGTGTGCTAATGAGGGAGTGACAAGGTATGCTAGAGGTTATGAAAACATGCCAAGATGTGCTAGGTTCTATGGTGTGCCATTGCATGCCAAGGAGCGTTATGGAGTTCCAGGGAAAAAAAAGGGAGAAATAGTTTCAAATGCATGGAAATGAATGCCAAGTAATTCCCAGGAAATTTTCTATAAATGAAACTGATAGTTATGTTCCTCTAAACTATGTTACAATAAGGATCAAGGGCCTTTTTATTATTTAAAATAAGAGAAAACACTAAACAACCAAAACCCTGACCCGAAGAGATGTAACACCAAGAGTTTATGGGCCTCGTTGGGGCTAGTTGGGCAACCAACATCCCGGGTGGTAACTTGGTCATATGATCTCCGTTTGACACATATGATACCTCAATATAAATATCTCTTCGATGACTACAACTTCTAATGTGATTTCCATGAAATCGAAAAAACTTTCTTGCCCAAAAAACATCGTTTGGGGCCTCAAAACGGGTCCGGAAGTTTAGGACCCGAAAAAATGACAAAAGTAGTAAATTCTGCTATAATTAAGGAAACTAAAAAACTGAAAGAGACAATGGCAAGAGCCCAAGTGGAATAGGCGGGTGGCCAACAATATCCACCTCAATCACCTTAACTCAAATTTCTTGAGTTAACTCAGTCATCATGACTTAGTTAACTTACAAAAGTTGTTATGAGATGAAATTACAATTTATTTTCCAATTTATTTAAGGGAAAAATAAATTAGACGGCTCACATTCCTCACTCCTGGTACCTCAAAATTCCTCACCAGTGTGGGTGCATTTCTTTTGTCCTTTCTAGTTTCCAATTTCAGTGTTTCTTGTTGCAAATTTCAACACTCCCTCTCAACAAGAAAGGAATTCAATCTATCCCCATCTGGTACCTTTGGAATTTTCTGCATGCAACACTTCACTAGTGTTGCTTGCACCTGCAAATCCTAAAACTGAATAGCCTCCTAACAACTGAATCGGTATAATGCATCTGTCATCAGAGTCTTCTGACTACTGCTAGCTACTGCACCTATCAAGTACTGGATTCTTTGCGCTGCTGCTGACATCTGCATCTGTGCCCTTTAAAATATTGCCAACTCTGATTTGCGCTCCAGTATCTGACATCTGTCACTTTGATTTTTGTCTTGCTGACATCTGACTGCATCAATCTAACTAATCCTTCCTACTATTGCTGTATTATGGGCTCCTCGCAACCAGGTTAGATCCTCGTAAATTTATTGCAAAGGTGAATAAAAACAAAGCACAAAAGGCATGCAATAAAGTAAGCCCTCTCTTTGTTCAAATGTTATTTAACTTTCCTCGTGCCTATGGAATGGAAAATAAGAATTCATTACTTCTTATTGCATTTGAGAGAGATACTTTACCTCTACATGCACATCAACATAAGATGAGTTGGCAAGGTCAGATTTAACTAAGCTCCTTAAGGTCAATGGGTGTTGATCCTAGATTTTTGCTACATGGTTATGACAATTTTAGAGTCATTATCGAGGATATTACATAAAAGCATGATAACATATATAAATATCATATAAGTCACTAACATACTTCGAGGTAAATAGGCCATGAGTCTAAGGCTTGATAAGTATCATGCTAAGTAATGGTATTACCTTAGTTTGAAGGTAAGCTTATCCTTATTTCTCTGCCGCCCCCACACACACACACAGTCTTCAAATTTAGACCAAATAAGAAAGCATCGACACCCTTATTCTTGTGAAAATGTGAAGAATTGGGACTTGACTAGATTGACCTCCCCTCCTCACTTCTTGAAGCATTAACTCACCTTACTGAAATGGTTAGATGATAGTTTAGTTTCACCTTTCATCATACTCGCACTCTCATGAGGGTGGAGAGGGCCTCCATGTTTGTTGTGTTAAGGCGTGGGAAAAGTAATTTTAGAGAAAGGGAGACTTTGGGTTGCGCACAACATTGTTTTTCTAATGACTTGGTTGGGTTTCCAAGTTTCAAAAAACGTAAGGCTATCTATGTGAGTATGACAGCTAGGCAGTGGCAAGGTGTTCCAAGGAATGTAAGATTCCCAAGTAAGGCTAGTTGTGAGGGCATGAGTGCCAATGTGTGCTTGGAAATCCTAATATTTGACAGATAGTGTGAAGGCATGTCAAACATGCTAAGATGTTCCAAGTGTTAAGGCATGCCAAGATGTGCAAGGGTGTTACAATGCATGTCAGGGACAGTCAAGGAAACAAAATAGAGAAAAAAGTTAAATTATAGGGAGATGAACACATAAGAGGGTTAATAGGTCATCAAATTACCTTTTCCGTGAGGGGCATGCTAGGCAAACCAACACTAGGTGCAAATAGGTGCCAAGTGCCAAGTGCCAAGTGTTAGTGCATTTTATGTGCCAAATATTCCTCTATTGCTTCTAATTTACTTTCTAATAATTGATATTAAATAAATTTAATATTAAACCATGCCAAAGCATACCAATTCATCTCAATGCATTTCAAACATGCTAAGAGTTTCCAAGTGCTAACATGTGCCAAGTGCCAATGTGTCTCAGGGAATATTATGCATGCTATGGAGTGGCAGGGCATGTCAAAAAGTGCTAAGTAGAGAGTGCCAATGCATGTTGAGGAGTGTTAGGGAGTACTAGGAAAACACAAGGGAGCACTAGGTCAAAATTCATGGAAGTGAATGAATAGGAGGGTGTGTCAGGGAGTGGCAATAAGTGCTAGTTTTCATACCAAGGAGGGAGTGAGAAGGTATTTGAAGCATTCACACACCATATTGACAACTTGCTTCTTACCATTCCCACACCATAAAAAAACCATAGAAATTTCTTTCTTAAAATCCCTTGTGTAGTTTCCTAATGTCATTCAAGCATAATCTTGCAATTACTTATGCCATTAATGGTGTGATCATTTTTTTATTCTCTTAAAGGAAATATTTATAGACATGCACCCCATCAAAAATAAATCATCGAGTGAAAATGAATGGAAATGAATGTATAAGAGGGTGTGTTGGGGAGTGTCAACGAGTGTCAGACGTGTGAAGGGGGGAGTGACAAGGCATGCTAGGGAATGCTGTGGAATTTCAACAAGTGCCAGGGTGTGCTAACATGTGATAAATAGTTCCAAGGCATGCCAGTGCATGCCATGCATGCCAAGACATGCCATGTGTTAAGGCATGATGAGGTGTGACAAGTGTCAGGGTATGTGAACGCGTTTCAAGGAGTGTCAGGTGACAAAAGGGAACACCAAGTTAAAATGAAAATAAATGAACACATATGAGGGTTAATAATTCATGACCTTACCTTTTCAAGAGGGGCATGCTAGGCATACACCCACTAGTGCCAATAAATGCCAAGGGCCAAGTTTTATTATGTCCTAAGTACCAAATCATCTTATATTACTTCTCTCTTAATTATGAATAATTGATCTCAAATAAATTTTATCTTAAACCATGCCAAGTAATTCCAGGGCATCCAAACACATGCCAAGAATTTTCAAGTGCCACTAAGTGCCCAGAGCCAATAAGTGCTAAGGAGTTATAGGACATGCTATGGAGTTCCAAGTTTTCTAAGGAGGGAGTGATGAGATATGCTAGATATTTCCAAGGCATGCTAGAGAGATACAGAATCATACCAAGATGTTCCAAGTGCCAATGTGTGTTGAGTGTTAGCAAGTTCAAGGGAAACACAAGGGAGAAATATGTAAAAAATCATGGAAATGAATGAATAAGACTATGTGACAAAGAGTGTTAGCGAGTTCCAAGTGTGCTAAGGAGGGAGTGACATGGTATTCTAGGCAATGCTAAGTCATGCTAGTGTGTCAGACTGGCATGTGGCCAAGATGTGCCAGGTGCTAGGGTGTTCAAACACATGATAGGAAGTGTTACGGAGTCCTAGGGACACATAAGGGAGCACTAGGTGAAAACAATGCATGTAAATGAACAATTAAGAGATTATGACAGGAAGTTTCACTGATTTCCATGTGTGCTAAGGAGGAAATGACAAGGTATGCTAGAGGTTAGGGAAACATGCCAAGATGTGCTAGGTGCTAGGGTGTGCCAATGCATGCCAAGGAGCGTTATGGAGTTCCAGGGAAAAAAAAGGGATCAATAGTTTCAAATGCATGGAAATGAATGCTAAGGAATTCCACGACAATTTTCTATAAATACAACTGATAGTTATGTTCCTCTAAACTATGTTACAATAAGGATCGAGGGCGTTTTTATTATTTAAAATAAGAGAAAACCCTATTCAAAATAAACCCTAACCCGAGGAGATGTAACAACAAGAGTTTATGGGCCCTGTTGGGACTAGTTGGGCAGCCAACATCCCGGGTCGTAACTTGGTCATATGATCTCCGTTTGACGCACATGATACCTCGATAGAAATATCTCTTCGAGGACTACAACTGCTGATGTGATTTCTATGAAATCAAAAAACCTTTCATGCCCAAAAAACTTCGTTTTGGGCCTCAAAACGGCTCTAGAAGTTTAGGACCCAAAAAAATGAAAAAAATAGTAAATTCTACTATAATTAAGGAAACTGAAAAACTGAAAGAGAAAATGGCGAGGGCCCAAGTGGAATAGGCAGGTGGCCACCAATACTCACCTCGATCACCTTAACTCAAATTTCTTGAGCTAACTCAGTCATCATGACTTATTTAACTTACACAAGTTTTTATGAGATGAAATTACAATTTATTGTCCAATTTATTTAAGGGAAAAATAAATTAGACGGCTCACATTCCTCACTCATTGTACATCAAAATTCCTCACTAGTGTGGGTGCATTTTTTTTTGTCCTTTCTAGTTGCCAATTTCATTGTTTCTTTTTGCAAATTTCAACACCCCCTCTCAACAAGAAAGGAATTAAATCTATCCCCATATGGTACCTTTGGAATGTTCTGCATGCAATACTTCTCTAGTGTTGTTTGCACCTTCAAATCCTAAAACTGAATAACCTCTGAACAACTGAATTAGTATAATACATCTGTCATTAGAGTATTTTGACTACTGCTATCTACTACACCTATCCAATACTGGATTCTTTGCGTTCTTGCTAACATCTGCATCCATGCCCTTTAAATTGTTTCCAACTCTGATTTGCGCTCGAGTATCTGACATCAGTCACTCTAATTTTTGTCTTGTGGACATATGACTACATCAATCTAACTGATCCTTCCTACTACTATTGTAGTGTGGGCTCCTCGTATCCAGGTTCGATCAATGAAACATTCCATCTCAATGGACCTTTCCCAAATTTCTTATCTTCAGATTATGTCTACATATCACCCCACCTTACACCTCGAGGTATGGTTGCTCCCTCTTCCCATATGGCTTGAAATTTCTCCCTCATGGAGGTCTCGGCTTCAGTGAACACTTCCACTCGGTCTCCTCTCTTCTTGTCCAATTGTAGCTACTCCACAAACTTCTCAGACTACTTCTAAGGCTACAGGTTGAGAGGTAATTTGTGCTCCTTCTAAACCACCAAGTCTCTAACTTCTTCTTTTTTCATCAAAGCTTTGCACACATCTAGTACCTCAAGTGCATATAGGTTCTTGACTCATGCACATTGTAGTTGTCCTGACATTACAAAAGTTTCTAAAAAATCGTTGATTTTAAATCAACGTATATCCCTCATCCGAGCTCTGATTTGACCGATTTTTTTTCCATTTGGGTAGTTTTTCGTAAGGAATCCAAATATTCCTTCTTTTTTTTGAAAATTTTACACCAAAATCTTTAGATATTCTCTGCAAACTCACTGCCCAAAAAATTTCTACTCTGATACCATGTAGAAAATTTAACCAATGAGATTTAATCCAATCGTGTAATCCACTAAAACAACATTTTGAATCCTTCCTACAATTTGTGGAAACAAAACACGATCGCACAATCACATATAAGTAAGAGAAAGAAATTATCAATCACACAACACGTGATGTATTTTGGGAAAAAAACTGCTCAAAACCCCTCTATCTCTATTGTGTATTAAGTCAAGGAATCACGAAATAATAAAATGCTTAATCTCTCATGAGATTCTCGAGAACTCTGTCAATTGTCTCCTCCTGATCTAGGAAAACTCAGTCTATTAATTAGCCAATTCCCATCCTTACTTTAGCCTACCTTGCTCATGCAATTCCTAGGGAATTAAATCCCTATTAATTAGGAAAAGTTGTCTTCCTTGATTGTGAAATCCATCATCGCACCCCAATGACTTTATAATTGCACATGGTTAATTTTCTATAAACACAACTGATAGTTATGTTCCCTTTAACCTCTGTTCTTTATTTCAAATTGTGAGTCATAAAGACATCACTCTCGGTTGACCCAAAGTCAACTTAGAGGTTTGAAACCTCTATAGGACTCAAATGAGTCTCATACTAACCCGAAGTTAGTTTAATTGACTCGAAGTCAGTTGGAGGTCCAAAACCTCACTTGGACTCAAAAGATTCATATACTATCCCAAAGTTAGTTTAACTGACCCGAATTCAGTTGGAGGTTTGAAACCTCACTTTCACTCAAAAGAGTCATATATTAACCCGAAGTTAGTTTAACTGGCCCAAAGTCATTTGGAGGTTAGAAACCTCACTTGGACTCAAAAGAGTCATATACTAACATGAAGTTAGTTTAACTGACCCATTCAAGTGCCAAAGTTTTCTAGGGAGTTCCAGGGTGTGCTAATTATAGGTGCCAAATAGTGCTAATATATGCCAATACATGCCAGGTGCTAAGGTTGTTTCGGGTGCCAGGGTATGTCAATATGTGTCAAGAAGTGTCAAGGAAACAAAAGGAAGAACCAAGCTAAAAACTAAGTAAATGAACACATAAGAGGGTTAATAAGAGACTTTATCTTTTTCAAAAGGGTCATGCTAATCACACTAATAATAGGTCCCAATACATGTCAAGTGGCATTATGTGCCAAGTGATAATATATGTCAATGCATTCAACCAAGGTGTTCCAGGGCATGCTAGGGACTACATGCATGCCAACACATGCTAGGAGAGTTCCATGTTGTGCTAGTGCATGCCACCATGTGTGTTACACCATTTTTTGGTCATCTAACCCATTGGTATTAGATGGACCCAAGTACACCATGTAAGACCAATTTTACCCTAAGTATAATTGCATTCACTATGAAAATAACTTAGTTGTTTATGGTCTAAATAGGAAACCCCATGGGGAAACATTAAATAAATCCATATTTGTTTGATTTTCCTCAAGAAATAGTTAGTTAAATAATAGTTTAATTAATATTCCTACTTATGTTTAACCAAAAACAAGGAAATTAATTAGATAAATCATTATTTATCTTATTATTTTCTAAGAATAATTATGTAAAGATTACTTAAATAATATTCTTTGTTAAATATGACTAAATCTCCCTTAAATAATTAAATAAATAATTATTTATTTGACTATTACTCAACCATATCATTAAAATTATAAATAAATCATTTATTTATTTATTATTACTCAACCACATCCTTAAAATGATAAATAAATCATTTATTTATTTATTATTTACAAATAAAGGGATTTGACCCAAGTCAAATTCTTTTTCCCTCCAACAAATATAATAAAATATTCCATAAAAGTTGGATCTTGATTTGGTTAATAATATATTAATTATGCACCAATATCTAGACTAACTCAATATTTTGTTATAAATAGAAGGGTTTTTCCATTCATTTTTCACCTTTTTTTGCCTAAACATCACTCTGGATATCAACTCTTGGTCTGACTATTGATCCACCATCATAGCCATATTTTTCCATTTTTTGTCTGGGTTTTCTACACCATCAAGAGAGAGGAATTATAAATCTAAAGTGTTGAGGACTTACAATAACCCATCTCATTGAGGAGAACTGGGAACACCTTCTTGTGTTTTCCTCCCAGGTGCCATTAATACAAAATTCATTTTATATATTCTTGTCTTGTCTATTGGATGCATGGAGTAAATCCGGTTTTTTCTTCTGTTTAATGTCTTCTAATGCATAGATCTAGATTTTTGCAACATTATCTTGATCACCTAATTGCAGATCTAACGATATTAGAATTCATTTCTATTGTTAGGGCTATTTTTTATGTGCAGATAAAGTGGTATTTTTTCGTACGCTTGGAATTAATATTCATACTAACAACTAGTGACTCCACATGGGTTTATAGTTACGATCACTGTCATTTTTTTGATCCTTGCATATCTAGTTGCTTCAAACCCTAGTATTTCTCTTCAGCCCCTTGTTTTTTCTTTTCTTGATGTTTTTTTTAACCTATAAAACCCTAAAATTATAGAAACTCTAAGTTCCACGTGTTTTCGGACCCATTGCGCAGGTGACAGATATTAGTCGCAGCTGAGATGACAACTTTTTCTGAAACCTGCCACCGAGAGTGCCGGAGGTGCAGGTCACACTTTTTAGCCCAAAACCTGTGACCTGGACCCTCAGGGTGCACGTTACAGCCCAAAAAGTGTGACCTATGCTAAAAATAGGTCAAAAATTGCGACCTGGACTTTTTGCAGAAATTTTTCTGAAAGTTTTCTAGCTTTGTCTAAGCCTCTGTTCATGGTTGTATGACCTCCATCTCTACCCATTTTGGACCTGTAATTGTTCTTTTTTACTCAAATAAGTGGGAACCTATCCCCCTAGGGCTTCAATAGCCTCCACTTTTTGTGGAAGAGTTTTTGCTGTTGCAGATTATCTGAAATTTCAGAGTCTTCAGCCTTTTTTTTCAGATCTGATACCTTACCTTCATATCCACTTCATATCGGCTTGTCATCCATCCAAATCTCCTCATTTAGTTTTTTTTTGGTTTTCCTTGAGGGTTCACTCCGTTTCCCTCCTGGAGATAGCCTTTCGCCACCTCTTTTTACAACAATTTTTCCTCAGATTTGTTGTTGTTTCTGCACCACTTTCCAGTAGATTTTGACCTTTAGATCCCTGTCCCTTCTGACCTTAGATCTATTGGCTATTGTAGTGTGTTTTGATTTGTTTTTTCATTCACCTATATACTATTTGTTGAGAGGCCCACCTCTTTGGGTTTAGATTATTGCATTATTAGCTGTTTATTTTCTGTTTTGCAGGCTTATATATACTGTCATTTGTAGGTTATTTACAACTATACATCACAATTTTTTATTTTTCTCTACAAATGTCTGGGTTTAAAAATTAAAATTTACACACTTCACACACACACCCTAAGTGAAAAAGGGTCTGGTTAACACCGCCAAGAAAAGACTCTAAAACATTGAAATAAATCGATCTTGCACCTCTCTGCCCTTGTTTTTACATTGTAATTGGTTGATCTTACACCTCCTTGCCCTTGTCAGTCTCTTTTTCCTTTGTGTCATGTTTGTGTTTTCATCATTGCTCAATCTCCCATGGGCTCCGATTTTCCTCAGGGGGGGGCCATCACCTCTTGCATTTTTTCCCCTCCTGGTAGCACGTATTCAGGATACGATATACCTCCTCTCTTTGCCCAACCTCTTGTTTACCACACTGTTACCCAACCTTATTATTACCCATATCCACAACCTGGTGCTCCAGCTCCTCCAACATTAGCACCTCCTCCTCCCTTGCCTTCTCAACCCCCGCAAAAACAACCACCACCCCCTCAGGGACAGGTGTATGCACAGGAGGGCGTGACCAATCCTCCTCCCTCAAAAAGGAAGAGGAAAGGCACTCAAAATCAAGCTGCCCCTGGCAATCCTGGACCTAATCAAGGAAATGCTCCTAACACTACAAACTAGCAACAAGGCACTCAGCCCAAGCAGGACAGGCCTATTTGTATGAACAAGCCCAGTTCTTGTTGTGGTGTTTATGGTCATTACATGCATGATTTTCCTCTTCTACCACAAATGCGATAGCTATGGGAGTCTCAAGAAACTTTGAGAGGACAACAAGCCATCCCTTCCATTCCTACCAGTCCTGTACCTAGTCAACTAGATGTGTTTACTGATCCTTTCCCTCAGCAAGGATTTGTGGCTACCCAACCATCTGAAGGTCAGGTGGCCACTCAACCTCTTCCATCTCGTTCCCCCGATTACCAGATTCTCATGATGTCCTCTAATCAGCCTTCTGAACCTTCTTCTTCTGGCCCTTTAGCTGGTACTCATGACCCCCTTTACCCTCCTGAAATGGTTCCTCCAGGCCTTAACCATCTTGGAGCCGTCTCGCCTGGTCATTACCCACGTGGTTAGATACCGTTCCTAGCTCCCCCACCAGGAGTTTATATAGTACTTGTTATGACCACCCTCTCTCTTCCTAACCTGGCCCTTGGGATTCCTACCTAGTACCTCGATCTTGCAGCCGCTATCCTGCCTGTTCAACCCAAACCTTATCTTGCTTTGACCGTGGTTCAACTGGTCCCTATGACTTCTCTCGCTACAACAGTGCCTCATTCACCTCAACAAGAACCACCTCCCATTGCAACCACTTCGGGTAAGAAGGGCAAAGCTTGCAAGGGGGCATCAAAGGACAAGGCTACCCCGAAAAACCCTACCCCTTCTCAGCCTCCAAAGCATACCATCCAGTGTGCTTTGTGTGATATTGTCAGCCACGCCACCCATACCTGTCCGGAGTTGCCTCACCTCAAGTCCATGGTCAATGAGACATTTTCGAAATCTGATATCCCAGAGGTATATGTCATTATACACGATTCAATATCAAAACTCAAACCATTGCACACAAATCACCCTTGTGCTTTGTGTGATTTCCATGGTCACTACACTCACCTTTGTCCTTGCCTCGAAGAGTATCGTTCCTCTTTAGAAGCCTTACGCCAATTCGAGGCCGAGCGCAATGAGTCAACCACTCCCTTATTTTCGCATCTTGCTTTGGCAACACCAGAGGACACAGATGCTCCCATTGATATTCCCCCTTATGATGTTGAGATAACGGGGCCTTGGTCCTCCATCTGCTATCTATCATCATCCATGAGACCCTCGATGGAAGTCCCCATTGAGACCTCCCCTGATGTTTCGCCTGACCTCCCTTCAGCAACCTCCCTAGTTTCAACATCGGTAGATCCTCTGTTTTCTTACTCTTCTGTCACCCCTTGTGATGATGCACATGTGAACCTTTCTTCTCATGATGAGGATTAAGGTAGCTTCGCCACATCAAGTGGTATTTCTTCCATTAGTCGCCCCATCGTCTATTACGATGATGAATTTATGGACGTAGCCACCACTCCTGAATTTATCTATCCCCCCTTACATTGAACTCATGCATTCGAACCACATGCACCTTGTGGCCATTGCATTGACACCAAATGTTGGGTAAGGGGGAACCCATATTTGAGAGACCAGGAGAAGTAGTTCTTCACCACTCTCCTAGTGAATCTAGTCATGTTGACTCTAGTCCCATTATTCTTCCACATTTAGAAGAACCTCTAGAGTCCCATATCACTTCAGATCACTCTAGGGATGATACCCTTCATCATTCCTTCATATTACATCAGCAACCCAGTATCATAGACATTGTGGTTGACCAACCTATGGGTTTTTTGCGAGAACATTAGTTCATTATTCCCAAATCCTATCTTTGGGATAGTAACACCATGTATGCCAACACAGAAACTTAAATTCCATTTGATTCATATATGTAGTACCAAAAGAGATTGGTAATCATCTATTTCCTTTCTCAAACTGCATAACCATACCGAAAACAAATGGCGCACCACATCATTAAAATGTGTTTAGATTTTCTTTTTTTCTAAATACATTTTGGCATGTCCATAACATGCCTGGGGGCACCCATGCCCCTCAACCATAAAATATCGGATCTCGGCCCATAATAGCAATGAAACCCCCTTTCTCCGATAGATCACACTTTCCAGGTCATTCCCTAGGATAGGTAGCAGTTTGCTGCCCAGTACCTACTACCCAGGTCACAAAACAGACCCCAAGAAAGTGTGACCTAGCCTGTTCATGAGCTCTGGATACCTAAGCTGAACTTTCAACTCACTAAAACGAAAGAGTAGGATTATGCATCTTACCTACAACTGTCGGATATTAAATTCCAATGGCTGGTTTATCTTCTATAATCACCACAATATTTAAGGCCTCCTCTCCTCATGACATTCACCACAGCTCCACCGGAAAATGAGTGAATATGTAAGGAAAATGCCTTATTAAAAGAAAACCTCTGATTTTTCTTTCACTTGCTGTGACCAAAGCATAACTTAATTTAATGAACCGTCTATACTATTGGAAAGATCTCACCAAGCCCTCAAAAGGGTATCTACTAGTTTTTAGTGATTTGATACTTCACCACAACACATTTTGTCTAAGAAGTGCCACTCCACCCTTCCTCAAAATCGCATTTCGTCACTTGTAACACTTGTACTGGGGGCATCACTTTGCCTCCATACTTGTCCACACTAGTGTCGACTTTCGTCATGAGTTACCATCTTATACTCATGTTTTTTATGGTCTCCATTGGACCTTTTCTGCGTGGCAGCACCATCAAGTCACCCTTGGATAGAGCATCCGAGTTGAGTCATCATTTCATCCATGGAGTCTATCCTGAGTCCCTTTGCATCCCGCTATAGTCCTCCATCCTTCATTACTTGGTCCCTCTCTCATGCCGCACATTATGGCCTTCAGTTCCACTATCCCTTATCCCTCATGATGTTGTGTCAGTCGCTGCCAGGTCATTCATGCCCTTTATGCTCTAACAAGGGAAGTCATTCGTTTTCTACTCAGTACCCCCCATTACATCATCATCATTGGTGTCAGTCCGTCAGTCACTCTACTATTGTCTCTCATGCCTTAGTTGAGGATCCCTTATTGTCTCACCTATCTCAGACCTCCTTCTGTTGACATTAACTCATTCATTCCAGAAGATAGGTATAGAGGGTGGTGTACCTTGGTTCTAGCTTCCACTCTTGCTCGGTGCCCCAGATCAGGCAAAGGGACTCCTTATTTCCTTTTGAATTGATTGATTCTCAGCTCCAGCTCCCTTTAGCATGATCGAGATCTATATACTTGATGGTTCAGTGATGCAGCAACTGATATCGGTGATTCCCAAGTGTGTCTGAGATGTCTCAACCCTCATGAGGGGGTGGCCCTAAAATTAGCCCCCCACATACTTGGATGAATTCTTCACTTCAGCCTTCGATGCAACTCCATAGATTTGATGATATTGACCTCAGTCACTTGCAGCACCTTCTTGATTGCATATATCAGTCAGATTTTTAGAGCCCTTTCCTGTTTACAGGGGCATCTGGGTTGTATTCATATCTCATGTACTCAGATATTATTGTACAAATTCCTGGCTGTTATCCCACGCACAATATTTATGTAGGATTCATTATCATGTTATTCATCTAGCTCATGTTTATGCCAGCATGTGCTTTATTATTTCGTCCTGTGGTTTTCCGGACACCTTATTGTTTGTACTATTGCCTCGGTGGGCATAGGTATGCCTCCCCTGCCGCCTATAGTAGGTACTCACTCATCAAAGAGACTTGTCGCACATGTAAGTCTTGCCTCCTCAGGGTCTAGTTCTTTCAACACTTTGGTCCACCTTATACTCCTCTCTCTTTGAATTCCCCTTCGACGTCTAGTGATTGAGTTCTTACAATGTACTTCGGTCATACGATTAGCTTATAATGCTCACATGCTAGGGGGAAATCTGTTACACCATTTTTTGGTCATCTAACCCATTGGTATTAGATGGACGCAAGTACACCATGTAAGACCAATTTTACCCTAATTATAATTGCATTCACTATGAAAATAACTTAGTTGTTTATGGTCTAAATAGGAAACCCCATGGGGAAACATTAAATAAATCCATATTTGTTTGATTTTCCTCAAGGAATAGTTAGTTAAACAACAATTTAATTAGTATTCCTGGTTATGTTTAACCCAAAACAAGGAAATTAATTAGATAAATCATTACTTATCTTATTATTTTCTAAGAATAATTATTTAAAGATTACTTAAATAATATTCTTTGTTAAATATGACTAAATCTCCCTTAAATAATTAAATAAATCATTATTTATTTGATTATTACTCAACCATATCCTTAAAATGATAAATAAATCATTTATTTATTTATTATTACTCAACCACATCCTTAAAATGATAAAAAAATCATTTATTTATTCATTATTTACAAATAAAGGGATTTGACCAAGTCAAATTCTTTTTCCCTCCAACAAATATAATAAAATATTCCATAAAAGTTGGATCTTGATTTGGTTAATAAAATTTTAATTATGCACCAATATCTAGACAAACTCAATATTTTGTTATAAATATAAGGGTTTTTCCATTCATTTTTCACCTTTTTTTGCCTAAAGATCACTCTGGATCTTAACTCTTGGTCTGACTACTGATCCACCATCATAGCCATATTTTTCCATTTTTCGTCTGGGTTTTCTACACCATCAAGAGAGAGGAATTCTAAATCTGAAGTGTTGAGGACTTACAAGAACTCATCCCATTGAGGAGAACCGGGAACACCCTCTTGTGTTTTCCTCCCAGGTGCCATTAATACAAAATTCATTTGATATATTCTTGTCTTGTCTATTGGATGCATGGAGTAAATCTTGTTTTTTCTTTTGTTTAATGTCTTCTAATGCATAGATCTAGATTTTTGCAGCATTTATCTTGATCAACTAACTGCAGATCTGAAGATATTAGCAGTCATTTTTTCTGTTGGGGTTGTTTGTTATGCGCAACTAAAGTGGGCTTTTTGCGTACACTTGGAATTAATATTCATACTAAAAATGTGCTTTGGTGTAAGTTTCACAACAAGATGTTCTAGGTACAAAGATATTCCAAGACATGCGAGGTGCTATGAAATGTTAGTGTGTGACAAAGCATTAATTTAAGGTGTGCCCAGATTATTGAGGAGTGTTAGGTATTTCTCATTAATAGAATTTTCATAGGTTCATTATGTATTAAATAATATATTTCCTATACACACTAGTGTAACTTTATCTAATGGGAATTTTATAGATAATAAACTTAATAGATATGAATCATGTGTTGACTCATAGGAAAACTCTATTCAACCAGTGATTACTTGAGGGCAATGATATGCACTAATTACTTCTTAAAAAATTGACTAATTCTAACCACTATGGCCTTGGAAATATCATAAAAAATACTCCACAATAATGGCCTTAAATCGTTACCTTTTGAAAAAAAAATATTAACATGCATATAGCGTCATCAAAAACTCATTGGAATGATCAATGGTGGTGAAAATTTTTTGACCATCACCAAAAGTAACAAAAAGAGCATTGGTGAGGGTTATTAAAAGTTTGTCACTAGAAGTGTCGCCAAAAAGAGAATTAGTGATGGGCCTTTAACGACCCTCACCAAAAGTGTCATTGAAAATGGCTTTGGTGACGAACCTTAAAGGACCATCACTATATACACTTATAGTCACGCTTTTTTAAGGACCGTCACCATATGCGACATTGGTGACAGACCTTAAAGGTCCGTCACAAGCATGACCCTCACCAATGTCCTTTTTTCTTGTAGTGCAGGTATGGGCATTACGCGTTTGTTGTAGTTTCATTTAGTTTGAGTAATGATCCAGCTACATTCATGTCTTTGATAAAAAAATTGTTATGTCCTTATTTGGACAAGTTTTTTATTGCGTTCATTGATGACATATTGATATATTATAGAAATGAGGAAGACAATGTCAAACATTTGGTAGTATTGTTGAGATTGTTGAGAGAGCATCAATTCTATGCTAAGCTCAACAAATGTAGTTTATTTTAGACTGAGGTACATTACCTAGGACATGTTGTCTCCAACGAGGCCTTGAAGTAGATCCAGAAACGATAAAGGCCATCATGGAGTGGGTAGCTCCTAAAAATTTATATGAGGCAATATCCTTCATGGGTTTGGAACAGTGTTACAGGAGGTGCATCAAGAACTTCTCAAAGATTTCTTATCTTATTACATCATTGTAGATGAAAGTTAAGAAGTTTGATTGGACATAAGAGTGTGAGGATAGCTTTAAGTAGCTTAAGTAGTTGCTGACATATGCTCTGGTGTTAAAGATTGCAGATTCGGACAAGGATTTTGTAGTATGTATAGATTATTGCAAAAGAAGACTTGGTTGGGTCTTTATGCATGATGGATAGGTGGTATGCTATGAGTCACGAAAACTAAATGAGCATGAGAAGAACTAGCCAATGCATGATTTGGAGATAGAAATGATCATACATTCATTGAATATGTGGAGGCAATATCATCTTGGTAGGAGGTTTGTACTGACGAGTGATCACATTTGTTTGAGGTACTTATTTGGCCATCTGAATTTGAATGTTAGGCAAGAGCCACGACTAGTAAGTTTGAATTCGGGATCAGGTACATCAAGGGAAAGGAGAATAGGATAATAGAGGATCTTAGTAGGAGGGTATAGGTAAATGACATAGCATATCTGAGCTCCTATGGGAAAAATTTATAGGACAGGATCTTGCAGGAAGGTCAGAAGGATGACAGGTATATGGATATTGTGCACAGGTTGCAGCAAAGTATAGGTACAAGAACAACTAGTGGTATAGGTACAAGTGTAGGTGTACAAGATTTAGAATACTATCTCACGCAAGATGGTTTACTCAGATTTAGAGAAAATATATATGTGGCATACAACAGTGAGCTCAAGAAGGGGATCTTCAGGGAGTTTCACAAAAAACATATTCAATTCACCCATGCTATCAGAAAACATTGACTACACTGAAAAGGTTCTATTATTGGTGAATATAAAGAAGGACGTGGCAAAGTTTGTAGCTAGGTGTTTGGATTTTCAAATGGTTAAGGCAGAATGTAGGCATCCAGGTAGACTACTACAACTAATTGCAATTCCATAGTGGAAATGGGAGGTCATTTCCATGGATTTCATCAGAGGTTTTCCCAAGAAAACTAGGCAGCATGATTCCATCATGGTTATTGTGGATAGGTTGATAAATGTTGCACACTTCATTCCAGTGAAGACTACACATTCAGCAAGCAATGTGGGATAGGTATTCATCATAGATTTGGTCAAAATTCATCTTGTTCCAAAGAATATTGTGTCAGAAAAGGATGTACAGCTCACTTCCAAGTTTTGGAAGGATTTTTTTGCAGGTTTTGGGACCAAGTTGGCCTTCAACACTGAATATCATCTACGGATAGATGAACAGATTGAGAGAGTAAACAAGATATTGGAGGATATGTTGAGGATTTATGTGATTCATAATGAAAGTGGGAAGAGTATCTTCCAATGGTATATTTTTCCTACAAAAATGGGTATGAGGGGTCCTTGAATATGAGTTCATTTGAGGCAACGTATGGGCAGAGTTGAAATACTCCCATTAGTTGGAGTGATCTAGTTAATAAGGTATTGATTGGACAAAACATTTTGGCATAAATGGAATAGGAAATGCAGGTGATCAAGAAGAACTTGAAAGCATCGCAGCATAGGAAGACGATTTATGAAGACTATAATAGGTTGTTTAAGGAGTTTCATGTTGTGTAACAAATGTACTTGCAGATGAAGCCCAAGAATATCTCCTTGTGGATTGGATCATGTGCCAAGTTGGCACCATGATTTGTGAACCCTTCAGGATCATTGAGAGGATTAGACTAGTGGCCAATTGACTTGCACTACCTTCCACAGTGAAATTCCATGATGAATTTCATATATCATTACTTAAAAAATATGTTAATGATGTTGAACATGTGATTAAATGGTCTGTATTGTAGGTGTAACCATATGGATAATTCCAGTTGAAGCGTCAGTGTATATTGCAGAAAAAGGTGCTCATGCTCCATAACTGAGAAACAAAGCAAGCTAAAGTGTAATGCAAGCACTTTCAGCCTGATGAAGCTACATGGGAGATGGAGAATTAGATGTAGGGCATGTATCCTTCCTTGTTTTCCAGTTGAGGAAAAGAAATTATGGTGTGATATTGCTATATGTTTGGCATATGTTATGGTGATGTTTTGATATGATTTGTAGGTATATGTACATATGCATATGGATGTAAGTAATTCCATAAGATATGTTATAAATATCAAATAAGCTATATGGGTGTCATGTCATTATAGTTTTCATGTTGTTATATTATCATGTTGGGTTGCTTTTCAGTAGGCTGATCAATGTAAATATTAAATCGAGCTATGTTATAAGGCCCCATGGGTAGTATGTTTGATTTCCAGTTGTTGTTTTGAGATATATGTCTGGTTGAACACCGTGGATGGTGTCCCCCAAGGGGGAGGGTTATGTAATAGCCCTCGTGAAAATTCCATATAACAAAAGTTAAAAATAATAACCACGATTGATGGGACACTTATTCCAAGATGAATTTTCAGAAAAACATCCTAATGGTTGTTCATTTGGTTTATTATGGCTAGCCTAGAAATAGGAAAATGAAAAGGAAAAGGCTTTGGAAAGGTAAAATGGAATTTTTGGCACATTTATTTATGAAAATAATGGAAATTAGGATAAAAGGGACGCGAAAGGTCACAATTTTCATGTGAGGAGGAAAATGAAGAAAAATAGTGGAAAACGAAGAAAATAGAGGCTTCATAAATAAAAGTTCTTCTAAGTATCAGTTACTAACTTTTGTCAGTTTGGTTTTAGAGCTCACTCATTATTCTCTCTCTCTCACTCACTCTTGGACACTTAGAGTTTTTGGAGCACTTTGGCATTGGAACAAGAAAGGAAAAAGAAGGCAAGAGGAAGGCATGATCAAGCAAGGAAGAGCACGATCAAACATCTAAAACGATATTCTTTGAAGGTATCGATTTTCATGTGTGATTTCCTTGCTAGATTTCGCATGAATGGTATTTCATGTGGTTCTTTTCTTTCATGGCATGGGTTTTTCTAGGTGGGAAAGTGTTTTCAACCTAGCCTTTCCATTTCTAGATAGCCATAGTGTGTTGGATTTGTCATGTTTTGGTTGATTTTGATTTCCAGATAGATTTGAAGTTGAGTGAGGTGGATCTCCAAAATGATATAGCACATGGCCTGGTAAACCCTAAATCAGACAGTGGGTTGCGGTAATGCTGGATAGTGTGTTTCCTTGGATTAGGGCCTAGTGATCTAGTGTCGATTGCAGTAAATCCTGAGAGGTGGTTGCTCTCCATCAGGCCTAGGAATCCAAGGTTGGGATATACGGTAAATCTTGGAGAGTATGTATCCGTTTAGGGCCTAGTAATCCCTAGATCGTACTATGGATTGCGGTAAATCCTGAGAGACTAAGAGACAAGAATATTCCTCATGGTGTAGGTGGAGAAATATGGTGGCATGCATGCTTGTTTTGGCCTAGTGATTGGGTGGAGATCATAGTAAATACTATTATGACATGTTCATTATTTTGGCCTAGTGATCTGGTGTGGATTACGGTAAAGCCTAATTTCTATTGATGAGGGTGAGGTGGTTTAGCCTCAAGATGCCCATGTTGGTTCTTTCAGTTTGAGTCCCACATTCATGCTTCGAAAATGACATGGGGGTGATTTGATGAAGAGAGATTTGGCTTAGCCAATCTATGGTCAGGTGGAACATGGTAGTCCCATCTCATGTTGATTTTTATATTCATTAATGAGAAGTTCACTTGCCTGGTATTTGATGTGAAAATTTACTAGTTTATATGTGGATTCTATGGTTGTTGTATCCTTGAGATTTATGTTATTGTTATGCTTGTTATAATCATATATTATGTTAGTGATGATGTATGTCTCTCCCCATGTTTTTAATTGTAAATTAATAAAAAATGTATCTATGACCTAATATATGATACTTCAACTAATGATGTAAGGGGAAAATTATTCCTAGCGATTCTCAGATAATTATGAGACCCCTATGTTGAGATCTATTTTTTACACCTATAGAATACATGTTTGTGATATGTTTGAGTAAATTCTTGTCATGTCTAGTAGGGGCCTGGTCAAGTCCTTGTTCGAGTAATTGCTTTATCATCATTTTTTCATTGTGTTATTTCATTCCTAAGCTTGTCATTGAGTTCTGGGCAGTGGCCTAAACTCTCAGGCTAAAAAATTGCCTTAAATCCTATAAACGTAGGCACAATTCTGGGAAATTTCATCCCTGGACGCAGGCATGCCAACTTATGCATGCATTTAGAGCCTCCCAGATGCATGGACATAGGACTATGCATGCATCTAGGGGGTTTTCTTCATGAAATTTCAGTGGGAACAAGGAGCTAGAGGCCTGAGTGGTTGGGTTATTTGGTGGGATTTTTGTTGGTGATGTGGAAGGTTTGTATGATTTGTTTTCGTTGGTTCCACTTTATTGAGGTCTTCGAGGAAGTTGAATATGATCTTAATAGCCTCTTGTCACATGTTTACCCTGGTTTTCTGATTAATGGGGTATATGTGGGATGAGGCTGTTACAATAGAAATCTAGTGAGATATATCTGAGTCAAGGTAAATACATAATCGAGATATTGCAGAAATTCGGTATGATGGATTCCAAGCCTAAAAATACTCGCATTATCACTAATATCAAGAAGTTAAGAAGCTCTAACTCTAGTATCGTTGATCCTACTAACTACCATATGTTGTTGTGTTCTCTGATGTATTTAGTAAATACAAGATCTCATATATGTTTCATTGTAAATATTCTTAATTAATTTCAAATAGAGTCTCATCATAACCATTGGATAGCTTCCAAGAATATTTTTGAGATACCTACGTGGCACAATACATCACTAGCTAAAATATGATGTGGTATCGACTACAATTGCCACTAAAGCTCCCTAAATAATAATTCTAAATAATACAAATTCACTCTTTAATATTTATTTAAAATAAGAGGGAGAGTATTATTGAATGTTAAAATATTATGTTTGATCATCCACTTTCATAATATTAACGATTCACAACAGCCCATTCAGCCATAACCTACGTAGATTTTAACCACCTTATTATCCCCAATGAACGTCAATCTCTATCATTTTTTTGGCAATCAGACTCTCAAGTTCTTAATCAAAATACAACTAGAAGTTGCCCCAGAAGGTGAAGGAGAGGCTGATAGGTGTATTTTTTGGGAATTATTAATTTGAAGTAATTGTAGTTTTTGAGATGAAGGAGATTTTGTAGAATTTTGCACAAATATGATGGGAAATAAATCTAAAACATACAAAATAAATATGAAGAGGGAAACCCACCCTCTGTCATGGGCGAATCAAAGTATTGAGTTTATAAACAAAGCAAGAAATTTGTAAGTAACCTAGCTCTATGTCAATCTACTAATTCTATTCAATTCTCAGTTATGCACTAAGAGACTTATTCGATGAGTTGTGTAGCAACCTTCGCAATTAAACAGTCTGAGATCCAAAACTGATCTAAGATTTCTGATCACTGTTAGTTTTTAAGAAAAGGTTTTCCATCATACAATATCTCTGAAAAATTAAAAAGCAATAGAAAAGGGACTTAAAAAGGGACTTGCTGCTGCAAGTTTATATTTCTCTCAAAGAAGGAAGGTTTTCCATCATACAATTTTTGAAACTCAAAAAGAAAAAAAGGGAAACTTATGATGAGCAAGGAGAGATTCATAGGTGGTTGAAGGAAGTTCTGAAAATCTTGTTTTTGTCTATGAGTTGTTCTGCCATGAGAAAAGCTATTTTAGAAAGGAAAACAATTATGTGTTCACTTTTTGTAGAGATACCTATGATGATAGAAAATAATTACAAAAATAGAGCTGAGGAAATATTTCCAAGTGCACAATTACTTTGCAAATATGAAAGGTAGAGTTGTCTACAAGCCCATTCAATAAGTCCATTGCTGAGCTCAGAAAAGCTACATTGCAGATTAAGAGCTGAAGGGACTTGAGCATAGAAGTGCAGAGCTTAGGAGCTTGAATGACAATGTTGTAATGGCAGAGTGTGCATTTATAGATGTAGATGGGCTACCTGGGTTGCCTTGGTATAAGCACTTGGTAATGGACATATGCTCAAAATATATGATTGCTCTGTTTGTGATTTTTCTTAAATGCAAGCTTACTAAAACAGAGTTGCAGACTAAAAGCCTGCGCCTTTGTGTAAATATAATGACAAAAAAAATGTGGAATGACTTTTGTAGAAGCTTGTCTCAAAGAATTAAACAAATTTTGCAGTTGGAAGGAAGATTCTACAGAGTGTTACAATTGCAGATGAGGTCTTTCACTTAACAGGAAAATAAGGCCCAATCTATGTTTCTTCAATTGGGCATAAAGACAACTTCTAATAGACATGAATGGAATTTACTGCACCATTAATTTAGTTGTATTGACAAATAATGTCCTAACCAATTTTTTTGCAACGAGATTATTTACACTCTCTTGCTATAGCTATCCTATCAGGCCACCTTTGGTTGGAAAGGGTGGATTTGATAAAGGGTGGAATGTAGGAAGAGGACTGTCATCAATGGTTTGGTTATGATGTTACTATAAAGTATGGGTGATTTGGTGAATTGGTTCACAACCAAATCTTTTTGCAACTTGAAAGAGTGAATACCAAGGATTCTCTCTCTCATTTCATTATATTCTTGCTGTAGATGTCTTGTCAAGTCTTTCTGGATTGAAGAAAATGGAATTAATAAATAAGCTTAGTTGTCTTTCATCAATGACTTGCTTTGAGTACTCCCATAATGGCTTTGGCTGATAACATGGAAGCTGAAATTTGGAGGATGGATCAATAAGATTGAGCACCTGTGAGATTCTATGTTAGGAATTTTCACAACTATAGCAGGCACGCAACAAGTGTTGAATATATATTTTAAAAAGTAAAAAGTTCAGGCCATTTAGTAAAAGTAATAACAATATAATTGCGATGGCAACGTGGCTGGATGCCAAATTATCATATGAGACCTACTTATTTATAAAACAGTCCTAGAAATAAGTGCTTTTTTGTCAAAAAGAAAAGAATCATGTTACTTGGCACAAAACAAACTTTATCAAAGTGGAATTCATTTCGCTTACTTGCAAACATTTATAGAGAATACCAGAACAAACAAAAGATGGAATGACAAAATCTAACCAACATGGCATTCAATGATGGACCATACATACTGTGTAATTTGAGGGATTGACTCTTCAGTTACAAAGTACACAGACAATCTTGGCATAAAACAATTAAAAAGGTCCACAAGTTTCAAGTTTCTTCATGCTAAAAATATGGTTAAGACTCGAAATAAATGTTAGAACAGTTGAATAGCCAAAAATCATTCAACAGTTGCAAGGAATATAGGGAATAACAAAAGATATCAACTTCTTATCAGAGGATGATGATATGGACTCACATAATCCTAAATATATCTCACCTCAATGCAAGAGATTTACAACACGTACTCCAGCCAATTGCACTCTTGAAGAGAATATTATGCAATTGATG
The DNA here is from genome assembly GCA_034641835.2 of Pinus albicaulis. Classification (NCBI taxonomy): domain Eukaryota; kingdom Viridiplantae; phylum Streptophyta; class Pinopsida; order Pinales; family Pinaceae; genus Pinus; species Pinus albicaulis. The sequence goes on from CM076582.1 coordinate 1,271,041,119, forward strand.
CCACGTCTAGCATTTCAGCAACACAGACTCAGAACACTACACTCCTGAAGAGAAAATTATGTAGTTGATGCCACGTCCAGCATGATTCAAATCCAAGTACTCTTCCACGAATAAACATATATGGCTTAATAAAATTTGTGATGTTCATTTCCTAATTCCAAATGCTATTTAATAAGCATAAATATTGACATTCCAATTTCCTAGTTGCTGCACGTAGCTCAAATAAACTATATCATTTAATAAAACGAGGTATTCGGATTTTGCAGTTTCACAAATTCTGTTACACCGAGGAATTTTGTTTGAAATGATTCATACAACCAATTCTACAGTCAACATATATACACAGATTATATCCAATAATGAAAACAAGTTATATTCAATAATAGAAATAACATATATACGCACGAAGGGCTGAAGATTACGTTTTGTTCTAAATGATGAATAAGGACACAAAGTTATATTTTTGTAACAGATCAAGATGATGTAATTCTGTACAAAGAATTTATAAGTATATTGCGCTGGTACATAAAATATATGCACATTATATCCAATAATGAAAATAACATACAAGTTATATCCAATGATGAAAATAACATATATACATAGGTAATATCCAATAAAAATAATAATAAAAGAAATAAACAATGTAGAAATAACATACAAGTTATATCCAATAATGAAAATAACATATATACATAGATAATATTCAATAAAAGAAATGGGCAATGTACTACCTATTTCAAATACCCTTCAGCAGCCTGCGCAGTCATGCTCAAATTTAAATAACAATGTAGTTTAAAGAACCTATCAATTAGTTTAGAAATTATTATTGTAAGATAAAATTTGACAGGAAATTTTTGAAAATTGATTAGTTTAGAAAAGAAATGGACAATGTACTACCTATTTCAAATACCCTTCAGCATCCTGCGCAGTCATGCTAAAATTTAATACAAATTACATAATGTGCATATTCATATAAAGTCATCTGCATTTAAACAAAACAGGGTTTATATATATATATATATAGGCACAGAAAATATTAGTAACAACATATGTATACATCCACATCAAAGATTGAGAAATCAACTTCCCCTCTTAAAATAATGCCAAAAAGTTTGTATACATTCCCAATATATATAGTTGGTGAACATGCCAATTTTCTTCAAAATTTATGAATCCAAGATTCAGTAAAAAAAAGAAAACATAAAACCATTTCAAGAAATAACCAATTTCTTACTATCATTTAAAAGATTATTCTGCATGCATCCAACTCGTCATTGCTACCATAACACAACATTTCAGTAACATTTCAGTGTAAATTCGCAATGCTAAATGCCTTGCCATTTGCATAAGAAAAGCATATATTAAATATATAGATGAAACAAATAACTAAAGGAATCCTCATAGCATGTTATAGATATCATAAGATCGTGGCCAACAGTAAAAGAAAATATAATTTTTTTATTATAGAAAATATTTTTGCAAATCTGACATATTTGACAATAAACATACCTGGTACACCGTTTCAAATAAAAAATGAGTCCTTCACACATTTATTTTCCTTGCTAATTCAAACCATTCCAAATGAACTTATAAAAAATCAATTGAAGCGCTGGAAGAGGAAACAAGCTATTGGAGATCAGAGAATTGGTCTAATTTTTCAGACAAAATGTCTGGACAATGCGTAATAAACACAGGAATCATCCTTACATGGGTTGAATTTTGTTTGACAGGGATTTCATTTGAATAGCATCCTGGTGCAGCGACGAAATGTAAAATTTACCCCTGTAACTTCATATCAAATTATTTGCAATTGCAATGCATAAAAAATTTGCATATAAATGGACAACCTTATGTACCGAGATTTAACACTAATTTATAAGTAAGCTCAGACATAAATTACAAGAAATTATTTGCGATTCATTATATGTTAGAGGCATGGGCAATACCTTTTTTCTATCATTTTTTCATTGGAGAACTTTTTGTTACGGCTTCTGAATTCTCTCATCTTGAGTGGAATCCTCTTCTTAACTCAGGTGGAACAACACTGGCTCTCCGGCAACCGCAATCCACAACCTCTCTGATAACATTCGAAGGTTCAAGGGGAATAAGAAGAAAATGCATGCACACACAGTTGCTCATTAACAACGCACAAATATACAGCAAGGGCTAGGACTATATTAGCGTTTTTTGGTGGGTTGGAAGGTAGATATTTATTTTATTGACCTTCAACAACTGGAAAAGAGAACCTGCCAGCGGAAGAGTTGCCGAAAGTTAGAAGACGCAGTATCACGACTATTTTCCTCTATGCGAGGGTGCTTCCAGGTCGAGGGATCGAATTGGAACCGGGCTATGCGAGGGTGTTTCCAAGTGCAGGGATCAAACCGGGCAAGTGAAAAAACTTAAAAAAGGAAAGTGCATGCTTCCAGGTACAGGGATCGCTCGGGCAAGTGCAGCAACTTAACAGAAGGCGTAACAGTAAGAGCGATGGTGAAGGTGAAATACTGTGCGTAACTGTAAGAGCGAGAGTGAATCTAAATATCTAAAACAATATGGAAAGATGGAATGATGGTATGATGTATGCATGGAAAGCTTAAAGGTACAGATCTCCTGCAAAAACGAATGAACAGCAACAGGTGTCGTGTTGTTCATGACTATGAACAGCAACAGGTGTCGTGTGCAGAATGAATATGTTGACGATAAAAAAAGTGATATCTTTCATAAAAGAAGGCATATCGGCCTAAAAATACCCCATTTCATGTAAATATCCACGGGAGATAAACACCAAGTGTCTAGCCGATGTATCACGAGCATTCATTCAAAACTCATATAATGGCTAGCGCATTATATCGGGTATGAACATGCAAGAATGATAACTCTTTTCGTCGACCTGATGTCATTCCATCACATATGCATCACTGATCATATTGTCATGACTTGCATGATACTTAACCCATCTCCTCTGCCTGATCTATGGGATCCTCCCTCCATCTCGGGGCCCGCCAAATGTGATGCGACAAATGTCCTATTTCATTAACTACTATATGTCCTACCCTAATTAAAAACTATTTCTGCCAACTTTGTATCATTCTTGTTGAAATGTTACTTTCAACAGTGGCTGAGCAGAGCCACTTTCTATTTTCTTCTCCAGGCTTTTGTACTCCCAGCCACTTTCTAAAATTGTTGAATAGTCAGTTTCAGATTTTTTTGAAATCGACGCAGTCTTTTATTTTGAAAAACAACCTTTTTATGTTTTCAGGGATAGTCTCTGTTTTTGGAAAAACAGAGTACTTTATATTTTTATATACACAGAGATATTTTTTCTGTGTACGCGGGCGTTTAGTTTTAAACCCCATGGTCCCTTTAGGAGGAACAGTGTCTTGTTGATGTGGTGAGTTCCGCAAGCAGAACGTTCACATATACCACAGCCTTTGTTTTAAGGCCCGACGCGATAACACACATCGCAATCAAACTTGTATTACAATCTCCCTCCACCGTAGCCAAGGTCCGCTAGTCCCACAAGACCACGCGACAGTCTTTTATACAATTGCAAGTTTCAATCGGGAGTGTTGTTTTTTTTATGCCCCGATTACACTATCCAATGGCAGATCCGATCCATTTATTTATGGCGGAGTTTTATGTGGGATCGCATCCATTTTCCAATCACAATCGGAACCTCTTTTGTACGAGGCCCGATTGCACAATGTTTTATGTGCGGACCCGATGTTTTATTATGGCGGGTTTACTTATTACATCACGTCCGGTTTGTCAATCGGAATCGGAGGTTGGTCGTTGTTTGTTTTGTATTGAAGTGGCGGACCCGATCTAGTTTATAAAGTGGATTTAAACCTTTGCCATCGCATTCGATTTGCAATCGCAATCAGAGATTCTATTGTGAACCATTTGTTTTATTGAAAATTGCGGAACCAATGAATATCTTAAATAGATTTAAATTGCGCGTTCAAAGCGCTATTGTAGTGGGCCCGAAAGGTTTTGTTGTAAAACAGATTTATTTTTAAGTTTAAAGTTTTATATAGTTGGCAACGTTTTTTTAATGAGCGCGGCATATAAAAGAAAATGCTCGACAGCCTATTTTGTATGGTAATACACAGTGAATGTATTTTGCATAGTAGTGCGTGAAAGTAAAAACATAGCAGTGTTATTTTACAGAGACAGAGAGTTAGTTTTATTTTTTTGGTGTGCACTGTGTTAGCAGCAGTCACTAATTTTTGTAATCCCTCTGTGTTGAGGTAGACATTGTAAATTTTTTTTTTTTAAAGGAATAGAAGTTTGTTTTTCAGAGTGGAAACTCTGTCTCCTGTCAAGAAATTTTATATTTCTCTGTGTTGAAGAGGAGAGTATTACTCTCTCCATTGTTATTCTGAAATACTCAGAAATTCCAACAATTCTCCCCATTCTTCTTCATTTCTCCTTGCATGTCGCTATGTAATTTGAGAGTGTTGATAATTGTCATCTATATGCAGGCCTATAATTGAAACACTCGCATAAGTTCTTCTCCTTTTCTCTTACATTGTTCGTCGTCCATCGATTTAGTTACTAAGGAGTGTAAAAATGAAACAAATTCCATCCAAGGAGGACTTAGTAAATGAATTATCTGTGTTAGGGATATCTGGACACATTTTAACAAATGTCCTTACTCTGAAAAGAAATTTTAATTTCTCTTTGAATATCTCTAATGAATACATGCGTTTTTTGAAATCCGGGGTTTTAGCTACTATGTTGTTGTTGGAAATATGATGCAGAGTGTTGTCCTTGATGGCAACCCACTGAATGAAGATGAAGACATGAGAAGGTTGGCAGGTGTTGTCCTTGATGGAAATCCACCTGATGAAGTTATTCTTGATCTGATGGACTTGGTAAATGATGTAAATCTGATATGAAATGATGTTTGTTAGCAATATGATGAAGATGATGACAACTTACTTGATGAAGTTGTGCTTGATAGAATATGTCTTGATGAACTAAATCTGATGTATCTCAGTGAGTACAGAAGGCAATGAAGAAAGGAATTCAACATGTGCTAAATCTATGGTGAAAAGAGTATGTCTCTAAGCATACGCGTATTTGTCTAGGGGAAGTCGCGTATGCACGCGGAAAAGAACATGCCAAGTCGCGTATGGGAAAAAGCGCTCAAAAAGTGAAAAACCAGGGGTAACCACCATGGTATTGACCCATTGTATTGGGTAATGATTCGCCTAATTGACCCCGTCCAGGAATACCATCGGATGTAATGTGGTTTTGGCTCATGGTATTGAAAAAGGGTAAACCTATATAAAGAGAAGAAATTCATTGTGCAAATTATGAGTGTGGGTGCAAGATGTCTGAGCTTGAATGAATACTTTCCTCTCAAGTAGATCCGAAACAAAGGAAGTTGCGGTTGAATGATAGATCCGTATGTATGATGCACCAATGATGAAGAAGGGGATATAGATCTGAAATGTACTTGTATTTGCTAGATTTTTTTATGGAATGATTAGATCTGTGATGAGGCGAACATCTGTCTGAGGTAAAGGGTAAAATCTGATGTGATGTATCTGTTGTGAAGAATTGCAATGACATAAAAGTCTGAAGAACCATACGCTAGTTCGCCGAAGAGGAAGCGTGTATATACGCGACTTCGCTGAAGAGAAAGCACGTATGCGCAATAAAATTAACTCTGTAATATGTACAGAAGTATACGCTGGTTTATGTGAATGGAAGCGCGTATATACGCGACATCAGAGAAAGGAAAGCGCGTATGCAAACTAGGGTTTGCTGAAGTCTGTGGTAAGAAATGTCTGATCTGTTCTGCTGGTTTACTGATATCTGTCAGTGAGTTATATGTATCTGTTTCATGGTTGAATGTGCTTAAAAGTATGGAAAGGGTCCAGTCTGAAAATATGATGAAATGTGGCCTGCAAGTTGTGTTCTATTGAAGTTGTTGGATCCAGTGTGAAAATTGATGAAACGTGGTCCATAGAGGTGTTGAGGGTTGTAGCCTTCAGTCAGGGGGTCGTAGCTCCCTTCCAGGTGAGGCTGGTAAACAAGAGCAGGGGGTCGTAGCTCCCTTCCAGGAGAGGCTGGTAAACGAGTCAGGGGGTCGTAGCTCCCTTCCAGGAGAGGCTGGTAAACGAGCGCAGGTGGGTGCCTGCGTGCTGGTCAAGTCTGCGCCAGGACATATGTTGTAAGATGTTTTCTCTATAATAAAATATTGAAGGCTGAGCAACTGCAGCGGTGGTTTTCTCCCGACTTGGGTTTCCACCTAAAAATCCTGGTGTTCATGTGTGATGCTTTGTGTGATGGTTTATTCTGTTCTTACTGCACATGTTTACTGTTGATTAAACATCTGATGAATGAATGATGGAATGATATAAGTGAATAATTAATGACATAATTAGATCTTTGTGTATACGCTAGTTTCTTAAAGGGTATCCGCGTATATACGTGATTCTGTATCAGGAAAGTCGCGTATGGGTTTTAGAAGCAAGAAAAGATAATTTTTTTTTTGAATTTGGCAAGAAATAACGATTCCCCCTCTTAGTATTTTTCCCAACAATTGGAATCGTAGGGGGTCCTTCGTTGGTAAGCTTGATCGCTCAAGGAGATCCGTCGCAATGGGAAGTCAAGAAGGAGTAATGTCTATAAAGCCACCTCTATTCAATGGAAGCAATCTGATATTCTGGAAGGTACGAACAAAAGCATATCCGCAAAGTCTTGGTGTAGATGTATGGGCAATCGTGGAAGAAGGCTATCAATATCCGGCAAGTATTCCTACTGATGCAGCTGAAAGGAAGAAGTATGAAATCAATGCCAAAGCAGTGAATGTCTTATTAGGAAGCATGTTTGAATCAGAATTTGCTAAAGTGATGCAGCTACATTCAGCAAAAGAAATATGGGACAAAATCATTCTGAGCTATGAAGGAGATACAAAGGTAAAAAGTGCAAAACTCCAAACTCTTAGAATCGAATATGAAAATTTGAAGATGCATAGTAATGAAAGTGTTTCTAGTTTCTTTCTTCATCTAGATGATATTGTAAATCGGATGAGAAATTTAGGTGAAACCATAACCGATACTACTCTGGTGGAAAAAGTCTTAAGATCCTTGACTTCAAAATTTGACTCTAAAGTTTCAGCTATTGAAGAAAGGCAAGATCTGAAAACTCTTACTATTGTTCAATTACATGGTATTCTGACTGCTTTTAAAATGAGGCAAGGAGGCCCTTCTCAAATCAAAGAAGCTTCTTTTAAGGCATCTGCAAAAGGAAAAGAAAAGGAAGTTGTCAAAGAATCCAGCTATATATCTGAAGAAGAAGAAGAAGCAAATTTTGTGAGAAGACTTCAACTAGGTACCAGAAAGTTCAAAGGTAAGCTTCCTTTCAAATGTTTTAATTGTGGAAGAGTTGGTCATTATGCTGCAAAGTGTCCTTATAAAGAAACTTCGGCTAAAGGAAAAGAAGTATCAAGAAGGAATAAGAATCGATCTAGCACAAGAAAAAGTTATTATACTAATGAAGACAGTGATGGGTCATCTGATAGTGAGGAAGAATGTGAAGAAGATTTTAGACTTCTCATGGCATTTGAACAAAGAGAAGAAAAGGATACTTTTGTGGATGCTCTAGAGGACAACGATTTTCTTGAAGAAAACAATCAACTCAAATTAAGCCTAGAAGAAAAGAACACAATCATAGAGACTCTTGAAAATCAGCTTGAAGCGAAGGAAAAACGCATTGAGGAATTGGAGTGTGAAGTAGTAAGTCTAAGGAAAGATAATGAGAAAGTGAAGACTCTCAATCTTAGATTTGCTAAAATTTCAGAAACCTTAGATGAGATTATCAAGATACAACGGTCTCCTCTTATAAAAACAGGCCTTGGATATACTGGGGAATCTTCCCAGACTTCAGCACCAAATTATTTGAAAGCAGCCACAACTAGTTCTCTACATTCAGCCACTCAGCAAGGGAACAAAGGATCTTTACAGATAAAGCATGATCATCTCAAATCAAGGAACACTAACAGGGAGATCTTTCAAAGAAACTACAACCAACAGGTAAATTCAAATAGAAGAGTTCATGATCGCAAAAATTTCTACTTCAATGGACAATGTTTCTCATGTCACAATTTTGGTCATAAAGCTGTTCAATGTGTTGCATATAAAACCATCATGACAAGAGAAGCAAGAAAGAAAAGGATGAATATTGAACCAAAGAGGAACACCTATAACAACTTTTCTCCTCTGCAAAAAAAAGTTGAATGTACTTATTGCAACAACTTTGGTCATGAAGAATCTGAATGCAGGAGCAAGGTCCAGCCAAAAGAACATGTTCCCTCAAGCTCTAAAGTGTGGAAAAAGAAAGAAATACCGGTTGAAAATTGTGGGATAGCGTTATTTGCCGAAGGTGAAGAAAATCAATGGTACATTGATAGTGGGTGCTCAAGACACATGACAGGTGACAAAAGCAAACTCCTTACATATAATGCTCTAGAAAAGGAAAAGAAAGTTACATTTGGAAATGATACTCCCGCTGTAATTAAAGGAAAAGGGTCAGTATTTCTAAAAGAAAAGGTGAAGGCTAATGATGTCATGTATGTGGATGGATTAAGGCATAACTTTTTAAGTGTAAGTCAAATGTGTGATCAAGGAACAGAAGTGGTCTTTACTTCAAAATAATGTGTGGTTCGTGATCTTGATACAGGTAAAATCATTATAAAAGGAAAAAGAAATCCTAGCAACATGTATATACTGAACAACATAGATCAATGTTACTTGAGCAAGTCTTCAGAAAATTGGCTATGGCATAGAAGGCTGGGGCATCTGAGCTTCTCTCAAATCAACAAAGCAAGTAGACTTCAAGTTGTTCATGGTCTTCCCAATATTAATCTACCAGAAAGTATCATATGCAAATCTTGTCAATTCGGTAAGCAGACCAGAGCACGATTTAATGCCAAAGAAGGATTCTTTTTGGGAAATGATGCAAATCTTGTTTGTAGACTTAAAAAGGCTCTATATGGTCTCAAACAAGCTCCAAGGGCTTGGTATTATCGTCTTGACAAATATCTTCATCAAAAAGGATTTTCAAAGGGGTCTGCTGATAGCAACTTATACACAAAAGTTGAAAATGATAAACTATTGATTGTGGTTGTATATGTTGATGATATCATATTTGGGAGTAATGAAGAATCTTTGAGTCAAAAATTTGCTTCCGTCATGCAGCAAGAATTTGAAATGTCCTTACTTGGAGAACTAACATTTTTTCTTGGCTTACAAGTGCATCAAACTGCAGATGGTATATTCCTATCACAAGCAAAATATCTTAAGCAAATTCTGAAGAAGTATGGCATGGAAGAATGCAAACCTGTAAGTACACCAATGATAACCGGATGCAATCTCAGCTCTCATGATGATTCTCCCACGGTGAATCAACCAGAATACAGATCAATGATAGGAAGTCTACTTTATCTCACTGGAACTAGACCAGACATTATGCATGCAGTTGGGATTGTTGGACGATTCCAAGCTAATCCAAAAGAGTCTCACCTTCAGGCTGTTAAAATAATTTTCAAATATCTACAAGGAACTCAAGACCTTGGTCTATGGTATCCAAAGAATGCTGATCTTACTCTTCATGCTTACACTGATGCAGATTGGGCTGGAAGTGTTGATGATCGGAAAAGCACTAGTGGTGGTGCATTCTACATGGGACCCCGTTAGTATCTTGGTTCAGCAAGAAGAAAAATTCTATTGCCTTATCTACAGCAGAAGCAGAATATGTGGCTGCCGCATCTTGTTGCACTCAACTCCTTTGGATGATGCAAACCTTACAAGATTTTCAAATCAAATGTACACCTCCCGTCCCCATTAAGTGTGACAATACAAGTGCCATCAGTATTTCAAAAAATCCTGTTATGCATTCGAAGACCAAGCACATTCCCATCAAGTATCACTTCTTACGTGAACAAGTGCTTGAGCAAAAGGTGAAGTTGGAGTATGTTCCTTCCAAAGAACAAGTTGCTGATATCTTTACCAAACCTCTGCCCAGGGAAGCGTTCGAGCACGTTCAAGAGCGTGTCGTATGTTTCGCCACTCTAAGAACAACCGTACAAATTTTAGCGTTAGAGCTTGACACGCGGGTTTCTAAAACCACCCGCGTATATACGCGAGTTCATGCACAAGTAAAACCGCGTATGTCCGATTGCCGACAATTTTTTTTTGAGTCACTTCTCTTCAAAGACAGTCGTTAAGGTCATGGTATCTCTGGTGGTGTTCCAGTTCTCATAATTCCATTTCTAATGTTTTGATAAAGATGCCTTGATGATTTGTTGGTGAAAGTGTTCAGGATGCACAAACTAAGGGGGAGCCTTAGTCATATGGAAAGGTTGCTTGGATGCACAGATTCAGGGGGAGCATTAGCTTTGCTGAGTATAATGCATTGTTGGCATTATGATGGTTCTGAAATATGTTCTCTTTCTTGAGGACTTTCTGGTGTTGGTTATGAAAAGTCATATTTGTATTTTGATGAAAAGGTCATGTTGAGACCCATGATGTAAAATTGTAAATTTCAGTCATGTAAGGACTTGTCAAAATTTGTAAACCCACTTGGTTGGGTAGCTGAGTCAAATATTGTAAACCCACTTGGTTGGGTAGCTGAGTCAAATTTGTAAACCCACTTGGTTGGGTAGTTGAGTATCATATGTAAATCCACTTGGATGGATCTTTGATGTAAGTATGAGTCATTGGTGATAGGAAATTCATAGAGTCATGTACTTATTTGGAAAATATGTTTGAAGATTCAGCATGAACTCAGGGGGAGCTTGGTCACTTCAATATATATCAGATCTGTAGAACGCTTCTTCCACATGAGGAGAAAAGAGGGAGAGTGTGTTGGTTTTGATCCGCCCTTTGCCCTTGATGTCAAAGGGGGAGAGTGACATGGTGTTTGAATGAAGAGAAAGAATGGTGTCAAAAATGGGGAGAATGACATGGTGTCATTGTATTCTTAATGTACCTATCTGTTGTGATGATCAAACACCATCGTGGTTGCCATCAAGTCCAAAGGGGGAGATTGTTGGCAATATGATGCAGAGTGTTGTCCTTGATGGCAACCCACTGAATGAAGATGAAGACATGAGAATGTTGGCAGGTATTGTCCTTGATAGCAAACCACCTGATGAAGTTATTCTTGATCTGATGGACTTGGTAAATGATGTAAATCTGATATGAAATGATGTTTGTTAGCAATATGATGAAGATGATGGCAACTTACTTGATGAAGTTGTGCTTGATAGAATATGTCTTGATGAACTAAATCTGATGTATCTACAGTGAGTACAGAAGGCAATGAAGAAATGAATTCAGCATGTGCTAAATCTATGGTGAGAAGAGTATGTCTCTAAGCATACGCGTATTTGTCTAGGGGAAGTCGCGTATGTACGCGGAAAAGAACGTGCCAAGTCGCGTATGGGAAAAAGTGCTCAAAAAGTGCAAAACCAGGGGTAACCACCATGGTATTGACCCATCAGATTGGCATGATTTCACTAATCGACCCCGTCTGTGAATACCATACTCCAAGTGATGTGGTTTTGGCTCATGGTATTGAAAAGGGTAAAACCTATACAAAGAGAAGAAATTCATTGTGCAAATCATGAGTCGGGGTGCAAGATGTCTGAGTCAATGAATACTTTCCGAAGTAGATCCAATGAAAGGAATACAGCGGTGAATGACAGACCGAGAAGGGTGGAGGCACTGCAATGACAAAGAAGGGGATCTAGATCCGAAATGTACTTGTATTTACATCCGTTTATGGAATGATTAGACCGTGATGAGGCGAACATCCGTTCGAGGTAAAGGGCAAAATATGGAAGTGATGTATCTGTGGTGAAGAATTGCAATGTCATAAAAGTCTGAAGAACCATACGCTAGTTCGCCGAAGAGGAAGTGCGTATATACGCGGCTTCGATGAAGAGAAAGCGCATATGCGCAATGAAATTGGATCTGTAATATGTACATAAGTATACACTGGTTTATGTGAACGGAAGCACGTATATACGCGACATCAGAGAGTGGAAAGCGCGTATGCAAACTAGGGTTTGTTGAAGTCTGTGGTAAGAAATGTCTGATCTGTTCTGCAGTGTTGCTGCTATCTGTATTCTACACTTCTGAGTAGTCTGTTTCAGTTTGGTTGAATGATGGAGCTTAATATGTGGAGTGGGTCTAGTCTGTAAATATGATGAAACGTGGCCTGCAAGTTGTGTCCTAAAGGAAGCTTTTGGATCCAGTGTGAAAATTGATGAAACATGGTCCATAGAGGTGCCGAGGTTGGTGTAATTCGGGGCCGTGTGGGTCGGGCGTTCCTCTGTGAGAGGTCGGTAAACAAGATCAGGGTCGTAACTCCTTTCCGTGAGAGGTCAATGAGTCGTGTTGGAGCTTCCTTCCTGTGAGGTCGAAAGAAACTAGCGCAGTGGGTACCGCGTGCTTGTAGGAGTCTCCGTACTCAAATATTATTAAGTGTTGTAAGATTTTTTCTCTATAATAAAAGATTGAAGGTTGAGCAACCGCAGCGGTGGTTTTCTCCCGACTTGGGTTTCCACCTAAAAATCCCGGTGTTCATGTGTGATGCTTTGTGTGATGGTTTGCTTTGCTCTTACTGCACATGGTTACTGTTTATTTAACATCCGATGAATGAATGATGGAATGATTTAAGTGAAGAACTAATGACCTAATTAGATATCTGTGTATACGCTAGTTTCATAAAGGGTATCCGCGTATATACGCGAGTCTGTTTCAGGAAAGTAGCGTATGGGTCTTAGAAGCAAGAAAAAGTAAAAGTTTTGAATTTGGCAAAGAACATCGATTCACCTCTCTCGCATTTTTCCCAACAATGCTTCCTCCACTTTTGGTGGAGGTTTTCTAGCCCTGATTGGGAAAAAGTGGTTTTGGGTCATAACTTTTGCTAGGAAAGACCATTTGGAGCGATTTTTTTTTTATTTTGGGTAATTTGAGCATTCCAGAGCCAATGGTGTAGGTTGCAGAGGCAACAGAGATCATTTTCAGGTACTTTTTCAGCAGATACGCTTGGAGAGCCATCAAGACCTAGGGAGTGTTGGAGCTGTATTGGGCTATGGTTAACCTTTGGAGGTGAAACAAAAGCCTATATTTATTGTTTTTAGTGTTCTGAACTAATTTTTACAGCTATTTTTTCCTGTTAGGCTTTCTTCACAATGTATAACTAATTTTAAGAATAATAAGAGCAAGGACATGCCCATTTGGGGGCCTTGGACCCGATAGATGTAGCCCAAGAGGGGTGAACTTCCTTATCATATGCTGTGTTATATTCTGTGATTTATTTGCTGTGTTTTATCAGAGTTAAAGATGTTAAACAATAAAAATAAATAAGCCTCCTACACACAAAAAGACTCATAAATTCACCAAAAACATTTTGTTCCAATTGCAAAACATATTAAATAGTTTGCATACATAAGTTTATTGATAATGAATACCTTGCACCAGCAAACAAGTAGTTTCATTTCCAGATCATTATTGATTACTTCTATTATTTCTTTAGGCAGAGTATGTAAAGGGCAAGAAAGCTTCGGGATCTCATCCTTTCTTTAAAGGTGAGATACCCTGTAAATGCCCATACAGTCCATCTCTGTATTAGAAATAATAAGTTCTCACATTTTAGATTAGATTGTTATCAGAGCATAGGTTTAAGCTCAAGTTTTGAATTGTGTGCAAAGAAATATTTTACTGTTTTGCAAGATTGATGCTTACTAAGCTTAAACTTAAAAGAGGGGAAGGATAATTGGTTAGAGCACAAGACAATCCTCAACCAAGGAGGGCCAGGGTGCCATTATCTCCACCTTCTATCTCACCCTCAATAGCCTTAGAAGCAGCCACAAGCATGAATTCAAGAGAAGAAGAAGCTCATGAAGAAATGGATCCCAAGGAAGAAGAAAGGGTTTTTCGGAAAGCTTTCTTGGATATCACTGAAATGGAAAGGATCCTCTATCAAGAAAGAAATGATAGGATTGCTGGAGAGAGATCAAAAAACCAAAAAGAAGGAGAGGATTCCTCAGGAGGAAAGAAGGGTAATGATCAGTCAAAGAAAGGGAATGGAGGAAATGGTGATCCTTCATCTCAATCGTCATCCTCTTCCTCAACATCATCCTCTTCAACTCCAGTAAATTAGTCACATAAGTAAAAAACAATTGGTAAAAATCCTTTGTTAAAGCTTGATGCAAATTTGAATTGCCAACGTTTAACGGTGAAGTGAATGTAGAGAAATTAGATAATTGGATCAAACAACTTGAAGTCTATTTAAGAATTCAAAATCTACATGATGACGACACTAAGATTCAGCTAGCCTCATTAAGGATGGAAGGAGCAACTTTGGTATGGTGGGAAGCCAAGACCAAGGAGGAAATCAAGAAACATGGTAAGATTTCTTTATCATGGACTGAGTTTATTACTGCAATCAAGAAACAATTTTATCCTCTTGCTCACCTTCAGAAGGCTATAATGAACTGGAAAAACTTTAGACAACTTAAAGGAAAAAGTGTTCAAGAATACACTCAAGAGTTTAGAAGAAGAGCATTGTTGTTAGGAGTAGACTTACAAAGTCAAGATACTTTACTAAAGTATATAGGTGGTTTGCATAATTACCTTATACATACTATCCTTATGTTTAATCATACTAGTCTAGACGAAGTTTGTGTACAAGCTACGCATTTAGAGGCTAGAGGAAAAAACAATTTTGATGCACTGAATGAGGGTAGTGATTTTAAAGGCAAAGGAAGAAAAAGAATTGCAAACTCTAGAAAGGAAAAAGGGAAATTATTTTGCAAGAACTGTTCAAAAACAAGCCACAATGAATATCACTGTTGGAAGCTTCATCCCAAGCTGAAACCAGAGAAATATAAAAACAAAGACAAAACCAAAGAAAAGGGAAAAACTGTTGCAACTGTTGAACAGGACTTAGGGTCTGAATCAGGTGATGAGACAAAAAATATCGCCATGGTATTAAAGAACATAAAAGGTAAAGAGGTTCTACAAGAAGAAAATCCCAGTTCTAGCACATTAAACTGTCACAAAGAAACTCAAAATGAAAAGAGGAGGATAGAGATATTTCATGTGAGGATAATCTCAAACCACAAAAATATAGACACACTTTTTGATAGTGGGTCTCAAGCTAATCTCATCTCAGAAGACTTGATCAAACAACTGAAACTTGAGACAATTCCACATCCAAAGCCTTATCCACTTGGGTGGATATGCAAGGATGTAAACTTACAAGTCTCCAAGAAGTGTATCTTGCGCTTCGCCATAACAGCTCAGTATGTTGATTGGGTTGAATTGGATGTAGTACCACTTGACATTACAGGTGTTGTGTTGGGCAGTCCATATTTATATGACATAAAGGAAATCTTCCATCGCCATGAGAATAAGTATCACTTGTTCAAGGATGGAAAAGAGTACACTGTGAGAGCACATAAGAAGAAGCTAGAATCTTCTTTAGTCCATGCAGGTCAATTGAAAAGGCTAGTTAATGCAAGTCAAAATATGACTTTGTTGATGTTTAAATGACAAGATTTTGTACATTTACCTTTTCATGATATTGTTGATATAAATGATGGTATGTTTTAGTCTGATAACAATTCGTCTTTGAAGGAAGATGACATTATGTTGCACAAGGTACCTTTGGTGACGATCGGTGCAGAGAACGAAGTGTCGGTGCAAAGCAGTGCAAGAGTCCATGAGATGGAAAGGCATGCAAGCAAAGAGGGCACACAGTTCAGCATGGGTCAATGTTGGTTTTAGAATGGCAGATTGGTATGGCGAGAAAACTTGGTCGGGATTCGGCACAAGTGCATGGCTCACACAACAAAAATTCGCCATGTGAACAGTTGGCAAGGTGAATCTCATTTTTAGTCTTCTTTGAAGCTTGACCATTGTAGAAATAGTATGATTTCTGCAAATTATAGTTTTTGTTCTGAAAATTTCAAGAATTTGCGTCATGACTCAATCAATGTTAGCAACGGTCAGTCAGTGAATTCAAGGAACAATTTATCTTTTTATGAGAAGCTCAATTTGATGAGGTCAGGAAGATTTCAGTGGTTCAAAGTTGGAAGAGTGGAGAATCAGTCTCCTCATCTTCATTTGCTGTAATCAGAGAGATTTTTTGGGTCCAAAAGCTTCCCATTTTGGAGGTGTGATCAGGTGATCATGTTCTAAGTTGTAAAAATGCTCAAAATTGGAATTTCTCAAAATTGGTTGGAACCTAAACGAATGGAAAGGCCTCAGCGATACAATCCTAACGCCACAAATGGAACTCAAATCCGACACTGTATGTGAAAGTTATGCAGCTTTGAAGTTTTTAGTAAACTGAAAAAAGACCAGTTTGACTTGGTTTGACTTTGAATAAAAAAATATAAAAAAAGGAATATTCCAAAAAATATTTTGCAGAATATTCTGTGCGGGCCAATCAAAGGGTGCCACGTGTCCCCAGAACTTCATACAAATGCACATTCAAAATTTTTGGGCATTCAATGGAATCGACCCCAACCTCTTGGAAAACAACGCTTACGACTTACTGTCATACCACAAGTTGGTTCTTAATATGTATGGGGCAGAGTTTTTATTTAACCGTTGTAATGTTTTGAAATGGCGGTAAAAGGGGACCAGCCCCTAGGGGCCAATCCCCTCACCATATGACCCCAGTCTAAGAACCCTGGCCCATGTTTTAAACCACGGTGGATTAAACAGTTAACAAACTGTTATATGTGGGTGTGCACATGAATTAACGCGGAGGTTCCGTTAAAATTTAATGCCATGGTTCCGAAACCGTCGGCCTATCCTCCGCATGTGGCCATGTCCAGCCCTCAAATTTAATGCTAACCCTTAACCGTGTGGATATTTTGGTGGGAATCCGCCCAGAATGGCGCCAAGCCTAAATTAGTGGAGCTATCTGCAGTTCCTCCACTTTTGGTGGAGGTTTTCTAGCCCTGATTTGGAAAAAGTGGTTTTGGGTCATAACTTTTGCTAGGAAAGACCATTTGGAGCGAATTTTTTTTTGATTTTGGGTAATTTGAGAATTATAGAGCCAATGGTGTAGGTTGCAGAGGCAACAGAGATCATATTCAAGTATTTTTTCAGCAGATAATCTTGGAGAGCCATCAGGGCCTAGGGAGTGTTGGAGCTGTATTGGGCTATGGTTAACCTTTGGAGGTGAAACAAAAGCCTATCTTTACTGTTTTCAATGTTCTGAACTCATTTCTACAGCTATTTTTTCTTGTTTAGGATTTCTTCACATTGTATAACTAATTTTTAGCATAAGAAGAGAAAGGACATGCCCATTTGGGGGCCTTGGACCCAGCAGATGTAGCCCAGGAGGGGTGAACTGCCTTATCATATGCTGTGTTATATTCTGTGATTTATTTGCTATGTTTTATTAGAGTTAAAGATGTTAAATAGTAAAAATAAATAAGCCTCCTACACACAAAAAGACTCATAAATTCACCAAAAACATTTTGTTCCAATTGCAAAACATATTAAACAGTTTGCACACATAAGTTTATGGATAATGAATACCTTGCAACAACAAACAAGTAGTTTCATTTCCAGATCATTAGTGATTACTTCTATTATTTCTTTAGGAAGAGTATGTAAAGGACCGGAACTCTTCGAGATCTCATCCTTTCTTTAAAGGTGAGATATCCTGTAAATGCCCCTACAGTCCATCTCTGTATTAGAAATAAGAAGTTTTCACATTTCAGATCACTCTTCCATTCACAGATGTGGGTGAAGGGTTCTCCGCTGCAATTTCTTGTCGATAGTGGAAGCCAAAAGAACCTCATTTCAGCAAAGGTTGTGAAGCAGCTCAACCTACCAACCATATCACGCCTACAGTCGTATACCATCGGGTGGCTCCACCCAGGGAGAGATCTCCGCATCCACCAGCAATGCCGCCTTCTGTACGGTATCAAGCCATTCACGGATGAGGCATTGTGTGATGTTTATCCTCTTGATGTAGCTGATGTATTATTGGGCCAACCATACTTGTGGAGGTGACATGTTGTGTATGAGTCTAGGCCTCGTGATGTTGTTATTACTTTTGGAAATAAATTGTACAGGATACCGGAGGTAGTACTCCCTCCTGACATCTCTTTGACTACTGCAAAAAAACATAGTAAGATTGTTTCCCAAACCAGGAAATTTATTTTCCTTACAACTCACTCACATGGAAAGAAGAATATTGTAGCCACAACCTTGAAACAGGGCTCCCCTACACGGCTGCAGCATATGGACAAAGTCATGGAGGAATACGAGGAAACTTTCTCCTCACTCACAGAGGTTCCTCTACATTGTCAGGACAAGCACTCCATTGATTTGACCCCCGACACACCGCTGCTTGATGTTTCCATACCTCATGTGACTACATTGACAGAATCCACACGTGTACTGTTTGAGGCTGATAAAGAAACCAAATTTACTAATTGCATCCAGCATGTCCGCCCGCAGGTCCATGACATCTTCAACAACAGAACATGCCTCATATCATGGACGATCTCAGCGCAATGGAGACCATTGATTCTTAAGGAGGGAGGAATGACCCAAGTGGATATCAGTGGCCACCCACCTATTCCATTTGGACCCACACCATAAATTCTTGCAGCTTTTCACTTTCAACACAACTTACTATTTTTAGCATTTTTTTGGGTCTTGAACTTCCAGAGCCATTTTGAGGCCCTAAAAGATGTTTACAACGTTTTTTGGGCATCATTTGTTTGGCGAATATGATTCCATTCTGGAATTGATATTTGCAACAATATTTGTAGTCCTCGGATAGATATTTTTAATGATGTATCATACGCGTCAAACGAATATTGTATGCCGAAGTTACTTCCCCGGGAAGTTGAAACACCAATTTACCCAAACAGGGCCCATAGTTTTGGCGCTTCATTTCCTAGGGTTAGGTTTTTGGACGTTTATAGTTCTCCATTGTTTCTCAACAATAAATAGGCCCTCGAGCCTCATTGTAACATAGTTCAGAGGTATATAGCTACCACATCTCTTCTCAGAGATTCGCTATGAGCACCCTAGCTAGTTTATTTCCATTATGTTTGTAAGCTTATTTCAGTCATTATTTTATTAATTAAATGAAGAATTATTTCCACTGCATCTCTATGTTTATGGTTATTTCTGTATTCTATTGTGTTCATGCATAAATCCGGATCAGTGGTATCAGAGCGGTCTGTTCTTCTTTGTTTTTATTTGCACGTCCCCAATGCGGTTAGGGTATAAGGAGTTAGGGCTCGATCTAGTTGAACCCTTGCAAGATCAACCTCGCAAGCCTCGACGAAATCCCATGGCGGAAGTGTTGGGGTCCTGTGTTTTGATAGATTGGCAAATCAAAAGGCAAGGCAACATCAGAACCAATCTTTAGAGTTCCAGGATCTAGTCCTCCTGTTCTCAGAGAGGGATCTCTCAAATGTATTTGTTTTGCAAAGGTTTATCTTGTTTTCTTTGAGTTATTGGTTTTAGACTAGTTATTAAGTGCAAGTGTTTGTTTTTTTGTTTGGTTGAAAGACATAGCAGAACATGAAAGGTCTAAGAAAGATAGATAGAAAGGGGAAATGTTAGATTCATTGGGAAATGGAGTCAAGAAGAGGTTTATGGCAAACTTATCAATGGATATGGGATATCAAAGGGAAAATATAACTTGGCCACAGGATCCTTTGGTTTTGTGAATGAGATGGACATCAATGATTTGGAAAGAGAGTTTGAATTCTCAACAAAAGGAATTTGAAAACATAACTTGAACATTAAAGAGGTATTTGATAGATAGGGCTAACCATGAATTCTAAAAACCACACTTTAAGCAAATAATGACTTCAAAACAACTTTTAAAATGAAATCTAAGATTCGGGAGCACATCCTATTTCCTCAAAGATTTTATTTCAAATGAATTAGAAAACATAAAAGATTCACTAATAATTGCAGTCATAGAAGAGGGAACACCTAAAAACATCTATGATCACAACTATAAAGACCTTTAAAACAATTGTTCAAGCAAGGACAAAGGGTATGATCAGAACAGACCTCCTTGGCTAACTATAAACAATGGTACTTCAAAGGCAGACTTCAAAAAAAACTATCAAGTGGCAGCAGACAAGCAGGGAGAACCATAAATCATGCTGAAACCAACTATTTGAACTATTAGAGAAATAAACAAGCATGAGGACTAAAGAGAGAGATTAAAGACTCTAAAATACCTCAGTAGAAGAAAACATAAAACAATGAAGGATGAACAGGTCTAAGGTGCTTCTAGGAGTCATTTCTTAGCCTAAAAATTTCATCCTACTGTGGTAAGCATTGATGGAACAAAATGAAAACAGGAGAAAACATCAAACAGTTCAGAATACTTCACCAATAGCCAATCTCATGGATCCAATGATAGAGCCTTCTCAAGAACAAGCATTTTTCAACATCATCAATCTTCCAAGACTTCAATTTCTTCCTCAACTTCAGACAGACTATGTATTATTTCAGAGAGTTTCAGTATTACAAATAGTGAACAATCAACCAACTTATCATCTTCTTTAGAAGTATTTATAGAATAAATGAGTAGATGGAAGAGTTTTAGGATTGAAGTGTGATAAATTCTACACTAAATGCAAATCCTAGCCTTGAAAACCATGCAAGGCCTAAGGCAGGAATGCATTTCATTACAACTCTGCTTCATTAACTCTGTTTCTGCTATTTTAGGCTTAATGGGAAAAAAGGTGGACTTCGATGCCTATTTATCCTTTACAATAACTTCACTGACAGTTTGAAATATCTTCTTTTGTTTGAAATAACTATTCAACTGTCTTTAGGCAAATATCTTCTATTCTGGCAATAACTAGACCTTCTTTTTGATTTATTGAGGCTGCAAGTGGCTTTTGGTAGCTGGAGAGGATTCAATTAGCCTCTGATGTGGCAGTGGAGATTTATCGGGTTGATATATCTCCTTGTTTTTCTTTAAAACACTTTTAATCTGCTCTTTGTCTATGTTTTAGGCTTAATTAGCCTTAATCTTTATCTTCTGGTCTTCACACTATAACATTGTCTTTATCTGGGTGGATTAGGCCTTTGATTTTTGAATTTATGCCACAATCCATTTAAACTCTGGTTAAAAATCATTAAACCTTCATTTATTTTCTGATCCCATCCTTCAACACTGATACTCTTTGTATAATTGATGTTTTCTGTGTTTCGCTGTTTTGCGGGCGCGCAGAGGGTTTATGACATCACCAATGCTCATGAGGCACAGAAGTAGTTCGAACTCAGATTTGATACATTGTAAAATTTGACATCCCTGTATTTGAAGGCCAAATAGATGCAGATGCCATAGATACATTGTTGAATTTTCTGGAAGGGTATTTCTCGATCCATGATTTCTCTGACCGAGAAAATATTATTTTTGCACTCCTCAAAGCCACCCCCCATGTCAAAGATTGGTGGGAAACCTACTGTGAGCAAGAGGATGAAGGGGAACGCTCTTTATTCTCGGCCACACCCACTTGGAATTTGTTTCGAGACAACATCAAGGAAAAATATTACCCCATGGGGAGCTATGAGGACAAATACATCCAATGGACCACGCTGCGGCAACAAAGGGATGAAGATGTGCATGAACTGACGAATCTATTCCATACCCTGCGCATAAAGTTGGGTATTAAAGATTCAGAGAGACATTTGGTGCTCAAGTATCGTGGCTGTCTGCACAAACACATTCAAAAGGAAATGGAGTTCCTCGAAATTACATCGCTTGGCATGGCATATCGCTATGCCGCCAAGATCGAGCAGAAATTTAAGCAGAAGAAGCGAGACTTTGGATCTACGAATCCGAAAGGTGCCCCTGAACCGAAGAACAAGGGGCAAGGCCAAAGCAGTGCGACTCAGAACAACACCACAAATCCAAATAAGGACGCAGGGAAGTGGTGTGAATTTCATAACAACCCAACTCACAACACAAACGAGTGTCAGGCCAAATAGTCATTGGTGGCCGAACTAAAGGCACCCGAATCAGATGCATTTTCTGATCCTGAGTTAGAACCAGACAAAGGAAATGACAAAGGGAAGAAGCTCATTGATGTGGATCCTAGTTCCATTGTTTCCACCACGAAGATCCAGAGGGAGGATCCAGAGGATCCAGAGGAGGGGGAGCACCTCTTCCATTCGCAGATGTGGGTGAAGGGTTCTTCACTGCAATTTCTTGTAGATAGCAAAAGCCAAAAGAACCTCATTTGAGCAAAGGGCGTGAAGTGGCTCAGCCTACCGACCATAGCACACCTGCAGCTATATACCATCGGGTGTCTCCACCTAGGGAGATATCTCCGCATCCGCTAACAGTGCCACCTTTCGTACGGTATCAAGCCATTCACGAATGAGGTATTGTGTGATGTTTCTCTTCTTTATGTAGCTGTGTATTATTGGGCCAACCATACTTGTGGAGGTGACATGCTGTGTATGAGTCTAGGCCTCGTGCTATTGTTATTACTTTGTGAAATAACTTGTATAGGATATTGGAGGTAGTACTGCTTCCTGTCATCTCTTTGACTACTGCAAAAAAACGTAGTAAGATTGTTTCCCAAACTAGGAAATTTATTTTCCTTACAACTCGATCATAGGGAAAGAATAATATTGTGGCCACAACCTCGAAACAGGGCTCCCCTGCACGGTTGCAGTAGATGGACAAAGTCATGGAGGAATATGAGGAAACTTTCTCCTCACTCACAGAGGTTCCTCTACACTGTCAGGACAAGAACTCCATTGATCTAAGCCCCGACGCACCGCTGCCTGATGTTACCATACCTCATTGTGACTACATAGATAGAATCCACACATGTACTATTTTAGGTTGATAAAGAAACCAAATTTACTAATTGCATCCAGCATGTCCATTCGCAGGTCCATGACATCTTCGACAACAGAACGTGCCTCATCTCATGGAGGATCTCAATGCAATGGGGACCATTGCTTCTTAAGGAGGGAGGAATGATCCAGGTGGATATCGATGGCCACCCACCTATTCCATTTGGACCTGCACCATCAATTCTTGCAGCTTTTCACTTTCAGCACAACTTACTATTTTTAGTAGTTTTTTGGGTCTTGAACTTCCGGAGCCGTTTTGAGGCCCTAAACGACGTTTTTTGGGCATTGTTTTTCTCAAAAATATGATTTCATTCCAAAATTGATATTTGTGACAATATTTTTAGTCCTTAGATAGATCTTTCTAACAATGTATCATACGCTTCAAACAGAGATCATATGCTGAAGTTACGTCCCCGGGAAGTTGAAACACCAATTTAACCAAACAGGGACCACAGTTTTGGTACTTCATCTCCTAGGGCTAGGTTTTTGGATGTTTAGAGTTCTCCATTATTTCTCAACAATAAATAGGCCCTCGAGCCTCATTGTAACACAATTTAGAGGTCTGTAGTCGCCACATCTCTTCTCAGAGATTCGCTACTAGCACCCTAGATAGTTTATTTCCATTATGTTTGTAAGCTTATTTCAGTCATTATTTTACTAATGAAATGAAGCATTATTTCGCTGCATATCTATGTTTATGGTTATTTCTATAATCTATTGCGTTCCTACATAAATTTGGATCAGTGGTATCAGAGAGGTTTTCTCTTTCTTTGTTTTTCTTTGCATGTCCCCAATGCGGTCTGGGTATAAGGAGTTACGACTTGATATAGTTGAACCCTTGCAAGATCAGCCTCGCAAGCCCTGACGACCTCCCATGGCAGAAGAAAAGAAAGATGAGGGAGCAGGATATCCTATCAAAATATTTCTTGAGGAGGCCCTCGAGAAACAAAGGAACGCGATGATGGATAAATTTTCTCAGATCCTTCAACGACTTCCCACCTACGGTGCATCTGCATCCATCAACCACTCTAGAGGTGCCACTCCCTTCAAGGTACATGTAAAATTTGAAATCCCTGTATTTGAAGTCCAAATAGATGTAGACGTCATAGATAGATGGAACAATTTGCTGGAAGGGTATTTCTCGGTCCATGATTTCTCTGACCAAGAAAAGATTATTTTTGCAATCCTCAAAGTTCCCCCCCATGTCAAAGACTGGTGGGAAACCTACTGTGAGCAAGAGGATGAAGGGGAACCCTCTCTATTCTCGGCCATAATGACTTGGAATTCATTCCTAGATGGCATCAAGGAACAATATTACCCTGTGGGGAGCTATGAGGACAAATACATCCAATGGACCACGTCGCGGCAACAAAGGGATGAAGATGTGCACGAACTAATGAATCTGTTCCATACCCTACACACAAAGTTGGGTATAAAAGATTCAGAGAGAAATTTGGTGCTCAAGTACCGCAGCTGTCTGCACAAACACATTCAAGAGGAAATGGAGTTCCTCGACATTACATTTCTTGGCATGGCATATCGCTATGCCGCCAAGATCGAGTAGAAATTTAAGCAGAGAAGCGAGAATTTGGATCTGCGAATTCTAAAGGCGCCCTCGAACTGAAGAACAAGGGGAAAGGCCAAAGTAGTGCGACTCAGAACAACACCACAAATCCAAATAAGGACGCAGGGAAGTGGTGTGAATTTCACAACAGCCTCACTCACAGCACAAATGAGTGTCGGGCCAAACAATCATTGGTGTCTGAATTAAAGGCACCCGAATCAGATGCATTTTCTGATCCTGATTTAGAACCAGAAAAAGGAAATGACAAAGGGAAGCAGATCATTGATGCGGATCCCAGTGCCATTTTTGCCACCACCAAGATCCAGAGGGAGGATACAGAGGATCCAGAGGAGGGGGAGTGCCTCTTCCATTCGCAGATGTAGGTGAAGGGTTCTCCGCTGCAATTTCTTTTCAATAGGAGAAGCCAAAAGAACCTCATTTTAGTAGAGGTCGTGAAGCAGCTCGGCATACCGACCATAGCACACCCGCAACTCTATACCATCAGGTGGCTCCACCCAGGGAGAGATCTCTGCATCCGCCAGTAGTGCCGTCTTCCGTACAGTATCAAGCCATTCATGGATGAGGTATTGTGTGATGTTGCTCCTCTTGATGTAGCTGATGTATTATTGGGCCAACTATACTTGTGGAGGTGACATGCTGTGTATGAGTCTAGGCCTCATGCTATTGTTATTAATTTTGGAAATAACTTGTACAAGATACCAGAGGTAGTACTGCCTCCTTTCATCTCTTTGAATACTGCAAAAAAACATAGTAAGATTGTTTCCCAAACCAGGAAATTTATTTTCCTTACAACCCACTCACAAGGAAAGAAGAATATTATGGCCACAACCTTGAAATAGGGCTCCCCTGCATGACTACAACAAATGGATAAAGTCATGGAGGAATACGAGGAAAATTTCTCCTCACTCAAAGGGGTTCCTCTACACTGTCAGGACAAGCACTCCATTGATCTGACCCCGGACACACCGCTGCCTGATGTTTCCATACCTCATGTGACTACATAGACAGAATCTGCACATGTACTATTTGAGGCTGATAAAAAAACCAAATTTACTAATTGAATCCATGTAATATTCCAAAATTAGCATGCAGCTAATTTGAATATTGATTTTTGCTTTTGATACCTAGAAGATGAAGAAATGGGTAAGGAGGCCCATGTATTTCAGAAATAGGAATAAAATCCATTATGATGAGAAAAGGGATCATTATTATGGCTGGATTTCACACCCTCATAGTGTGAAAAGGGACATTTGCATGTGGACAAGGTCAAGTTTGACCAAGTCAACAACGCTGGGATAAGAGGTGGAGATCATCTTTGGAGACAACGCAGTGATAGTGGGAGGAAGATTCCTTGGTGGAGGAAACCCTAGTGAGTGGGACCCAAGGTGAGAGGGCTTCCATTTGTATAAAAGGAGGGCAAGGCAGCCATAGCAAGACATGATATGGATTATTGAATTTGTGGTCTGCATGACTATTGTCCTTTCTTCAACTGTTTAGTTGATATTGTTGTGCTGATTAGCATAAGGCATTACGGTTTAGGAATTCCTTCTCCTTTCAAGAGAGGCCTCTTGAGGGATCTTGCACTTCATTTCTCCACATTCAGGCTTGAGGCTAAGCTACCTCCTTCAGCTACATCACAGTTTCTGTTTAGAGCTGGGTTGTGTTGCAGGGTGTTGCAGTGGAGGGTTGATAACACCACTTCCGGAGCTTGTTTTTTATAGGAGGAAGCATTATTCCCTTTGGGAGATCAGTGAGGAATATTCTGGAGCTTATTTCACATCTTGGAATTTGGCCAACATATTTTCCACCACCTACAGTGCAATACCTCTCCTTGACTACGTTATTTCAGTGAGTATTTGTAGTGAGGGGTTGTAGTGTTTGATTAGAGGGTGAGCTCTTCAACGATTGGATCAGCCTTTCACTTGAAGGATATTTTGGAGGAGGTTTATTAATTTTGTGCAGCATCTTCAACCATCTCCATCTAGTTCTTGAGTTGCATATGCTACTCAGCCCTAGGGCTGCACTCCGGCCTTTTTGCCAATTTGCATATTTCAGGAAATCCTTTCTGGATTGCCTTGGAATTGAGTTTGAGAGTCTAGATCTTCACTCCCAACATTTCATGAGCTATATCATTTCAGATCGATGTATTGACATTCTCCAATAGCATTTATCCTTAACAAAACTGCGCTCTCATAGCCTTGGGTATTTTCTGTTTAGCAGTGATATTCATTTTCCATGTACATGTTCTCTTGAGGCTTGTTTTGCCTGGCTTGAGTGATTATTTCCTCAAGGATTTGTATAAATTTTTCGTGTTATGAGATTAATATGTTGTCTATTTGGATCTTCTCTTACATTCTATGTGTTGATTTTATCCTCTGCTCTTTTTGTAATATTCCGGATACGCGAATAGCACACCAAGCACATACGGAAATAACGCACTCCCTCGGGGATATCGATGCACGTAAATGAGTTTACAACCCTTGGATCCCTTGAATCAGCGGATCTAGAGTCTAGATGCAAAAGGGGAGCAAAACAAATCAAACTAGGTGTGGTAAACATATCTCCCACCACCTAGTCTAGTTGAAAAACACCCTACAAGAGGGGTTGCGGCTATGCACAACAAGCCACAGCTTTAGAAATAATGCGATCTTGGGACAATAGTGAGTAGGAGGCCATCAAATATGATTAACTTATGAATATATATATACAACAAATCATAATTAAAATGAAGCTCTTTCAATATATAATAGAATACATGTGAGACAATAGAGCAAGAAATCTTCGAAAAGAAGGTTGCAACACATATATAATCGCTGTGAAATGGCTCAACATCGTTATTTTAAGGAGCTGCTGGCGACTGAATATTACAACTTAGATGTAGGACAGATTTTTGGACAAAACATCGGATCCATTTCGGATCCTGGAAACTAGATAGTCTTATTTACAAGAACCCCTTAGGGTTTTTGACCAAATCATGCATAAACAAGAGTAGATCCGAGTTTTAAGTTGCGGATCTATAAAATCTTGCGGTAATTCTGCTAGATATAACTTTTTCTTACATTACAATAGATCAGATCTAAATAGAACATGGATCAACAAGCTAATCCGCGTGGATCACCAAAGTGAAAGGCAAAGCCAGCTGCTGTGAGATCTCTCATCAAAGCGGGGGTCAAAACACCACCTAAACGAAGAATCTCATATGAAAATAACGCGGCTTCCTCAATGGAAAAATATGTTGTAGCTTGAATAAAATAGATGGCCAGCTGCCAAGATATAGATGCTAAAGAACAAACGAGAAGAGGCACTCTTCCGGGAGGTTAAAAGACACACTCGATGAGAAGAGGCTCCCAAAACAAGCTAGATCTCTGTAGATCTAGAATCCCACTGCTACAACTTGCAAAAGCTGCCCCTAACCCTCACTTTCGGATCGAAACGTGACTGGAATTGGAAGTAGAGCTTAGGCCTCAAGCCCGATAGTGGATCAAATCCAGAAAATACTCCTCCAAGAATCCTCAAGGGAAGAGGGGAAATCCTTGCATAGGAACTCCAAGTGCTAAGCCGAGCACAATTCTCTACTAAACAACAGTAGTATAGTATTTGCTCTAAGCGGACAAGATACTCAAAAATATAATCAATCAACAACCTTCTCTTGTTGCCTTCCCTTTCCTTTTATAAGTTGATGAAAGCCTTTGCAAACCCTAAACCACCTTGATGAGTTAGCTCCTTTCACATGAGGGGCCTCCTTCTAGAATTGCGCCTCGCTCCCTTCATGAGATACATTGAATCTAGCACAACGCTATATAGATTTGGTCAAGGTTGACCAGTCTCACTTTGCTCAAACCCCTTTCACACACCTGCAAGTGATTTATTTACATGGCCCACGATTTATCTATGTTCACATGGTCATTGATTTATTCGGCTTCTTTTCGGGAGTTTTACATGTCCTCCTTTATTCATTTATTCATGCAACATAAATTAAAACAAAAATGAATATTCCTCTTAGCTTAGGCTAAGTAGGAATATTACAGACCCTCCCCCCTCCAAAATGTTGCTTGTCCTCAAGAACCGATAGGGTAAGAGCTATAGTAATCCTCTCCACCTCCACTGATGGCACTCATCAAGGATCAAGTCCTCATCATGAGCCAAGTGCTCAACAAGCCAATACATCATGAATTGTTCCTCCAAAGCCAACGTAATATGTGCATAGTCCATCCCTTCGGGAGTGAAAAAAACCGCCGTAAATAAACATGGTTGAAGCAATGCTACATCTAAAACATGTATCATGAAGTACGAGTAGAAGTTTCGAGCCATATGGTACATACAAGCTGCCCATCTTACTCGTCCCATACAATCCCATAAACAATACAACTATATCATCCAAGTATGGAAGCAAGACTACATATATGCAAACTGAAAATCCGAACTTGAGGAGGTGGGTCAAAAATCCCACATGTGATGCCGGCAAACGGTGCACATCTTGCTGCTCCATTAGATCCGGAGTGTGGCAAGTGGCATTCCCACCACACATTTACTTGCATGAGTCACCTTAACATGGCCGGAAGATGTTACATAATTTTGGTGCCTTTGGGAAGAGCCCATCATGAAAAGGAATCTCCCTTTGCACAACAAGGGAGTGGCCAAGCCGAAATTTCTCTTGGCCCCCAACAACTCTATGAGATCCACATGATCTCTCACTCCCTTTAGGAGTCATATCCTACAAAAACATGGCAAAGGAATGTAATAGATCGAAAAATAAAACTTGCTTGGCATGATAAAATCCTTTACCATCATAGTCCTTCATACACATGGAGTTGTGCATGAGAATTCCCCTCCTCTCAAGTAAAGGAAGAGCTGGTTGGGATGACTCTTGAAAAGATTCCATTGGCTGCCCCAATCCTCCATAGCTATTGCACTCTTGAAATTCTTGATGTAAGTCCTCTCTCTCATGCCTTCCCAATCAAAAACTCTTCATGATCGTGGTATAGATCTTCATTGAATACATATGGTCGAGGAAGAATTCTTCATAGGCTCCTTAGTAGGATCTTCTCGCTTGAGCTTGGAAGATCTAGCTAAGAAGACCTTACCATGATAATAGATGACTCCCCCTTGGACTAAGTATCCCTCTTTGTCTTGCATGCCATCTAGTATCATACCCGTGTGGAGATCTTTGGAATACTCTCACAGAGTTGAGATTTCCAATAAAGATCCACACCTGCTCAACAATGACAGTGGTGCTGTGATACATCCATGGAAGTGCTTGTCATGTTGCTGATCTCATTTTTGACATTACACATGCCAAAATTGTTTGTGGGAAAGGCCGATCCTCCCTGTTAGCCCCCCATAAATTTTTTGATAAGCAAATAGGGGGCTAAGATGTTTGCTGAGCCTTCAATGAATGCATTTCCCACGCGAAAACACATCATCCTTTTGAAGCCTCCTTCAGTGCCTTTTTTCCTTTGATGAAAATCCCTCTCGTTGATTTCCATGATAAAGCCTCTCTCGTTATGAAGAAGAATGCCCAGAGAGCACTCCTTTTTCCCCCCTTAATCCCCCTACCGTTACCCCCTCTCCTTAGGCCTTCGGGAACGCACTAAAATGGGTTAAAAAACCCACTTTTTGACCTTAGTAATAGGGTTTGGCCCCTTTACTCTGCAAGCCAAGCCACTTCCCCAACATATGCCCCTTAGCCTCCAAGACCGAACGCCTAAGTCTTGAGCGCCAATCGCACTGGCACCGTCGGGCTGGGTGCAATCCTTTGTAACATCAAAAAGTTACTGAGTGCGATTGTTTTATTAAACAAAGTCACGCGACGCGTTCTTTACAGTTGATCTAACATAAAGATCGGACGCGTGGAGCACTAATTGCACTCCCGCCCTAATCGCAATCGAAACGTCTTAATATGTACCCACCCGCTCCCCCGATTGCGATCCCCCCGATCCACTTCTCCACCATCGATTTCCTCGCGGATCGAACGGCTCGCGCCCGATCGCACCATCATTTTGATCTCACTTTCCGATCGTACTCCCTACGATCGCTCCATTCCTCCAATTGATCGCAAGCCTTCCCAGCGATCCCCCAGATTTAATCCCGTCCGTCCGCTTGATACATGATCCAACGTACTACTCGCTTGTCCTTCCCAATCGCGATCGGAAGTTCTGCTTGTGTGTCACCCCCTGTCCCCCTCTCGATTGCGGTGCCTTCGCATCCCACGATTTGCGATTTGCGTATCGGACCCGCCCACCGTACTACCCTTCCACCCATTCATATATTATAAGGCCTTTCCCTTTGTTAATCGAAAATTCGTATTATTTCGGTTTTACAAAGGGTTTATACCCATCGCATCGGAAATTTTGTGTTTGTCACTCCGCCCTAGCTCCCCTCTCCCGATTGCGATTGCGATTTTCGTATGGGTCCCGCCTGCGTACGATCATTCCCCGTCCCATTCCATTTTTTTTCCATGTTTTCCTTTGTATTTCCCCCAAACACTTAACCTTTTGGCTTTTACACTAATAACTAGTTCCTCCACCATTCTTCATTATTACACCGCTCTCCAGACTCATCCGCCACCATCCCTCCAGTGCCTCCAAAGCATGTCCCTCGCCTCATTTGCCTTGGGTTTATAACAGATGTGTATTTTTTATCGTGCGGAGATAGCACGGAAAGGCCATTCGGCGGCCAAATGAGACAGAGCGAGAGAAGGATTTGTGGGATTTGAGCCTCGTAATTGGAAATTTGAAGTGCTAATCCCCGTGTTCAAAGGATGAAGGCTCGGCCTTGAAGACTAATGGGCGCACCAACAAGTCATAAGCTAGGCTACCCTAACGTTAGCGAGCATGTTTTCTCCCGTAGAGTAGTACCTTCCTACAACGGTTCTATGCCGCCCCAATGCCGGGAAGCGGTTAATTGCCCCGATAGAAGCCCCTTAAAGGCTGGTAGGACCACCATTATGAAGCATGGGTGTCCCTCGCGGCCTTTCCACCAAAGGGTGCATTTATTCCAACGAAAGCTAGCGCGGAAGGGCCTTGCGCAGAAAGGACTCCAAAAGAAATATCGAGTCCAGATCTTGGCCGTCGGAGCTTCCCAAACGATCCTACGAGGTACATATAGAGCTGCCCGAGTTGCATTAAGCGATATGCTCAGATGACGAACACATCGCCATTCTATCTTAATAAAACGAATTTAATGTTCATCTACCCCGATTATTCCCTTTCTCCTATAAGAATTCCCAGAACATGTTGTAGTTGTTGTTGTTGGG
Source organism: Pinus albicaulis (assembly GCA_034641835.2). Classification (NCBI taxonomy): domain Eukaryota; kingdom Viridiplantae; phylum Streptophyta; class Pinopsida; order Pinales; family Pinaceae; genus Pinus; species Pinus albicaulis. The sequence continues at coordinate 1,271,072,872 of CM076582.1, forward strand.
TCGTTGTTGTTCTGGATATCGTCGTTCTTGTTAGAGGGATTCATTCGGATCGTTAGAACGGTACTTGGGAAGGAGTGCTTTTCTAGCAGAGTAGTTGTATGTAATAGGTTGGGAGGAGAAATTCCCGTGACATCGTGACAAATGGCATTGAGCTTAGTGTGTATGTATTTGGTTTTTTGCATCAATTAATCAAAGCACATTTCACGGGATCCCTGGTCTATTACTATTGGTGATGTTTTTCTAACTACTGTTTATTTCATTTTACATGATGTTTCATGTTCTACCGGCTTGTGCATCGAAGTTTGGCATAGGATTTACCCTTGTTAGTGTACCCTATGCTCTTGCTCTCCTCGCCACTTATGTTTCTCTTCCGAAATGTGTTATCTAAGGATTGATTTCAGTCAATTTAACCAGAGTGTAGTGGATGTTATTTCTGCCCTCTGCGATGTATGAATTGAATGGATTAATTCTTAGATGTTCTTATTGAGTTCATGCTTTGGAAGATTTGGGACATGCTTGGGGACTAGAGTTAGCCCCTATCCACTAGGATCCCTTGTGCGACCAACTTACCTTTCTAAGATCTCTTCAGTCAAACTTATCTCTCGTTTTTCCTTGGAGCACGCTAAAGTCGACCTCGAGTTAAATGACCTTCCGGTCCGATCTATAAGCTGCGCCCTTTGTCCCTCCTTTGAGAGTTTTCGAGTATGAGTATGTCCAAGCGTGTGCGGAGTTAAATGACTCTACGATCGATCTATAAATAGAAATTAGGTTTCTTTCCTTCTCTCACTTTCTTTTCCTTATTGTTCCATCCCACCATCTAATCTAAAGATCCTTTAGTGTAGATGACTTGCCCTTTGAAATCTTTGGCTAGTTGTTGCATGTAATTCCCCTTTCATGACTCCATAGCCCAATGGATGGCACTTTCTTGACTCTATCCTCATTCTTCGAAACATCCTCATCGTTTTGTTCCTTTTTCCTCCCATTACTTTCTCGGTTCATGATCTACATGACCAACCCGACGAACCAACCAACCAAATCATTTTTAAAACACCCCTCTTTGTGCTTCATACGTAGCCTAATATCTCAATTCAAGCTTCAAAGATATATTATTCTTTGTGTTATTGGAGAGATCCCTCTCCTGGGTTCGGGAGGGCTAGATCCTAGGGCCCAAAAGTGGTTTTGATGTTGTCTCATCTTTTGGTCTTTCCAATGCGGCCAAAACATGGGAACCCCAACACCTCCCATTCTTCTCCTCCCCACAACGCGTGATCTCAGAAGAGAGAGAGAGAGAGATAGTGATGTAGGAAGAAGATCTCCCTCATATACTTGGGGGCGGTCCCAAGCCCTCTAACATTGTGACTTGGTATCTCATCGCTCTCCAATCCTTCCTTGTTATAGATTTGGAGAAGAAATTTATGGAGCCTTCCCCACAATATATGAATATGATGGCATTCCAGTGTGGCTTGCCATTAGATAAGAAATGTCCCTTAAGAGAACATCCTCATGATCATGAGAGAAGGAACTGTGAGAGATCCACCGCTGCGCACTCACGCAAATCCATCTCTCGTTGTTTGTGTGGAAGTACTAGGTGAGAGATAAGTGTGCATGCCTTGAATCATTTGTGGTTTCCCACTCTTCAATTCCACCCACTCCATTTTCAAAGCTTTCCAATCCCATGGTAACCTTCCCCAAGGTACATCAACCATTGGACACCCAAAATGATGTTGGTGTACGGTATGTCAACTACAAAGAAGTGATCCACCAGAGTGTAGGATCCCATAGTGACAGAGAGTGATGGAACATATTTCATGCATTGCATGGTCCTATCTCTCGGGACCAAAACAGTAAAATCCCTCAAAAGTGTTAGTGGGGATTTCTCTCCTTTGCACAAGATGAGCATCAATAAATTTGTGGGTTGCTCCACTATCAATCGTGGATCGGATACTCTTTGATTCATGAATGAATCTTTGAGCTCTTAGGGTCAAGTACTTAGGCACTCCTCTCAAAGATGCAAGAGTCCCACTCATTGGAGAAAAGGATCCCTTCCCATCTCGGGATGGTGTTTGATCTTCCCTCATCATCATCGAGCGTTGTGACCCTCCTTAGGTTCATCATGTTCATCTTCCCCTCAAGATGCGAGAAGACTTATATGTAGTGTGCTTTTCCCGTAGCGCATCTATGTCCCTGTGCTCATGACTCTTGGAAATGGAAACATAGTTTCTTTTTCTCTCAATTCCCTCTTGAGATCAATATCGAGAGGATTCTTCATGAGCTACTCCTTGGGAGGAGCGACTTTTCCCATCCTTCCCCTTAGAAAAGTGAGGGGCCTCTTTCTTTGGAAAGTTGTATTTGCTTTGCAAGGCATCTTGGAGGGTCTCTAGCCCTCTCAATGGCATCATGACAAGTGATGCGGCTTGGTAGATTTAACCAACCCATGCAAAGGTTCCTCCAGGCCATCGATGAACATGTTGACTCTCCTTACTCACAATGAGATAGATCGGGGACCATGAATGATAGTCTCGTAAACTCGCGAGATATAAGTCTCTCGCATCCACGATTACTTTGGGCTTGTAAGGCTTATGAAGGGTGCTTCGGGATCCTTCATGTCAAACCTCTCCACCAGTATTCTAGTAAACTCAAAACGGGTAGTCACATTGTTATGTCCCAATGTAGACAACCCATGAAACCACCAATTGTGTGCTTCACCTTCAAAGTGCGGCATTGCAATCCTGATGGCTTCGGTCTCGAGGGGACCTTGTTCAAGCGGAAGTAAATATCTAGCTTTTCTATCCATTCCTTGGAAGAACTAGAGGATGATCCATCAAACTTGGGCAAAAAGAATGCCCATACGAGTGGTGTCTATCCTAATTATGAAAGAACCCACCATCTCTATGTTCATTTGCCTTGGTCTTCTTCATGTCCATGATGTGACAAAAGTCTTGGAAAACTCAAGTTATCCTTGAATCTCACGACTCTAAGAATCATACTCGTAAAGTAATATTCAAGGGAAGCTTTTTCTTGTGGCCCTTCATTGCACAACTAAGAAAGTAGGCATAGTGGAGCGTTGTGAAGCTTATGGGGGCTTGTGGCGTATTCAGCACAGTTGACCGATCCCATGATGAGACATGTTATAGCTTTCTCTCGGATGAAATCTCCCAAGATATTCCCTCATTTTGTCCCACCCTCATCTCCTTTATCTCTCTCGGAAAGATCTTGCATGGCCACCAAAAAGAGTTCTTGCAAACTCTTCCCCTTCTTTGTCACTTGCGGTCTCGGGGGCTTTACCCTTGTCTTGGTCTTTAGTAGTATAATCATACTTCTTGTGACTTTTGTTATGATACCTATTCTCCCTCTCAATAAGAGGTTCATCTTCTTCACGATATGCAACATAGGTTTGTGATGCTCCAAGGAAATCACAAGTTTGTGCCAAAGAAAAGGAGCTTTGATACCACTGTAATATTCTAGTATATGGAATGAGCACAACAAGCCTACTCGAAATAATGCACTCCCTAGGAGATTGATGCACATAAATTAGTTTACAAACCTTGGATTCCCTTATATCATTAGATTTGGAGTCTAGATAAAAAAAGGGGAGCAAAAAAAATCAAAATAGGTGTGGTAAACGAGATCTCCCACCACCTAGTCTAGGCTCAGAAAAACACCCTACAAGAGGGGTTGGCGAGTTAGTGCACAACAAACTACTTCGTAAATAACGCAGTCTTGGAAAGTATGAAGCAGGAGGCCACTTCAAATATGATTAAATTATGAATATACAATAGCAAATTAGGTAAACTTGCAATGAAGCTCTTTCAATATACAATAGAATACATGAGACAATAAAGCACGAAATCTTCGGAAAGAAGGCTGCTTAAGCACATATAGTGTATAGCTCGCAAAAATGGCTCAAAAAATGTTATTTTAAGGGAGGCTGTAGTAGTCTGAATATTACAAATCAGATCTAGTGACAGATCTATGGACAAAAAAAATCAGATCCATTTTCATATGCGGAAACTAGATAGTCTTATTTATAAGATCCCCTTGGGGTTTTGACCAAATCATGCATAAACAAGAGTAGATGCGAGTTTTAAGTTGCGGATACGCGCAAAATGCTGCAGCTGATTTCCGAATATAAATTTACATTACAATAGATTAGATCTAAAGAGAACATGGATCAGCAAGCTAATCCATGGATCACCAAAGTGAAAGGCAAAGCCCGGCCACCGAGGAGATCTCTCATCGAAAATTGGGGTCAAAACACCCCGAAGAATCTCCATATGAAAAAAACACGGTTCCTGACAATGAAAAGCGTGTTGTAGATTGAATAAAATAGATGGCTAGGCTGCGAAGATATAGATCTGAAGCACAAACATAAGAGGCACTCTTCCAAGAGGTTAAAAGACACATTCCATGAGAAGAGGCTCCCAAAATAGAAAGCTAGATCTATGCAGATATAGAACTCCCACTTGCTGTGCAGCCTTGCAAAAGCGACCTAACCCTCTATTTGGATCGGCACTACAATTGGAAGTAGAGCTGTGGCAGCCTCAAGCCCGATAGTGGATCAGATAAACGGAAATAATCCTCCAAGAATCCTCAAAGGGAAGAGGTGAAATCCGCTGCATAGGAACTCCAAGTGCTAAGCGGCGACAACTCTCTACTAAATAGTAGAGAATAGTATTTGTCTAAGTAGACAAGATACTAAGAAATATAATCAATCAACAACCTTCTCTTCTTTGCCTTCCCTTTCCTTTTTATAAGATGAAAGCCTTTGCAAACCCTAAACCGACTTGATGAGTTAGCTCCTTTCATACATGAGGGGCCTCCTAGCGCGTGTTGTCCCTTCATGAGATACATTGAACCTAGACATCACCGTAGATTTTGGTCAAGGGGTTGACTCGGTCCTGCGTGTGCTCAAACCTATTTCACACCTGCAAGTGATTTATTTACATGGCCCCGATTTATCTTGTGTTCACATGGGCATTGATTTATTCAATCTTTTTAGGAGTTTTACATGTCCTCCTTTATTCATTTATTCATGCAATGGAAAGTAAAACAAAAATGAATATTCCTCTTCAGCTTAGGCTAAGTAGGAATTTTATCATCTTTCATTATTGTGTTCATGTGATTGATGCTTCCCCCATTTTGGGATATTACGGTGTTATCGAAGCATACATCTTGGCTCAGTCTGTGGATCTCAACCATTATGCTATCGGAATAATAAGAAGACAAAGAAGAATATTAGAAGATGGAGAGAATGAGTTTTGTCTTACTCTTTTCGGATCTAGAAAGGACACCTCAACAAGGAGGCTAAGAAAAGAAGAAGGAAGAAAGAAGTAGTGGGACTATGCCTCTTTCCTTTTGAAAAAAGAGGACAAATTGCGAGAGAGATGGGAGGACACTTGGATCATGAGATTCTAAGTGAATACCTTCGTCGAATACAAATCATAGTCATCGTAGGTTTCCAAGGAGATTCTAACTCTCCCACAGTTCATCCAACTTGAGGAAGAAAGGAGACCTTCACGGCACAAGGAGAATCAAGGGGAAATATGTTTCTAATAGTCTACTTTTGATGGGTCTGTCTACAACAAAGGCTTGGGAAAGAAAACTAGATGCATTATTCCTACTACATCCAGAGTGGTAGAAAGAGAGAGAATTTTATGTAGATATTGCGCGTGCTGTCGCACTTGAGGTGTGGGAACACTATTATTTGGTGGTTCAACCAGTTGAGTCATGCAAGAGTGTCTACTTTTGCAGAATTTACTCAAAGGTTGATTAAAAAACTTGGCAAGGAGAAATTGTGAGGAGGAAAAGCCCTCACCACCACTTGAGGAGACTTGTACTAGCGTCATGATGTAGCTATGCGGGAGCAAACCAACACCACCGGCGAGTTTGGAGGAATCTTTTACAACCATACAAGATACTCCCAAATTTCACCAAGGTATGCCTAAGTTTCCACTTTCCTATTATTTCAGCAAATCTTTATGGAGGGATATATACCATTGCATACTACTAATATGGAGAAACAGCAATTGCATTGCACCGTGCCACCTTCGAATTTTTTTCAAGGAAGGGATGGACCATCATCCTCATGTGCCATTGTTGAGTTACACACGAGGAACACTTGTGGTTGGGGTGTGAATTCTTGGAGGATAGGATGAACCTTGTCCAAAACAATCTTATAAAAAACTATATATTCATCCTTGAGTTGGAGCAGTGAGACAACCAATACACCATTGAAAATAGTAACAAAGCTGTCATATAAGCACCGGTAGAGGAGTTTTTACCTTCAACACACTTGGATCTTTATGGATTCAAGATAGTCATCGGTATGAGATCTTCTCTAGGATACCTCCAAGAGGTTGCCTCATTTCAACACCTCATGAAATGCGAGAGGTAAAAATATGATTTGGGAGAAAGGGTAGTATTCATTGGAGGAGTACCAGCAGATGAAGCGAGGGAGGGTAGGAGACACCCACATGTGGTTGAGTGGGTGTGGATGGTGAGCAAGAGGTTGGTGAGCCACTTGCATATTTATGACATTCTGGGTAGTAGGAGGCATGGTTAGTGTTGGCATACTCTTAAAATATTTTGGCCATCATATGACATACCCTTTTGCAAAAGGTATGGAGGCATTTCTGCATGACACCCATATGTTATGGGAGCCAGTAAGATTTGGTTGTGTGGGGCATTATACAAGTCAACCATCACATGATATCACTCCTTGACTTGTATGAGGGAGAGATAAGGGAGAAACAAGAGATGTTGTTACCTTGGGTTTTCTTGAGAGGATATGGGATTATCCTCTCCCATGTTTGGCATGATGTTGCGGGGTAGGAGATGGCACTATCATGGTGCAAAGGGGCTACCGCTATGCTATAGCCTTATATGTTCGAGGAGGTAATTCCACTTTGGAAGGAATTTCCTATATATAAGCGACGATTGTGGGAGATGACTTTGACAATGAACACGTCAAATAATGGAGCCATGAGTTGGCGAGAGCCTATTTACAAATGCCAACGGTCGTTTCGGCACTTCTGGGAGGCAGGGTTTATTGATGGAGTATCCCCGGTGGATCAATTCACATATATGATGCACTTGGTGGACAAGGAGGAGGTGAGAGTGATGGAGTAGTGGATGGAGACATTTATTACGAGAGATATGATCTTCTTAACTTGGATTTCCAAGTATAATAAGGAAGATCCTCATGCGGACATATGGTTCAATCCTCTCCTTGGGAGTATGTCATACCACTATGGAGGAATCAAACATGGATCTATGTATTATCTTACTTCCGAGTACATGGTAAGAACTTTGTTTTTTTGCATTTATTGATTATCTAACACAATATTTGCATACTCTTATCATTTCTATACGAGTGCATTTGCTCCACAAAAGGGCAAGCTTCTCATTGGGCTCCATGGTCAATTTTGGGCCAAATTCTATGATGAAGAAAGCCATCTTTTTGTGTGGCCTTGGGCAAGTGTTTTATTAATTCATGTATGCTCAGTTGATGTGCAACGCCATTTACTATTCACTGTAGTAGATGTGATGACATACATAACTAGAAATTTGTTAAGAAACAACTTGCCATATTATTTTATGAAACAACGCGTTAGGAAAAAGCTGCTACTGTGACCACTTAGGAAATGTCGTTGGTACCTTCTTCAGCACTATATGAAACCTTCAATATATTTCTCATTTGGATGCCATATGATGATCATGTCCTATTCGTCATATGTGGGATGTTAGACAGCTTGATTCACAACGTTGGAGAGGAGATATTTGGAGATCCGGAGTCTTCTTTCCTGCCACTTGAGGGAAACATTTTTGTAGCCCAATGATTAAAGAAAGATCACTCTACACATATCATAAGTGGAGAGGAGGACGATTAGTAGGGTAGGCTATTTTTTCTACCATATTCGGCTATGCGGCCCACCTATTCTCTACGAGGCGCTACGGGTGAAAGGATAATTTTCAGAGGTCGTGCCATGTTGGGAGGTAACTCATCTTGTATGTGGATGATATCTTGGGGATGGGAGATTCATATGGGGATGGTAGATCCAAATATATATCCAGATATCATGCTACTCGAGAAGGCATTCTAGATAGCCCATTTTTTGCCTCCATGGGTGTTTTACTTTTACATGATGATAGCTATTTGGGATGCTCACAAAAGCTAGCTTCGCATACTTGGGAGGGGAAACTTGGAGATGTATTGATGAGACAACATCTTGATCCTTGGAGGATTTTACCTTATGAGGATACTACAGGGGAGAAAAGGAGGCTCTTCGGCTCTTTCCTTGTAGTTTCTTGAGGCCAAGTAACATTTGGGAGGGGGAGGTTGTAATATTCCAAAATTAGCATGAAACTAATTGGAATATTGATTTTTGCTTTTGACACCTAGTGAGATGAATAAATGGGTATAGGAGGCCCATACATTTTAGAAATAGGAATAAAATCCCTTATGATGAGAAAAGGGATCATTATTATGGCTAGATTTCACACCCTCATGTGTGAAAAGGGACATTTTCTATGTGGACAAGGTCAAGTTTGACCAAGTCAACAACGTTGTGATAAGAGGTGTGATATAATCTTTGGAGACAACGCGGTGATAGTGGGAGGAAGATTCCTTGGTGAAGGAAACCCTAATGAGTGGGACCCAAAGTGAGAGTGGCTTCCATTTGGTAGTATAAAAGGAGAGCGAGGTAGCCATAGCAAGACATGATATGGATTATTTAATTTGTGGTTTGCATGACTATTGTGCTTTCTTCAAGCTGTTTAGTTGAGATTGTTGTTGTCTTTGCTTTTGCATAAGGCATTCCCTGTTTAGGAATTCCTTCTCCTTTCAAGAGAGTCCTCTTAAGGGAGCTTGCACTTCACTTCTCCAAATTCAGAGCTTGAGGCCAAGCTACCTCCTTCGGCTACAATGCGATTTTCGTTTAGAGTTGGGTTGTGTTGCGGGGGTGTTGCGATGGAGGGTTGATAACAATCCACTTCAAGAGCTTGTTTTTCGGAGGAGGAAGCATTCTTCCCTTTGGGAGATCGAGTGAGGGAAGATTCTAGAGCTTATTTCACATCTTCGGGCACTTGGCCAACATATTTTCCACCACCTACAACGTAGTACCTCTCCTTAAAGATTGCGTTATTTCGTTGAGTATTTGGCGATGAGGGGTTGCGTGTGTGTGATTGGAGGGGTGAGGATTCTTCTTTGCGTGATTCGACTTTCGACTTTCTTTCACTTAAAGGATATTTTGGAGGAGGTTTATTTATCTTGTGCGGCATCTTCAGCCATCTCCATCCGGTTCTTGATTTGCATCTCGCTACTCGCGCCCTAGGGGCTGCGCTCGCAACCTTTTTTTCCATTTTTCATATTTCGCGGATATCCTTTCCGAATTGTCTTGGAATTGGGTTTGGGAATCTAGATCTTCACTCCCAACATTGCATGATCTATATCATTGTAGATAAATGTATTGAAATTCTCCAGCAACGTTATCCTTAACAATACGCACTTGTCATAGCCTTTTGGGGTATTTTACTGATTTCGCAAAGTTGATCTTCATTTTCCATGTACATGTTCTCTTGAGGCTTGTTTTTCTGGCTTGAGTGATTATTTCCTCAAGGATTTGTATAAATTTGCTGCTATGATATTAATATGATGGCTATTTGGATCTTCTTACATTATATGTGTTGATTTGTCCCTTCTCTTTCATTAATGTGTTCATGTATTGCTTTGGCTTCCCCATTTTGGGATATTACAATCCACGGCATGCTCGCCCGCGAGTCCATGTAGGGACATCTTCTGACGATAGTAACGGTGCCTCAACTCATGGAGGATATCAACGAAATGGGGAACATTTCTTCTTAATGAGGGAGGAATGATCCGGGTGGATATCGGTGCCACCCACCTATTCCATTTGGACCCGCACCTATCAATTCTTGCGAGTTTTTCACTTTCGGCAGAAACTTACTATTTTTAGTAGTTTTTTGGGTCTCGAACTTTCGGAGTTGTTTTGAGCCCTAAACGCGACGTTTTTTTGGGCATGGCGTTTGTACGCGGAGTGATTAGGATTATTTTCTAGAAATGATACTTTCAAAAAATAGTTGTAGTCCCTCGGATAGATATTTCTAATGATGGCTATCATACGTGTCAAACGAGAGATCGTATGTCGAAGTTACGTCCCTGGGAAGTTGAAACACCAATTTACCCAAATAGTGGGCCCATAGTTTTGGTTCTTCATCTCCTAGGTTTAGGTTTTTGGACGTTTAGAGTTCTACATTGTTTCTCAACAATAAATAGGCCCCTCGAGCCTCATTTTAACATAGTTTAGAGGTATGTAGCCGCCACATCTCTTCGAGAGATTCCTTGGCCAGACACCCTAGCTAGTTTATTTCCATTATGTTTGTAAGCTTATTTCGGCTCATTAGTTTATTAATGAAATGAAGCATTATTTCCATTGCATCTCTATGTTTATGGTTATTTATGTATTCTGTTGCATTCCCGCATAAATCCGGATCGGTGGTATCAAAGGAAACTGATGCTGTCTCTTTCTTTTGTTTTTTCATATTGCTGTCCCCAACGTGGTCGGGGTATAAGGAGTTAGGGCTCGATACTAGTTGAAACCTTGCAAGATCAGCCTCGCAAGCCCCGATGATCTCCCATGGCGAGGTGAAGAAAAGAACGACAGGGAGCGAGGGAGATCCTATCAAAATATTGCTCAAGGAGGCCCTCGAGAAACAAAGGAACGCGATGATGAATAACTTTGCTCGGATCCTTCCTAATGACTACCCACCTACTGCGCATCTCTGCATCCAACCGACCACTGCAGGAGGCACCACTCCCTTCAAGGTACGGGTAAAATTCTGACATCCATGTATTTGAAGGCCAAATATATGTAGATGCTTGTAGATAGATGGTTGAATTCAACGGAAGGGTATTTCTCTAGTCCCATGATTTCTCCGGGCGAGAAAAGATTATTTTTTCACTCCTCGAATCCACCCCCCCCATGTCAAGGCTCGGTGTGGAAACCTCTACTGTGAGCAAGAGGATGAAGGGGAAACCTCTCTATTCTTGGACACACCCACTTGAATTCATTCCGAGATGGCATCAAGGAAAAATATTTCCCTGTGGGCAGATATGAGGACAAATACATCCAATGGACCACGTTGCGTGTTATGTATATTTTATTATTTATTAATTAGATTTAGTTATCTTAGGTTATTAACTGAAAGGGCATGATCAAAGATCATGCCTCTTCACCAAGGGACACCTTGAGGCTGTATTTAAGCCCAGGCGATCCCTCATTGTAATCATCTCATCTTTTCATCATTAATAATATATATTTATCAAGTTTACCAGAGTTTTTACACTCCATTGGTATCAGAGCCATCGCTCTTTGGATCTGTGTGATCATCCAGGAATTGCAATTCCAGAATTGCAGATTTTTTAAATCAGATTTTTTCAAGATCGTGTACTGAAGAAAACCGAAGAAGACTTGATATCTCTGTTTTTTGGGCAAATTCTATTAAATTTTTTGAAAACAGTCATCTTGTAAGAACCCTGAATCTGCTGATCTTGCTGTCGATACCCTCGGACTCTGTGGCACAACGTATACCATTTTTACAATGTTTTAAAAAATATATATATATATACAGCGTCTAAAAAAATTCAGAACGGCAACGATTTTTTTTGTTTGACTATTAAATGCAGCAAATATACATAACAATTAAACGGCAGCAATACACCAGCAATTAAACGGCAGCAAATATACACCAGCAATTAAACGGCGCAACGTTTTTAAACTGGAACAGTGGTCAACGTTTTTAAACTGGAACAGTGGTCAACGGGAAACGGCGCAACGTTAAACTGGAACAGGTTATATAAGTCGGATCGTCGTGGTAGAAGCTTGCAGAACAACGACATTCCCTGCGTCCACGCCTTCCCCGCCGTCCACGCCTTCACTTGGCCCTTACACCGGCTTTCTCCCACAGTCTGACGACTGCCTCCCGTCGCATACGCTCATCCCTCATTAAACTGTCCGCTGTGATACGATACGACTGTTGACTCATATGATACGACGGTTAACTCACCCACGTACACTGTGATCACATTTTCATTCGCGTTTTTAAACGGTGAAACCATATTATAACACCCTTAATATCGTTTAAATAATTTCGTTAATATAAACTATATTATATCAATTTAATATAGTTATATATTAATATATAAATAAATTCAATTTTTATATAAATTTTAATTTAAAATTAAATTTTATATAAAAATTAGTAATTATATATATAGATTCAAATTTTTATATAAACTTTAATTTAAAATTAATTTTTATATAAACATTAGTTTAAAAAAAAAATTATTAATTAATTAATTAAATATTAATTAATTAATTAATTTTAAAGAGAAAAAAAAAGAGAGGAGAAACTGGCAGAAAAATACTCTCCACCTCATACGCGTTCGATGTCGTCGTCAATGTCGATGGCGGAATTCCAGAAGAAATTGGGAGATCTTGAGAAGCAAATCAATAACAATTCCGAAGAATTCGGAAAAAGATTAGTCAATCTGGAAGGTACAGTTTCAGGGCACTCCAACGACATAAAAAAAATCCATGATACAACAAATCGCATAGAAAGACAAATGTGGCTAAATCATCACGAGACCACAGAAGCAATGAACAAGCAGAACGAAACAATGAACAATATGACAGAATTCTTCAACAAGCTAAATGATAAAATAGATAAGTTGGGTCAGACACAATCCCCAACATCTCCTAACAGGGAACCAAATCAACAAAACAGTACCGCAGATTCAGGGAACTCGGACGAGCATCAGGAAAAAACCGATTCCCCACATCATCAAGAAGATAGTAATGCGGATTTTCAAAACAAGCAGCTCTGGAATGCATTCGCTAATCAATATCCCCTTCTTGTTCCACCATTAGCATATCAGCGCAAAGCCAAGATTGACCTACCCAAATTTGATGGTAATGAAAAGAATAGCGTTGCGTGGCTTAATAAGGCAGAAGAATATTTTGAAATTTATGACATTACTAGTGATGATGAAAAAATTAAACATGCTTCCATGAAAATGGAAGGAGAAGCATATAATTGGTATATGTGGTGGAAAAAGACGACGCTCGCTATCAGTTGGCGGAAATTTAAGGATGCATTCTTCAAAAGGTTTCAAGGCATAAAAGAAGAAAAGTTCTTTTCAACGTTTATCAAATTACGCCAAAAAGGAGATGTGGATGAGTACACGCGAGAATGGGAGACTTTGGAAACACGAGTACCCGGATTGTCGGAATCTCGTCTAATCCAGTCTTACATCTCGGGACTTAAAGTCCACATTCAAGAGGAACTAGAACTACATGAAATCACGTCTGTAGAAGTAGCAAGGCAAAAAGCAAAAGCTGCTGAAAAGAAATTGGAAAGATTATCAAAACCAGAAAAAGTATATTTGAGACGACGGTTTCCTCAATCTGAAAATGTAGTTGACACAACATATGTCCCTGTCCATCCTCGTGAAGACGAAAAATCTAGTCTGGAAAAACAAAGAATACGAGAGGGCAAGTGTAAACGTTGCGGTGAAAATTGGGACCCTAAGCACAGATGTGCTAATGGAAAAGCAAAAAATCTATACAGTTGTGAAGCAACTAACGACACTAACAGTACTGATTCGTGTATAGAAGGATTAGAAGACAATTTAGAGTTCTCTCCAGAAGTGGAGGGCGAAACTATTCCGCAAGTGTCCTTATCGGCTATGACAGGCATATTACAACCCCAAACCCTAAGGTTAAGAGGACACATTAAGAACAACAATGTAATGGTCCTAATAGACACAGGCAGCACGCACAATTTTCTAGATTCCACCATGGCCAAAAGACTCAACCTCTTTGCTTTTCCCATGCCTAATATGAAGGTAATGGTGGCCGATGGTAAGAAGATTGAACAAGTAGGAAAATGCCATAAAGTCAAATTGCAGATTAAAGACTTTCATTTAGAATCTCCGTTCTACACCGTTCCATTACGAGGAGTAGATGTGGTCTTGGGAATTCAATGGCTACGAACTCTAGGTACTTATTCTGCCAACCATCAGAAGCAGTTTATAAGTTTTAAGTGGAAAGGGCAGAAATACAAGTTGTATGGATTCCAAGCCCCAGGGAATCAAGTCGTATCTACAGTACAATGTCAGCAGTTAGAAATGTTGTCTTCAAAAGGGAGCCATGAAGAGTCTCCAGGAATCAAGACAGGATCCGACCCTGTCGATATCAGATATTTTCACTATCCAGATCAACAACAGACTGAACTCGAGAATATGCTCCATGACCTTTTTAAAATATGGGAAGCACGAACTCGCCGCTCGCGGAAACCAGACATTCGTCAACGTTGTCCATCGATTACATATGCTTTGAGGACAAAGCATCTTTAAGAGAGGGGCAATGTTATGTATATTTTATTATTTATTAATTAGATTTAGTTATCTTAGGTTATTAACTGAAAGGGCATGATCAAAGATCATGCCTCTTCACCAAGGGACACCTTGAGGCTGTATTTAAGCCCAGGCGATCCCTCATTGTAATCATCTCATCTTTTCATCATTAATAATATATATTTATCAAGTTTACCATAGTTTTTACACTCCATTGCGGCAACAAAGGGATCAAGATGTGCATGAATTGGCGAATCTGTTCCATACCCTGCGCACAAAGTTGGGTATTAAAGATTAAAAGAGACATTTGGTGCTCATGTACCGCTACTATCTGCAAAAACACATTCAGGAGGTAATGGGTTCCTCGACATTATATTGCTTGGCTGAGAATATTGCTATGCCGCCAAGATCGAGCAAAAATTTAAGTAGAAGAGTGAGACTTTGGATGCGAATGCGAAAGGTGCCCAGAACCGAAGAACAAGGCGAGGCCATGATGTGACTCATAAAAACACTAAATATCCAAAGAAGGACACGGGGAAGTGGTGTGAATTTCATAACAACCCCACTCACGGCACAAACTTGTGTTGGGCCAAATAGTCATTGGTGGCCGAACTAAAAGCTGCAGAATGAATGCTTTCGATCCTGAGTCGAGAACCGGACAGAAATAACAAGGGGAGACGGATCGTGATGCGGATCCCGGTGCCATTTTTTCCACCACCGAATCCGGAGGTAGGATCCGGAGGATCCGAGAGGAGGGAGCCTCTTCCATTCGCGAGATGTGGGTGAAGGGTTCTTCGGCGCAATTTATTGTCGATAGCGGAAGCCAAAGAATCTCATTTCAGCGAGAGGGTCATGCGGTGGCTCGGCCTACCGACCATAGCACCTGGCAAGTATACATCGGGTGGCTCCACCCGAGGAGAGATCTCCGCATCCGCCGAGCGGTCTTGCCTTCGTACGGTATCACGCCATTCACGGATGAGGTATTGTGTGATGTTTTTACTTGCTCTTGATGTAGGCGATGTATTATAGGGCCAACCATACTTGTGGAGGTGACATGCATGTGCGAGTCTAGGCCTTGTGATGTTGTTATTACTTTTGGGAAATAACTTGTACGAGATATCAGAGCTAGATATGTGCACTCCCTGTCATCTCTCTTTGACTGCTGCAAAACAACGTAGTAAGATTGTTTCCCAAACCGGGGAAATTTATTTTCCTTACAACTCTCTCACGTGGAAAGAAGAAGTATGTGGAGCCACAGCCTCGAAACGGGGCTCCCACTGCAGCTATCACAGAAAGATATGGACGAAAGTCATGGAGGAATATGAGGAAATTTTTTCCTCACTCAGCGAAGGTTCCTCTACATTGTCGGGAGAATCACTCCATTGATATGACAACGCACCGTCGCTTGATGTTGCCATACCTAATGCGACTACATAGATAGAATCCACACATGTACTATTTGAGGTCGATAAAGAAACCAAATTCTACTAATTGCATCCGACGATGTCCAACCACGCGGTCCAGTGTATACATCTTCAACAATAGTAACATGCCTCATCTCATGGAGGATCTCAACGTAATGGGGACCATTGCTTCTATGAGGAGGAGGATGATCCCAGGTGGATATCGGTGGCCACCCACCTATTCCATTTGGACCTACACCATCAATTCTGGTACAACTTTTCACTTTCAGCACAACTTACTATTTTTAGCGATGTTTTTTCTGGGTCACGAACTTGCAGAGCCGTCTTTTGAGGCCCTAAAGATGTTTACAATGTTTTTTTGGGCATCGTTTGTCTAGCATAATATGATTCGTTTCTTTGGAATTGATATTCACTACAATTTTTGTAGTTCCCTCGGATAGATCTTTCTAACAATGTATCATACGAGTCCGACTTTGGAGATATCAGTATGCGAAGTTACATCCCGAAGTTGAAACACCAATTTACCCAAAACGGGGTCAATAGTTTTGGCGCTTCATTTCCTAGGGTTAGGTTTTTGGACGTTTAGATTTCTCCATTGTTTCTCAATAATAAATAGGCCCTCGAGCCCTCATTGCTTAACATGAGTTCGTATGGTGCTATAGCGTCGCCACATCTCTTCTCGGAGATTACGCTACCGAGCACCCTAGCTAGTTTATTTCCATTATGTTTGTAAGCTTATTTTCAGTCACTATTTTATTAATGAAATGAAGCATTATTTCCGCTACGATCTCTATGTTTATGGTTATTTACGTATTCTGTTGCATTCTGCATAAATCCGAATTAGTGGTATTATAGAAGCGATATGCTCTCTTTTTTTCTTTGAATTTCCCCAACGTGGTCGGGGTAAAAAGGAGTTAGGGCTCAATCTAGTTGAACCCTTGCAAAATGAGCCTCGTAAGCCACGACAACCTCGCATGGGAGAAGAAAAGAAAGACGAGGAGCGAGGAGATCTATCAAAATATTACTCGGAGGCCCTCGAGAAACAAAGGACCACGATGTTGGATAACTTTTCTCGAATCCTTCAATGACACATACGGCGCATATGCATCCAACAACCACTACGGAGCGCCACTCCCTTCAAGGTACGGGTAAAATTTGACATCCACAGTATTTGAAGGCCAAATAAATACGGACACCATAGATAGATAGTTGAATTTGTTGGAAGGGTATTTCTCGATCCATGATTTCTTTGGCCAGAAAAGATTATTTTTGCACTCACTCAAAGCTGCCCCCATGTCAAGGCGGTGGGAAACCTGCGCGGAAGTAAGAGGATGAAGGGAAACCCTCTCTATTATCGACCACACCCACTTGGAATTCGTTACGAGATGGCATCAAGGAACAATATTACCCCATGGGGAGCTATGAGGACAAATACATCCAACGGACCACGACGCGGCAACAAAGGGACCAAGATGTGCACAAACGACGAATGCATTCCATACCCTATGCACAATGTTGGGTATTAAAGATTCGAGAGACATTTGGTGCTCAAGTACCGCGGATGTACGCACAAACACATTCATAGTGTTAGCCATCTATAAATTTTGTCGAGGACATTCTAAGTCGAGACCACGATGATAAAAGGGGAAAATGGATTGCTATTATTCTAGAATATGACTTGAAAATCTGGCCCACCAAATTAATCAAAAGGTAGGGATTAGTAAAATTCATGTTGGAGTCAAACTTCCAAGCACTAGATATGAATATGGTTGATATTTTGGAAGAAATAGAAGAATTCACGACTCCATTTATTGAAGAAACTTTTATGAATTCACCTTGGTACATCATGACATCATATATGTGCTACTTTATACGAATACCCCTCCTTCTCTATCTAAAACTAAAGCTAGATTTTTAAAACGAGAAGGCTTTAAATGATTGCATAAGTAGATGAGAGTTTACCCCTCACCGGAAGAATCTTTGTTGGAATATTGCTTAAATGTTTTCTTGATATTGATGCAAGAAAAATCATGCATAATTTGCATGTGAGGAGAATGTGGAGGACATATTTATTGGAAGACTAAAACAAATAAAACCCTTAGATACGGTTACTATTGGCCCAACCTTTTCCCGGATACTCGGAAACTTGTCATGTCTTTCCATAAGTGTCAAATTTTTGATGACAAGAGAAAACTCCTACCTTTACCCTTACATCCCATCGGTGTTGAGGCTCCCTTTCAACAATGGGGCTTGGAATTCATTGGAGAAATTCACCCATCTTCTTGACCCAACATAAGTGGATCCTCATTGCCACTAATTATTTTACCAAATGGATAGAAGCCATGCCTTCTAGGAATGCTGACCTCTATCATTATCAAGTTCCTTGAAACCAACATCTTATCCGGTTGGGTTGTCCTAGAAAAAATTATCACGGACAATGTTGTTGCCTTGAGTCTAAAAGAATGGTTGACTTCTACCTTAAATACCATATCACCTTGGGTCATTCCACTGCCTACTATCCTCAAGGAAATGGATTAGGCCGAATCCTCCGACAAAAAGCCTTGTCAATATTATCAAAAAATTGTTGGAGAAGAATCGAGAAATTATGGCATAGTAAAAGCTTATTCATGCCTTATGGGGCCGATGGATTAACTCACCCAAAGAAGTCGATAAATATGTCCCCCTATCGGTGGTTTATGGCATGGATGCAATTTTCCCAACCTCTCTAGGAGTTCCAATCATGAAACTCCTTCAAGAAGTACAAAATGAAGAGAATGATATACGAGAGGAGGATAAATCAGACCATTCATTTACGAGTCCAAAGAGGAAGTGTATAAGAGAACACAATGATCCCGAAAGGCATCAAGAAATTATTTGATAAAAGGACTAAAGAAAAGGATTTCCAAGTTGGAAATATAGTTCTAAAGTGTGATTCTAGAAGGGAAGAAAAGGGAAAACATGGAAAATTTGAGAATTTGTGGAAGGGGCCCTACATCATTCATTCTATAAAGGGTCATAATGCATTCTTTACGCGAGAGGCTGAATGGAGAAGATCTATTTGGAGGTCCTGTCAATGGCGGGATGCTCAAGCTTGTGCCATCCAAGAGTCACGAGATTCAAAGTTTTATTCATTGTACATAACCCGGTTGAAAAGAAATCATGAAAAATGTAAAAACAATAAAAAGAAAAAGAAAAAGAAAAAAGAGCGGGTTCAAAAACGGGTACATCCCCCTACCCAAAAAATAGAATTTTTTTGAAAGTGAGCAAGTCTAAATGCCACTACTATGAGAGAAACTCTTACTCGGTCATACAACCTAATCATGGTAAGGTAAATTTCAATTTCTTCTTTGATAAGTTAGTAGAAAGATCTTCAAAGTTTGTCTAATCTTGGCTTATTAGTAGAATAGATTAGGATAGAAGAAGAAATGGTTCAAACAAGCTCAAAATCTGAACCAAGAAAGGAAAAGGAAAAATAGCTCTCAAAAAAGATCAAAATCGGAAGTGAAAAAGGGAAAGAAGGATATTCATAATTTTCAGATCGAAGCCTCCTCAATTTTGTTTTAATTTTAACGAATAAAGTCTATGAGCGACTTGTACAAAAATCCATAGGCACCATAGCAAATCGGACTATTTAATCACGATTTGAATGTGTTTTAAATTTGTTTTATAATATAGCGAATGAAATGTTGTCAAAAAGCATAATCTTGACGGATAATAGATCGAGTAGAGAATTTTTGAGTTCCTGTTTAATGCGAACTCATGGAAGAAGCGTAAGAGTAGAAATAGAGTAGTTTTTGCTTTGAAAAAAGAATAAAATGTTGATATCAAAGAGTTTTCCGAGTTCAAGTGCACTCAAAAAAGGAGAATGCTAGGATAAGTGATTGGGTAGGTAGAATCTTGTTTGAAGAAATTATAGATTGCGGATTGTCAAAAATGTTATCTTTTTTCAAAAAATATCGGCAAGTAAACGAAAGTACGCAACGGATTAGGCACGCGTCTGTAGAAACACATAAGATTTCATAGTGAGGTTTTGGACACCTCAAAAAGCAAGGTTTGTCCTCCCCCAAGTGGAGCCATTAACCATCTATAAATTTTGTTATACCTCATGATGGCTATATTAGTCCATAGATTTCCAAAAAACAAGCTTTCTACGAAAATTTGTGAGTTTTTGAAAATCTCATTGTGTTCATTATCCTTCTCACTATAAATCTTCATTTAAGAACCTTCAAAATTACCCTGTTGATTCAAGGAAAGGCATTTTCAAACTGTTTCTTCCATCATTTCTTAAAACTATTTCACTCATTCTCCCACTCATTCCCACTTATCCTAACTAATCATTCTTCTCTGAGAAGAATCCCTTTTTTCCTACTTACTTAACCTCATTTTCCCTCAAAAGACCCCTTTTTTGAACCTTATAAACCCTTTTATCGGGTTTAAAAAACCCCCTTCTTACCCTTTCGAGAGCATGTAAAAGATTAAAAACTTTACTTTAGCCTATGTTCCACCTTTTTATAAAAAACGAGCCTTAAGCCCATACCGAGCAATTCCTCAGCCCCCTTCATCATAAAACCAAAGCCTATGACCGACGGATAAATCCAAACCTTTGCCTTCTCTCGCCCCGGTCACCTTGCTCTGGCCATGGGACCACCTTGTCCCTACCTTACCTTAGCCCCTCCCATTTGATATTTTTTGTTTCTACACCCTCGTCTCCTCGGATCATCTCTACCATCGATCCTCAAGATCGAACGGCTCTCCGACCCCTACCTTTAAAATACTAGCGATAAAACGACCCGCTATGCGACAAGATTCTTGGCCGCATGCGGTCCCACGCCAATCCGACTACACAACTCTTCAATTTTCGACGATTAATAGCCATCGATGCGGATTGCCCAGTTGGACGGCCTAAAATCCTCTTCGTGCCCAATTTTCCCAAACCCTTCCATCGCGCAACTTCAACGTGAAAAAGAGTGGTTTTGGGGGAGACACGCATCACCCTCGAGAACTATGTCGCGTTCATTTGCGGCAATACCACTTACCACCATGATCATGTGCGAAAAATTCCTGGTATTCCTCAGCTTGCTCTTCCACAATTTCATGCTAAAACTCAAATTTGAAACCACGGTTCTCGGATTTCCTCCATGGAACTTTCCCTCCATGCATTTCTCCTCCTCTACACGAAGCTCCTTCCACCTTTGCCGAGCCTGCGAAGCGATTAAACCCAATATTCCCGAGTTTTTATGACATTTTGGTTTTGTGTAGGTGTTATGGTGGTTAAACAAAACAACCATCTGACGGTCAAAGAAAGTGATTAAAGGTCGAGGTGGCCGATCTCTGGGCCTTGATGTCTGAAAAGGACGTAAAGGGTTGAATCTCACGTTTAATCGATGCGTCATGAACATCGATTACTCCGGAAAAAAACCCTGCAGCACGGCGAAAGGCCACTTGTACATCAACAACGGAGGTTTAAAGAAAATAGTAAGTGATAAAGACAACATGATGAAGTGAAGGAAAAGAGTTAGGCTAGAAGACGGCCTCGAATACATCAAACAACAACGGTTATTCATTCGAATATCTAAGCGACACATTGGGCCTACTTTCTATCCATAAAGACAATCAACGAGTTATTACTGACTAGAAATATTTTAGAATTTCGAGGTAATTCCATTGTAAAAAGATAGAGATAGGTACATAAAGATCAAACTTTTCACCCTATCCTTCCTTCCAAAGTTAGAACGAGTTATTATGATAGTTGCACACGTTCCTACCTTATGCCTTGCATGGTTTTCAAAGTCCAAGAATGAATTTACTCTATAATTAATAACACTTGGACCCTAGATTAGTTCCTACTCCTCATTTGCGGCATAAATACTCTTGCATTCGAACTCATTGTATTGTTGGCATTTGGTGACTCTTTGAAGTAATACGTAGTTCTGGCGAAGTTGAAAGAAAATTGATGTTCTAGAACTTGTCGATGTTCGACCTGTTTGTTGATGGAGAAAGCTGTCATTGGATCTTTGAGCTTGGTTGTTGGTGAATTATTCTAAATGTTTATTTATTGTTATTTCTGTTTTCATCATCTTTCACCATTCTTTGTTGTAATAGAGTAAAAAAGTTTAGGCTAAGAAATGTCTTTTTGAAAGCACATGAATTACATTTTACTCTTCAATGCCTTAATGTTTCTGTTTGCTAAGATATTCCTAAGGAATTACTTAATTTCTCTCTAGAACCCTTATGCTTCTTTACTTCCCTAAATAGTTCAATACGATTGGCCTCAAGCATGATTTATGGTTTTCAGCTTACTTATTTTGCCACTTAAAAAGCATTTCGGTTCCCTTCAAGTACCATTGTCAAATTCGCAAAGAGTTTTTGTTTCGATCATACCCTTTGTACTTGCTCAAATAATTGTTTTGAAGGTCATTATAGCTGTAATCACGGATGTCTAGGAGTTCCCTCTTCTATGAATGCGGTTATTTGTGAATCTTGAACATTTTCTTATCCTTGAAGGTGAAATCCTAGAAGTTAAATGAGTTTCTCGCCTTCTATATTTCATTGGAGAAGTTTGTCTTGGAATTATTATTTGTGAAGTGTGGTTTCTATAATTTATGGTTATACATCTATGGAATGCCTCTTCATGTTCGGATAATCTTTTAAGTCCCTTTGTTGAGAAGTACATATAATTAAGAATTCTTAATTGCCCTTAGTTATACTTTCATTCTAAACCCTTGATGTCCATTTCATTTTCACGAAAGACTGCGTAGATCCACTTGGCCAAGTTAGATTTTCCCTTGGATACTTACGATCCATTTAAAAACTTGTCTCAACTTCCACTTGACTCCATTGCCCAATGACTTAGAGATTTCCCTTTTATGTCTATCTTTCCTAGATCATCATGTCCAACCAAACAATCAAACAAACTCATACTTCTGTAGCCTAAAATCAACCCTTAAAAGAAAACAAGCTCACATATTTGCAAACAATTGAGAGATCCCTCTCTAAGACTAGGAAGGCTAGGTCCTAGAGCTCTAAAGACTGGTTTTGATGTTGCCTTGTCACTTGGTATGCCAATATGCCAAATCAAGGACTACGACAAGGGAGGAAATGGAGTTCCCTCGACATTACATCGCTTGGCACGACATATAAGCTATGCCACCAAGATCGAAGCGAGAGAATTTAAGTAGAAGAAAGCGAGGACTTTGGATACGTGAATCCAAAGGTGCCCCCAAGCTAAGGAGACAAGGGGCAAGGCCAAAGCGATGCGAATCAAAACAACACCAAAAATCCAAAGAAGGACATAGGGAAATGGTGTGAATTTCATAACGATCCCACTCACGAACTCGCAAGGTATAGACCCAAACGAGTTATTGGTGGCCGAACTAAAGGCACCCGAATCAGATGCATTTTCTGATCTGAAAGGAGTCACAACCGGACAAAGGTAATGAAAAAAGGGAAGTAGATCATTAATACGGATCCCGGAGTGCAATCGTTGCCACCACGAAGATCCGGATAGAGGATCCGGAGGAGGCGAGCACCTCTTCCATTCATAAATGTGGGTGAAGTGTTCTCCATTTGCAATTTCTTGTCGATCAGTGGAAGCCAAAAGAACCTCTATTTCGGTAGATGTCATGAAGCTGGCCCGGCTTACCGACCATAGCACACACATCGGTCAGTATACCATCGGGGTGGCTCCACCCGAGGAGAGATCTCCGCATCCACCATGTGATGCTTGTATACAGTACGGTATCAAGCGATCCACTGGATGAGGTATTGTGTGATGTTGCTCCTCTTGATGTAGCTAATGTATTATGAGGCCAACCATACTTGTGGAGGTGACATGTTGTGTATGAGTCTAGGCCTCCTAGCTATTGTTATTACTTTTGGGAAATACCTTGTATAGGATGTCGGAGGTGAAGTACCTGCCTCGTGTCATCTCTTTGACTACGCAAAAAAACGTAGTAAGATTGTTTCCCAAACTCAGAAATTTATTTTCCTTACAACTCGACTCATAGGGAAAGAATAATATTGTGGCCACAACCTCGAAACGGGGCTCCCGCTGCACTGGAGGCATAGCTAACGAGGTGGACAAAGTCATGGAGGAATACGAGGAATCTTTCTCCTCACTCACGAGTAGGTTCCTCTACCTTTGTCGAGGACAAGAACTCCATTGATGCGAGCCACGACGCTGCGGTACGCGATGTTGCCATACGCATGCGACTACACTAGACGGGAGAATCCACACGTGTACTATTGTGAGGGTCGATAAAGAAACCAAATTCTACTAATTACATCCGACGATGTCCACCGCGGAGTCCAGTGTATACATCTTCGACAACGTAACGTGCCTCATCTCATGGAGGATCTCAATGCAATGGGGACCATTGCTTCTATGAGGAGGGAGGAATGATCCCAGGTGGATATCGATGGCCAACCCACCTATTCCATTTGGACTACTGCACCATCAATTCTGGTGCGGCTTTTCACTTTTCGACACAACTTGCTATTTTTAGCAGTTTTTTTTCGGGTCTTGAACCTGCGGAGCCGTCTTTTGAGGACCCTAAAGATGTTTACAACGTTTTTTGGGCATTGTTTGTTCTAGAGTAATATGATTACATCTTTGAAATTTTTATTCGCAACAATAGTGTAGTTCCCTCGGATAGATCTTTCTAATGATGTATCATACACGTCAAACGAGAGATCAGTATGCGGAAGGATTTACGTCCACTGGGAAGTTGAAACACCAATTTACCCAAACACGGTCCCATAGTTTTGGCGCTTCATCTCTACTAGGGCTAGGTTTTTGGACGTTTAGAGTTATCCATTATTTCTAAACAATAAATAGGCCCTCGATCCTCATTGTAACATAGTTCGCGACGTGACCTATAGCCCGCCACATATCTTCTCGAGGAGATTCATCTACCCGAGCACCCTAGCTAGTTTATTTCCATTATGTTTGTAAGCTTATTTTCAGTCATTATTTTATTAATGAAATGAAGCATTATTTCCGTTGCATGATCTATGTTTATGGTTATTTATGTATTCTGTCGTGTGTTCCTACATAAATTCGGATCGGCTGGTATCATGAGCGGTGCGCGGCTCTTTCTTTGTTTTTCTTTGCATGTCCCCAACGCGGTCGGGGGTATAAGGAGTTAGGGCCGATGCTAGTTGAACCCTAGCAAGATCGGGCTCATGCAAGCCACGAGCGACCTCCCATGGCGGAAGAAAATAAGAGGAGGGAGTAGGAGATCCTATCAAAAATATTGCTTGAGAGGCCCTCCCGAGAAACAAAAAGGAACACGATGATGGATAAATTTCTTAGATCCTTCAACATTGCCCACCTACGTACGCATCCAACGGCCACCACAGGAGGCTCCACTCCCTTCAAAGTATAGGTAAACTTTGACATTTCTGTATTTGAAGGCAAAATGGATGCGGACGCCATAGATATATGGTTGAAATTCTTGGAAGGGTATTTCTCGGTCCATGATTTCTCTAATCAAGAAAATATTATTTTTACACTCCTCAAAGCCTCCCCCCATGTCAAAGGCGGTGGGAAACCCTGCGAGCAAGAGGATGAAGGGGAAACCTCTCTATTCTTGGCCACACCCGCCGAATTCATTCCGAGACGGCATCAAGGAACAAATAATGTGCCGGGCCCAAGGGAGCTAGCAGGGACAAATACATCCAATGGACGACGTTGCGACAAAGGGATCAAGATGTGCACGGGCGCGAATCTGTTCCATACCACACGCACAAATTTGGGTATTAAAGGTTTAGAGAGACATTTGGTGCTCAAGTACCGTGAAGTTTATTATACACAAACAATTTAGGAGGAAATGGAGTTCCTCGACATTAAATCACTTGGCACGACATATTGCTATGCCATAAAGATCGAGCGAAATTCCAGCGAGAAGAAGCGAGACTTTGGATGCGAATATGAAAGGTGCCCCCGAACCAAAGAACAAGGGGCAAGGCCAAATTAGTGTGACTCACTGTAACACCAAAAATCCAAAGAAGGACGTGGGGGAAGTGGTGTGAATTTCATAACAACCCCACTCTGCCTGGTAGTGTCGGGCCAAAACGATCATTGGTGGCGAACTAAAGGCTTGCCGAATCGGATGCATTTTTGATCCCGATTCGAGCCGGAAAAAGGCAATGAAAAGGGAAGTAGATCATTGATGTGGATCACATTGCAATTTTTTTCCACCACCAAGATCCAACATGAAGATCCAGGAGGGGAGCGCCTCTTCCATTTGCATGTGGGTGAAGGGTTCTTCGCTGCAATTTATCACGATAGCGTGCTTAAAAGAACCCTCATTTCAAAGCAGGGTCATGAAGCAGCTCGACCCATCGACCATAGCACTTGCAACCGCATACCACCTGGGATCCACCTGTGGAGAGATCTTTTCTTCTCGCCAATGTGTCGCCTTTGGTACCTGCATCAAGCCATTCATGGATGAGGTATTGTGTGATGTTTCTCCTCTTGATGTAGCTGATGTATTATTGGGACAACCATACTTGTGAAGGCAACATGCTATGTATGAGTCTAGGCCTCGCGTTGTTTTTATTACTTTGGGAAATAACTTGTACAAGATACCGGAGGTAGTACCGCCTCCTGTCATCTCTTTGACTACTGCAAAACAACATAGTAAGATTGTTTCCAAAACCAGGAAATTTATTTTCCATACAAATCGCTCATAGGGAAAGAAGAATATTGTGGCCACAACCTTGAAACAGGGCTCCCCTGCACGGCTGCAGCAGATGGACAAAGTCATGAAGGAATACGAGGAAACTTTCTCCTCACTCACAGAGGTTCCTCTACACTGTCAGGACAAGCACTCCATTGATATGACCCCCAATGCACCGTTGCCCGATGTTTCCATACCTCATGCGACTACACAGACAGAATCCTCACATGTATTGTTTGAGGTTGATAAAGAAACCAAATTTACTAATTGCATCCAGCATGTCTACCCGCAGGTCCATGACATCTTCGACAATAGAATGTGCCTCATCTCATGGAGGATCTCAATGCAATGGGGACCATTGCTTCTTAAGGAGGGAGGAATGATCTAGGTGGATATCGGTGGCCACCCACCTATTCCATTTGGACCCGCACCATCAATTCTTGCAAAATTTTCACTTTTAAAGACAAATTTACTGGTTTTTACCGCCAAGTCATGAACTGGAGTCGTTTTGAGGCCACAAACGACATTTTTTGGAAAACCTGAGAGAAATATGAGTCCATGGATCAATGTTGCTCACTCAAAATTTTTGTTCCTCAGATAGATCTTTCTAATGAGTTATGTTTCATGTCAAACAGAGATCGTATGCCAAAGTTACATCCCTGGGAAGTTGAAACACCAATTTACCCAAACAAGGCCCATAGTTTTGGCGCTTCATCTCCTAGGGTTAGGTTTTTGGATGTTTAGGGTTCTCCATTGTTTCTCAATAATAAATAGGCCCTCGAGCCTCATCGTAACATTGTTCGTAGGTCTTTAGCCACCACATTCTTCTCGTAGAGATTTTCTACCAAAGACTCTCTAGCTAGTTTATTTCCATTATGTTTGTAAGCTTATTTAAGTCATTATTTATTAATGAAATGTGAAGCATTATTTCGCCGGCAGCTCATGTTTGGTGGTTATTTTTATTCGTTGCATTCCCCGCATAAATCCGGACGAATGGTATCGCAGCGTCTGGCTTTTCTTTGTGTTCTTATATGTCCCCAATGCTCAACGAGGTTCGTGTATATGGAGTTAGGGTCAACTAGTTGAACCCTTGCAAGATCGACCACAAGCCCCGACGACCTCCCATGGCGAAGAAAAGAAAGATGAGGGAGAAGGAGATCCTATCAAAATATTGCTCGAGGAGGACCTCGAGAAACAAAGAAACACGATGATGGATAACTTTGTTCAGATTCTTCAACGATTGCCCATCCAACAGCCACTCTGCAGGCGCCACTCCCTTCAAGGTACAGGTAAACTTCGATATTCCTGTATTTGAAGGCCAAATAGATGTAGACACCGTAGATAGATGGTTGAATTTTTTGGCAGGGTATTTCTCGGTCCATGATTTCTTTGACCAAGAAAAGATTATTTTTGCATTCCTCAAAGTCGCCCCCCATGTCAAAGATCGTGGACATCTATTTTGAGTAAGAGTGGACAGCTCTGCACATCCTCTATTATCGACTAAAAACCCACTTGGAATTCGTTCCGAGACGGCATCAAGGAACAATATTACCCTGTGGGGAGCTATGAGGAAAAATACATCCAATGGACCACGCTGCGGCAACAAAAGGATCAAGATGTGCACGAACTGACGAATCTGTTCCATACCTTGCGCACAAAGTTGGGTATTAAAGATTCAAAGAGACATTTGGTGCTCAAGTACCGCAGCTGTCTGCACAAACACCAGAGGACTGTAATGTTCCAAAATTTTCATGCAGAAAATTGGAACATTAATTTTTGCTAATTTCACATAGGTGGAGAATAAATGTGTAAGAAGACCCATGAATAATGAAAAGCATAATAAAATCCCTCATATTATGAGAAGGGATCATTTTGTATTTGATTTCACACCTCCATGTGTGAAAGGGAGCTATTTTGCAAAGTGGCTCGGTCAAGTTGACCAAAGTCAAACTGCACAGGCTATGAGGTGGAAAGCACAATGTGGCACAATGCAATAGAGAAGGAGGGAACAGTCCTTGAGAAGGAAAACCCTAATGAAGTGGGGCCCATGGAGAGGGAGCTCACAATTGTGTAAGAGGAGGGCAAGACAACCATTTTTTCTCATGAATGGATTATTGATTTCGTTGTCTTGAGAGACAAGGAGCATACTCTTGTTGTTCAGCAAAGTTGCTGGGGGAATTCCTGTTTAAGATTTCTTCCTCCTCATGAGAGGCCTCTTAAAAAATTGATCTTCATCTTTCTCCACATCTTGGCTCAAGGCCAAAGCATTCTCTTCCATCACAGCGTTATTCTTGCAACAAGAAGACATTGTGTTGCTGGGGTTGCAGTGGAGGCTTCCACCACATCACTCCGGGACTTGATTTGCAGATAAAGGAGTCTCCATTTAGTGGATATATCATTGAGGAGTGTTATTGAGCTCATTTGCATATTTTGGCAGCATGCCAAGCTTTCTCCCATCTTCTCAGCACAGTCCCTTCCATAGACTGCATTATTTCAAAGTTAGTCTGTAGTGGGGGTTTGCACCATCACATTGGGGGGAGAGGTTTCCAGTGTCGGGATCAGCCTTGCACTCCGGAAATCCTTTGGAGGATATTGATTCAAATTGTAGAGTAGATTCTACCATCTCCTTCTATTTTTGTTATGAGTTGCTGCAGGTACCCAGCAACTCCGATTTTTTTGGTATTTTCCCATTCTGGGCATATAGTGTAGCCAATCCTCTTAAGGATTGTTGTATTATTGTTGTATCATTATTTTTATGGGTTGAGAGCACACTCCCCCTCATTTCTTGAGCTATATTGAAATATCATCATCTTTCATATTTGTATGCAGCAATGTCTCCATAAGACTGCACAGTCATAGCTAGGGCAGTCTATGCAGCAATATATTTCATGCTTTCATGTACTTGTTCTTTGAGGATGATCATTCCCTATCCTGAGTGCTCTTTCCCTCAAGATATTGTACACTTATTTTTCTGATATGAGCTAATACAATGGCTATGAGTTCTTCTATCATTTTCTGAGATTGAAGCAAGTTTGCTCTTCATGTATTTGTTTGCATATTGTTGTAGCTCATCCCTTTGAGCAAGATCTTGTAGAAATTTCCTTTTTTCCCCAATTTGATGTTTCGCTCACCTTATTTCTCCTTTTAGTTAAATGCCCTTTCCCATATCCTTACATTCAACAATAGAAAAATATTTTTTTTGCTAAAAACACAAATTTTGGAAAATTTACAGAATGCTGAAAAACGCAGAAATAAAAGCAGCAAGCTCAAAACAGCCATTCAACACATTTTAACACAGAGATTTTTGGTCAACATGACCCTAGAAAAACACCCTACAACTCTTGGGGAAAACCAGTTCGAAAGCTCCTTATTTCTGAAAATGCATTTTACAGTGAGGCATAAATTACAGCAAAAATTCCAGCAACTCAATAAATGTACTTATCTCGATTTCTGTGCATTCACTCCGCCTTGGAAAACATGCCAAATAGGAAAAACTCAAAATAGAAATTTTACAACATTTTTTACAGCATTAAATTCTGAACTGACTTTCTTGAAATGTGTGCCCAGTTGTACGGACGTATTGCTGTACGAACTGTACGGATTTGACAGGAAACCCTACTCCTCGATTTCCATGCTCCTTTGCCTCGAAATCTGTGCTGAAGCTGCTATACTGCTGCTGTACAAATTTCTAGAAATTCGTGCCACCAACCAGTAGCCTCTCTCCTCGATTTTAGTGCCAAGAATATGCCTAGAAATAAATTTTGAAGCTGTTGTATGGTCTTCCTCGAAAACTGTGCCTCTCCCACTCGAAAAATGTGCCAACCTCCTACTGTACAGATTTCTACCTTGGGAACCGTGCCTCTTTGCTGCTATATGGATTTTGCTGAAGTCTCTATCAGCTGCCCTCTTTCTCCTCACTGCTCAGAAATCTCCCTTGCTTTCCTTCTCTCCTTCTCCCAATCTGCTCATAAAAGAATGAATGACCTTTTCCTCCTTTTCCTCCTTTAACCTAACCCTAAGTGACTTTTGGGGAATCCCTAAATCCAATGGCTGAAATAGATTGAGATCTAGGGCTGAGATTAAATGCTCATTTAAATCTCACTTTCTATTTTTTAATTCACCCCACTTTAATAGAGACCCACTTAGTCATTTATTTCCAAAGTCACTTTTCCTTTCTAATTTTACATTGACTTTATTAAAGTCACTTTAAAATTAGACTTTAGTAACTTTATCACTTAGAGTCACTTTTAAATTAGATTTGACTTTATAACTTTATAGAGTCACTTTAGGAGAAAAATTAAAATCTTTTGGACACTTTTCCCTAGGCCAAAGATCAAAGCCTTAGGGAACCACCTGTCCTCCGGTAACCAAATTTCAACAGATCTTCTGAGGAAGAATTTCATATTTCCGACAAAGGAGTTCTTCAGCGATAAAAAAGCTGCTGATTTCCATTTTGGAACATTACAGTGGTATCAGAGCATCTTTCTTGGCTCAGCATGTGGCCTTCAAGCCCAAGAAAGAAGAAATCAAGATGATGAAGAGGATGAGCTTGTTCTCATCAGTTTTAGGAGCAAAGAAGAACCTCTCCAAGGAGGAGAAGCAAGAAGAAGAGGAAGAACCCTGCACTTCCTATTCTCATCAAGGAGACCAAGAAATAAGCAGGAAAAAGGCTCCATATTTTGGAGAAGAAAATAAAAGGGTTGAATCAAGGGCTAGCTCTAGATTTTTCTATGAGGAGTGTGAGCATGCAGCTACACACCAAGGGGTATAGCGCAATCACATGGCCAGCTTTGCCATGAGAAGAAAAGAAGAAGAAGGCATACCGGAGAAGGGAACTCTTAGTGGTTTCTTGCATGAGTATGAATCTCAAACTCATAAGTTTAGAGATCACATCTCTTTCCCGGATTTTTGCAAGATCATGGCGAGGAGGAGCAAGCAACATGATGAGGATAGATTTCTCCTATCTGTCTTTGATGGTTCCTCTACTTATTCAGCCAAAGCTTGGATTGAAGAGCTAGACACCTTTTTGCAGCAGCATCAGATTCCTGAAGATGAAACCATCAGAGTAGCAGCGCTGCACTTGGGAGGTAAAGTCTATGCATGGTGGTTATTTGAGTCCTTTGCTTTGAAAAATGCAAATACTTCTTCCTATGCAATGTTTATTAGGGCTTTGATGGAAAAATTTGGTGGGGAGAAATCAGAAACACATGTGGAGGAAACAAACATTGCTAGAAAAACAAAACCCTTGCATATGATGGAGGAATTCATGGGCTCAAGATCACTTCAAAAACCCTTAGAGGAGGCTGATATCTTGCATGGTGCTTTATTGGAAGCAAGACCTTCATCTTGGATTTTGGCACAAGGAGTAATGGAGGTCTCTTTTTCAAGAGAAGATCTCATTTTGGAAGAGTTGCCCACATATGTTGATGAGGAGAAGGGCAACAGCGCTGTCAATCATAGAGCTGATCTAGTACCTCATGCAGAGGGAGGAGGAGCACATGCTCCAATAAGAGGGATTCTTGCATCCTTGCAGGAAGGTCCCCAGGATCTCATACATGGAGGTCCAAGCACAATCAATGAGCAGCATGATTGTGCCATTTTACAGCTGGAAGAAAGAGGAGAGAGAGAGCAGCATCATGTGATGAGAAGCACACACTCTTCTCATTTCCAGAGGAGAAAGGTTGTACTGCGCAGGGAGAGCAAGGGTAAGGTTGCCCAACCATATGTACAGTCCACTCTTGTCATTGATGTCTCACTGCATCGGGGCATCCCACCAGGGAGACCACCAGATCTATCATTGATGAGAGGCATAATGATTTGGGATTCACTGCTCTTGGATTTTGGAGAGGTGAAGAGTTTGGAGGAAAACTTTGGCATGAGGGATGTCAAAGTAGTAGGCAACAGCATGAGTGGAGCTTCACATGCCAGATCACCAGTGCTGTCTCTTAGGAGGATTGATCCTTCTTGGAGATCTTAACTCTTAGTGGGGCACTCCAAGGATCTTGGTGCTTGCAGTATGCTTGATGACACAGAGAGAGATGACAGATATATGGTAGAGGATATGGTCATCTACTCACATGGCAGAGTCTTCTTGACTAGAGCTTCTAGTCTCAAGGAGAAGATGCTACTTGCAGCACAGGGGGACTTCTTTTCCATACATCTCGATGCATATCTTTCCTTGGCAAAGGAGTTCATTTGGGAGGGCATCCAGCAGGATATGTATCAGCATATGGAGAGATGCATAGCCCGAATGATGATGATGAGGATGTCACAGCCACCTTCCTACTCATTGGGAGTAAGGGAGCACTTTCAGTTGAGCCATCCTAGCTCAATGACCAGAGTAACCGGTAGAGGAGGTATACATTTGTATTATTATTTGCCTTCCTTTACTTTATATGATCAACATGTGGTATTGAGGAGGATCATCCCTTCTCATGTTTTATATGATGATGTACTTGGAGCCATTTGCAACATTGAGATTGGCTATCTCATGGGTGGACTATGGGGGAAGCCACATGATTCTTGGTGGGCACTATTGACACCATATTTTATGTTCATGTTTTCATCTTATGAGATGATTGTGGCAGCAAACAAGTGGTTGAAAGAGCACTTGTTGATTTCTGTTTTGATGCAGGCAGTGAGTGCACTGCACAGGTTCCATAAGTGGAACTATGATCCACTTTCCGGTTGTCATATGACAACTTGTTCCTATTTGTTCTTGCTTCCATGTGTTGTTGAGTTTTCTTTTTACATGTGGAGCTTTGTCTGGAAAGTGGGATATGAGTTGGAGATGCCCATTGGGAGTATGATTCTCCCTACTTTGCATGGTGTATGTTTTCGGAGAAACAATGGGCAGCCCATGATTGCCAAGCTTCACCTCTTTCCTTCTTGTGGGAGGAGCTATTTAGAGAGTCTGAATTTTTGGAGGATGCATTTCATGGTTTATATGTTTGATGGGGTGGCTTGGGTCTCTCTTGAAGACCATTATATTTCAGCCATATATCAACAGCAGCCCCATATGTATCATGATGAGGGAGGAACTCATTAGGTGGATGTGCCCTTTGGGAGGAGGAACCTCCATTGTTTTTGCAGCTCATGCTCCAAGGGGAGTATGGGAGATGATATGGTCACCAAGTTCAGCCATTTGTTTTTCCATGAGGTGAACCATATGACTCTTTGGATTCCATATGATGATGAATTCCAACTCATCACATATGAGATGATTTGGGCTAGCTTGATTTGCAGCATTGGAGGAGAGGTCCTTGGGGATCTAGACTTCATCTTGCCTCTTGAAGGCAACATTATTGCAGTCCGAGTTCAGCTTGCACTCCACATTTATCACGAGTGGAGAAGAGGATAGCATGGGGTAGGCCATGGAGCTTACTATGTTCAGAATTTCAGCCCACCTATTCTACATGAGCACAGGGTGGAGGATTATTTTCAGGAGTTGCCTAGTTGGAAGTTGACTCATTTTGCATGGTTGATAGCTTGGGGATGGAGGATCCACATGAGGGAGATGTCCCTCAAACACATCATAGACTCCATGCCTTGAGAGAAGGCCTTCCAGTTCTATCCTTGCAGTTGCTTGGGGACAAGCAACATTTGGGAGGGGAGGACTGTAATGTTCCAAAATTTTCATGCAGAAAATTGGAACATTAATTTTTTCTAATTTCACATAGGTGTAGAATAAATGGGTAAGGAGACCCATGAATAATGAAAATCACAATAAAATCCCTCATATTATGAGAAGGGATCATTTTGTATTTGATTTCACACCTTGAGAAGGAAAACCCTAATGAAGTGGGGCCCATGGAGAGAGAGCTCACAATTATATAAGAGGGCAAGACAACCATTTTTGCTCATGAATGGATTATTGATTTCGTTGTCTTGAGAGACAAGGAGCATACTCCTGTTGTTCAGCAAAGTTGCTGGGGGAATTCCTATTTAGGATTCCTTCCTCCTCATGAGAGGCCTCTTGAGGAATTGATCTTCAGCTTTCTCCACATCTTGGCTCAAGGCCAAAGCATTCTCTTCCATCACAGCGTTATTCTTGTAGTAAGAAGACATTGTGTTGTTGGGGTTGCAGTGGAGGCTTCCACCACATCACTCCGGGACTTGATTTGCAAAGAAAGGAGTCTCCATTTGGTGGAGATATCATTGAGGAGTGTTATTGAGCTCATTTGCAGATTTTGGCAGCAGGCCAAGCTTTCTCCCATCTTCATCAGCGCAGTCCCTTCCATAGACTGCGTTATTCCAGAGTTAGTGTGCAGTGGGGGTTTGCACCATCACATTGGAGGGAGAGATTTCCAGTGTCGGGATCAGCCTTGCACTCCGGAAATCCCTTGGAGGGGATTGATTCAGATTGTAGAGTAGATTCTACCATCTCATTCTATTTTGGTTATGAGTTGCTGCAGCTACCCAGCAACTCCGGCATTTTGGTATTTTCCCATTCTGGGCATACAGTGTAGCCAATCCTCTTAAGGATTGTTGTATTATTGTTGTATCATTATTTTTAGGGGTTGAGAGCACACTCCCCCTCATTTCTTGAGCTATATTGCAATATCATCATATTTCATATTTGTATGCAGCAGTGTCTCCATAAGACTGCGCAATCATAGCTAGGGCAGTCTATGCAGCAATATATTTCATGCTTTCATGTACTTGTTTTTTGAGGATGATCATTCCCTCTCTTGAGTGCTCTTTCCCTCAAGATATTGTACACTTATTTTGTTGCTATGAGCTAATACAATGGCTATGAGTTCTTCTATCATTTTCTGAGATTGAAGCAAGTTTTCTCTTCATGTATTTGTTTGCATATTGTTGTAGCTCATCCCTTTGGGCAAGATCTTCTGAGGAAGAAGTATTTACATAGCTATAGGCAGAGTCTGAGAAAAGGCCAGATAGCCTCCAATTCTCATCCCCTCTTTAGAGGTGACATAGCTGGTAAAAGCCCTCTCAGTCAATCTCTGACATAGCCTTGTTCATATTTCCGACAAAGGAGTTCTTCAGCAATAAAAAAGCTGTTGATTTCCATTTCGGGAACATTACATCAGCGCTGCACTTGGAGGGTGAAGCTTATGTATGGTGGAGCAGCCACTTGAACCATGAAAGGGTGAAAACTTTTGCAAAGTTCATCCAAGGGTTGATCAAAACCTTTGATGATGAAGGAGCAAAGGAAGAGAAGATCACACCACATCTTGAGGAGGCTTGTGATAACGCTGTCACACTCATAGAAGAGCAACTACATGCATCAACAGTTGGGGCAACCAACACTTTTGAGGAAGGAACTCTTGCAGCCCTACAAGAAGTTACAAATGCACATCAAGGTATAAAAGAATTTCCACAAACTATTGTTGCAATAACTTCTTTTGAAAATTATGGAGTTTTACTTTTGCATGACCAAGGGTCAAATCTCATTACTACCATAGAGTAGCTTGGTTGCACTGCGCTATGCAACATGAAAAATTTCAAGGAGGAAACGAACCATCATCTTCATGAGCCTTTGTTGGATTGCATATCACATTGGAGGTTGGGGTTTGAAGCCTTGAAGAATGATGGTAGACATCTTGCAGCGAGAAAACCTTTCTCCCTTCAAGATGACACTTTCTCAATGAGCTCTTCTCAGCTCAACGAGGAACTTCTACTTTCAGATCCAGGACCTCATTGGTTTTGGAAGACTACGGATGAGAGGGAGGTCTCAAGGAAAGATCTCATTGGAGGTGCACTTCAACACACCATGGAGTGCAATGCTTTTTTTCCTTTCTCACAAGAGCAGATAGAAGATGGAGGACATCTTAGGATGGATAACATCTCTCATGCTTGTGTTGGACATCCCTTGAGCCATACACATCATGATGGGAGGTTTTTTCCTACCACCTATTTGGGTCTTGATAGGGTCTCATTGATCCTTGAGAAGATTGCATTTCAAAATCCCATGAAGTGCAAAGACAGGAATTTGATTTGGGAGGATGATAGCCCTCATGGGAGGAGTACCAAGATGAGAAGAAAAAGGAGGCATCCAAAAGTGATTGAGTGGATTTGGTTGATGAGCAAGGAGCTAGGAGGCTACTTGCAGATCTATGATACTGGGCAGCAGGAGGCTTGGCTGCGCTGGTTACTCTTGAAAGAGTTTGGCCATCACTTGGCAAACTCTCTTCCTAAGAGTAAGAGGATGCATACTTACATCATTGAGCAGCATAGAGTATGGATGCATGGTGTCGATATGATACTCATATCATTCATCATGTCTTCATCACATGATTGGTATGATGGAGGTATGGGGAGGCAGCAAAATGTCTTGTTGCTTTGCTTGTTTCTGGGAGAGCAAGAGCAGATTTGCTCTCACACTTTGCATGATGTTGCAGGAAGAGGAGATGGCATTATCTCTTTGGTTTTTGATGATTTGGGAGCTCTTCCATCTTGGGGAGTATTCCATATTTGTTGCAGCATTATTAGAGGGATCTTTGACAAGGATCATGTCAAAGAACAGAGTTTGGTATTGACAGGGGCTTATTTGCATAAGCTCACAACGCTGTCACTTTGGAGAAGAGTTGTATGGATGAAGTGTGCCTAGCAGAAATGTGGAGGATCCATAACCCACAGGTCCTAGGATCATTCCATATTTATTGCACTTGATGATAAAAGAGGAGGTAATGATGATAGAGCCATCTACCACTATGGCATGTTCTTCTTGACTTGGGGTTCCAAGCACCTTCTTGCAGCACATGGTTCATTTTTCCTCATAGCATGCCAAAACACTATGGAGGACTCATTCATGGATCCATGTACCATATTACTTCTAGAATATGGTGAGAAGTTTGTATATACATTCATTGATTTGCACACTCTTACCATTATTATGCAGTGCATTGCTTCACAAGAGGGCAAGCTTGTCACATTGCTCCATGAGTTGTATTGGGCCAATATACATGATGGAGGCAGCCATCTCTTTTGTGGCCATGGGCAAATGTTTTATCATCACTTGTATGTTCAGTTTATGCACTCTAACATGTATCATATGGGGACATGCATGATTAACCATGTAAGAAGAAACATTTTGCCTTGTACTTTCCTCAAGCAGCAACTTGTAAAACTGTGATGTACTTGTTTGGGAAGCTGTTGGTACCTTCTTGCACCACCTGAAACCTTCAGCATTCTCTTCATTCTATTGCTGATCATGACTTCATTTGCTGATATAGATCAGATTTGTATGAGAAGCATGATTATGATGGAGACACATGAGTTGGGTGTGTCTTTAAGTGGGAAAAATTCTCACATTTTCTGCACTACATGTTCTAATGGGAGCATGGGAGTAGATATGGCCACCACAACCACATGTTTGTTTCCTTTTGAGGTGGGCCATGAGGCTGATATTCATCCATTGTATAGCCATGGGCAAGTGCTTGATCATGTATTGTTGTTACATTCAGTCATTTACTATCCTTTAGTAGATGTGATGAATCTTGTACATTGCTTGCCATGTAATTTTCTGAAGTTGCAGTGGGTGGAACTGCGCTGTATCCTTGTGAGATATTGTTTGCATCATGCATCATCATGTAAAACTTGCAACAAACTTCTCCTTGGGATATTCTATGATGACCATGTCCTATTCATCATGGATAATATGTTTTGGGCCCGCCTGTTCTTCATTGTTGGAGGAGAACTCTTTGGAGGATTTTTCTTCATTTTTCCATTTGAGGGCAATGCTTTTGCAGCCCAGGATTAGCATACACTCTACACTTGTCATGAGTGGAGAGAAGGACAGCATGGGGTAAGCTATGATGCTTGCCAAGTTCAGATTTTCAGCCCACCTTCATTACCGGAGCTTGAGGTGAAAGGAGATTTTCAGGAGTTACCTTGTTGGGAGGTGGTTCATTTTGTTTGGATGATTGCTTGGGGATGGAGGATCCACATGAGGGAGATGTTCCTCACCATATTTCAGACTCCATGCCTTGAGTGGAGACTTTCCAGTTCTATCCTTGCAGTTGCTTGGGGACAAGCAACATTTGGGAGGGGAGGACTGTAATGTTCCAAATTTTTCTTCAATAAATTGGAACATTAATTTTTGTCTAAATTCATTTAGGAGATGATAATTGGGAAAGGAGGCCCAATAATAATAAAAACATAAATGAAATCCCTCTAGTATGAAAAGGGATCGGCCATGAAACTAGATTTCACACCCCCATGTGTGAAAAGAGACATTCGCAAGAGGTTTGACCAAGTCAACCAGCACAGGGTATGAGGTGGAAAGCACTAGGTGGACAACGTAGAAAGGCAGCTTCTAGAGGAAGGGAAACCCTAATTCGAAGTAGGGCCCATGGAGAGCCTTCATTTGCTATATATGGAGAGGAGGAGAGCCATTGCAGGGGATGCATATGTTTATGATATTGAGCTGGTCATTTCGACTTCTTGAGCATGTTGGTTATTTAGCTAGTCTGCAGCACTGTTTAGTGCACCGAGTGTCTCCGTTCGGAGATCTCACCCTCAGCCCCGGGGGACTTCGAGTGCCTGCTCGGGTGAGGTTGTTCCATCAGTATTTTGCAGGAGGATTGGCGTTTGGCTTTTGTGGAGGAGCAGTGCATTCATAGACTGCGCAGTCCTGAGAGGGAGGACGCAGTCCATCTCTGGGAAGCTCCGGATTGGGTGCCTTTGGAGGTTTCGAGCTTCGCGATTAAGCAAGGGGCCAGCCCTTGCCTACTGGAGGATTTTGGCAGAGTTTGAGGCAGTATTTTGGCAGATTCCCTTCAATGTCAGCGCAAAGCTTTGGAGGATAGCTTAGATCCTCAAGGGGGTGATTTTCGGGGGTCGGCCATTCCAGAAACGCTCTCTGGGCTTTTCTGGGTTTGGTGAGCAGAGGCTGATTCCAGAGTTTCAGCTTATTCCGAGTAGGGGAGCAGCCCCAAACACTCACCTTGTTCCAGCCGTAACAGCAACACGGCAGTTTTCCAGCAGCTAGGACACAGATCAGAGAGCAGCCATTCCATCAGTATTCTGAGAGTATTTCTTGACTTGCCTTATGCAAGTCTAGGTGCCATCACTCAGATCACCTATTGTACTCACTTATATTTCTCAGCATAATAAAATGGCTCAGTATTCTCTCTATTTTATGTGTATCTGTTGCATATATTGTTCCTAGCATTTCATGTACTGTCGTATGATCTGCATCACTACTTTGAGACAGTCCCTTGCTATACCATCTGTTGTGTTTTGCCCATACTCTATAGACGGAGTCTGGTGAGGGCCAGGTAACCTCCAGATCTCATCCTCTTTCAGAGGTGAAATATTTGGTAAATGCCCCTCCAGTCCATCTCTGGTTTAGAGTTGACTGTGTTTGAGAGGTATCCCTGAAAAGGGATATTACACTGTTTTTCAAACTGAAAATGTCTCTTGCTCATTTGGAAGATCAATAATGAAATAGTAGTAAATTGTAAAATTCTTTCAGTCATAATTACATGCAATAGACCATGTTCTATTGCATGTGATTATTACCGAAAGAATTTGGAAGATCAGTAATAAAATAATAGTAAATTGTAAAATTCTTTCAATAATAATCACATGCAATGGAATATGGTTCCATTGCATGTGATTATTACCGAAAGAATTTTACAATTGTATGATAGATAACAGTAGCTTAGATTCTAAAGAAAATAATAGTAATGTGATTTGACTGAAAACTTTGTTTTCCGACTGTTTTAGAAAGTACGTTTTCAATACATTAGCAAATTCTTGCCATGCTCAAGGACATGCTCTCTGACATCCAATCATGTTTGCAAAATGCTAAAAGAAAAATTGAATTCTTGGAGTTAGAATCGCAGTTACAGCGAGACGAACGTCAAAAGAAAACTTGTGATTTTGAACTGGTGTTTGTTCAAAACAACAATTTGTTTGAGCCTGATCATCAGTCAAAGAATGATCAGAGAAATGAAGTGATTTCGGGTGAAAATTTGGATGTAGTTAGAAGTGTTGATGTGAACCCTGTTATAAGACCATGGGAAGAGATGACACACAATAAAACACAGAATTGGTCTTGGTTATAACAATGATGTATCTTTTCACATTCCAAACTTTTCTAAACCTATAAAATTTCTAAGTGCGGGTTTTCTGGATGGTGGAGTTCTAGAAAAAGTTGATAGATGCCAACAGTGTAACAGAGTTTGACATATGAAAGATCGGTGTTTTGATCTTTCCTCGTGCGAGCGTTGTGGAAGGCGAAATCATGAGTCAAATAGATGTTCCAAAAGGAAGAGCACTACAAGAGAGAAGCTAAGTTTTGGATGGATTGCTTCTTGGGAATGGACGAAAGCAGCCAAGAAGATCTACAAATCATATCAAAGAATTTGTTCGAGAGTGACAAGTCTTGCAGTGATGCGGAATATTTCTCACCTTGTATCCAACAAAGGGGGATTTGTTGGCGGGTCTACTACAGGTTCGAGTTCGAGATGTCAAGCGAACCTGAGTCACTGATCTACATCCTGAGCCACAACCTCAATTGATTGAGTTTGTTTGAGGAACTGCTGTGACAATTCTGGAGTTTGTGGTCATCTTAAAACCACATTTTTTTGTTCTGAGAACTACTATGTAGGTTCCAGAATTAGTGTTGGTTGAGACATTGAGTTCTCCCATTTTCAGTTTATGGTCATCCTTGAAAACCATTTCCGAGAGACATTCAACTCTTGGCTGAGATGCATTTCTGCATTCTGAGCTCTCATTCTTGGACTTTGGTATATCCCTTCGGATTAAGGGGGGAATATTAGGCAACTAATCCTTGGGTTAGTTTGTGTTAGGTAATCGGTTATTAGAATCCAAGAAATCCGGGGAACTGATTCAACAGTTCCTTAATGTATTTATATGTGTATACATTGTACATCATTCCTTGAGACATTCATTAATATTTTGTTGAAGTTTGTTTCCAGTTTGTGTGTTGTGTATATTACATATCCACTGCTGATTCAACAGTTCCTTAATGTATTTATATGTGTATACATTGTACATCATTCCTTGAGACATTCATTAATATTTTGTTGAAGTTTGTTTCCAGTTTGTGTGTTGTGTATATTACATATCCACTGCCACCTTGTCAGGTATATAACAAACATGCAATACCTTTAAAATAACGAGAAGCTGCCATTGATGTTCCACGGTGCAACTTGGGCAGTGTGCCTATTTTCTAAGATGCGATCTTCCAACTATGCCAATTTTTTACAGGTACTACAAGTTTATACGAATACATGCATTGTTTTCCCAAGACCTATAAGTTATGAAGGAAAAAAGAAAAATAAGTTACAAGAATATTCAGGAAATGGGATGTTTACATGCAGTTCCTCTCAGCGCTGCATTTTCACTGGTTCTTGAATCTTGATTTAAAAAGGTACTGATTAAAATAGCATTGATATACAGATATACTATATAAAACAGATGCAAATAGCAATCATGAAAACAACAAAGTTGAAAGTCTCACCTGTATTTTGCTGTTGATGTGCTGAGGCGTCTTCTCTATCTCCTGTCTGTCCCAAATGTTCACGGGCTCTACCAATGCATGCTTTCATGTGATTTTTTTCAGAAGGTTTAGTAACCAATTTCTCAGCTTCTTCAAAGACCTTCAATCCAATAATCCAGAAACCAGGGGCGACATATCTAGTTTGCAGAAGTGTTGCCACCCTGCAAACCGCAGCATACATCTGCAATAGAAACCAAATTTCAATCAAATTTACCCACAATTTCAATCAAACTTCTCTAGACAGATGATGGGTATTATTATAAAGGAGTCGTCCAATATTGGAGACAGAT
Source organism: Pinus albicaulis (assembly GCA_034641835.2). Taxonomy (NCBI): domain Eukaryota; kingdom Viridiplantae; phylum Streptophyta; class Pinopsida; order Pinales; family Pinaceae; genus Pinus; species Pinus albicaulis. The sequence continues at coordinate 1,271,115,198 of CM076582.1, forward strand.
ATGCAAAACCAACATAAAGAGAAACGAGAATTACCTCCCTTTCCCTGATTTAGAGGGGCTCTTGAATAGGTAGATAAACATTAGGGCAAGCTTGTGTCAATAGTAGATTCTAGTGCTCTAAGGAACGTATTTACTCTGGATAAAAAGGACTTGTGGAGGACATTGAGTCAGTTTTTAATGGGTTGTCATGGAAATAGAGACTGGACAATGAGAATGATGCAATCAGACGCAAAATTTGTCGCCGCTAAAGTCATCTAACAGCAACTTCTAACAGGAAAACTAAAGAGAATTCAGTTAAAAGTATGAAAATGTAATATCCCTAGGGGAAAATTTACCCTTAGGGTTTGAAATGACAAGATTCGTATTCTAGCTAGTATCACAATGTTCTTTCAATTTTGCAACCACAGACAATATTGAATGCAATAACAGTGTAACCATTATTTAACAGTTCATTCCCATGAAACTAATCCAGCAATACATAAAGAGTGTAAGTTCAGTCTTCCCAATCTCACACTACAGTGTAAATTCACAACATTCGCTATTACATTAGCTAACCCTACTGTCCTAATACTTCTGGGTCTGACCTTCAACGAGCCTTTTGGTACCTCTTTGCTGCCAACCAGCCAGATTTCGTTGGCCACAATTCGCTGCCACAGGACACCTTGGAGAGGGTTACAGAGAAGATGCTGCTGTTCTTGAATCAACCTGAATTTGTCCCAACAAATCTTCACTGCACAGACCCGCCCTCAGGACACTACACAGCTGCCCTTGCCACAAGGAGATACCCTTCAGGGATCCTATGCTGCCTCAGGAATTGCCATTAACATGGGGCCGCAGCCTCAGGGAGAAGGAATCAGGAGTATGTTATTTCCAATTAGTGCCTTGGTCCCACAGGAAACACCTCCGCTGCCTCAGATAGGGTTCACTGCCATGTTGGTTCTCCACTATAACAATAAATACTAAAGTTTAAACACTCCTTCCAATTAACCACAGCCTCAGATAGGGCCTCAGGAGCCCTGCTGCTAAGATTTATCTTCCCTTAAACAACTTCACTACCACAGAAATCTTCTTCAAGCTGGCTGCATGCCTCAGATAAGGTTGTATGCTTCCTCACTGCCCTATAACAGGCCCATGCTGTTACAGAATGTCCTATTTGCTGCCCAGAATCCTTCCGCTACCACAGGTAAGTACCTGAGGGTGGAGCCGCTGGCTCAGAGAATAACTTCGCTAACCAAACAGTGCCAGATACCCTTGCTGTCATAGAGAGTTAGCCCTCCAGAAACCCTACACAGCTCAGGAAATGCCATCCGTAGCCTCAGATGAAGACGCTGCCACAAAAAATCAAATCCAAATGGACCTTAGCCTCAGGGAGAGGGAACCAGGGGTATTTTGCTGCCAATGAATGCCCTAGAATCACAGAAAATACCTCCGCAGCCTCAGAGATACTTTCCTGTTCAAACAATACCTCACAACCCTTGCGGCTCCACACTTGCTGCCTCAGAAGTGTCACAAGATAGATGAGTGCTGCCTCAGAAATTTTGCTAAACAGAGAAGAGAGAAGGGATTGGCTAGGGTGGAATCTTTCACCCCCGAAACCAATCAGAAAGAAAGGGGTCTTAAAACCCTCCAAGAGCCTCAGCTCAAAAATCAAAAAGATCCACAAAAAATGATTCTCCTCTCTCCTTCCGATATATTCCCTTTGGGGCCTTTCCTCCTATTTTTAAATTTAAGGGATTAAGAACTTTCCTCCATTTTGCCCCAAATTGGCTTTTACCACAAGTTTTCCTCCAATTACCACAAATTATCCATTGTTATTCCAAAAACATCAAATAATGGATTTCCTCCTTTACAAATGACTATATCCTACTGTTAAAATATCCTAAAACCAGCGATCTAAGCAAACAAATTATATCTAGTTACTTGCTGGTAATTTTGGTAGTTTTTTTCATGCAGCAGAAAACGAGAAAAGCAATCTCACACAGTGCACAAATATTTCTGCCCTTCTAGATGAGTTCATCATTCAACATTATCTTCAGAATTTATAAGAGCTCCCTTATAGGGAAAAATGGCTCTGAGAATTAATCAAACGAACAACAAACCTAAAACTTACAATTTGCATGGAAATCGAGGCAACCTGCCCTCAAACTCGTACCACCGTATGGAATCCGTACAAACAGCAGTACGGCCTGCTCTGCTGGACTGTATTGTTTCTTTTTTCCTTGCTGCTACCTAGCTGCCTTCTCCTTGCTGAATCCTCCCCAATGGTTGAAAATTAGATCTCTGGTTTTCTCATTCACTCACTTGACTTGTGAAATGAATGTTCTGTGTCTGTCCTTTGTCCTCTCTTTCTTTAATAAATTTGACATGAGCCAAAAACCTAATCTTCAACAATTGAGATCTAACCGTGAGATCAATGGCTTTCTTTTAATTAAATTATTAAGTGAATATTCTTCTATTAAAGTGATTTTTAATTAATAAAGTGACTAAAGTGATTTTTAATTAATAAAGTGACTAAAGTGGATCACTTTATTAATTAATTAATAAAGCAAACTTCTAAAAAAGCATAGGATACTTTTAATAACGATTTCCATAAGTAGACACCCTCATGGAAATACTTGTCTGGGCTACAAACACTAACACTCCCTCTTAGCAAGGAAGTTATTCTCCACCACTCCAAGCTTGTCACAAGATCAGAAGAACTTGCCCTTCACCAAGAGCTTGGTGAAAATGTATGGCAACTGCTGCTCTGTAGAAACAGATAGCAGCTTGATTGCTCCTCTCAGCACCATCTCTCTGATGAAGTGGTATTTGATCTCAATGTGCTTTGACCCATCTTGAAACACTAGATTCTCTGAAACTTTGATACAACTTCAGCGGATCATTGTAAGCTCAAGCGTCTGACCAAACAATCCTGTGAATAGCTTGCAAAGCCAAATGGCTCCACAACTAGCTAGAGTGGCCACCATGTACTCTACCTTAGTAGCTAGGTCTACTTCTTGCTGAACTAGGAAATGACTATTGACCCCAAACTTAAGCAGCATCCACATGTGCTCTTCCGACCTATTTCACTGCCTGCCTTGTCTAAATTTGGGTACCCCTGCAACCTCACACCATCTCCACCAAGGTACTACAATCCATATCCTACTATGCCCTGCAAATATATGGGCACGTGCTTTGTTGCAACCTAGTGAACCTCCCTCAATTCCACCATGAACTAGCTTAGGGTGTTAATAGCAAAGTTGATGTTTGGTCGATGTTAACCAGATACATCAATGATCCAATCAATTGCCTGTAATGTCTGGAGTCTGCCAACTCTGAAACTGAAGAATCAATCTCCTCAGGTTAGTCACCATCAGAGTGGCGATCGGTCTGTTATCCTCCATCCTGAATCTCTTCAAGATCCCTAGAGTGTACTTCCCCTGTCTGTGGAAGATCTCGCCTAGTTGCTGCCAAACCTCAAGTCCCAGAAAGTAATGCATGGGCTAAAAATCCTTCATCTCGAATTCTAACACTAGATCTGACTTGCAACCTACAATCAATCTCTTTACACCTGTCAGAATGAGATCATTTGCATACAACACCAAAATGAGGGGCCTAGATCCAACCAACAAGTATAGGTTGGGATCTATCTCAATCTTAGTGAAGCCTATGCCCTACAGATAGTTGTCAATCCCGGCATATTAGGCCCTGGGTACCTGTTTGAGTCCATACAAGGCTTTCTTAAGCCTACATACATGCGTCTCTCTGTCATGGACCTCAAACCCCTGTGGTTTCTCAATGGAGACTTCTTCCTCAATGATGTTGAGGAAGGCGGTCTTCACATCCATCTGATGGATGCTCCATCCCATCTCAAAAGCTATCAAAATAACTTCTTGAATAGAGGAGTATCTAGTTATAGGAGCAAAATTTTCCTCGTAGTCTACTCCCTCTTTATGAGAGAACCTGTGAGCCACAAATTTGGCCTTGTATTTCTCCACACTGCAGTTAGGTGCATGCTTTACCCTCTAAAGCCACTTGGAAGTCACAACTGACTTCCCCTTTGGTCTGAGCAAAATTTCCTAGACATCATTCTTCATGATGGAGTTGTGCTCCTCCACCATGGCATCTCTCCACACCTACTGGCTAGTTGCTTCCTCAAAGTTGGTAAGATCTGAGTCTATGATGTTGGTCATCAAAGCCATGTACATCGGAAACTTTTGTGGATGCCTGCTCTCCCTGAAAGTGGTCCTCGGAGGCTCAACATGCTCCTGAGCACCTTGCAAGGTCTGCTCTTCCCACATAGGCCTCCTGACTGATGTTGAAGGTGTTGACTTCTCCTCTTACTTTGAAGGTTGGCTATCTTTGCTACTAGAAGTCTCTTCTCTCGGCTCCTCCTTTGGTTCCTCCTCCTAAGACCCCTTTGTAGTTGTTGGTAGCTCGTAAGATTTCCTAAATGTCAAATTCTCCTCAAACTTGACATCTTGGCTCAATACTATCTTCCACTGATCTGTCAGGAAGACTCTCTAAGTCTTTGAATCCGCGTTGTATCCCACCAAGATGCCCCTCTCACCTAAGGGTTGCAAATTTGTCCTCTTTTCCACGAGTATGTGGATGTAGACTGGACAACCAAATATCCTGAGATGTCTTATCTCAAACTTCTTGCCCATGTGCTTCCTTCAGTGTCTTATCCTCCAAAATTTGGAGTGGGCTCCTGTTCTGCAAATACACAGTTGTGTTGCATGCCTCGGCCCATAGAATCATCGGCAAACTCTAATCATGGATCATGGCCTTTACTACACTAATGACAGACAAGTTCTAACTTCTACCTCTATGCAACCCTATTCTTTTGTGGGTTGTAGACCACTACCTTCTCCCTTTTGATCCCTGCCTCGCAGAAATATGTGAACTCATTATAGGTGTATTTACCCTCGTTGTCTGTCCTCAACACCTTGATCTCCTTCCTATCATATTCTCCATCTAAGCTTTGACAACCCTGAAATGACTGAAAACCTCACCCTTGGTCTTCATGAAGTAGATCTAGGTCTTCTTAGAGAAGTCATCAATAAAGTTAACATAGTAAAATGTGCCCCTTACTGAAGATACTGACATAGGCCCTTCTAATCATAATGGATCAGATCCAAAGTTCTTTTGGATAGAGTCTTGCTACTAGGGAAAGATGCCTTGACATTCTTGCCGAGTGCACACACTTTGCACCTCCCTAATGCTCCAAACTGAAGTCCAGAAGCCTAGTGACCATTAGTCTCAGTAATAGAAGAGCTCTGTGATGGAGACGTCCCATCCTCTTGTGCCAAAGCTCGCATATGCTCTCATCAGTGCGCATTAGAGCCTGAGCAGGCTAATGTTGAAGTCTATACAAATTCCCCTCCCAAATCCCAATCCTCACTAGTCTCTGGGTTGGCTCCCTCTGTTCAGATGAACACTTTCCTCCTCTAAAAGTTAACCTCGTAAACTTTGTCCTCCATGACTTAGATGGACAAAAGGTTCTTCTTTAGGCTAGGTACACAGAGTACCTCCTACGCATCAAAGGACCCTCCTCACTCAAGTTGGACATGAATTGTCCCCTATCCTCTCACTGCATACTTTGCATCATCGTCAAGTTCAATATGGATCCCTGAGTCATCCTCTGCAAAACTATTGAATAGCTTGTTGATTTTTGTAGCATCACCCAAGTGCTCTAAGTCTCAAATTTGGTGTGGAGGCTTAGACACTTATATTCCAAAGAACCCAAAAACCGTTTGTGGAAATTCCACTCAATTCATGTTTTATTAAAATAATTAATTATTTTAATGAGGACCCTAAGTCTAATCTTAGGGAAATTAAATAATTAAAGGGTATTAATAAAACAGAGTGTGAATCTTCTAGAGAACGAAGATCAAGTCATGTTTTAATCTTGGCCATCAATTAGACATATAATCTGGTCGTTGATTTGTCAACGAGAAAACTATAAAGAAAGGCTTGAGGGTTCATTTGGAAAGCACACCGAGACACTGAATTGATCTAAGATCGAAATTCCTAGGGCGTGGTTTGCTGAGAAATTCAAGCTAGAGATCTGCGCAGTGAGGGGCAGAGATAGCATCTGGAGAGAAAGATTTTCTCAGACGATGGAGCATCAGTCAGAGAGAGGCAGAGATGATCTAGCCTAGCCAGCGTTGAAGGAAGGGGCTCGCGCAGTGACTGCGTAGGCTCACACAGAAGCAGCGCAGAGGCAGAGGCATAGGTTCCGTAATTTTTTTGGTGGATCAGTTTCGAAGGCTGGGATCCGAAAAGTGGCACCGGGAGGTTGTTTCTCAGCATCCACAGAGGCAAAACGACTTGGAGGAGGGCTAACACTGAGCCTGGAAGGGGGTGACGCAGTGGCTGGAAGTTCCAGCGCTGGATCTACGCAGAGGCTACGCAGAGCCTATCCGGGGTAGTTGTTCCTTCATCCGGATCAGTCGGAGTCTCAGTGATTGAGTGAGGTGTTCCTCACAAAAGCCTGTCCAGAGCAGTTGTTCCTTCATCCGGATCAGTTGGAGTCTCAATGATTGAGTGAGGTATTCCTCACAAATTCTTTTGCCAGTATTTCTCTCTATAACTGAATCATCCTCGGGATATTCAGAGATGTATTCAGACATTGCTACTGCTTAATTGCCTTCTCTTTGCTGAAATACTGTTGAAATCCTCACCAATAGTTGAAAATCAGATCTTGTGAAAATTTGTTTGAAATGCAACAACTGGAATTAATTCTCCTAATGGATTAACAGTTTAGTAATTTTCTGATTAATATTGAATTAATCACACTGCACTTTTTTCGCCAAATAAAATAAACGTTGGGAAAATAAAAATGTTGGAAACTGAGAAATGTTAGCACACACACATAAAATATGACAAATATTTTTGGACAATTGGCCCCGGGAAAACCCAAACCAATGCAGCAGTTGAGGGTTTTATTATTATGGAGCAGTGAATTTTGAGTACAATAAATTTGGATGTCCAACTGGCTATCCAATCTGAGAGAAATACTGGCAAAATCAACTGAGGGAATTTACCCTCGCCTCCAAGCAATCTCGGCTCTAACTGACCTCTGAAAAGCAAGTCGTCCAAACTCTCTGCGCAGGCCCTGCATCACCTTTGCACAACCTGCCACACGCTCAACCAGGAACTGTTGCTTATCAAGTCGTACTGCCAGTTGATGACTGGGAAAGTGTCTATCCTGCCTCCTAGAAAATCTTCCCAGCCTCTAGAAACTGAAACGACCTTCTTTCCAGAAAAATCGAACTGCTCACTGAAGCAACTGCTCAGGCCCAGCGCTGCTTCCAGGAGAAATAATTCGGCCTCCTCTCTTGCCTGTATTGTGAGTTCAGCTTATAACAATGTGTAACCCTGAAATTCATCAGTTAATGAATCCGTGTTTCATATAAAAATAAATAGAATTGATTGCATTGTGTAACCCTGTAATTTATCAGTTACACGAATCCATGTTTCATATAAAAAGAGAAGATTCAATATCTTTTGACAGTGATTAGTTAGTAGGTTGTCAATTGTACATTCGTGTATTGACATACTTCACGAGAAGAACTACAGGTCCTCCAAATTAGTTGCCAAAATAGGAAAACAGAATATTCCAAGTGTTCCTTAGCTTATGACTAAAGTTGTCTTTCTTCTTTAAAAACTCTTTATGGTATAGCTTATGACTAAATTTCTTTTTCTTTAAAAGGACTCTTAATGGTACCTTAACTCCAATAACCAGCCACCATGAACATGGCATGGTATATAGCCTATAGGATTCAACAAGACATATATAATAACATATTCATACTTAGCATTCTATGTCTTGGAGAGACTTTTTGAATCTTCATATTAAATCCAACCCTATCAACCTCAACTGTAAAAAGAAAAAATGTATAGCACATCCCCGTCGAACACTTGTGATTTCAATGAATCTCTCATGAATTTTTTTTTTGGAAAAGACCGTTCCACTATCCCTCTTCAACTTTGCTCGGGATGTCTGGCAAAGTAGCCACAAAACAAGAATGGAGTAAACATGAAGGTTGATCATGAAACCTGCAGAGCCTTTGTATTTCATTTTTTTCACCATGAAAGTATGTACCTGTTAAATCTATTTTCCTTCCATGATGCTGCTCTCATTTAAAAAAAAAGGTTGAGGATGTATTTCGTTCCATTAAGTTAAAAGATTTAAAGAATAGCAAAATAATCCTAATATATTGAACCCCTTTTCAAACATGCCTCTCTAGGCTCTTTGGTTCCAAGATCTCTTTCGTATCTGCTGGCTGTTTGGTTCCAAGATTTCTCTGGTCTCGTGTCTCCAGGGAGAAAAGAATTATGAGAGTCTCGACTCATTTTGACTTTTTTAGCTTCTTTAAAATGAGTTAGAAATTTGCAAACCCTTTCAATAATAATAAATTCATAAAAGTTAAAAGATTCCGGCTTAATAAATTCATAAAAGTTAAAAGATTGCGGGTTGAAAACCGAAGGAAGGAAGAAAGAATAGTCAACGAGAATTACCTCAGATTTCACCACTGAAAACATTTAAACCAGAGTTACTTTAGATCTTGCCTCGCGTGTTTGTTTGGTGATGATATCTTCAAGCAAAGACAACTCAATCGGATGAGAACCAAGCTGTCGAGCAGTCCTTATAACCAGGATTCAATATAACCCAAAATTGCTTTCCAAACTCGTACTCACAAAATGATGAATAATCAAAAGAAACATCCCACGTAAGCTACTAGTACTCACTGATACTTGACAAATTCCCTGGGACTCAAAGGCCTTATTAAATTTTTGGCATAAGTTCAACTAAAAGTATTTAGAGACTTCTCTTATAACTTTTTATCCAAATACAAAATATTCTGTTAACTTCAATATTGATCTACAATGTCAAGGTTAAAAACATATTGATTCTTTAAAACATCTTTTATTTTATATTTTTTGAGTTTAAGCTTTTGTGATTCATAATATTTAGAAATAGTTTTTCAGGATTAATTTATCGTACTGATTTGCTTTTTTGAAAGTTATAGGGTCCGTTCATTGAAATTCTTACCTCTTTCCTTTGTATCTCTACAGTATTTAATCTCCTGGATAGATCCCTCAGATAGATCAGATTCTCATCTATATATTGATGATAAATCACATTGATTCAAAATTTCGATCCAAAAATTTCTAATATAATTAATAAAAAAAAACTATTTTTAAATATCATAAATGGTTCAGAAACATGCCCATGACCGATTCATGTATTGCTCAAAAACTATTATGTCAATTGAAGGTGATTAATTTGGCAGAAAACTGGTAAATTTAACAACTGACGTTTGAGATTTGGCAAGAGTCAAAAACTTTTATGTCAACTGATGACAATTAATTTGGCACAAAACTGGTAAATTTAACAACTGACGTTTGAGTTTTGGCAAGAATCCTCACAAGTTAAAAAGAAGAGGAAAATAAAAAAGTGTTGATTTTTTTTAATATGAATTTTGAAAATAGAAAAATAGAATGTATAGAATTTGAATAAGTTTAGCAAAGAGAAAGATGGTTATATTCACGACCCTGTCATGAAAATGATATCAGCATAGATGTATCTTCACTAATGATCCAAAAAGCATTTAAAAAAATATAAACACAAAATGAAGTATAGAATATTCTTCAAATGACTTTACCCCGAATCAAAAGCCTGGATTGGGAAAATTTTGCTTAAATATCAACTAAATTTTATAATAAATATTTTCATAAGTTAATCTATTCCTAATTGCCTAGCTATGAACAAAGTAAATTTTCTCCGTATTTATATTTTGCAATGATATATGCATATAATTGCCATTCATCTCGATCAATTAAACAATTACTCTATAAATCTGTAAACCAGAGGGGACATTTACCGTGTTTCGAATTTAGGGCATGTAACAGAATTTAGGGTTTAGAGAATGGAAATTTAGTTAGGCAGCGATCCGAGGATTACCATCTCCTGAAGGGCAACGGGGGCAGAGGCATATTTGTGGCTCAGAATCCAGGCCAGCGATGTTGCAGCTGATTCAAATGTTTGTTTCTTCCCCAGCTGCTTCTGCAAATCCTGCAAGGTCTGCTTCAATGTGTCTTCCCTCTCCATTTGCGCGCGATTCGAACGTCGGGCTGCTACTCCGTTCGGTTTATATGGGTAGGTGACGTGGACAGATTGTTCTCGCTCTGAGCTTTCTTCAGGCAGGGGCAACCTCGTATTTTATAAGAACCTTCTGTATTTTAAGGGAATATCATATACCTAACTCTCCATTATACGCGCGACTCTACATTTTGGTCCGGTCCCGTGTGTGGCACCTAGGTTGGGTAGCGGTGCCATCCTTTGCGCCCGACTTTTTGTTTGCCACTTCTGTTGTGGTTCTCTCCACGTCAACGTCTTCAAACATAAAGACAAACTTGGGATCGTTGAATATTATTTATTGTAATTAATCGATATGTACTTAAGCTACAATATAATGTGCACCTATTGCTATATGGCATATTTATTGCAATATATATGTCTTTGGAAAAAAATACAGATTATATTCAAGGTATGGGTAAATATATATTATTGGATGCATATTTAAATATATAAAGAAATAGTCTTGGATGTGGGTGACATGCCTAACACGAGTGAATATCAAATCTCAATCAATACAGACTGCAGAAATCTCCAACGCAATTCTACACCTGCGGCAGATCCAATTACCGTGAACTCCTCACACATTTCGCGCAGAACCAGAGATAATGTCGAGCGGACAGGCGTTGCGTCACCTGACCCTAACCATCACCTCGCCCATACCACCATTAATGTCCATGATCAATAATCTGCATCACAGTCACTCCTACTCCCCTACGCTTGCTCAGCTGCTTGAGCTCCACACACAGTTACGTGCGAAGATCATTCAATGCCACCCTTACAGACTTTATCCTCACACCTATATAACCCCTAGACTTCGGCCCCTTTTCTCACTCATCTGGTCACCCTTGCATTTCGCTCTCCTCCTTCTGGTCTGGATTCTCATTGATTCCAATCAGCTGTGAAGCCTCAGTCCCAAAGTGGAGCTGCGCAGACTCCCTCTGCTTGTAACTCTTCATTCGACGAACCTGCACCCTAGTCTTAACAGCCTCTTCAGCCCCAGTGTCACTCCTGCCTCCCCTCCCAGGTGCGCAATGGCCCCCAAGCTGCGCCAACGCACTATTCATGGTGGTCAGAGAGGGGCCCTCCTGGGTCGTTACCGTCGCAACGAGGATAACCGCCATGAATCGATTGACGACTCCTCATCCAGCACCCTAGCAAGATAAATCTAATCCCGAGTAGCGAGTAGAATCCTCCAGGAAATCGACACAAAGAGGAAGTCGAGCCACGAGGAGGTCCCTCTCTGCATCGCACGTCGGCTCCCCCGACCATTCCTGCGTAGGAAGTTGAGGAAATGGACATCTAGATCATGGATTCTGACAGCGTTTGGACGAAGGTTCCTGATGGAGTAGACCCGGACTCCCCCATCCTCTGCGCACCTGCGAGTTTCCCAAAGCGAACTGTTGTCAACATGGAAGTTGTTGTGGAAGCTGCTGTTGCGCAGGCTCCAGCCTGTCCCATTGAAGAGGAGAATCCCAACAGCAGTGATGATGATGATGAATAACGGCTGCGCAGCTGCACAGTTTTACTCTATTTTTTGTCATATGTGCCCACGGGGCTTTTCTATTATTTTCTACTCTCTAGCTTTTAGATGCATCAGCGCTATTGCACACAATGTAAAGCTCGTTTTCAAGTTTTGTCTAGGCCAACCTCCTCCCCCGAGGCAGCCCAGAAATAGCGTTACAAAGGTAGGGATTAGTTAAGCGTAGCTTACCAACCCTGACTGTAACATATGTAATATTATTTTTTGAAGGACTTCCCAGATTATCCACAGTATCAAGGAACATTTGTCGACATTTCGAATCCCAACGGGGACCCATCTTCAGGACAATTGAATGAAGAATTGGAAGAAGGGTTTTTTAGGCCATGTAATATTATGTTCTTAATATCAATAGATTAGCTCAACTTACCAAAAAATATATATAAAGAAATAGACATTATAAAATGTATATGTATAGTTTGAGTAGGTCTAACTATTAAGAATATGTCTTTTCTCCTAAGAAATTATAGGTGGCATATTTTTTTCTCTAATGTTCACTTATTAGATCCATATGGTTAGACGTTCTAGAGATCCTCAATGTGAAGGCAACATGGAACATTGTTTTTATTGTTGCTTGCATGTAAGATTGGTTCATGGAATACAAGGTAGTGGACACTTCTTTTATTCATATGTTGGGGCATCTAGCGCAATAGAAATGTTTGTGTTTTTTAGAGAACTTATTTGGATACACAATCATCTTGCTTTTCCATTGTTGCATTCTTTAATGAGTATGGCCCAATGACTTTCTAGGAACATGGGAGAAGCATACATCTCAACAACTTTTGCGACAGTTTACCTGTTTGTTTTTTTGATGGGGTGACAAACAGTGGGAACTGTGGATGTGGGGCTTATATAGTTATCAATACATAGCTCTATTATCATTTATGTGGAATTGTGGACATGGTTCCAACATTTGCGCAAAGTTCATTGCTCTATGGGGGGTTCTATTCTGTGCAAAATGGCTTTATGTCGATAGAATGGTGGTATATGGAGATTCAAATGTGGTCATTGATTAGGTACTAATTCGTTCTACTTTTGGACACAACAAGTTCATTGACTAGTTGCATCATATCAAAAATATCTAGAAGGATTTCCTAGAATTGAATTTCTCCCACTTATACTGCGAGTAGAACATTGTCGCTGATGATCTTTCCAAAAAGGGTCTTTGCCTATAATCGAGGAATATACCTTATTATGCTTTCTCCATGGACATGTTGTTGTATTATGGGTATATTCAAGTAACTTAGGCAATATTTTTTTGGATATGTTTGTATCATTTTGGTTTTTTTATCACCCACTTGCAATTGCCTGAAACGTATACTTTTGGATATAGTTCATATAATGTGGTTATATAAAATATTATTACAAGTTGTGTGGTTGGATATATTGATGTATTGCTACAGGTATATGCCCATTCTTTATGTAAATTGTTGATGCATTGCTATAGGTACAATTTGATATATGTAGGGATATCATGGTACATATAAAGTCAATAACTATAACAACAACTATAATATTTGATATGTTTTAGTTTAGTATTGGGCAATGGGGTTATAGAGATGAAAAAATGATTGACAATATTTGGCTTATATGTAAACTTTTTTCTATTAAAAGAAATTAGCTGGTTTTTTCTCTCCTGAAAAATAAGTAAAATAATAATAATAATAATAATAAAATAATAATTAAAAATAAAAATAAATAAATAAAGTTTCAATTCCAAAATGGGGTAGAGTATGTACACTTTTGTAGATTTTAATAGTGAAATCGCTAAACAAAGGTAGGTCCCTTGTCCAACAAATAAGGAGATCTCATACACCAATAGTTGTCTAGCTTGAAAATACTTTAAAATTATAATTATAATTTGGTGTTTCGTTTGATTATAATTATTATTATTATGATTATCATAAAGATACACATTGTTTACACACACACACATTATTATATGTATTTATGTGTATATAATGCGATAAATGTTACAGAGTTGGATGTTTATTGCTTGTTAAAAAGGGTTTTGATTATTGTTCTTTAAGCATTACAACCAACTTTTCTTTTGTCATCATTTGCGTGTTACAACCATATTACTGTTAATTTGGCAGCTCGGGGACAAATTCCCTCCTTTGGATAGTCTTCCTCATCAAGAAAGACCCAACTAGCCCTTAGAAAAGTACAGGTCGACTTAAAGTCATAATTGGGTCTCCAAAAAAGCATATAAATACACATCAAGGCAACCTCATTTGGACATCACATCAACACATCTTATCTTCTATCTCTTCTTGTGATTGGTTCGTACAGGTCTGCAATCAAGGAAGTTGATCTCACATGTGCAAAGGGAATCAGGGCATTCTGAAATTTCAGTGTGGACTTTTGTTTGGGAAACTGTTGACCAAGTTTGACTTGGCATTTTAACTCACTTTGACTTGGAAAATTTCGATATTGGGAGGTCGAGTTTTTCTGTGAAGGAACTGAAATTTTCTAGGCTACTTTGATTGATGTTGACCCTTGAATTTGACCACAAAAATATGAAGTTGACCACAGGGATTCTCTCTCCTTTGACCAAGTTGTTTTTGGATTATTTTGGCTTGACTTTTACCAACAAAAGAGGCTGAATTTTCTGTTGTCGGGACCAAAATTTTTGAAACTGATTTGACCACTAAATGTTGACAGGTTAGGGCATGATTTGTTCTTGTTGACTTCTATTGAATTTGGCCATATTTGACTTGTTGACCATATTTGACTTTTGGGCTCATCTCTTGGATATTGTTTAGTGAATTATTTGATAAGTCAAAGAATTGACTTTGTTATTTCTTGTTGAATTGGAACATTGTAATCTCTCTACTGAACATTTGATGACAATCTAATAGAAGAAGAATTTGAAAGGGTTTTACCCCTTGTGGGGTTTTTCCCTGGTCTATGACCAAATCTTGTGTCTCTTGTAATTACTCTTGGTTGTCTTCTATTGCACATTGAATTTATTGTTTTGTTTACAATTGTTATTTTTTATTGGAAGAATAATTTTGTTTAAAAGTGATTGCTAACTGAAGAAGGAATTGGGTTAAGTGATTTTACTAAGCATGGAACAATGGAAAATTAACATGGTATCAGAGTTGAGGTGAAGACAAGCACAAGGAGACAAGAGACTAGAGGAATCATCTTCGAAAATAGTTGAAGGAGCCTATTTGAGTTGGTCAAGATGTATACCTCTTACTTTAAGGATACAGAGAAGTTGGGTGATTCATAAAATTTTGTTGCTTGGAAAATCATGTTGGAAGTCATATTGGATGATAATGATGTCTTGGAATATGTGGAAGGAAAATTACCTGGGCCACCAGAACATACTCCTAATATTACCTAGTCCAAATACAATAAAGGTGACATCAAAGCCAAGAAAATTCTTATTGATTATTTGAAAGATAATTTGCTTACCTATGTTGGAAAATTGAAGAAGTCCAAAGATATCTATGATAAGTTAGTTGGGATGTATGAGGTCAACAACTTGAATCATATTCTTTCCTTTAAGAATCAACTCAAGGACATTAAGATGAATAAGGTGGGAGTTATGCAATCCTATGTCATGAGGATATCCCAACTAAGGGATCAATTACAGACTACTGGAGAGCCTATATTTGACAGAGAGATAATGCTTGTTACTCTTCAAGGTCTTCTTCCTATTTGGGAAACCTTCGTTGCTACTATAAGCAACAATGACAAATTTTCGACATTTGGTTAATTGGTTGGAAAATGTACTCAAGAAGAATCTAGGATGATCTCTAGAGGGAGGATTCAAAAGCATGAAGAAGGAGAGCCCTCTGCCTTTGTTGCTTGAGACAAGAAAATGAAAGGAAGATGAGGTCCATCTAACTCAAGAAAGTCGACATCCAGGGACTCTTAAAGAAGATTTAAAAAGGACAAAGTTGAGTGTTTCAAGTGCCATAGGTATGGACACTTTGCCAAAGATTTCCCGGAAAATGAAAATGCTCCAAGGTCCAATTACAACAACAACCGTGGCTTCAAAAAACTCAAGTTCAGTGATAGAAGAAGAGGAGATTATAAAAGAATAAGAGATGATAAAAGAAGAAGAGATGCTCCTAATGATCGTGAAGAAGGCCAGTGTCATCAAAAGAGGTTAAGGAATGCCAAGTATGGAAATAATGCAGCTACTACTCAACCTAAATATATTCTTATTTTTTCTCTTTCTAGTTCCTCTCCTCCGGATTCATGTGATAGTTGGTTATTAGATATTGGGGCCTATAAACATTTCTTTGGATACAAGGAAGTCCTCTCAAATTTGATTGAAAGGGAGACAAATCCGAAGATCGTTCTTGGGGACAAATCTACTCAACATGTAAAGGGTTTTGGTTCTGTCAAATTTCCCTTGGATGATGGGGAAATTGTACTTCTTCAAGATGTCATATATGTACTAGGATTGAAGAAGAACCTAATATCGACATCTTCCTTGGAAGACAAAGGGATGAGAGTTTCCTTCATAAGAGGAAAAATCCTCGCCTGGCCTATGGAGTCTCGCATGAGGGATTCTTTGAACTTGGGATCTCGAATTGAAGGACCCTATAGAGTCAATGGAAGACCACTGTGAGAAATGCTTCACGATAGTAATCATCAAAGTGAGCTACGGCACCGAAGGTTGGCACACCTACACTATGAAGCCCTACCTAAAGTAAGAAATATGGTTTTTGGGATGCCTGATGTTCAATCTAGCCATGATGGTGTATTTATGAGGTGTGCAAGTGGAAAGAAGTCAAGGGGACCATTCCGCTCTAGCAAAAGCAAGAATCCATGTCAGTACCAGGGATATGTTGTAGCTATGAGCACCAAATACAGATTGAACCTCATACTTTGGAAGAAGCAATGAAAGAGTAGGTTTGGAAGGATCCCATGACCAAAGAGTATGAGTATATTATGAAGGATGATGTGTGGGATGTTGTTCTAAGACTCAAAGGAAAGTTTTTCGTGACTTCAAAGTAATTGTACAAGATCAAGCATGGAGCTAATGGAACTATTGAGAAATATAAGGTGAGGTTTGTGGCTAAATGTTTCTCGTAGAAAGAGGGAGAAGACTAAGAGGGTATATTTTCACCTATTTCCCACTATAGCATTATTGGGTCTATTGTTACCTTTACTACTAGTTAGGGATGGAATCTTCACCAGATGGATGTGAAGTTTGTGTTTCTTCATGGCATACTATAGGAAGAAGTATATGTTGAGCAACCAGTAGGCTTCAAAGTGCAAGACAAGAAGACTCACGTTTGCAAGTTGAAGGAGGAACTTTATGGTTTGAAGAAAGCCCCCAAATCTTGGTATGCCCATGTTGATAGTTACCTAGTGAAGCTTGGATTCACGAGAAACAATGTTGACCCGAACCTCTACTTCAAAGTGGTCCAAGATATGCCTCTCAATTTGGTTTTATATGTTGACAATTTATTCTTGATAGGTAGCGAGCGTTTGATGCTCGAGTGTAAGAGGGAGATAGCTGCTGAGTTTGAAATGAAATATCTTGGTTCAATGCATTACTTCCTGGTTTTAGAAGTATGGAAAAATCCCGAAGAGATTTTCCTTTCTCAAGGAAAATATGTTGTGAAATTATTGGAAATAGTTGGAATGGTAGAATGCAAATCCTTGGCCACACTGATGGAGATGAGCTTCAAGAAGTTATGTGGAGATGTTGTTGGACATGAATTAGCAAACCCCTTTGAGTATCAACAGTTGATTGGGGCATTGATGTTCCTTGTGAACACCCATTTGGGCATATGTTTTATAGTTAACACTTTGAGTCAATTCATGACAAAGCCTCTTCATGCACATTGGGTTGCTGCCAAGCATGTGCTGAGATATTTGCATGTGACGATGAATTTTGGTCTGAGATATATTATCGGAGACATGAGACTTCATCGATACATTGATGTTGATTAGGCTAGAAATATTATTCAGAGGAAGAGCACTTTAGGATGTTGTTTCAGTTTGGGTTCTGCCATGATATCTTGGATGAGTAGAAAGTAGAAGTTCGTAGCTTTGAGTATGACCGAGGAATAATATATTGTTGCTAACATGGCTAACTATGAGGTATTATGGTTGAGGAATATCTTTGGAGAGTTGTTTGAGCAGGTCTTGGATACATTGGTGATATATTGCGACAATAAGAGTGGGATATGATTAGCAGAGAATCCCATGTTTTATGACAAGTCCAAGCATATTGAGATTAAGTATCACTGCATATGAGACATGGTGCAGAGAAGAGTTGTGAGATTCCATCATATTTCAATTGATGAGAAGATAAAAATATACTCACCAGGCTTTGCCAAAAGGGAAGTTATTGGTCTTCAGAGAGCAGCTTGGATTGATGGAGGTAACCCTCCCAGGTAAGGGTCCCAGCTGATCGAGAACATTGAGTTATGCTCTCCCCCCCTGTTTGAGCTCACAGGGAGAGGAATTTAGCTAGATAGCTCCCAGGGTTGAGGGAACTCTAACAATAGGATAGGGTGTGATCCTTACCCCTATGGTAAGTCAATCTCGCCTATTGTCACTATAGGGTGTGTGCGTGATCCTTGTCATTTATGACAAGTGGGTATCTCCCCCTACCATCAAGTATGGGACTTGGCAGAGTATACCCCAGTTGGAATCCTACCCACAAGCTGGGATTGTTGGGATTGTTCCTCCCCATTTGGCCAATGGGTTGAGGTGACTTGAGATAGGGTGTGATCCTTACCTTTTATGGTAAATCATATCTCGCTCAAGTGATGGGATGCGGGTGTTTTACCACTTGAATTTTGAGGGTCTAGATGAGAAGATCATTAGATAATAGGACATAGTGTGATCCTTAAGTCGATCTCACCTATTGTCACAAGTTAATAGGATAGAGTGTGATCCTTGCCCATGTGCTAAGTAGATCTTGCTTATTGTCCTTGGATAAAGGATGATAGATTGAGCTCCATATGATGTCAAATTGATCTTCTTTAGATTTGAGAGTGCTCAATAGATGAGAAGACATGAGCAAAGATGGGAAAATATGAGATGACTTGATGACGATGACGATACTATTGAGTCGAGATTCATGATGCAATTAGAAATTTCTCACTAGCTGTGAGGGGGTGTTAATTTGGAAGCTTAGGGACAAATTCCCTCATTTTTACAACCTTCCTCATCAATAAAGACCCCTACTATCCTTTAGAAGAATTAATTTGGTCAAGGAAAAATATTATTTTAATGGAAAACCCACAAGTACAGAAAAGTACAGGTCGGCCTAAAATCATAATTGGGAAGCATATAAATACACATCAAGGCAACCTCATTTAGACATCACATCATCACATCTTCTCTTCTCTCTCCTCTTATGATTGGTT
Organism: Pinus albicaulis; assembly: GCA_034641835.2. NCBI lineage: Eukaryota > Viridiplantae > Streptophyta > Pinopsida > Pinales > Pinaceae > Pinus > Pinus albicaulis. Next base: position 1,271,134,216 of record CM076582.1, read on the forward strand.
TGTATAGGTCTGCAATCAAGGAAGTCGAGCTCACACGTGTGAAGAGAAGAAGCATATTCTGAAATTTTTGCATTGACTTTTGTTTGGGAAATTGTTGACGAAGTTTGACTTGACATTTTGACTCCCTTTAACTTGGAAACTTTCTATCTTGGGAGGCCAATTTTTTATGTGGAGGAATCAAAATTTTATGGGCTACTTTAGTTTTTGTTGATCATTGACTTTGACCACATAAATTTGAAGTTGACCACGTGGATTTTCTCTCCTTTAACCGAGATGTTTTGGGATTGTTTTCACTTGACTTTGACTAGAAAAAGAGGCTGAGTTTTTTATTGCTAGGACCAAACTTTTTAGAAATTATTTGACCACTAAACGTTAATTGGTTAGGGCATGATTTGGTGTTGTTGAATTTGACCAAATTTGACTTTTGGGCTCATCTCTTGGATAATGGTTAGCGAATTGTTGGATAAGTCAAATAATTGAATTTGACTCTTTCTTGTTGAATTGGAACATTGTAATCTCTTTGTTGAACATTATATGAAAATCTAATACAAGAATAATTTGAAAGGGTTTTCCCCATTGTAGGGTTTTCCCCTAGTCTTTGACATATCTTGTGTCTCTTGTCATTGCTCTTGGTTGTCTTAGATTGCATATTGGATTTATTGTTCCGTATACAATTGTTATTTGTCATTGGAAGAATAATTTTGTTTAAAAGTGATTTATAATTGAAGAAAGAATTGGGCTAAGTGATTGTACTAAGCATAGAACAATGGAAAATCAACAATTACTAAGGGAGTGGGCGTAGTTCCTAAACACCTTAACTTTAGGGGCATGTTATGCTTAAATGGAATTATGGTGGGTTTAGGGGAAATAGTTCAAATGGTTGGGAGGTAGGTTTTGCACTCCCCCTACCTGGATTCAAGTTTTCAATGAGACATTTTGCCCATTATGATAAGGCTAGAAGAGTAGATGCCCCCCAAGAATAGGACCCCCTTTGGGTGCGTCTTTAGACATCTCAACCCTTGCTAAGTCATCGATTATTGATTTATCTAGATTTTGGGCCATTGGATGTAATATTGGGTTATAGTGGTAGCTAGTCTATTTGAACCTAGGCCTAATTGAGGTCATTCTAATAAAATACCAATTTATCATGGTTAAAAGTAAACAAATGGCACCACATTAAACTTTGACATATCTCTCTCTCTCACACACACACACACAGAGTTTCTTACCTCCATATCTCCTCTTGGGGTGTGACATGTTCAAAATGGTACAATATTGGTGAACAAGGTATAAGGGGTCCAAAATAACTCATTTTGTATCCCATACCAATGGTTGACTATTCATTACAACCGATATACATGTCACGAGGTGGCTATAACTTTAAAAAGGTTTTGATTTTTAAATCAATAGTTTGTTTCAAAGAGTAGGGCAAAATTTTTGAGATAGATATTTTTTCTTTTTGAAGAACTTTGCAAAATCTCCCCCTTGTCGAAATATTTGGATGGAGAGCAATTTCACCACTAGCCATAATAGCGACAAGTAACCTAATGATATTTAACAAGACTCAAACTTCACTTAAACTAGAACCAAGGACCTCACAGTAAACTTTTCCCTAAAACAATTCATTATAACTAATTGAGTTAATTGTGTAAATGTTATTTTAATATTAATGTATTTCATAGTCACATGTATTTTAATATTAATGTATTTCATAGTCACGTGTATTTTAATATTAATTGTGTAAATGTTATTTTAATATTGCAAATTCTAATACCATGGATCAACCACGCTACTTATAATTATTGGAAACTACTCAACTTGTGGCACCTCTAATCTATATATAATTTTTGAGTTGGATATTAATTTCAATTCAAAATAGATATATTCCAAGAAAATAGAAAAATAAAATAAAATTAAACAAAACTAAATTTAATCTCTCTCTCTCTCTCCTCTCTTTTTATATATATATTTCAATTAATAACATACATATATATTTTTAATTTGATTCTCCATATATATGGATAATCCAATTAAAAACGAAAGTACCCATGTCATTAATTGAACAACATGCCCCCTTTCATGGAGTATTAGGATGGGAAAGTAAATTATTGGCCATGTGTTAAGGAGAATCACACATGCCATATGTGGGTGTCCTCTACACTCAGAGGGAGATGAGGCATGAGAAGGAAGAGACTTTGAGTTAGCATAGCCTGGCCTCTTTGTAGTAGCTCTAAGAGATACCATAATGGCTGGAAGTGGACATATATGGAGGTCATAGTGTCAATGAATTGTGAAATTAGGATGGTAATTCAAATGCAGTGGTGGGTTTCATCTATATACTGGAGGAATTTGCATTTGATGCTAGGGTTCTCTCATTTCTCACGAGCAATAATTATCAATGTTGAGACTAGGGGTTTGGAGAAATGAATTGCTTTGTTTCCTTAGGATTTGGCTCTTATTTTGGGCATGTGGGATTTTTGCTCTACAGACAGGCCACCCAAGATTTTAGGTGATGAGGAATTAAAGACTGGGGTAGCCAAAGAACTGACCCAATATGGAAATCTACACAAAATTCAAGACAAGTGCAACAAACCAGTCTAATGTGCATTAAGGCATAACTAAAAGATGCAAAGAAGCATCAACACCAAGGATAGGACCTTTGCGAGCATTTTTATCACTACCTCTAGTTATGGAAATTTCAAAGTCTTATCATTGTAAGTTATTTGCAAAAAAAAAATCAAGAGGTGGAAAACTTGGTGAATAAGATTAGGAATAAAAGAGGCCAAACCTCTAGGGACTAAATTGATGTTATAATTCCATGCACCACAGGTCTTGACTATGTTTTGGTGGTTTCATAAAACATAAATATAAACACACTAAAATGCCTAACATTAAAAACAACTTTTGCACAACGAAATATACCAGTTATTAGATCATGTATAATACACTAGAATTAGTGCTAAAAACAAATTCTCATTAATCGTTAAATAATAAATTTATATGGCTCACGTACCAGGGATAATGACCCTTTACAAACCCTAGAAACTTCCTAGTACAAAACAAAACCCTTGTCCAAAATACTTGGGTTGAGGCAAATTCCTTTAGGCTCCCATCTACCTCCTTGTCCTTCAACAATCCTCATGAACCTCCATGTAGTTGTGGCTTCCACACAACAAAAGTTTGGGCTTTCCACGATCCCTCATTTTGGTTGTAGGTTCCTCAACATGCCCTCGATATGCACTGATAAAAATCATGATCTATCAAGACCTTACAACAAGCTCCCGTGACTTTACATATGCATCAACCTATGTCCCTCCTTGCATCTAGCCTTAACCAACTCAAATTACCTTTGTCGGCTACAACCCTTGTCACGACACCTTGCAGTTAACCTTTTCACTTGTGATTGACCTTCTTTGACTACAAATCCAACCTTGTGACTATATCCTATAAACACCACAGGGTCTGGCCCTACCTTAAATGGGAACGGATGCATCCAAACAATTCATAGATTTTCTACAGACCCTTGGTTTGCTTCTCTTAATCGATTTTGCTTCCTTTTGACTGGTTTCCTTACATAAGCCTCTCTCCTTTGCATCCCATGTCTTTCCTACAAATAATCAACACTCCTTTGTTGTAGGTTGTCTCATGAACAAAACCCTTTTTCCTTTACGTGCAAGCAATCCAAAAAAAAAGATAAACCTTGTCCTTAATTCACCATAGAAGAAGATGCCCTCCAAAACCCTTTGTTTCCCTATTTACAAGTCTGCAACTTCCTTGATCAATTTCTGCTCAATCAAGAAGATCCCATCACTTCTTTTCCATTTGAGTTGCTCCTTGTGCCTTTCCATTGGCATATTAATTTATACTTAGCCAAAGGTCCCTTTGGAAGCCCCCTTGTCCATTAAGAAGCCTCCAATACCAAACTCAAAATTAAATTAGATTATTAAATTCTCTCCTTGGGTACAAGCCGACTCACTTAGGGTACAATGCCCATAACTTGAGTGCAAATCCCATACACTCATAAAATCACACTTTATGAGCATTTCTCTCTTACGAGCCTAACTCGAATGGCATGTGAGAGTACCTCCTGGCACTACCCAATTTCAACAATCGATGTAAAATTGATCCCATCGATTTTGGATACAAGGTTTTATAGGAGTAGGAACATGAAATATCTAAAGACTGTGGATTTCTATTGTCATGTCAAGACAAGTGTTATGTGTACCATGGAAGAAAAAGGATCTTAGCATAACGGAATCCTCAACAAACTAGACCAATTAAACTAGAAGTTTTAGAGTTTGTATGTCATATAGAGGTTAAAATACTTGTAGTGAGGAGGAAAAGGAACTTGGTAGGGCTCCCTAGGAAAGAGAAACTCCCCCAATCTACATCAATATGAATTTTGAATTTGAATATAAGGATTAGCATTTACTCTTCCAAATCATGTTGTTTTGATTTGTTTTTCACTACTATATATGTTCTCATGAAACAAAGTCCAAAAGGTCATTTTCTAAGTATAAATGGCAAGTTTTACTTTTCAGATTTAAATACTTTGGTTAAATCCCCATGAAAAGAAAGACATTGTTAAGCAGGTAAATCCTCTCTTTGGACAGAGACGATCCCTCTAGTCCTAGAGTGGGTCTAGAAACAAACAAACATGCTAGAGTGTAGGTTCCTAATTGCTGAATGAAAGGACACGGTAGATTGACCTACCTGGAATCCAACACTGTCGTTACGGCTGTAGTGGTGGTGGCCTCTCACTCCTGCCTCGGAAAGTCACAATCCTTCTGCAATCATGCTCGGATACCTGCATATAGAACAGTAAACAAGAATAGCATACGACATAATAACTTCATTCGTAATTACTAGCCAGTCAAAGAGGGCTAAGCATATTGCATTAAACAAACAACATAACACAAAATGGGAACCCAATCAATAGTCATGTATATATTGATAGAAGGAAGAGGTACAACCAAATCTCTGATGTCGCAGTCTCTTCCAGCAGGGTTCAGCTGAAGCGTGTCTCAAATACTCGTCAGGGGATTCGGACGGGATGAGGGCATGGACTTAAGCTCTCTTAACGAAGTTCCTTATTTTCTATGTCTTCAACAATTCAAACCTATAGTATACTCATTTTTTTCATGTTCGCCTAGCTATAGGTTTTTGATAACTTATTTATAGGAAAAGGAGGTTAGGATCCCTACAAAGGTCGGAGGGAGGCCTATCCTTTAGGAGGTTCCAATAAGAGGTGGAAAACATAAAATAAAGGAGGGAGTCCATGGTTATTTAGTTCAACCACTCCCAATGACTCATCCTCGAAGTTGTTGGAGTGGAATCACTTATTTTTAAAAAACATTCCATAAACAGCCAAATGCTGGTGGCTAATCGAGATGAATGTACCAATCGGCGCATGACCCGTGTTAATATTCCTTACCTGCCGCGAGGGCATAACGGGCTACTCACGTCAAGGCAAAAACAAGGGTTTTCGAATCTTTACTCAGGGAATTGTCAATAGAAGGAATATTTCTTTCATGGAAGGACACAATGATGGTTTTCAAGGCATGACATCGCTCACGATCACATAATGACCCTCCAATGGGGCGAGATGGGGATTGCGTGACAAAGTGACAAAATTCTTGTGTAAGCGTATGCCCCTAAAGCATGAGGTTCGAGGGAGAGGGAGAGGCGGTAAAATGCTTTATGAGAACGCGTTCGCTAAAACCGCTCGTCGAAACTCGCAATTACAAATACAACTAATATATCTAATACATGAACATGTGGTGTGGGCGCAACCATCCATAATAGAGTACATAAAAAACTGAGATCCAAGGTATGGACGCAGCCATCCAGTAGTAAGGATCAACAAATAGACTCAGGTATGGTGGCAGCCATCCAATCAAAAGAGTCATGTAATAAGTCATAATAATCCACAAGAATCCGCAGCCTGGATTTTATTAGACAAAACCTAGGGTCTTGCACTCCATCTCGACCCGAACAAGTACAATTTCAAGCATGCGAATATATGTGTTGAAGTTGAACATGCAAGAAAATCGTCTGATTACCAACCAATGATGAAAGTTGTTAACAGATGCGAGAGAAACCACCAATAATGACAATGGCCCTCAAGGTACGAAAGGTATAATACACGGAATGTGAATAGTGATATGACGTCGAACACCCGCAGAATCACTCGATCAAAGACCAATGGTGTGGAACTTTTGTTGAATGCAAAGAACCTGCCATTGAGGCATGCAAGTTCCAAGGTACCAAAAGGGAGTCTCTAGATCAAATTCCTGGATAATGAGCTGAAGCCGACAGGAAGTGATCTGACCGAAGGTGGGCCATAATGTTTCCCACATCATCGATACAAGATAGAGGAACATGATGATAGTGAATTAGGACCAACAGAGAATCAGAGGAAGGTTGAAAAGCTGCAGAGGCAAACTTCTCTTGAACATATCAACGAAACGACACTAGATTTGGCAATATTTGACATCAAAGGATTTGAGGTCATGATGACGTGGAAAAGAGCGAATGAGAGGTCAAAAGAGTTCACCCAAACCCATGGAGGCAAAAATGATGAAATGAGATGTCCCCAACCCGACACGAATGCAGACAAGTGTCATGTTCAAGAGTGACATACTGCCAACATAACTAGAACTTGGTTCCATTTCCCCCCACCAGTTCTGGTGAGTACCCAAATTATTTTTTAAAACAAGCTTGAAGGGGATAGAATATGCTTGCAATGTAAGTTTGTCCTTCGGACAAATCCAACCTAGTACATTTTACGAGCCCTAGGAAGGAGGAACTTGAGTAACGTCATGGTGATGAAGTCCAATGTCATTAGGGTTTAACGAGTCTGACAAAGGGATAACTCAACACCTTTTCATGTTTAGAGAGTTTTAAAAGAAAGAAGAAAAGTAAAATCCAGCATGGACCTTTTCGTAAATAGTCTCTCATATTCGAAAAGGTAGAAAACAATATCCGAAAGAACCTCTTAGTTGCAATAGGTTAAGGTATTCCTTTTTTGTAAATAATCCATCCCAGCCCGAAAAAGGGGTAAACATATACCGGGTATATATCGTTTCGCAGCCTTTAACAAGTTAAAAACAACAAGAATCTTAGCAATCTTTTCAATTTTAGAGAGTCAGAAAAGAGATGAAGAATGACTCCTCCTGAAGGAACGAGTGGTATTAAGTGTAGCAATTGGTTCTGGTGATGGTGGAACTGCTCAGAACAAGTAAAGGTCAAGAGGCAGACTAACAAGACCACTCATTGCAGCGGTTCCTCAGGAACGGGTAAAACAATCAAGTGAAGGTGTATGATCGGCCAAGCAGATGGTGACGATGGAATGAGAAAACCAAGGTTCATCTGGAAAAATAGGTTGATAAAATGGCAATCATGAGAGGTAAAATGGGAATGATTTCATTTTTACACAAGCTTTAAAACATGGGAAACTTTGCTTGGAAATGGTTTCATTTTTACACAAGCTTTAAACTTTAACAAACTATGCTCGAAACCGGTTTCATTTTTACACAAGCTTGAAATGGAAACAAACTATGCTTGAAAAGGCGGGCATGCCCCTAGCATGGTGACTCAATTCGAGGTACATGCCCCCCAAGCTTCAATCCATTTGAAAGACGGATGGAGTGAAGGTTCAATTACGAGAGCAGGGGAAGAATCGACTAAGATTTTACGAGATCGTATCAAAGACTTGAATTGAATAGGAACGTGTTTCAATGTTTTAGCGAGGTTGATACATTAAAAGAACTATCCTCGTGACATCTTGTTTAATTTTTTAGGGAGCTTGACACAAGGAAAGGAACTATGCCTCGAAGATCTAATTCATTTTTAACGAGGTTGACATAGAAGACGAACTATCCTCGGACGAGCTTGTTTCATTTTTAAGGAGCTTGACACAAGAAAACGAACTATGCTCCGAAGAGCTTATTTCATTTTTTAAGGAGCTTGACACAAGAAAACGAACTATGCTCCGATGACCTTGTTTCATTTTTTAAAAAGCTTGACACAATAAAATGAACTATTCTCCAATGACAACTCATCATATTGAATGAGAATTCATGGCGTCCAAGAGGTTCTCATCGGATGGGAGAAAAATATCTCAAAAATCAGGACCTAATGCCCCCAGCACACGATGCAGAACGACACTATCACTGAATGCGGGCATGGGACAGGTAGCCACATAATTAACCTGTGGCGGGAAAGATACAACCGACGGATAAAAGCCTGAAAGAGACGATGGTGGACCAGATGTATCATCAGGACCAAAGAATGAAAGCTGATCAATGGTCACAATCTAACCTTTGTGTGGAAAACAAATCACAAGAAAGAGGGAGGAGGTAAGTGCACCCATGGCATAAGCATAGTCACGCCCCAAGATTAAATTGAAATCCAAGGGGCTTGGAACAATCATCATGTCTATATAGATTATTTTCCCTCCCAAAGTAATAGGCAACTTCAGAAGGATCCCTAACGGTTGACTGGTTCTTTTGTTAAATGCCAACAGATTCTGTGTAATAGGCACAAGCGGTGGAGAACCAAAATCTTGCGAAGTAGTTGAAGACAGAACACCAATAGACACGCCTTCATCTATAATTGTTCTAGGTATGACCACATTGAAGGCCTATACCGTGATCTCAAATGGCACATAAGAAGGAAGGCAGTATCTCGCAAATCGACTCTAATCAAAGGAAGCAACCAAAATACTTGGAGGGGGTACCATTGAATTGAGGTTCTCATCCCCTGGTGTTACGGGAGCAAGAGGAGCATCCTCTGGGACCTCCATCATGGGAGCAGGAGGAGCATCCTCTGGGACCTCCATAATGGGAGCAAGAGGAGCAACATCTTGAACCACAGGGATGAGAGAATCTTTCTCCAAGTCCGAGGAATATGAAGAAACAAGAAGAACGTGAGGGGTATGCGATCCACTCTCGATGGAAAATACTTGATGAACCATGGGCGGGATCAGATTAACTGATTCCTGAACCAATGGTTGGTTGGGAATGGATTCTTGAATTTGAATTTCCTAGGGAACGGGATCGACCAAGGATGAATCTTGATCGATCGTTGAATCAAGTAGCAGAGGACTCGAAGAAATCTTCTGGTAACCAACTGGAAGGAAATGTGTAGAAATAGTAGGGTTGTCCAACACTCTCGTGGCTTCATCCATGTGTGGAAAAAGGTGAATGGGATGATGCCCTTCACACAACTTACAAGGATTCATAATCTTACCTTGTTTATTACAAGTCTTATCAGTACTAGTCGAAGATGTGTCACCAATATGACTTCCATAAGCCAAAGGCAACGGCGGACGACTGTCAGACCATGCTTCAAGTACCTTGGAAATGCCACGAAAGTCTTGAAGAAGATGGTCACCTTTGCACAAAATGCAAGGGAATTTAACTTTTCGAGGAAGGTGGGATGCTTTAATGATGGAAGGCATCTTAGGAGCAACAACTGCAGCATTAGCCTCTCGCTTATCTAAATTCTTCTTCTTCTTCTTCTTCTTCTTAGCCACCTGGTTACTAGAATCTAGACTTTCACCAAGCGAAGTAGAAGAGGAGGACGAATAAATAGGCGAAGAAGGGGAGAGGTCCACCTTAGAATCAACATGATGTTTTTCATGTGGAGGGGATGGTTTTACAAAGGATGGAATACTCGAGACCACAAAGGTCGAGAATAACCAAATAGGCAACCCAACAGTTAACCCAGGTAGGGACAATGTTGCCATGTAAGGAGCACCAACACTCCCAAATGAAGGAAAAGGACCAGGATTCCCTTCGAAGGGGATTCCTTAGTTGGTAAACTCCGAAAAATTTGCCATTGGAAACAACCCTAAAACAAAATACTAAGGAAGTTAACTTACACAGGAATATTTCGTGGGCAGTTAATTTTTTAAGACGTTGAAACAAAACTTTGTCGTTTCATATTTTAAGATTTGAGAAACAGACAAAAGGTGACTCTATCACTTTCAATTTGAAACGAGCATGAAAGGAAAAGTGCTCGATGATATTTTCATTTTTTAACGAGTCACGAAAAGATCGAAATGACTACTCAGGTAATCTAGGCAAGAGCACAAGTCCATACTAGCACTGTCTAAAGCCAAATGGAAAACGACAGCTACTAGGTTTTAAGACGTTGGAACACGTCTCTAGCCTAGACCACTAAAAATGTTGCATTAGGTTTCAATGATTCCTTAGGTTAATTGAAGAAATTTTAAAGTTGATCTTGGATTATGTTTTAGTTTCAAGGCCCTATCGAATTTGGATCTCAAATTTCCTAAATGCAAACTATATGCCAATGAACATCATCTTTGATTCCATGAATGCTAGTTACGAGAAGGAGATAGATCTTTCAAACAATAGAAAACAATGAAAGTATGTGAAGAAATCCACTAATGCATCTAATACAATCAAACGAAAATGAAACTCTTTCCTAGACTATCAACCGTTAGTTATGCAAAAGAAATTTTCACATTCGATGCAAAGGAAAGAATGCAATTTATTTATTTATTTTATTTTATTTCAATGAAAAAAAGTACATAATGCACTAATTACATGAAAAACGAAAACACACACTAGCTTGAGTAATGCGAATGTAAGGATCGAAATTGAATGACTCAATCACATGCAAAACAAACACAAGAAAGCATTCAAACTAATGTCGCAATCTTCTAAACCAAAAGAAAATTTTCCAAATGACCCAAAACAAGCAATGTAATCTATGCTTGGAGAAACAAGGAGAAGAATCAATCGAAAATGAAATGATCATTCAACCAAAGCAAACACTCAAAAAGGATCAAGAAAACTTAGTGCAATCTACCCAAGAACGAGACCGACAATAATCAAGGAGACTTGATTTCCAAACAGAAGGCTCAATGCACAAAGACACTTAGAAACCTTAAGGCCTTAATCGACACTAATGGGAAAATAAACAAACGACTAAGAAAGACAAGCCCACAATAGTCAAAACAGTCCCAAAGGCTTAATTACAAACAAAAAATAACCCAGATTCAAGCACAACTGACCAAAATACTCATCAAGGAGGGTAAACCAATTCCTATAGCATTCGGCGTGATAGTGAGGCAGTATTCAGCGCCAAACAGGGGTTGGCGCGACTGCACCAAATGCAACCTGCGCCATTCAGCACGATTGTTCAAACAAAAAACACGCTAAGTCGGATAACTATGGGAAAAGGAGAAAAACTCAATGAATAGAGGTCAATCTTGACACTCTGGAGCTGAACAGGGGATGGAAAACAAGCAAGCACATCAGAAGAAGACAAACAAGTAAGCCAACGACTTAAGTCGACCGAAACAAGCTAAAATGAAAAACTCACACTAAGTCCCCAGCGGAGTCGCCAATTTGTTAAGCAGGTAAATCCTCTATGCAGACAGAGACAATCCCTCTAGCCCTAGAGTGGGTCTAGAAACAAAGAGACATGATAGAGTGTAGGTTCCTAATTACTAAATGAAAGGACATGGTAGATCGACCTACATGGAATCCAACGCTGTCGTTACGGCTGTAGTGGTGGTGGCCTCTCGCTCCTCCCTCAGAAAGTCACAATACTTCTGCAGTCATGCTCGGATACCTGCACATAGAACAGTAAACAAGAACAACATATGACATAATAACTTCATTCGTAATTACTAGCCAGTCAAAGAGGGCTAAGCATATTGCATTAAAGAAACGACATAACACAAAATGGGAACCCAAATAATAGTCACGTATATATTGATAGAAGGAATAGGTACAACCAAAGCTCTGACGTTGCAGTCTCCTCCAGCAGGGTTAAGCCGAAGCGCGTCTCAAATACTCGTCAGGGGATTCGTACGGGATGAGGTCATGGACTTAAGCTCTCTCAATGAAGTTCCTTCTTGTTCCATCTCTTCAAAAATTCAGCTATAGTATACTCAATTCTTCATGTTCAGCCATCTTATGCAAGGAGCGATAGCTTCTTTTTATAGAGGAAAAGGAGGAGGTTAGGATCCCTACAAATATGGGAGGGAGGCCTATCATTTAGGAGGTTCCCATAAGGGGTCGAAACCATAAACTAAAGGAGGGAGTCCATGGTTATTTAGTCCAACCACCCCCAATGACTCATCCTCGAAGTTGTTGGAGTGAAATCTCTGCCTCTATATTTAAAAAACATTCCATAAACAGCTTGGCGTGGGTGGCTAACTGAGACAGAGTTCCAATTGGCGCAGGACCCAGTGTTAATCTTCCTCATCAGCGCGAATGCAGAACGGACTACTCGCGCCAAGGCAAAAACAAGGGTTTTTGAATCTCTGCTCAGGGAATTGTCAATAGAAGGAATATTGCTCTCATGTAAAGGGACACAATGATGGTTTTTGCAAGGCATGACATTGCTTATTGATCACAGAAATGACCCTCCAATGGGCGAGATGGGGATTGCAGGGACATTGACAAAATGTTGTGTAACAAACATGCCACAATTTTTATTTATTTATTTATTATTAATTTTTTTTATTGATAATTGTAAATTATCCTTCTATAAGGATCGCCTACATCATAAATTAATTGTAAAAAAAATTGTACAATATTAATACATAAACTAAGGTCTGTAAATTATGTTATTCTAATTAACAAAGAGACAAAAAAGTTCTTTCGCACCTCAAGAGGTATTAGAGATGGTTGTCCTTTGTTTCCCTTAGTGTTTCTGCTTATTATAGAAGGGTTGAGTAGTTTGATAATGGAAGTAGAGTTTGAAGGCAAAATGAAGGGAGTGCAAGTTGGATCTAGTATGTCAATTAATCATATTTTATTTGTAGACGATGTGTTTTTAAGTGGAGAGGGAAGTGTCAAGGAATGACAGGTCTTTAAAGATTTGATTGAGGTTTTCTGCATTTCATCCAGCATGGAGGTTAGTATGGAGAAGTCAAAAGGGCTTAGTCACAATGTAGAGGAAGATACTTTAAATATTATTAAAGCAATGTTCCCTCTAAATTATGGTACAGTTAATGAAGGGTTTAAATATCTTAGATTTTACCTCAAACCTAATGACTACAAAGTGTTCGATTGATATTGGCTTGTGAGAAAAGTGGAAAATAGAATAGAGCTTTTGTGTAAGAGGTGGCTATCAATTGGTGGGTGCTTAATTTTGGTGATGCATGTTTTAGAAGGAATCGTGATTTTTTTGCTACCATTAGCTAGAATTCCAAAAGGTATTTTAACTTCAATCAAGAAATTGGGTTATCGATTTTTATGGAGTGGTAAAAATCAGAAAAAGGTATGGTTCTAGTAAAATGGAAAAACCTAGCATTATCAAAAAAGTATGGCGGTTAGGGAATAAGAACTTTAGAAAGCTTTGGGACTACTATTGTTGCGAAGAGCACTTGGAGAATGCTATTTGGTAGCAATCTTTGGAGCATTGTCACAAGATCAAAATATTTAAATAAATTTATAGTAATTGAATGTCTAAGAATTTTTCCAAGTTATCTAGAGGTGGATATTTGATCTGGAGGAATGTGGTAAGTGGGTTACATGTAGTGGAGAAGTGTTTTATGTAGGATGTAAGAAGTGGCGAGGAAATGTTGATTGGGCGTGATCCTTGGGTGGGAAGTGATGGGAATCATAGGTTGACATAAAATTTAATAACCTATTTGAACTCCTTTGTAATTCATTATTTGGTAGATGTGGCAAGAGTATACCACCAAAGCTTGGATAATCAAGAGTGGTCCTTTACGTTAGAGTTGAGAACTCTGACAGGTTTGACATAGGAGTGGAATTGGTATTTGATGATGTTAAGGAAGTTAGGAATCATCATACGTAGGTAGGAAGCAGGTCATCTGGTGTGGTCTAAGAATAAGTGAACATGTGAGATTAATGCAAATAGGGGCATGGCATAATCATTCAACAAAATTTGTTGTGTGAATCCAAGTGGTGGCATAAGATAGTTTGGCAGGGCCAAGGTTTCTCAAGAGTAGATTTTTTTTGTGGCTAGTGATGGAAGGGAAAATATTAATGCGGGATGTTCTCTTAATAAAGTATGGGAAGGCCCAGGTATATGTTTTGTTTGTGCAGATGATAGTGAATTCATTGAACATATGTTCATTTTTTTCCCTTTCGTAATTTTTTTTAGCATGATTGTGGTTGGGAAACTTTGTGGAAGAGTTTCTATTCAATTGGACACAGAGATATAAGGCTTCTGCTTTTAAATTTATTCCAATATTTGTTTTATAGGGTGTGTGGCTAGGAAGGTATATGTTTTTTTGTGTGCAGATGATAGTGAATTTTGTTGGGTGGGCCATTCATTAGGTGGATGATATGACGGTATAAGTTATGTTTAATTTAGGGTTTTTTGCCCTAGAAGGTAACCCCTCTGTTTTATGAGGGTATTGTATTGCGACTGTGTATTGTATGAGATTTATGAGCGAGAAACAGAAAGGGGGACTGTGAGAGAGAATAGAGGATATTACAGTGGATCTGTTGTAGGTTGTGTCTCTTCATTTTGTTGGATAAAAGAAAGGAAGGATTGGTTGTTTGGGGTGGACATAGCCCAAATTGGGTGAACCACGTATCTCTATGTCTCTCTTGTTTTATATGTTTTCTGCATTTGTGTTTCCACATATTTTATGTGTTCCATTGCTCTGTCATATATAATTTTCTAACAAATTCATTGAACATATGTTCATTTTTTTTTCCCTTTTGTAATTTTTTTTTAGCATAATGTGATCTTTGCTTTCAGTTTACATTATTGTGGTTGGGAAACTTTGTGGAAGAGTGTCTATTCAATTGGACACAAATATATAAGGTTTCTTCTTTTAATTTTATTCCGATCTTTGTTTTATAGGGTGTGTGGCTAGGAAGGAATATAGTTCTTTTCCAAAACTTTGTAATCCATTTTGCAGTTGTTGTACACAACATAAGAGTGTGATATCTAGAACAGGTGAAACATATTAAGAGTAAAAAGAAAAGAGTTGAGAAGGGTCTAGAGCTTAATGATGGTTTGGTGTGGGGATTCTTTAACATGGCTAGTCAAAGTCGTATATGTGGAGCTAAGACAATCATATATTGAGAGGTTTGGGTAATGATTAAATGTAAGCTATGGATGGGCAAGGAACAAACTTTGTGACAAAGCGAATGGTTATGTGGATAGCTATGTGTGTAGTTGTTTGGAAACAAGTGAGAGTATTCAAATTTGAAATGGATTTAAAGATACTACTTGAATGGTTTAATGGAAGAAATGAACTCATAATTCTTCATTTAGAATCATGGCAACATAATGTTTGATAATTGCATGAAAAATACGATGATATTCATACTTTCATGTATACAAGGAGAACAACTTCGTAGTAGATATGCTTTCTAAGTAGGCTCTTCTCCTAGATGATGGAGTTGTCACTATTTTGGAATTTCACAAGAATGTTTAGCCTCTGATCTATCCTTTGATTTGTTTGAATCTACCAATAATGTCACGAGGTAGACAATTTTTTGGTTTTGTGTTGTAACCTATGATAATAGGTTTCATGGTTGGATAAGGTTATTTATAAAGTGCATTTACAGTAAAGGGATTGTACTTTTTGATTTCATATGAAATAACAAAAGTAAGTTTTTTCTTTTGAAAAAAAAGAACCAAGCAATTTGAAAAAAAAAAACGATAACATGATTAGATATACAATGTTGCTTTAAATTTAGAAGAAAAAACATCCCTGCAAATGATATAAGAGAGATAACCAAATAGTCATTGTGTCATGTATTTTCGTTTTATTATTATTAAATTTTAATTTTAAAGGGAAATGTTACTATTTTGTTGTTCATGGATTTGTATGAAAATAAATTTAAATTTGAGAGGAGAATTATATTAATTAAGTTATATATATTTTTACATGAAAATGATTAATTTAATTAAATTATAATTTTTTGGTTAAAAGCATTAGTTGTTATATTATTTGACATATATGTTTTTAAAATTAGTAATATTTTTTGTAATAATAATTTCTATGCCAATTATACTCATCCACTGCAATGTGAGGAGGGCGATACCTTCAGTACTCTTTGACAACCATAGTTCCCTCTCCTCAGATGTGAGGGATTCACATCGCATCAATGCCTGCAAACCATGATACCAACAGGTACTTGACGAAGATATTGGTAGAACATCAGAAGCTTTGTATGTTTATGTAAGTCCTACCCAATTGCAGTGGTCTTTTGAATTAAGGGTTTTCCTCTCGGCTACTGAGGGGATCTCTACGGAGTGGGAGCCATTTTCCTAGAGGAGTTTTTAATAGAGCTCTTGGAAAAAAATCATAAGCTCAATCCATTTATGCAAGTTCTACCCGATTATAGTCGTCTTCTAAAGTTTCACTCTCAGCCATTGAGGGGTATCTCTGCTAAGTGGGAGCCCTTTTTCGAAATGTTGTCGTGGCCCAAAAACAACAGAGTCACTCCCAGAAGAACTCTTAAGAATGGAACCAAGAATATGTCACCCGAGGATGAAAACATGTGGATGAAGCTTAGATCCCAACACCACATTCACAAGAAGAGCATCCTTGATTGCGAGTCCCCCCTTGATCTTTTGGGGTTTTGACAATAACCCATTTTCCTAGATGAAAATTTTTCATGTCTGACTTCCCTCCTTTCCATAAGAAATTTTTTTATCTCCTGAGCCATTCAATTTGTTACCCGTATAGGGTCTAAAAGTGTTGAGAATATACATAGGGGAAGGTAGAGAGCACATCATTTATGTCAAGGACCTGCCCTACTGGTTGAACCATATCGCTCTCCATATCACAAATTTGGCCTTGAATTTTAAAAGTAAATGCTCCCAAGACAAATAATGAAAGTTTTTAAGAGAAACAAACATTCCTAAATATTTAAATTCTTGCCAAGGATCAACATTTGGGAAATCTTACAAACACTCTAAGAATATTATTTTGAACTTATTTACTAACATTCCAAGTGTATAGTTGTATTTTTCTAGTGTTTATCAAACCTTTGGAAGTTGCCACAAATTTTTCCAACACCTTTTTGAATATTGAAGTAATTATTACAAAGGGCCCTCCCAAGAGTAAGGTGTCATCGGAAAATTGAGAATGGTTAATGACTTTCACTCACATCAAAAATAAAATACTTAGAAAAGTCTCAATCCTTATTTATGGATCTTGCCTCCTACTTAACAACTATGCTAATAGGATATACAAGTATGAGGAAAGAGGATGTTGATTTTTCCTTGGAAATTCAGGTTTTAGGTCCATTTCTAAAAGACGATCACAAAAACACTAAAATGCCGCAACAAAATCACTTTTCACAATAGAAAATGTACAACAGTGAATCAATGAATTACACAAAATTTTGTCAACCCAAAACTTGTTATATTACAAACTTTAATACAAAAAACATAGGGCTCTTGTACCAGGGATCATGAACATTAAAATTAGCCTTGATACAAGAAAAAATAAGGTTATATGTCAGCAATTTATGATTATCAATCTACCCTTAAAAAAGATACACTTTACTTACTTGCTGATGTAGTGCTTCCACAACCCTTTCATTCGACGAACCTTGAACACCTTGTATGTTCTTTGCCAACTCTTTTATTTCTCACAAATAATTTTGCAAATTCAAAATGCTTGCACCTTCAACTGACCAATCTGCCTTTATCAATCACTCTTGCTACTCCAAGATGACTGAACTTAGGCTCACAAATTTTTCCTTTAACAACCCTCTTGGTGCTCCAAGAAAGACTACTCTTAGGGTCTTCACAAATTTTCCCTCTTATCAACGATATGCCCACTTGCACTCACTAAACTAGGGCATCACCAAAAAACCCTCTTATCACTGATGTGCAAACCCAAATCACTGAACTAGGGCACACCGACAACTAGCCTTCTAATAGTGGTTGCAACATCAACTGTCACTATACATAGGCTTCCAAATCAACAACCCTCCTAACAGAGAATTACCATTCTATACATTGTACTTAGGACTACTCTATTAACTATCCAAAATCATACTTCAAACACTACACCAACCTAGAAGTCATGACATAGAAAACCAGTCACATACATTTCAAGGATGTCTCCATTAACAGCCCTAAAAGTCTCGGTATTGTGCACAAGGGACTAAGGTTTTTGGCCCTCTTTTAGGGTTGTTGTAACAACCACAAATATTCCCTTTTAGGATATCAACTTTTGCGCATATACCTGAAGCAATGTGATCCTCATTCCAGCTTTAACCACAACCCTCATGACCCTCCTATACACAGGAAACTAGGGTCTCAACCCTCCTTCACAAATCAAAACTTCCGCGGCCCTATTCATAAATATTTACCCTAGACAATACACAAAACCAGGTAAAGTAATTCAGCCAACAACTATGCTAAATCACCCTTCTCTTCAGCTTCATCTTAGCTCCTCTAGGTCTATGAATATCTAATACTAGTTATTCTCTCTGATGAATTCACTTGTGATGTGTCCAAATGCACTTGACCTCATCTCTATTTATAGTGATCCTTGGTGGTGTATTTTCTCACCAAGGGTCATGAATTATACTCAAGTCGACCTAAGAAAAACTTGCTCAACCACCATTTTCCAAAGAAATAAAATCCTTTTGTTTGAATTTTCGCCACATCATGGAAGCCATAAGTGCCTCTTATCCATTCAAGGGTTCCCCTCATGCATCCAAAGATCAAACTATTTATTTCTCCTATTGGCCACATTCCCACAACTTTCGGTACAAAACTCACTACTTGGGTACATTGCCCACAAACCACTTTTATGGGTCAACACCTCACAAACCATGTAGCCTAAGGGTTGTGGGAGTACCTCCAAGGCTACACAAATTGACACTCTCTCTTAGCAAGGGAGGTACTTACACCACTCTAAAGTATCTCATCATCGTCGGTGACACTAACCCAATCTATAGCGTTCACCACTGCAGCATACCCTATATAATGAAGCACACTCTTCTCGGTAGTGTCTCTATCACCAGAAGATTCTTGTTGCTTCCTTTCCTAATAGGTCATCATGTCGTCGCACGGTTCCTTCTTTCCAGCATAAGTCCCCTTGCTTCCCACTGACCGTGCGCTCTTCTTAGGTTGCAGATTCTCCTTCTGAACCTACATACTCCAACTTGAACTCGACTCCCTCTAAGCCTTAGGAACTTGCTTCTTCCATTGATTTATAGTGTTGTTATGGATTTGTCGCACAAGAGTATGAAATCGAACCAGCTTAGAGAGTGTGGTCTACTCTCTAAACTATTAGTAACAGGCAGAAATTGGGGGAGCTCAAAAGCATAAAACTTAATGGAAGTAGTATGCTGAAGTGTGCTCTGGTTAAACTAAAACTAAAAACACAAATATACAGAAGCTATATAGAGAGTCCAAAACGATAATAATGCAAACGATGGCTCCATGGCCTCTTCTTATTAAACGTTTGAAATGGAGAATAAATTTTACCCACTTTCCAAAGGGCCCCTAGGCAATGGCTCTAGGTCCCGATGTAAGGATGTTGCCTTCCAAGCTCTACCTCTGATGCAATCTCCCTCTCTCTCTCTGCTATGGTGGACTAAGATGTTGGGTGGCCAACTATCGAGTCCTCTTTAGCTCCAGTTCTGGGTCACACACAATGTTGGTGTTGCTTGGGAAACTTTGGCCAGCATAACACTGTGATCCCCATTTCTTCATCTCTTGGTGGGTTTATATAGGTGAGCTTCAAATCCTCCTTCCCTCCCTTGGTACATGATGGATGGTGACCTAAGGGAGAGGTGTGATTCCATTGTGTGCTCAAATATTCTTTTGTGTGCTCACATAATATCTAAGGAGGCGCTGGTGGCTGTCCTTAGGCGGCTTTCACAGAAGGAGTAACTGTCCCTTGCTTGGTGTGGTCCCAGAAAGCGACTTTTTTCCATTTTCAGGAATGCACGCTTATTGGGTAAAAAGGTGCGCAGAAGGCGCTCTTCTCGAAGGATAAAGCGCACATTTCAGCATTTATGACTAGTTCAAATCTGATTTTCTCAAAACCTTAGAGATTTTAAATACTTCTTGATTCCATAATGTGTTCCTATCCTGTAAATCCTTGGGCTTGACATTAATTGATGTTGTCTTCTGCTGTATGATTTTCCAGTGTTAACAGTTGCCCCCTAATGTGCGAGGTCTACGAAGGACTGTATAGCCGAAATACATTATAGTTTCTTTTCTGTATCGTACGCAGAGAGAGAGAGAGAGAGAGAGAGAGAGAGAGAGAGAGAGAGAGAGAGAGAGAGAGAGAGAGAGAGATTTCTAGATGCAAGTGTGTTTTGGAAATAGCCAGCCTTGTACACGGGTTACGGGATAACCATGGCCTAAAGGACCCCCTGCAAGTAGAAAAAATATACAACATATTTGCAAAATTTCAATGAGGCGGGCATGTCCCATGCTCGTGATGCTATGGCTAGTTAAACAAAATTGAAAAGTACATGTGTTGTCTGTGCCACCACTGTGGTAGTGATGTTGGTGGTTGTTGACGATGACTGTTGACGCCCTCAGGGGAATTTTTTCTTTAAAGATAGGTGGAATGTAGTACCCATATGCGTAATCCTGGTATGGCATATCACTGTGCCATGTACACATATGTATTGGCTGGGACCTTCCTGTGTAAGCATTGTTGTCGGAGACGCTTATGGAGGCACAGGCCTTTGACGCATCTTGATCAAAGTGCAATGGTTGTAAGGTACAATACCATTGTGACATGAAAGCTTTTGTTGTGGTCGAATGTCAGGAGGATTGATGACATCTATGGACAATGATGTCTCCCACAGTGCCACCCAAGGATACCCCTTTGCATGGGGAGGGGTCATCTAAGGTACCACTTCCTTTTTGGAAAAGAGGCGTCGAGGTTGAAAAAAAGGAAGCCTTAACCGAACCATGGGTCGCCGACTTGAGGGGTCGGGAACCGAGATGTGATGGGTTTAACATAGGCATGTTGGTGAGAGATGACTGAAAACAGATGATGGGGATTCAGTGGCCCGAGGTCGAAGTATACTTGAGCAACTTGACGACAGTCATAGTTATTTCTGAAGGGAAAAATCCCTGGAGTCGATAGGACCTCCAGGGTGGGTATGAACCGGCTATGAATGTCGGGATAGTGCGTGCATGGGGGGAGTGAAATAGTTCGACCAAGGGGAATGAGGGACTGCTGCCATGGGAGAAAAGGTGAAATATGAGGGTGAAGTGGTGAAGGGCATCGTTTGCGGTCTTTGTACACTTACCAAAAGAATAAAATAATGAGGTTTGGTTTGTACAAAACACAGAGACGTGTACCCCAAAACATGAAAACGGGTCGCTCACTACAGGTGTAAGGACGATGTTTTGCTGGGGGTGGGGGTCCCATTGGTTGGTCTCATGTGCGGGGTTGATGAAGCAGAAGATGTCGCAGATGGGATTATGCTGATGGAGGTATGGCGGGCCAAATGTGGTGCACGGAGGTGTACTTTCAATCTGCTTGTACAACCTGATCGTCCCGGAAGGGGGGTTGAGTTTGAATGGTAAACTTGACCTTATGCATGATAAATGGCTGGGCATGAGGTGCTTCCCGAACTAAGATGGTATGACCATGGCATCACTTGTGGAGTGATGTATGGTTTACTTTGGATGATGATCGCCATGGAGGGGAGGCTCTACTGATCAACGCAGAAGTTTATCATATGCAGGGTGCGGTGACGATAAATGTGGTCGGGTATGAGGACCCTAAGGTTTACTTCTGATGGAGAAATGTTGTCAGGATATGCAAAGTACTCTGGGACTCTGTCATGTTGAGGGTAGAATGATACCTGGTCCGAGACTTTCACTGAATGGTGGTGTGAACAGTTTGCAGGTTCTTCTTGCAAAAACAACTACCTCAAGTGAAAGCATCTTCTTTTCATTCAATATTATTGAAAGACATGAACTTTGGAAAGGAAGATGGGAGGGTGCATACTTGCTGGCATTGAAAATATTATTTTTCTGGAAAGCGAATGTGGGCATTGCTTTCGTTCGTCATGGCATACTGATGATGGTGCAACTTACGGTTTGCGGAATGGACCTTCTGATCTCCTGTTATTGACCTCCGAAGTTCTGGGAAAGGGAAATAAATATAGGATTATGGCCCTAATCCTATTCATTTGTACTTGCTGAGCGTTGGGAGATCAGAGGTTACTGCAGAGCCTTTCTTGCCGTTGCGGCCAGCCTGTGTACCGGGGATTAGCGATATTATGCCGAGGTAACTTTCATGACGTCTTGCATTTCAAATTTTTTAGTTTGATGGTGCCGGGGGTCGTACAAATTGGGTTTGTATGGCCTCAAAGGGACTTTTGCCCTAGATTGTGCAGGAGATCTAGGCAAAGAGGTGCCTTTATTGCGCTTATTTTTGAGGGACAGACGTGCGAGGGCGCGTTGTTCCCTCCTTTTTGCGCGCAAGGGCGCGCCTGTGTAAGAAACAAGCGGGCAAGGGCGCGTTTGTCTGAGAGACAGGTGCGCAAAGGGCATGGTGTTGTAAAAACTTGGGTTTTGGTCCCTTTTGGTGTTTTTATTTGTACTGATGGGTGCCTGTTGCTTGGCAGGTTAGTGTGGAGAGAGTGGGATTGGCCCGAGATCCGGACTGCTCTAGTTGCTAATGTTGGGTTGCACCGTCAGTTGGCCGCATAGGGCCTTATGAAATTTGCTGAGAACGAGTTCCTTTTGTCACAAGACCAATTGTTACGTAATATGATATAGCATTGGTGCAGGAGGCACAATATATTTGTACTAAGGGGGACAAACTTGATTATCCGTCCGGAGACGAATATATACTTCGTGATTGGGTTACTTCCTCAGGGTGAGGCACTAAGGTATCCACTCCCTACTGGGAGAGTGAACATAGACAAGTTCCGGAGGAGGCATTGAGGTGGTGCGCCTCTTACTGAGGGGTGCATCAATATTGCATCAGTGACAGATGTCGCTAAGCGATGTGCTCTTGCCATTATTGTGCGATTGGCGGAGTCGTTTTCTCCGCATCGGGCACCGGGCCCACAGGTGGGAGTTTTACGGCATTTAAGGAACATGCATTTTTTCGATTTAGCCCTCTTATGTTTTGATGGTATAGTGTTGCAACTGAACTGGGTCCAACATGGATCTAAATCATTTACGTACGCTAGCATCTTGTGCAGTATTATGTACGAGAGGGTGGTGCTGCTGGGGCCCGTTGTGGTAGTGCCTATTGGGGGGCCGAGGGAGCCATGCATGAGGAGGTGGGCTCTGGTAATGCCACACGGCGGTGGTGGCAGGGTGGGTCATTATTGGAACGACACGACAGAGGCCTGGTTTGAGGCCAACCCACAGATGTTTTTTCCATACCCTTATGCGTGGATGGACTTTCAGGGTGATCCACATATTGGTCTCCCTTTCGGTTATGTTTGGGGTCCTACAGGTATGTGCTATATTCTTTTGAATTTGTTCAAGTTTTGATGTAATTATGTGTTTTGTTATTGACACTGAACTTCTTTTGGTTACTCGTGCATATGTTGGCGAGGTGGGACACCCAGTGGCTCGACTGGTGGGGCACGATCCTCCGCCATGACCTCTGGGTGGTCAGGGGGGAGGTGGCGCAGGTGGACCGGGTGGTGGTGCCGGTGGACTTGGCGGGGATGGTGCTGGCCCTTCTGGTGAGGGCAGCAGCTCGACTGTAGTTGAGGTTGTGGCCAAGCGAGTTCGTGCAGATGCGGCTGAGGCACGCATTGCAACACTTATAGCTCAAGTGGTCGTTCTATAGGACTTCTGGGGTCGGGTGTACTGCTTGACCTAGGGGATGCCTGCTCAAGGTTTTATGGACGACCTCGAGGAGGTCTGGCTAGAGATGGCGATGGCCCACGAGAGGAATTATCAGCCCACTCTACGATGGGTAGATATCGAGGTGGCGACAACAGCTCTGGTGGTGGCACCAGGAGCAGTGGTGGGCCCAAGCGCTCCTCTTGAGGGGGCACCCCCTAGAGTAGTTTTGTACACAGGGAAAGCACCCGTTATGAGGATGCTTCCCTTATTTTTGATGACCTTTGTATCTTTGGGCTGGCCAATGGGCTAGCGATGCTATTTTTGTACTCAGATACACATATTTTTTGATATATATATATATGAGAGATCTTTTTGCGGCTTGACATGGTGTGTTATCTATTTCAGTTTATGCATTTTGTGTTATGCTGATGGATATCTATGTTTTTGGTTTTTTATGTACGATAGTTTATTCGCGATGCATTTCAGTCTAGGGTATTGTTAGCTATGCGATCAGCTGCTTGGTTTTGATTCCTTGATACATGTGAAAATGTAATGTAATCAAATTGTCTGCTTCATATTTTTGCACGCAAATATTTTCTAAATGGGTTTTCTTCTCTTGTTTCAAATTTTTGGTTTAACTGCGATACTACTAACTGGGAATCGAGGTAGACATTCATATGGTGGATGCCCTCATGGAGGGTCTCACACATAAGTCCGATAACGGTGTCATATTTTTCCTGATTGTTGATTGCTGATCCGATGCACACGTCGTTTGAACATAATGGTGATTGGTCAGGGTGGTAGATGACCCAGGCGGCTGCAGCTAAGTTTTGAGACCATTACGATGCTCCATCAGCAAATCCAAAATAGGGTTCAAGTTGGTGATCCATGGTGGCACTTTAAGCGCGTTTGGGTCTTTAGGTCAAAAATATTTTGGTGTTGGGGTTTTTGTGTACTATAAACCTAGGGGATAAGGGTTGTTGGGGCCCTTATGGGTAGAAATTTTTGATGTAAAGGCCGTTAACGGGGTTAGTGAGGTGGCTCCCATCCGGTTCCGTCAAGATGTATGCCCCCTGTCGGAGATAATGTTTGATGATATAGGGTCCTTTCCACAAGGTTTCAAACTTTCCTGGCCCTAAGGCCTCTTTTGTGACATCGTAGCGAAGAACTAACTCTCCCTCGGTAAATGAGTGAGGGGTGATGTGGTAGTCGAATGATGCTTTCACCCTTTTCTTATGGGCCTCATTGTGTTGCAGCGATTGTCGCCGACTTTCGTCAACTAGCTCTAGTTATATTAGGCATTGTTTTAGAGGTTGGGTATCATCAAGGAGTTCGATGGCAGCGTGCAAGTTTGGGATCTTGGGGAAATCAATGCAAAAGCGCAAGGCGCCTTGGTCTTTTGCGACAGGAATAAAGTGGAAATCCTGGTACGAGGGGGCTGTTGGAATCCTATCTTGGGTGTGCAATGATACAAGTCGTATGTGGTGAATTGTATCACTGGCATGCGGCGGGGGAAGGATCTCGCTAATGGAGTCCTATGTGAGCATAAGGTCAGGTTTCCCTCTAGGATATTCAATTTCTGGTAGGTGGAATTTGTTCTTATCACAGAGGTGCCTGAACGCTTTCAGCAACGAGCATACCTCTGACATGTGATCATGACCAGTGCAAATGGTGCATGGTATAACAACGCTGACAGAGTAGATAGTGTGAGATTCTACGCTACTCATTGTCCCTGATGTGGACGCTTGGAAAGGGTCGGTCGTGGACGAGGTCATCTTCTGCTTCCATTTTTGTGTCATGGGTTGAGACTTACCTCCCTCTTTGGTGGATGGTTGACTTAATGCCGCTCTAGCTGCTCTTAGCTTGGGGAGATGTGCACACTTAAACGTCTGATGAAAGTGTTGGAAAATTCAACAATAAGTGCGTGTGATCCTCTCTTGATTAGAGAGAAGTTTTTGAGGGGGAGATGAGACTATGCAGAGACTGGTTGTAAGGGGCTTGAGTTCTCTGCATTGGTTGACTCGGTGGTCGTTCAGATCACATAAGCCGCATGTTATCCTAGGATTTTCTTGGGGTACACGTGGTTGGTGCACGGTCTTATCAGGCTTGACACACCATTACGGTGGTGGGGACGTTGAGCTGATAATGTATCTTTTATGCCATTCCTGGAGATCGCCCGTTCTCTTTTCTACGGCATTAATCATGTTGATAATAGGATGGATTTTCGAGGCATAAGTACAATGTCGGTCATAATGGTTACCATGACATATCAGGAAAAATATCCGTGATATGGGGGTCCCATCATGCTTGGTCTGAGGCCAGGCGGGGAACCAACGTCGCAACGCTGCTAAGTCAGGGTAGTGGATGACTATATGGTCTGTCTTTTCGCATAACGTGCATGCAGGTGTGTTTCGTGAAGTGTCGTTAGGGGTAACTAGGGGTTCCCTGCTAGGCTGTTATTCGACTGATAAGAACATTATGGACTCGCTCATCTCCTCTACTTGGGTCATGGAGCTACTAGTGGACTCGACATCCATATCGTCTTCTTAGGAAAGACAAACTATGGCTAAGCGGAGGCTAGCAAGGGTTAGATGGAAGCGAGGTATGTAGTGACAATCCTCCAATAGGTTATTGTCGGCGCATAACGGGCATGTGAATTGTGCTACCCGTAGCCCCACGTAGTAAACCCTTTCGATTGGATACCATCTATGAACGAGTTCTAATGCGACACACTCTTCGAGGTAGTGGCCATGTTCGTCGCATAACGTACAATGTACAACGGGCATTACTGGGGGTCACTCTGCGAGTCTATGCTCCTCTTGTAAGTATAGGATAGTACACGGCTCGTCGTTGACGGATTGGGTGGAGGGATCCTCTTGATAGGATCGCTTGATCGTGTGTAAGGCATCCCTATATTGTGGTATTTCTGGACAATGATGGGTATAGTGCCCATAGGTGTCACAAAGAGAATATGCGTAATTGGTACGCAGCGGTTTGCCTTTATTTTTGGTGGCAGGTTCCTTTTTATGGGAACTCGACATCGAGGTGCCTGCTATGGAGCCAAGGAGTGGTTTTAACTTGTCCAACTCTGGACATATGTGGGTAGGGTGTCCTATGACATCACATATAGCGCAGGATGATGACTCTCTTTTCATGGTGGGGGTCACCGCTTTCTTTCCCCTCTTGGCGATTTTCTTGGCCGCGGTAACTGGTTTCGCAATGGGAATTTCCCTTGCAGGGGCGGTTTCGACCATTGCTTGGGTAGGCTGGGGCTCCTCGGGACTGAGGGGCTTTAACCTAATTGTAGTAACGTTGGTAGCTCCTGTTCCTGAAGGGGGAATGAGGTACCAAACTAGGAACGCTAACGGTTTATTGGGTAACACCAGTGTTGCCAAAACATGCTGGGAGACGAAGCCAGGAGGTGGGTAGAGGAAAGGGGTTTGGGAGGCGGCGTAGACTAGGGAGGCTGCTGTGGCTGATGCCTCGGTGTCATTACTTCTTGAGTCCGTGTCCTCACTAAATTTGGTGCTTGATATGGACATCATGCACACCAAGGCCCCTATGGCATCGGGCGATACCTCTCGGATAATGGGAGGATATCCTAGGAATGCCCCTAGGACGAACAACGGTTTGAATTTCCTAGGGCCATATTATTCATACCGTGAAAGACCATCTGTGGCTGTATCTACGTAGGGTATAATTACATCTGTGTTGGTCAAGGGACGCTTTTCATTATGCGTCAGTTGGTCTACCGTAATGATTCGATCCTCGTGGGGGAACATCATGATGCGGAAGATGGAGGATGCTATGGCATACATGGCATACATGTAACTCCACCCAAGGAGTATATTGTAATCCAAGTGAGCATCCAAGACTTCGCTTTCTATGTTGACCATCTTGCCAGCTAAGCAGACCGGTACATTTTGGTAGAGGCCGACGAGATTCGAGGGACAACCGTCATATGCTCTGAGCATGATGACGGAAGGTTTGAGTTTGGGGGATCCTAACTTATGCCATACATTCTTTGACATGATGCATGTGGATGCACCCTCGTCAGTGACACATCGGTGAATAGTGATATTCTATACCAATACTAGTATCTGGAAGGCGACCATGGAGGGAAGCCTAGGGGTGGCTTTGTCTAAGTCAAAAGCCATCACGCGCGTATCGACAGGATCGACAACGCCTAATGTGGAAAGTAGGGCTTTTCGTTGTTTTGGGCATGATTGCAGTACTTCCAATGTGGACATAGCAGCAGGTGATTGAGCTAAATCGTCTACGATGCTATAATTGTGGACAGCTTTGGAGTAGTTACTTGCTCTCCTATTAGGCCCTTTTACCATTTTTGGCAATGGTTTTGCAGGAATATTTGGAATGGTTAGAGGTGCAGTCAGCGCGCTCGTACTAGCCCCTGACGTATTGGTGTATGGTGGGGTGTCGTAGCTGCGATTCTGATTTTGGAAAAACATTTATTCCCCAACCATGTAAATTTCATGGTTGCTTTTCCCAGAATCGTCTGGGTTTTGCTGCTGAGTGCTGACCGTTCCTTGATGGGGGAAAGGTTCTTGCATCACCGCAGTTTGCTGGGAAGACCCTCCTTGTCCTCAGTTACTTTGTAGCTTTTTAAGCTCAGGGAGTTCGGGATAGTGGTGAGTATAGTGCCTGTACTCACTACATATTGAACATGAATAGTTTGTTCGTAGAGGTGGCCTTTTGCCTTGCCTTTGGGCATTGCTTGGCTCCTAGTTCTGATTCCGGTTGAAGTTACCTATAGCCTGGGATCGCGGTGGGCATTTTTGGTTTCTGACCCCCTGTCCAAGGTTCCCTTTGGGATTTTTTTTTGTCTTTTTATTAACCACATTAGGAGGGTAGTTCTCCTGATCATACTAGTGTGGTTGATTTTGGGACGACTACACAAATTTCACCTGTGCATTGTTTTGCGTAGGTGGGTTGTGTGCTTGGGACTGAGCATAATGTTGTCCCATGTTTGCACCTGGCCATTGGGGGGGAGCTCTTCCGTCAGTTTGTCTTCCTGCGTATTGGGTCCCCTCAGCCAGAGGATAAGGTCCTCCTTGGTGAAACACTTGCGCTCTACTAGTAAAATTTTGCTGCTGCATATGATGACTTTGAAATCCGAGTTGAGACATGTTCTGGGTAGAACCATGTGTGTAACTGGGATTCTGACTACTACTTCCTAGGTACCCTTGGGTCATTGACCCAATAAGTCCGTCTACAGAGTTAGACACACCTGGAAATTCTTGATAAGATTGCAGGCGCGGGGTGTTAGGCATGATGTTGTAGATGTATCCTGACTACGTATAGATCAATTCAAGCTGCTAGGCTTTACTGATTGCATCCTCTTCGGATGTGGGGTTGCATTGTGCCACATCCTTTGAAATCTCCGCCATTAGAGTTTTCAAGGATAAATCTAAAAGGACTCGGTCGTCTAGCTTAGCTTTGCATAAACTGTGATGTTGCCTCCATTCATGGAGATGCTCTGAAATATGGATGGAGGGGGATTGTTTGAAATGAGTCAATAACTCCATTCCCGAATCGTAGTGAATGGAAAATTGAAAGTATGTGAGGGACGTGGTAGCGAGGATGCTAAAGGTTCCATGTGAATCAGGAGGTCGCTCCACGTACCATTTCGCGGCCACTCCCGTAAGAGTGCGTTAAAATAGCCTCAACCGAATAGTATCATCAATGATGTTATTCGATGAGCACCATAGGTGAAAGGTCATTATATGATTACCTGGGTCTTCCGCTTGCTTGCCTTCAAACTTTGGTATGTCTAAAGGGAGCTTCATGGGCATGGGAGGCCAATTAGGGTTGTGTGCGATGGGGTCATTAGTGATCTTGGTTAAATATGGTAGATTCAACGCCGCTAAAAAGGGTGACTGTGAGGTTGACGCCATGGCAACATGTGAAGACACAAAGTTCTGGTTAGAACGAGGGTTAGTCTGTGACGTACCCTGTTGTGAATTAAACTGGCTTATCGTATGGGATGTGCTCCTCTGCCCCCCAGGGGACGAGGGGGGAGTGGTGTGCGATGTGGTGTTGGGAGATCGATTAGGGTTCCCAACTAAGGTTGCTCCAAGAAAGGATGAACCAAAAATTGTGGCAATGTTCCATCTTTGACGCCTAAACGGCGAAAGACCTGGAACCCCTCCCGTTAATGGGGGGAGGTCCAAAAGGCGCCTGGACCGACGAGGTTCCGTTGGAACCGTTTCGGTGTCGATCAGGGTAGGTTTTTGGAAATTTTTTGAGGGGATCGAGTCTATGATCATGACAATTTTATGGCCACTTACATAAAACAAAGTGAAAATGAAATGAATTTTCCCTTTAACTTAATCTATGTGATCAATCAAGCAAAAAATGGTTTTGTTTATTTGCGCGTGATACTCAAAAGCCTAGAAGACCTATTACGTCCTCACACACTCAAAATTAACTGGGCCTTGAGAATATTTATTGCGAGTGCTGGCACAACATCCCGTAAGAGCTGGCGATGCCCCTAGTCAACCGAAGAGAATCCACCAAGGTAAGGGTAGAGGGTCTGGCGCTTGCCTGCGCCGTCACCTATAGGGTAAAGGATGCACCAGTTTTGGCCACTAAGAACCACCGTCCCACGTGAGCGTTCAAGTCTTGGGCTTCTTGGTAGTCAGCTAACAGTACCGAGGATCAGCCCGGTCAGGTAGCCCCAACTGATACCGCACGCACTGCGCCTAAGCCTAACCCCCTCTGAATCGGGTCTCTACCGCGCTCGGGTTTTATTTTCCGTGGGCTAATAGGTGGATTTTAAAGCTCCCTAAATACACAACTTCTATGTTTCAATGTGAAGTGTGATCAAGGCGGCTTATTGGATGCCTACCCCCTTGATCCTAACTTAATCTATAAATTCTCTTGTGGCCCCTGTGGGGAGAATTTAGTGAGTTGGTTTAAGTTATTTTTAGGTGGATTTCTTTGCTTAGTGGGTGAGCGCGTGTGAGTGTATGGTGAACAATCTCATAATTTGAACATATGGATTCGGTCATCCTTTACAAAATTCCCCTAGTTAAACTATGTGACGTTGTTCCTTGCTCAAATGGAAAGCACTTGCGGATAATGGGCCACTTCCAAATCTTCCTAGTTAGTCTATGTGAGTAACTAAAGGGAGATGGAGAAGCACAAATGTAGAGCGTTCATATGCTTGTCTAGGGTCACCATGGTGCAAAGATAGTAGAGATTAGTTGCTCTAATTAGCGATTCAATCCTATTCCCGCAATTTCCTAGATGCAAAAATTGAATTTAAACTAAACATTTTCTACACTAGCTTATGCATGTGTGGTATTGAGCCACTTACTTGGACTAGTTAAACTAAGTGTGCATACCAGAATCTGCAAAACCATAAATTGTTCGGAAAGCAATGGTTAATTCGCCCCCTACTTAAACTATGTGAACACCTTTTTCAAAAACCAACTTAAATAAAAAACTAACTAAATGCCTACAGAAAGCAGCACAAAGTGAGTTCTTAGAAGCTGTGGGGTATCAACACACGTGTTGGAAGATACATTAGGGGCTTCCCAACACACTTACAAGCAGAAAAAATGCAAAAAATAGGGAGAAAAAATCTCAGTCTGCAATTTGCACACAAAAGGCCTTGACAGGTGTGCCTTCCTGCACGCAGGTCAGTCTTGAACGTGCGCAATGCGCCTCTGTGAGGAAAAAATGCGCGCAAAAATCCTGCAAGTAAAATATTAGGAGCTGCCTTCTTCAGTCTGTCACTTCAGTGAGTCTAGGGACTGCAAGATGGGTCAGAGGACTGTCAGCTCCACTCCAGCATAGACAAAGGGTTTCCTGCAAAAGATGGCACACCCACATAAACTTGGAACACGTCAGTGGAGTCGCCAATCCTGTTGTTGTGGATTTGTTACACAGGAGTATGAAATCGCACTAGCTTAGAGAGTGTGGTCTACTCTCTAAACTATTGGTAATAGGAAGAAAGTGGGGGTGCTCAAAAGCATACAACTTAATGGAAATAGAATGTTGAAGTATGCTCTGGTTAAACTAAAACTAAAAACACAAATATACAGAAGCTATATAGAGAGTCCAAAATGATAATAATGCAAATGATGGCTCGATGGTCTGTTCTTATTAAAGGTTTGAAATGGAGAAGAAATTTTACCCACTTTCCAAAGGGCCCCTAGGCAATGGCTCTAGGTCTCGATGCAAGGATGTTGCCTTCCAAGCTCTACCTTTGATGCAGTCTCCCTCTCTCTCTCTATTGTGGTGGACTAAGATGTTGGGTGGCAAAATATCGAGTCCTCTTTAGCTCCAGCTTCGGGTCACACACAATGCTGGTGTTGCTTGGGCAACTTTGGCCAACATAACACTGTGATCCCCATTTCTTCATCTCTTGGGGGGTTTATATAGGTGAGCTTCAAATCCTCCTTCCCTCCCTTGGTACATGATGGATGGTGACCCAAGGGAGAGGTGTGATTCCATTGTGTGCTCAGATATTCTTTTGTGTACTCACATAATGTCTAAGGAGGCGCTGGTGGCTATCCTTAGGCAACTTTCACATAAGGAGTAACTGTCCTTTGCTTGGTGTGGTCCCGGAAAGCGAATTTTTTCCATTTCCAGGAATGCGCGCTTATCGAGAAAAAAGGCACGCAGAAGGCACTCTTCTCGAAGAATAAAGCGCATTTCAGCATTTATGACTAGTTCAAATCTGATTTTCTCAAAACCTTATAGATTTTAAATACTTCTTGATTCCATAATGTGTTTCTGTCCTATAAATCCTTGGGCTCAACATTAATTGATGCCGTCTTCTGCTGTACGATTTTCCAGTGTTAACATATAGGATTTCCAGTTAGATGATATAGACCATGTTCCCTAACTCCAATGATATCTCCATCAGAGTTAGAGCCTATGGGCATGAGCTTTGCTTCCCCATCCTGGAAAATCACCTCAAACCCCTTTTTCTCGATCACTGAGACAAACAACATGTTGTATTTGAGCTCTGGTACCAACAATACATCTTGAACTTGTAGTAGCCTTCTTGACTCCATCCTGAATGACACAACACCTGACCATCTAATTTTTTTTTGGCTCTTGTCACCAACCTCCATGTGCAACTTTGTGTCCCATTCAGTTAGTCTCTCAAAAACTCATGAACCTGTCATATGCTTCGATGTTCCATTCCCCATGTACCATGCAGTCTCATCAATGGTATCCTGTTAGCCCCTTATGAATTCCTTGACAAAGCAAGCAAGGGGCTAGAATGTTTTATGAGCCTTCAAGGAATGCATCTCCCTTGAAAACACATCATCCTTGAAGCCTTGTTAAACTCCCTTCCTATGACTGTTTCCCTCTACTGTTTTGTTGTTCATGAGCCTTGCTGAATGATAAATTTTTCCCAAAGGGGCCTTTATCTGCCACTTGTACCCCTGCAGAATTCCCCCTTACCCTTCTGAATTTCCCCAAAATCCCCTTTAAATCATGCCCTTGCACTTGGTTGGGTTGAAATTCCCTTTTCCCCCCCCTTATCGTTTCCCTTTAAAACCCTCAAAATCCATTAAAATGGGTTAAAAACCCACTTTAAAACATCATAACGGGCCTTAGCCCCTTTCCCCGCTATCCCCAACCACTTCCCCACACATGCCTTTGCGCTAGGACCAAGCGCTTAAGTCCTAAGCGCCAATCGGAATCAGAAACATTGGGCGGGTGCAATCCTTTGTAACAACAGAAAAGTTCCAATGCGATTGTTTATTTAACAAGTCCCGCGACGCGCTCTGTGCCGTTGATCTATCCTGAAAATCCGACGGCGAAGCGCTAATCGCACTCCCCGCCGAATCGCAATCGGAACTTCCAATCGATGCCACCCCTGTCCCCCTCTGATTTGCGGTCCCCCGATCCACTCCTCCACCGTTGATCCCCGGGAAAATCCAACGGCCATCGCTTCCCCTGACCCAATCGCAATCGGAAACTTATATAGTGTGTTCCCCTTGCTCCACTCGATTGTGATGCTCCGAGTTGATCCTGACAGTCCATTGGATCTAGAATCTAACGTTCAAGATTTGATTGCCCTCCGCCTCCGGCTGGGTCCCACCTCATCGCATTTCATTACATTTCCTTCGTATTTCTTTGTATTTTATTTGAAGTCTAAAGTCTAAGAATTTACACTAAAGTCTTATGTTTCATGGTTGTTCCGCCCACTTTCATATATCATTCCACTGCTCGATCCCCGCCGTTGATCTTCGTTCCCAGGCCACGATCTAACGGTTTGCACTGCATTCTGCCATCAAACCCTATTATTCGTAAGTATTCACCAGTTCATTGCATTTTGTCACCATTGTTTAGTGAAAGCCACCATTCTGCCGCCGCGCTATCATATTTTTCGCCCTCCGCCCCACCAGTCTTCCATTGCATTGATTTTCTACACAGTTATGAGTTTCTGCAGAGTACAAGAGTTGAAACACCGCCATAATTACACAGTATGGATGCAGCAGTAAGTTTCCCACTGATAGAGGCAAGGAATTTAATAAAGGGTAGGTTTCCACACCAGCAGAATGTCTTCTTCCGAAGAAGGACGGATTTCCCATACTATTTGATTATATGCCGTGCTCCAGAGGAGATGTCCGCCTATACATAATCCAAAGCTCTCAAATCATTTGTCGCACAAGTATGGCAAACCATTCCATCTTTATTACCAGTCTGTTTATTCACCCACAGTACCACAGAGTACTACTACAGCCAGAAGTACACCAGGACCAGACCAGAGTAAATGGAAACCAAAGAAGATCACTCTTTCGCTCCAAAAGGTACCAGGGATGAATGCAGAGATTTAAAACATAATAGGTTTCGGCCCTCTCCTACCTTTCTGTGTTTTAATGTTTCATTTAGTGCCCCACCTACCTCCTCGGCTCATCTTCTGCTATAAAACTCAGGAAGAAATTATTGTAAAGATTGTTGGTGAGATATCAGAGAATTGCAAGCAGCTTCTCTTGAGACGAGTTCTCTGTGTATAATACTAAGATAAGCTGAGGAAGATGTATTCAGATTGAATGACTAAGATATTGGCTATGTTGTACCTGATTGGTGTTGATATTTAATATGACAAGTGCATTTCATTGGATCCTGATCTAAAGCTGCGGTGATGTTTTTCTATCTCTATGTTAATCCATTTCATTTCAGTTCTTCTGGCTTGCATCAGAAATCTGGTATAGGATTTACCCTTGATAGGTACCCTATACTTCTGCTCTCCTTGCCTTTGATGTTTTTCTGCTAATGTGTTATCTAAAGATTGATTTTAATTGATTTAACCAGTGTAGTGGATGATATTGCCTACTAGCTGATGTATGAATTAATGGAATCTGTTTTTTTTAGATGTGCTTGTTAGGATTTAGTTGGATGCGTTGAGAACACTGGGAGGTCTAGAACTCTGCCTCTGCCTCACTAGGATCTTTCCATTCAATTAAGCCATTCCGAGTTCCCCTGTGCTGCCTCTGATTGTGTCCAAGAAGGTCTGGAGTTAAATGACCTCTGACTTGATCTATAGACATAATTAGATGGTTCTCCTTCTTCATTTTCAGTCCTTAATGTTCCATACCACCCAATCACTTTAGGATCCAAGGCTTTAGATGACTAGCCCAACTGGAAGGTTGCGTGTTGAGGAGCAAGTAAATCCTTTCTTGACTCCATTGCCCAATGGACTTGACACTCCCTGAATTACTTCTCTCTGCCTAAATTCCTTTTTGCCTAGCCTTGTCTCATGCTGAACTCTTCCTTCCTGAATCCCAGCAACCAAACTCAAAATCAAACAAACCTTGTGCCTTATAACTAGCCTAACATCTTAAAATTTAAGCTTCATTGACATAAACCTTCGCTCATATAGAGAGATCCCTCTCTGGACCCAAGAGGGCTAGATCCTGAGGTCCAAAAGTGGTTCTGATG